>CM061557.1:40641047-41841047 GCA_030864225.1 Capsicum baccatum var. pendulum | reverse complement strand
GCACGGTATAACTATCTTGATTACTTAGACTTCATCGAGATAGACGGTGGGTCTTTTTCTGAATGGGTTTAGATGACGCTGATGCTTACTTGTAGGCATGCAATCTTTTTCGAGATGACGCTTGTGCATACATATCCCAAGAGGGATCCCAATTATATCATCAATAGTCCAACCCATAGCTCTCTTATACCTCTTCAGAGCAGAGATGAGAGCCTATACGTGCTGTTCACTTAAATCATCAGCAACACTAACTGGAAGTGTATTTCCACTTCCCACGAACGTATCCCTTAGGTGACTAGGAAACTCTTTCGATTCTAGCACTGGTGGCTCTTCAATGGAAGTCTTCGATATTAGTGAAGATTGATTCTTAAGATCAAGGTCCAGCTTCTTAGGAGCATGAGAATAGGACCCTATTCCTGTTAGAGCACAAATGGTTTCTTCATAATCTTCAACATCCTCATTCTCAAAATTCAACAGCACATCAGATAGTGGCTCAACAGTAAGCTACTTTTCTACAGATAATTATTTCTTGTCTTTATAATAAACATAGTCTACAGAGAACACATTCATATTGCTGGGCTGATTCATTGCTTTGCATACATCAAAACGAACCACTTTGTTATTCAACCGAAATAAAAGCTTATTAGCTCTCAAATTAATGAGCACACTTCCAGCTGCGAGGAAAGGGTGTCCCAAGCTTATGGGAACTTCAGAATCCACCTCACAATCTAAAATAACAAAGTCTGCAGGAAAGATGAAGGTGGAAACCTTCACCAACACATCATATAGGATACCAACAGGTCATTTTGCTGACCTATCTGCCATCACAAGTCGCATATTGGTTGGTGTAGGATCGCCCAACCTTAATTTTTTGTAAATAGATAGTGGCATCAAATTAATGCTAGCTCCCAAATCGCACAACGCCTTAGCAAAATTCATATATCCAACCATGCAAGGAATAGTGAAAGCACCAGGATCTGCCTTCTTCTGAACTAGCGATTGCACTGCAATGGTGAACATCATCTACCAGCTCATAGCTTACTGCCCGCTTAATTGTTAAAAGGTCCTTCATGAATTTGTCATATCCAAGCATCTTCTCCAGTGCCTCCACCAAAGGAACATTAATAGTAAGCTGCTTCAACATAGTCATAAATTTACTGAACCTTGTATTATCAACTTTCTTCTTCAGTCTCTAAGGAAAAGGTGGTAGTGGAAGGGGAATAGTTTTCTCCACCACTTTCTTTTCATATTGCTTCCGATTATCAACCTTTTCAGAAGTGTCATCAATATTTTTCTTTAGTCTCTGCAGAAAAGGTGGTGGTGGAAGAGGAATAGTTTTCTCATGAACGCTCTCATTCAGATTTTCAGCTTCTATAGAATCATCAAAATCTGCATCAATAACATCATCCGCTATATCATCAACCACCTGCTTGCCTTTGGATGAATTTTCTAACACTTTACCACTTTGGGTAGTAATAGCCATCCATGTTCCATCATTCCTTGGATTTTGCATGGCGTTTCTAGGTAAGGTGCCGGCCTTTCGTTGGTTGAATGCCTCCGATAGTTGACTCATTTGTTGTTCCAGTTGTTTTATTGCAGTGGAATGCGAATCAACCAACTGCTTCATTGAGGACAAATCATTTACTACCTCAGTCACTCTCGTGTTGGTTACCTCCACTCCTTTCAACATCTTTTCCATCATATCTTCTATGGACATCTTCCCCGATCCAGATGCTGCGGCCTCACGATTTTTAAGAGGAATATACAAACCACTTTTGTCAGTCTTGTTCTTCCAACTACCTTAATTACGATCCTTGTTTCCAGATTTATCATAATAGTTCCGACCTTAGTTTCCTTGGGCATTGCCTCGAAAACCCCCTGATTATTCAAGTAGTTAGCTTCTTCTTCAGAGTCGGATTCATCTCTTCCCTGTGACACCACAGCTTTGACTATTTCGGTCTTCCCTAATAATAAATCTTTTGTAAAAGATACATTTGTGTTTTCATGTGCGCCATATCTTGGTCACGTTCCTCCTCTCTTTGCCTTTGTTCTGCCATCATGCCAATAGATATAGTAGGGCTTGCTACAACAGAATCCCTGGTATGCCAAGCTCAACTCTGTTTTGTCATCCGATCTAGCATATCACTTGCCTGAATAAAAGTGAGGTCCATGAATGACCCTCCCGCAGCATTATCAACCACTGGCTTAGTCACCGAATTCAAAGACCTATATAATATCTCCATCAAGTGGACATTGGTCATATGATGATTTGGGAACTGCATAATCTTCTTCTTGAACCTCTCCCATGTTTCGTGGAGAGCTTTAGTTGGAAGCTGATGAAAATTGCTGATCTCATCTCTCAAATGTTCTCTCTTAGATGGTGGAAAGAATCTTTCTAGGAAAGCATCTTTCAACTATCTCCAATTAGTAATAGAATCAGGAGTTAGCCCATTCAACCACAGATTTGCCTCCCCAGATAGAGACAATGGAAACAAGTGCAGCCAAATTGCATTCTGTCCAACGTCTGGATTCGAATGACTTGCATGTAGAGATAAAGTTGATCAAATGCATATATGGGTCATCTCCTGCAAGTCCACCAAATAATACCTTGAGCTGTAATAGTTGAATCATGTTGCTAGTGATATTGAACTTGGCTCCGGATGGCAAGGGCGGAGGAATAATAGCTCATGTGGTACCAGCTCCGTCCAGATCATCATCATCATCATCGAAAGGCATTTGCATAGCTCAATGTTCAGGCCTAAATCTGGCTTGATGATCTCTTCTATTTGCAGGTGTCACCACCTCAGCATCACGCTTAGGGTTTAGTAACTCATCATCACCTAAGTCCTCATCATCAGGATTTGTGGCTCACCCAGGGTAATCAATATTCTATTGATGCATATGGGCAGCTGCCAATGCAGCTAGTCTAGCCTTCTCCTATTGATCAGCCCTTCTTTCAATGTCATGTTGCACCTCTATCCTACCAATATATTACGGTTCAAGGTTTATGAGTAATAATGGTTTTCCCAAACTTCGAGTATTTGCCATGCACTGAACAAAAACTGAATAAAATAAAAACAACTAAAAGTAAAATACGAGAATCTTTGACCAAAGGGTCTAGTAATTATCACAAAATTAGTTGAAAACCGTATTCCCCAGCAACAACGCCAAAATTTGATAACGTCCAAACTACAGCTCTCGTAAGAGTGTAAGCGGTCGCTGTCAAATATAGAACCCAACTGGGCTGGGTGTCAAATCCCACAGGGAATACTTGTTCACTAAGTGTTGCAACTGTTAATAGACTATTGGTCGAAAATTCTACGGGAAGGGGGGATTTAATTTATGCGTACAAGAAGGTTAACAGAGTAACGAATGAAACAATTAGTATAGTAGGATGTAATCACAGAAAAAAATAAGTTAGGGTTATGTCCACCTTATGAGTTCTACGTATCTATTAACTATGAGTTATGTGGAATTCAGATATGCATGGACTTGTAGAGATTCGTATTCTAATGGTAAATCCTAGCGTCTCTCGACAATCAAGGATTATGTCACTTTAACTCTCTCGAGCTTAAAGCGTATAACTAATGGTACGAACTCTCCAAGAGGTTAATCCAGTTACAACACTAATGTGTAAACAGGGGTTGGTAGCCCTATTTCCTTGTCACACTCTCTTTTCCAAACATGTAAGTTTTATCTCGAATAAGTTAATGCTATATTGGCGTATTCTATATGTTTGCAACCATAAGAATTTATTTAAGATGAAGAGAGTGATGATATAAGTAGCATGCGTATCAAGAATTCACAAACTCATACCAATAGATAGTATTATCATAAGGCTTCCATAACCCTAACAGAGAAGTTTAGCTACTCATGAGGATAACGGAAATCAATAAAGACATCATCATCACACCAAAGACCTTGTAGCATTTTCTCTTGTCTTAAAACGTGAAAACTAACAGTTGAATAGATGAAGAGTAATGTCAACAATGAACTAACAAATGGAATGGGAAAAAATGAAAAAGAATAGAATCGAATGCTGAAAAATTCAGCAAAGTAGGGTTTTTATAACATCCATATACTAGTCCTACTAAGTTACTGCATCTTTGTCCTAATCCTACTAAGTTAATGCATCCTTGTCCTAATCCTACTAAGTTATTGCTGATCCCTAAGTCTTTAGAAATACTATTTTTGCCCAGGACAAGTTCTCCATGCATCACTTTTAGTCCACAAGCTTCCAGAAGCTGCCTTCCTTCTTGCGTGAAGTTTCCTTTGCTGCCCAACGGTCCACAAAATGCTGAAATCTTCATCATTATACCTAAAAACTTTCTAATCACGTTGGTTAGCTCACTTACAGGAAAAAGGACTAAAAGTACAGGAATTATATATTTTTTCCTCAAAACTTAGCTAAAATATGGGTAAATTAAGGTGCTTTAGGCATGTAAATACGCCTAACATCAACTACCGTTAGTTGAAAAAGGTCACAGTCAAGAATAAATACCCACTTCCTAGAATTAGTGACTTTTTTGACCAACTTCAGGGTGCGAGTTACTTGTCAAAGATAGACCTTAGATTAGGCTATCATCAGCTCAGAGTCAGGGAATGTGACATTCAGAAAATATCTTTCTAAACTCGGCATGGTCACTACGAGTTTCTAGTTATGTTATTTGCTCTCACAAATTTCCCAACAACCTTTATGGACTTGATGAACTAAGTGTTCAAGAAATACTTGGAAATTTTCATCATAGTCTACATTGATGACATTCTTGTTTACTCCCATAGCGAAAATGATCATGCAGACCATCTCAGGATAGTCTTACAAACTCTTAGAGGCCATTAGTTTTTGCTAATGTCAATACGTGTGAATTCTAGCTAAGATTAGAAGACTTTCTTTGCCATATTATTTCTAGAGATGGCATTAGGGTTGATCCCCAAAAGACCAAGGTGGTGAGAATCTGGCCTAGACCAATCTCTTTATTAGATATTAGGAGTTTCTTAGGTTTGATTGGCTATTACCATTGATTTATTGAAGGGTTTTATTTTATTGCATCCCCCATGTACAGATTAACTCAGAAGAAAGTTGTCAAATTCTTACGAGAAGAGTTTTCAGGAGTTGAAGAGTCGGCTCACCTTAGCCCCAGTTCTTTCCTTTCCAAATGGTTCAGATGGGTTTATTGTGTACTATGATGCATCTAGAGTAGGATTGGGTTATTTCCTCATGCAGAGATGTAAAGTCATAGCCTATGCCTTTCAGACAACTTAAGCCCCATGAGAAGAATTATCCAACTTATGATCTTGAGCTAGTAAGAATAGTATTCTCCTTAAGGATTTAGAGACATTACTTGTATGTGGTGCATATAGATGTGTTCATAGATCACACAAGTCTTCATTATGTGATATCTCAGAAAGATTTGAATTTACGTCAAAGACGGTTGTTAGATTTATTAAAGGACTATGACATGAGTGTTCTGTATCATCTGGGCAAGGCTAATATAGTGGCAGACGCTCTTAATAGACTATTTATAGGTAGTGTAGCTTATGTTGAGGATGTTAAGAAGAAGTTAGCTCAGGAAGTCCATCATCTTGATTGACTAGGTGTCCATTTACTCGATTCAGCAGAAGGTAGTGTATGGGTGCAGAGTAGATCAGAGTCATCTCTAGTTTTTGAGGTGAAAGAAAAGAACGATAGAGATCCCAGTTTAGTTGAGTTGAAAGAATCAGTACGAGATCAGAAAGTAGATGTTTTCTCCTAAGTGGGAGATGTTGTGTTGTGTTGTCATGGTAGATTGTGAGTGCCTGGAGTATATAACTTAAGGCAGTTAATTCTTGCAGAAGCTCATGGTGCTCGTTACTCCATTTATCCAGGGGCCAGTAAGATGCACTGTAATTTGTGGGAGATCTACTGGTGGAGTGGTATAAAGAGGGATATTGCAAAGTTTGTGGCTAAGTGCTCTACATGCCAGCAAGTTAAGATTGAGCACCAGAAGCCTAGTGGGTCTATGCAGGAGTTCAATATTCCCATGTGGAAATATGAAAAGTGAACATGGATTTTGTGATGGGTTTGCCTCGTACTCATTGTCAGAATGATTTTATTTGGGTTATCATAGCTATGATGACCAAGTTAGATTATTTTTTGCCAATCCACAACTTTTATTCAGTTAAGGACTATGCCAATCTTTACCTTAGAGAGTTGGTTAGGTTGCACGGTGTTCCTTTATCTATCATTTCAGATAGGGGTACCTAGTTTACCTCTTACTTCTAGAGAGTATTCCAAAAGTATCTTGGTACCCAAGTCCACCTCAGTACAACCTTCTACCCTCAGACAGATGGTTAGGCATAAAGGACCATTCAGACTCTTGAGGATATGTTGAGAGCATGCAGAATTGATTTTAAAGGTAGTTCGAATAACCACTTGCCTTTGATTGAGTTTGCATATAATAATAGCTATCATTCTAGTATTCGTATAGCTCCATTTAAGGCTCTCTATGGTGGAGATGTAGATCTCCAATTGGTTGGTTTGAAGTAGGTGATACCATAGTAGTAGGGCCTGACTTGGTGTTTGATGCGTTAGAGAAGGTTTAGTTGATTAGATAAAGGCTTAGAGTTGGTAATCCAGCTGTAGTTGTTCCCTTAGAAAGTATAGATATTTAGAACAGACTTTCCTTTGAGGAAGTTCCACTTGAAATTATTGATTACCAAGTTCGTTGACTAAGGAACAAAGAATCTCCACTATTCAAAGTATTTTGGCAAAACCATTTCATTGAGGGAGCCACTTGGGAAGATGAAGTAGATATGCAGAACAAGTACCCTCATTTTTTCTCTACGAATCCGAACTTAGTATAAGGTACTAATCTTCCTAAGATTTCTCTCTATCATGCTTAGTTTCAGTTGCACATCATGTTCATGTCAGTCGTGCATTTATGAGTCAATTCAGTCATGCAATCCAAGCATTAGATATGCATGTCAGTGTAAACTCAGTCCAACCGTTTTCTTCAGCTTAACCAATTTCATTTGAGGACAAATGATCCCAAAGGAGAGATATTATAATTCTCCGTATTTCCCTAGTAGGATCTATGTCTCAATGTATGAGCATTCATATATGAAATTTTCAAAACACTTATTATGTTTTAGTTTAGAGACTGTCATTGCGTAAGAAATTCGACTAGCTTTTCACCGATATAAAATTTGCCCAAATTCGATAATCGTGTAAGAAGTTATGGCGATTTTTAGTTTTAATCGTTAAACACTGTCATTTTTGCTATTAATACGTCGTATAGCCAACATAAATGATAATTGTCAATTTTCAATTAAGTTTCACAAAACCACTGCGTTGTGCCGTCAGCCAAAATCCCAATTCTCCTTTTCCAGTGTCCTGTCGTGATATTGGCATATCACACCAAGGGTAAATTTTAGAGTCAAAGGGACACCACAATTCCTCCACATCGCGCCAAGCCCTCAGTTCCTAGTTGTACGATTCCTGTGACACGATGCGATAGCACCGCGTCGCGCCAAGTGCCAACTTCAAAAAATTTTGACAAAAATTAAATGTTTCGCCTAAGTGCGAAATAGTATTTTCCACTAATTTTAATCCACCCAAATGTGCTTTTTGATATGTTAGCATTGTGTTAGCACATTTAAGACTTTTAACTCCGGAATAATTGTAAGTTCTTAAGTAACTACTGTTGTTTTTTATTATATTTCATGTGATTTTGTAGGAAAGTCAAGATGCATAGAAATACATGAAAGATATTTCAAGAAGGATGATTTTTAGTAAAAATAATTGATTTTTGAAGAATCCACCTGGAAGCACTTCTGACAACTTGTGTGATAACTTATCAGATTTGTGATAAGTTATCACAAATGTCATCATACTGAGGCAGAACACCAAAAATTGAAAGCATGTCTGACGACATTTGTGGTAACTTATCATAAATCTGATAAGTTATCACAGAAGTCGTCACAGGGAGGTAGAAGGTCTGACGACATTCCTGATAACTTATCAAATTTGTGATAAGTTATCACAAATGTTGTCACCTAAAAGGAATATTATAAATTGTTTTATTTCAAATTTTTATTAAGTTGTGGATATAAATAGCAGCTTTTAGGGTTCATTCATTGTCTGGGGAACATCTTGAACTTATTCCGTAGACCAGTTTACTTCTTTTTGGGCTCTAAGCTTGTAATTCAATTTTGAATCCTTTGATTTAGTTGTGGGAAATTCTTATTGTATTTTGAGGAGAATCAACTTTGGATTTCATCTTTTGTAAGTTTAATTGCTTTAAATTATGAATCCAATCATTGCTATCTCTTTCTATCTTATGAGCAACTAAAACCTACAACTAGGGTTGTGGGATCTATGACTATTCTTTCAATGATTTAATAGTTGGTTAGGGTTCGAGTGATTATGGGAATATATTGATAATTCTTTTGTATTAATTATTTTCTGTTGGTTGCAAACAATAGGCTTTGCTTAATGTTGATTTGCTAGAGATAAGAAATCAACTCTAGTAAGAAGTAAGTTATCAATGAGGATTTGGGAAGGTTAAGCTCTCATCTAATGATTAATGCTGTAACAAGATTGATCAACTTGAGATAAAATTGGTATGAATAGAATGACTTCTTAAGTTCGAGAGAATTAGGATGTTCAACATCTAGATAGGATGAGAAACACTTAGATGGACCATCGAAATTGATAATCTGGTGTTTCCCGCAAGTCATGAGAACCCAATGCCATAACTATTATTTAATGGGGTTTAGTAATCATAGTGATCACAACCCTAGTGTATTCTTTATCATTGATTTGAACTATTGAAATTTTGGCTTTGAATTCTAAAGAAAGTTATAACTTTAACATCTGTTCAATAATTAAAACCCCCCATTTTGACTTATCATGTCAGTTGTTTGAATTTAATGTGTAGCTTTAGTTTCAAATTAGTTTGATCGCCAATCACATTGTTCCCTGTGGATTCGACCCTGACTCCAAAGTTGGGTAAATATATTGATGACGACCGCCTTGCACTAAATTGACATGTAAGTTGAGCGTTATCACTTTTAAACCCTAAAAATATTTTTAAACTCATTATTTTAATTATTTTCCCTCAAATCAAGAAGCTTTCTCTCCCAAATCAAGAACCCCAGCTCTCAAATTCAATAAAAATCCTCATGAATTCATCAAGAACTTCAAGAAATCCATTATCCCGGGTATGTTAGATGTTCATCTATGGATCCCTTTCATCCATGGAGTCCAAGTAACCCTTTTTAGTTAGAAAATTATAATCTTTTCAAGTTATTATATTTTAAATCTTGATTTCATCCATGAATCTCCATATACTATTGATTTATACCATATTACCATGAAATTATTGTTATTAATCAATCCTCCATGCTTTAATGTTATTACTTATTAAATTAAGCCATGACTTAGTGCTTTCCATGTTAAATTCATGTTATTTATACAAGTTCCATAGTATTCCCATGATTTGACTTTGAGATGAAGTATAAGTGTTTGATAAAATGCCTACGAGGGTAAATGTTTTATGAAAGCTTTCATGTTATGTTCCCCTAAGTTTTGATATGATTTTAATATTGTTGTTTTTGAGTCCTGGGGGTATTGAATACCTAAAAATTATAGTTATTTATTTAGTCTAGTATTAGTACATTATAGAATAGTCTTCAAAATATACTATGAGCATTATCAGAATAGTCAGTTATTAGTGAGTTAAACTCAAAACAATCTAGTATTTCAGTGCCATTCAGTTGGGAGTAGGATTTAGCACCGAGCAAGTATAGGGATAAAGGCTTTCCTATCTATAGGCAAAGTCGTTAGTAGTAGTCCCTATAATTCAGAACTATGTAGCCAACGTAGGATATGAGAAGTCAACCGTCAAATTAGGCTTGACTATTTCGCAGGGGTCAATCGTTAGTCCAGGCTTAACACCCTTAGTCCTGTGGACATTATATTAATATAGTGGATCTACAAAACTAGTGTTAGTACCCGTGACATGGTATTAATACCCTTCCAGCTGGGGTTACAAGTTAGACCCTGATTAGATCAGATTAGGCTATGTCAGTTAGATGATACCTCCCACAGTCTCAGATATAGTCTCAGTTACAATTTTAGTTCAGTTATTTAGTCTAGTGTAGTTTGACCAAATCATACAGATATCAATTATTTTCGTATTCCAGATTACAAATTTTATTCAGTCTATGTTATATGATTTGTCATGCATATCCAGTGTCTACAGATTTTCCCATATTTTCCACATTTACAGACTCTCATGCATACACAGTATTTACATATTTTGCTTATCTATAGCATTTATAGATTTTATGATTTCTACTCTATATTCCATGCTTCAAATGTATACACAAATAATTTATTATTCCTATTCATAAGACATTGCATATCATCCTACCTCATTTAGCATACCAGTATGTTTAAAGTACTGATCACATGCCTTTCTTTTGTGCTATGATGTATCATATCATAGGTGCTGGTGCTTAGTTCTCGGATGGTACTTAAACTCTCAGATTATCAGCAAGTATAGTAGCAGTGGTGAGTTCTCATTATTCGAGGATAGATAATTTATGTCATGTTTCGAGTTTAGCAGTTAGTTAGAGTTATTTGGGCCCTTTGCCATCAAACCATATTCAGACTTATAGTTTAGAGGCTTTCAGACACCACAGTCAGTTAGTTATTCAATTTATCAGTGTTTTTTCAGATTCAGACAATTATTTTCTTTCTAGATTTATATTTCAATTTTCAATCCAGTTAATAAAACCTTATGGTATTTTAGTTATTTTTCCGCATTCACGATTATATTATCCAGTGCTCACAGCAGGTACCAGCTCATGGGTTAGCTTATAGTCCCTCGAGATAGTATGCACTATGTAACGACTAGAGGGTAGTTTTGGGTCATTACATCAGACCTCTAAACAAGAAGAAATAATATCCCTCTGATAATGCCCAAACTACAGCTCTCGTAAGAGTGTAACCGGTCGCTGTCAAAAATAGAACCCAACTGGGTTGGGTGTCGAATCCCAAAGGGAATACTTGGTCAATAATTATTGTAATTGTTAGTAGACTGTTGATCGAAAATTCCACGGAAAGGGGGGATTTTGGGTTATGGCGTGAACAAAACAATATTAAAGTAACAATGGAATGCTTTGTTTAGTAAGATTTAATCACAGAGAATAATAAGTAAGGGTTATGTCCACCTTGTGAGTTCTACGTATCTATTAGCTATGAGTAATGCGGAATTCACACATGCATGCACTTATAGAGATTCGTATTCTAATGGTAAATCGTAGTGTTTCTCAACCATCAAGGATTATTTCACCTTACCTCTCTCGAGCCTAAAGCGTATAACTAATAGTGCGAACTCTCCGAGAGAGTTAATCCGGTTAAGGCATTAACGTGTAAACAGGGATTGGTAGCCTTATTTTCTTGTCACACTCTCTTTTCCAAACATGTAACTTTTCTCTTGAACAAGTTAATGCTATACTGGCGTAATCCCTATGTTTGCAACCAAAAGAATTCAATTAAAACGAAGAGAGTAATGATATAAGTAGCATACACATCAAGAACTCACAAACTCATAGCAATAGATAGTATATCATAAGGCTTCCATAACCCTAACAAAGAAGTTTAGCTACTCATGATTACAACAGAGATCACAACATATATAATCATCATACCACAACCTAGAATGAACTTGGCGATAGAGATGGGTTAGGAGTCAACTGGGGGTTGACGTTTTTGCTCTTGGTCCATTGCTTTCTGAGCTGTTTTCTGTTTCTTAGACTTATAGAATCTGTAACGTGATTTGTGAAAAAGTGTTGAATGAAAGAAAGACAATGAATCAATCCAAATTCTGCTGAAAAATTCAGCAAATAAGGTTTTTATAATATCCTTGTCCTAGTCCTACTAGGTTACTGCTGCACCCCTAAGTATTTAGAAGTACTGATTTTACCCAGGACAAGTTCTCCATGCATCACATTTAGTCCACAAGCTTCCAAAAGCTGCCTTCCTTATTACGTAAAGTTCTCCTTTGCTACACAAAGATCCCCAAAGTGCTGAAATCTTCATCGTTAATACCTGAAAAACATGCTAATCACATAGGTTAGCTCACTTACAGGAAAATGGACTAAAAGTGCAGGAATTATATATTTTATCCTCAAAACTTAGCTATAACATGGGTAAATTATGGTTCTTAGGTGTGTAAATACACCCAACATCACCCTCCGTGAGTTAATGTTCGAAGTATCCAAGCTCTATGTTATATTATTCATGATCCATAAAAAGTCCATGTCTCACCTAATGCTTGGTTCTAAGAAACTATGGTTCCTATGTGTTACCGATCCATTTTATTTCAGGTCAAGCCCAAAGTAATAAAGTTTATGCTAACTCTTGGAAAATTTTAGTTCTTTAAATGAGGATCAATAGCGTTAAGTGGAAATCCTTATCTTAATTAGTTGTTAACTACATAAATTTTAGATTTATGCCATATAGCTCATATATGTGCACCCATTTTCTCTTTGTAGTTTATCCTAAGAAACCATGTTGTGTTGTGTTTATGCCCGAATGACTCTCTTTTATGATCTAGACATCTGGTGTATGAAGTAATTTGTGTCTATTGCATCACATCTTCATCTCATATTCTACCTTGAGTAGTGCTACTCCCATTCATGATGCTTATACTCGACCCTTAATGACCCTTCATATATTAGTATGATGGTAGCTATGGAAGCGTAGTAGTTTTTTAGGTGGGTGGAGTAGATGTTTTTGAAAATGAAAAAATATTTTGATATGATTTCTTGAGGTAAGGTTATAGGAGAAGGGGGAAGAAGGAGATGAACTTTCATTATGTGTGATAGTTAAGCAGGAGTTATGTGGCAAAAATCTTAGTGAGAATGATTGAATTAGCTGGTCTTACTGGAGAGATCCATGAAGTGGGTGTTGAAATGATAGACATGGATGTTCTGGTTGATGAAAACACAAACCAATGGGTTATGTGGTTGGTGCTCCTTGATTTAAAACTTGAGTGTGTTTGATGGTAGTGATAAGGTAAAGTAGTTTTCTTAATAGGATGTAAAGTATAGGGCCATGTAGCTTAAGTTAGCACCTTGTTTTTTTGAGTTAGGATTCAACATAAAAGCACTTTACAGTGGGACAACGTTTATGGTTAGATGGGTGATGGTAGAAATGTAAGATGGAAAGGGCGAAGTATATTATTTAATGTTGGGGAAAAGTTGAGTTGTGTCTTCAAGTTTAAGTCTATTCATTGTATCAAGAAAGGTCGAGAATGCTTCTATCCCTATCTTCTGCGAAATCTTAATTCTTTATTAGTACCAATGGAAATCAGGCCTATGATTACCAAATAAGCTCATACCATATGTGTTGATGATCATGATCCCTAGAAATTATGTACAAGGTCATCTCTATGTCAATACTTATTAGCTCACACTTTATTCTTACATAATTCACTAGGTGATGTCATGAATATTTTTATTGAAGTTCGCATACGTTTCATTCAAAAAAAATTCTTAGAGCAAGGTTACATCCTTTAGTCCATATTTTTGGAGCTTTAATAAGTCCCTAATCATCATTCGGGGACAAATTATCCTAAGGGGGAGATAAAGTAACACCCCAATCTTTCGAGCTAAAGTTTGAACCATCTTCTCTATGTGTTCAGATATGAACCCAATGATTCTTACTTAATAAATGTGTGATGACCAATCCTATAGTGTGTGAATACCTTTGAATATGAATTGAGCTCAAAAAAATCCCCAAACTCAAAGACGAGTTGAAAACTCTTCTATCGATTAAGTTTTAATGAACGTCTAAACTTGGGTCAACTTCCATCAACTATAGGATGTTGTATTCAAATATTTAGAGGGCTTACTGTATACTAAATGAAAGATATTTGAGTCCTCTTTCATCTTATAAATTTCACAACGCTTACATGAACTGCAAGATATGGATTATCTGTTTTTGTAAAACACAGGGATTGCGGTCTTTTTATTGACACTTACTCTGGGTATTTGAGAGATACATTATAAGTAACAAATGATGGAATTGATTCCTTATTACTCTGCAAAAGATATGCTACTCTTTTATGGAAATACGGAGAAGTGAAAGCTCATAAACCGTAGGCAAGTGACATTAAATATCCACAATCACAAAAGTCGAATTCCATAAAACCGGATAAAGAACAACTTTTCCATATTAAGTAGATATTTATAGCTTGACTCTGTCAATGCAATAACCTATCCTCCTTGGTTAACTTGTTGATTTATTTGTAGAGTAGATCATTTGTACCCATAATAATTTTTTTGTATTTCACTTATTTGTTGAGTTATTTATTTAGAATTATTTTATGCTGTCTATGAATATAATTTAATTATTATTTTTGAACTTGTTAATTGAAAGGAAATACTAGATTTAAATATCACAAGAAATAATACATCTGCTGCAATAGATGAGATATCTTATCAAATAGATTTAGACATATGTTGCAACATGTAGGTTATCTACTGGAAATTATATAATAGGTCTTCCTACTTTTTTGATTTGGTTTGATTGATTACCCATCTGATAAATCAGATAGATTATATGTTGCAAAATATTATATACCTATTGTGATAGACAGACAGAAACATCTGCATAATGCAAAAAATAATTAATTTGTCACAATAGGTATGATATCTATTACAATAGATAGACAATCTATTGCATTAAAAAATTCAACTTTCATCAGACATTTAAAATTGCCACTAAATGTATGTAATGTGAAGTGAAGTGGCTTGAAATAAAAAATTGTTATCGTGTTTGTCTCTTTCTTTGTACATATTCTTGTTTATACACTGGCTCCAACAATTTAATTAGTACCCCATAAGCCCAGACCTCTAGCATTTTTTCCGCAATGTCGTCGCACATACCGGTCATTTCTGTGTGGATTAATAAACACTCGATGTATGCAGGCGAGTATATCCCGCACGCGACATCGGTTTTATTTTTTTTGAATGTGGATGTTCTTATTTTGACCTTTAAAATTCCATGACTTCTTCTTCAAGACTTCCGTCGACAAATGATCTATCAGTTTACGCTGCATCAACAACTTGGGGAACAACATCAAAAGTGGCTGCACGTGGGTTAAAATGTGGCCTCCTTGAAGACAGGTAAGTTAAAGTCATAAATCTTAATCTTTCCCTCGTCGAGTAGTATCTCAAAAATGAGAAAATGTTTGACTTTTACGTTCATGACTGCAAGGATTCTGTTTTCTTTTGTCCAAATCTTGTCATATGGATATGGCCTCTTCCCTCAAACATAGATAATCATGTCTTCATCCCATTAGAACGTAGAAACTAACTTTAGAACGTAGAAACTAACTTATTAATTCCCCGACCATCGGGACCTGCTCACCTATGGAGATTATCGTACATACTCTTGAAATTATTGTAGAAGTTGAGGTCCATTATCCTATCAGAAGCATCATAAGCATTTGGGTACGCTAATTACCCGCTCCTCATGATGTAGAGAATTTCATCGACATACTATGGTATAAGAAGATAATTCTTAAATAGGTTAGTAATTGTAAAGAAGAAAAAAACAGTAGAAAGATTCAGTTGCAAAGAGTTTTCTGAATCAGTTCACAGATTACCCATTTAACACAACTTATGCAATAGATGTGTATCATGTTACAATAGAATACCCATTTGTTGCAACAGAATATACATCTGTTGTGTAGATTCTTCATCATAGAGTAGATTGGAAGGATAGGTTTGCAAAAGTAAACTTACATTTTCCACGTACCACTTATGCATATTTATCAAACTCATAAAGTCTTAGGAGTAAAATAAATTCATGGTGTATTCTTATGAAAGTTTCATCTCATCAGTCATGATTTTTTCCTGTTCCTTCTTCTCTTTGTTTCCAAGTTCTGTGTATATGTCCACCTTATTCAGTAACCCTTGAACTTCAAAAACTCTTGGATCAGCAGGAGTTGTAATTTTTTATATTTTCAGAGGAAAGTATTTGTCTAATGTTTCTTGTCTTCCTAACTGCCACTGTAAGAGTGTATGACTCTCTCACCTTCTTGGATGGCATGTCACCCTTCTTGGATTTCAACTTCTCAACTTCTTCAGAAATATCCTTTAGTTTTTCAAGGAGTTTATCCTCTCTGTCCTTGTACACTTTGCATTTACAAGGAGAATATAAGGGTGAAAAGTGGTGAGAGGGACAACTGTAAGTCTGGGAGGGACCGGTGTAAGGGTGAGAGAGACCTGTGCAAGGGGTTTTTCTAAACGTATTTAATTTTTCTTGAGCACCATCATACTTATAATCATTATTGGAAATAGAAGCAGCATTAGGATAGCTTTCACCATCATCAACAACTCCACCAACAACACCCCCTGAAGAAGTACGCAGATCTATTGTATTATGTTGGTCATGAAGAGTTTCAACATTAGGTTGACCTTTCCTAACGACTCTTCTTATGGCTATTCCTATAGCCAATTCCTTTTTTATTAACTCTACCGTTAGGTCTACTGTTGTATCAACAAGACCTAGACTAATAAAAAAAGTCATCCCCAACTCCAGCTCAGTAGGCACGAACCAAGGATGCACAACCTATAAAAAAGACAAAAGGCATTTAAATCATATCATATAATAATAATCTACAGTCAGTTTGGTTACATGTTAACATAGCCAAATTATGCAATAGATGATCTATTTACCGCAATAGTTGATCTGTATGTCACAACAAATTAATAATATGTTGCATCAGATTTCCCATCTGTTGATAATTTGTAGTAGATGGGTATTCTGTTGAGTTGGGTTCAGGGAACCAGAGCAATAGATGGTTAATATTTTCTGAAATATAGATTGTCTGTTGCAATAGATTACCTATTTTTTACACCAGTTACAATTGATGGGTAATTTGTTGCAATAGACGACCCATTTATCACAACAGATGGCATATATATTTCAATGTATTTCTTTGAGGAAAATTATTTTAGTTGAAAAAAGACGTACTACATCATTCAGAGGGTTAAAGAGATCAGTATCCTTAATTTTTTCTTCCCTTTGCAGCCAACCACCTAATGATCCTTGGATGAGAAACCTTATCCGAGTAATCCTTGAACTACTTTTAGAGGGGAGGAATGACTTCAACTTCCCAAGCCTAAAAAATGTAAACAGGGAGCCAAAAAAAAGTCATAATAAATATATTCAATGTAAATTAATGGATGAGTAAAAATAGTGATTAAGTTTACCGTGAAAGCCCAAGGAAAGCCGTATAATATGATCGTACTTTGGATAGCTTTTCAGTAAATATTGGAAAATCAAGTAGTAGATGTCATGTCCCCAAGGATATTTATTGAACTTTTCAAAATCATCAGCATGCACCAACAAATCATTTTCTATGACTTTACTGACGTCTGTTTTCAATATAACCGAATGGACAAACCAAACTAAGTAGAATTTCTCCTTGTACTACTTTGGTATGGATTGATCCTCAAGATCAGCTATCAAATCCCCCGCTTTGTAGCTACATACAACAATGACTAACAACCCATCTTTTTTTCCTCACGCTTCTTGGAACTTTGGTGGGGTGTTTCCTTGATGGGAGGTTCTTCTGGATGATTGCATCTCAAGCCTGTTACAATGGCAAACTCTTTCAATTCAAAACAAATCGGCATGCCACAGTAGTTGATCCAGATTTCATCCATATTTTTTCTCCCTCCTTTGAATCTTTATCATCTCCCACGTAATTGATGCTGCACTTGAGAAGACCATATACCATGCTCATTTGAAAACAGCGAGTGTGGTCCTCAGGCAATGTAATAAAGTATACAATGCAGTTCCTCTTAAAAAGTCTGTCTATGTTTTAATTCTTTATAATTCTCCTAAATTCATCAAAACCTTTCCCCAATTGAATTTCAGTACAAGATCATCGACTTTTTTCTGTAGGGTAATCTATTGGCATCACAACTCAAAACCTGTCAATACTAATGGTTTTAACAGGATCATGCTGGGATTACAATATTAATTCACGCCCCATAGGTGAGAAGGAGTTCTCACTTTCCTCAGCTTTACTTTTCCCTAACTGAGATTGTTCAGGAAGTTTCTCCAAATCTATCTGTACTCTAGCCTTTTTTGTTGGGTGGTCAGAAGTCGATCCACTTTCAGTTTTTTTTTCTTTTGGGAGATATCTTTTAACTACAAACAATAAAAAAACAAAAAATACATTACATTTGATGTATGCATGATTTTTTTAAAAAAAGTTAATAAAAATTTCATTAGATTATTATAGTCCACATTACAAAAAAATACTCCAACGGATAACCCATCAGTTGGAACAGATGGAAATCTGTTTAAAGACCTATTTAATATCTCCCAATAGATCTTCCACGTGTTGCAAGATCTAAGACAACTACCAATGCCACCAAGACCACCACTAATTCCACCAATACCAACAACAATACCAAGACCGCAAACAATACCACCAAAAACCATAAATACTGACAACACCAATAACAACCACCAACAACACCACAAACACCATCAAATAATACCGTGACAGTCAACAAAACATTGCAAAAAAAATCTAGGGTTTTATCGGGTACTTTCTACAATTTTACAATCAAAACTCAAAATTATTAACCCATTCCCGAAGATAATGCAACTCAACGTTTTATTTTTCATCATTAATTAGAAATTCCTAATTTTTAGAATAAATAACAAATGTAGAACTTTTCTCGAATTTGTTACATATAAAAACAGAGAAAATGACTGATATAAGCGAGAATGAAGTCAAAAATAATAACTATGTAGTCAAAAATGAGAAGAAAATCAAATTATTTTGAAGGGTTTAGCAATATGTTGAGTATTTTTTATCTGAATTGTTGAGAGAGACAATAGAGAGACCTTGAGATTGAAATGAGGAAAAGTTTTTCCCGCAAATGGATGATTTGTATGAGTTGATTCGTAATTTTGAAAAAGAATGACAAGTTTTAAAATTATTAATTAGGTTCAAACTGATCTTAATTAATTTTTAAAATTTTAAAGGATATATTTTTTAAAATATTAAGTTAATGAGAATCTTTTTAATTCAGAGTGATCGATCGATGACTCGAGTCGGGATGAACGCAATATCAACACCATGCAATTGCAAAGACTCAATTGAAGTTGTAGTTGACCCTATGAACTCATTCATACCTATTTCTACCAAAATTAACTTATGTACTAGCTTAACATTAAGTTAATGAGAATTTTTTCAACTTAGAGTGATCGATCGACAATTCGGTCGAGATGAATGTAATACCAACACCATGAAATTGCAATGACTCAATTGAAGTTGTAGTTAACCCAATGAACTCATTCATCCCTAGTTCTACCAAAATTAATTTAGATACTAGCCTAACAATAAGTTAATGAGAATCTTTTCAACTTATATTGATCGATCGATGACTTGGATCGAGATGAATGTACTACCAACACCATGCAATTTCAAAGACTCAATTGATGTTGTAGTTGACCCTATGAACTCATTCATACTTATTTCTACCAAAATCAATTTATGTACTAGGTTAACATTAAGTTAATGTGAATATTTCCAACTCAGAGTGATTGATCGACAACTTGGGTTGGGATGAATACAATACCAACACCATATAATTGTAAAGACTCAACTGATATTGTAGTTGACCTTATGACCTCATTCATCCTTAATTCTACCTAAATCAATTGCAATTAAATTTTTTGCATCAAACAACTGAGCTGTTAGAATTGTTTAAACTAATATTCATATCTGTTGCAACAGATGACATATCTAATTTAATTATCAAATAGACATTTCCATCTGTTGTGATAGATGACTGAGCTGTTGGAAATTTCCAAACAGATATTTATATCTGTTGTAACAGATGACATATCTGATGACCCTATCAAATGGACATATTTTTTGTTGTTATATATGGCTGATCTATTGGATTTTTTAAAATAAATATTTATATCTGTTGCAACAGTTGACATATTTGTTTGAAAATCTCTTTTTCTTTTAATTTTAGAGAAAGCTTTTGTCTGAAATAAGGAAGAAAGAGAGATAAAATTGTAATACTAAAGGTGGTTAAAATTATTTCTTGGATAACTCAAAAATCTCATTGAGTAGTGTTGTCTTGTCTTTTCGATGTTACCCGTCTTCCTTGTGCCCCTCAAGTTATTAATAAATATTAATTTATGAATATTTAAAAGCTAAATTATCTCATCTCTCCTTCAACCTTAAATTTATTTTATTCATCTCTCATCCTTTTTCCCTCCTCTTTAGGGTTATCACATCCTTTTTTTTCTCTCTTTCTCCCCTCTTTCTCGTAAAGATCCTTTTGTATCAAAGCCGATCCATATCTTTTCTTAATTGAAATTATTGTTTTGATCCCCTTTTGACATTGCGGGTAAGGTTTAGTTTAGTATTGTTCTTTCATTCTCTTCTTCTTCTTTGCAAGTAATTTACATCTATTTTTTTTATTTAATTACCATTTACCCATATCATATTTATTTAAAATTATGAAAGAACTTTTAAGTATTGAATAAATGAACTAAGAATTTATATTACAATACGCAAAAAAGTCATCTATTAGGAGAAGTTTAAAAGCCTTGTTGGTAGTATATTTTTTTTGTATGTATTTTTATTTGTTTCTTTGTTGTTGATGCTGGTATTGATATTTTTGGTGGGGTTGGTGTTGTTTGAACTTGTTGTGTGGTATTGTTGATAGTGCTGGAACAAAGGATATTGATTCTTTGTTGTTGATGTTTTTTATTTGTTGTTTCTTTGTAGTTTATGCTGTTGTTGATGTTGCAACAGATGGAACAACCGTTGGAATAAGTCAAACAGCCAGAAAGGCTAGTTAAATGTATTCCAATACACTCCATATATGTTGCAAAAGACTCCACATCTATTGCAATAGACCCCACATCTGTTACTACAGATGGATAATTTTCTTTTTGTTCTTTTCTTGTTTGACATCAATTTTTTTCTTCTTCTTTATAGATATAAGAAACTAAAAGTTGATCAAATTTTGCCCGACCAACATAAGAGGCTACAGTAAAGATGGGTTTGGAGGAATAAGCTGCTTGCAGATAGAACCACTTCATATATGGGAGGTATGTATTACTGATAATATTATCATTAAAACACATAGGTAGTCCACTGATTTTGTGAATGTTATTTTTACTATTTAGTCATTGATCATTCAAACAAGATATCTGTAATTTTACAATTTATTTTGATAGGACTAAACCGATAAGGCTGAGGGACCATGAATATGATTCTGATACCCTGTTTAGACTTAATATCTATTGTTGCTCATGTTTATGTGTAAAGCATTATGAAGGGATCTAGTTTTGGTGTCATTGTAAAGAGATTCAATATCTATTGGATAATTTTTGGGATGCATTACACTCTGAGAGGGACTTCAAAGCCTCCCACTGCTTCAACTAAGAATAGAAATCAATATGGTTATTTCCCTAGACGAAATTTAAATGGTTGGTCTGGTTAGGGTAATGATTATATGCCAGAAAGTGTGGTAGGAGAATACCTGTGAGGGAAATGGGGGTTAATGAAAGACTATGTCATCTGAGATCTAATTAAAGAGGAAAAATAGAGTATAAAAGAACTTCTAGCGAATTTGACCAATGAAACTGACTTAGAATATGAGAAATTTGAATCAAGTGCAAATATGAAAGTGTATCCGGTAATGAAAATCTACATGTTGTTTCTCCAAAAGAAAAATAGTGCAGATAGTCTCTTTGATAGGGAGCTGCATCTAGATAGCGTGGTCAAGATTATCACCTATATAAAAAATAGCAGAAGACCAAGAAGGCAGCCTCATGAGCATCGAGGGTTGAAATAATGTAACATAAGTCTTGAAAACTTGTGCCAATAATAGCTACAGTTAAAATAATGAATCTAAAAGAAGTCTACAATTTCTAAATTTTAAATTGTACCCCATGCCTTCTTGTTTGTGTTTTCGATTAGGTCCACAATTGTTGACCTGATCGAAACCACAAACAAGATTGAAAGACAGATTATCATTACTTCCTTAGTAATATGGATATAATTAATTGTGTTTTCTATCCTTAGAATGCTTTCAACATATCTTAGAAAAGATTAGAGGCTTGCTGTAGTATTTTAATCCCAATAATTTTCAAGCTTTCCTCCAGCTTGCCGATTCGATATTTAAGCTTGTCGTTGCAATCTTTGAAGTTGGTATAGGATTGATAGTATTTTGTGAGCTCGATCAGGAACACTTACTTTGAAGTTATGGCATTGTAGAAGGCCTTCAGAACATAATTCATTCGGAAGCCTTAAATGATACTTGGAGGGTCGCAATATTTGTTTTAGGTCAAAATATGTTGATGCATAGTCAGGTAGTGGTCCAAACAGTTGAATATCTTACTTTTATCAAGCGTTGCTAAATGCATCTTGCTCAAAAAACCTTTAAGGTATTTGTGAAATTAATTAGCAAAAAGTTACATAAAGTTTGATCTAAACCGACTCTACTAATCCTATCAAACGTTACGTTACTCCTAGTTCATTACCATATAAAAAACCTTTGCCTGAGTTAGTGCACAAATGAAATAAGCTCAATCTCTCGGCCTTTCTGTTGATCTCTCTTCTCCCATATAGAGTACAAGATATCCACCATTCAAAAGTCTACAATGTCGCCAGAAATTCTTGCCACAACGAAAGGCTTTAGAAGACATGTCTAGTAATATCTTAATATCACTTTTATGACTTTATTGACATCTCTTACAATTATATTGGAATGGACAAACCAAAAAAAGAACAATTTCTCATTATGTCCATTTTAATACACTGGCAAGAGATATCAAGATAACCATAAACATGATATTGAGTGGCTACTAGACATGCCTTCTCAAGACTTTCGTTGTGGCAAGAATTTCTGAAAATGGTGTAGACTTTTTGATGATAGGCGGATTTACACGCCTATATCAATATATTTTGCCCATATTTTAGCCTAGTTTTGAGAAAAAATTATATATTTCATGCACTTTTAGTCCTTTTTCTTGTAAATCAGCTAACGAACATGATTAGTAAAGTTTCACGTATAAATGATGCAAAATTCAGCATTTTATGGCTTACTTGACGCAAAAGAAAGATCACGAAGGAAGGAAAAAGAGTTTACACGCCTAAGGACCAAAACTGTTGCATGGAAAATCTGTCCCGGGCTAAAACAGTATTTTTGAAGACTTTGGGGACTTACAGATACATAGCTGGATTTGGACAATGATACATTAACGTAGTACAATTGGGTTATGTATTTCATTAGTTTATTTGGATTATGATAATGTTACATTAACCTTGTACATTTGGGTTAAGTATTCCATTAGCCTAGTAGGATTTGGTTATTTATTTCATTAGCTTAGTACGAGTAGGATATGGGTATTATAAATACCCTATCATGCTAGAGATTTTTATTCATTCAGACACAATATACATCTTCCTACCTTCTATACATTCCTCAATTAATACACCTTCTTACAATTCAACATTCTTCAACTACTAATCTTTTCTACTCTTCCAACAATTCTAATCTTTATATCAATTCTACTCTTCTAATCTTAAATTCCATAACAACAGAATCGTTACCAAGACAAGGAATCACGCCTCACGCCTATCACTTGAGCCACACGCCATTAATCAATATTGTGATATAATAACAATGTCAATCGTGATCGCCTTCGCATTCATGGGTAACTAAATCTCTTTGTTGGGGTTATGGAAGCCGAATGAGTTACTATCTATTGTTGTGAGTTTGTGAGTTCGTGACACATATATTGCTTATATCATTATTCTCTTCATCTTAATCTACATTCTTTGCGGTTGCAAATGCAAGAATACGCCAGTCTAACATTTAACTTGTTCGAAAGAAAGGTTATTTGTCTGGAAAAGAGATAGTGTCAAAGTAGTAGGACACCCTTTCCTATTAAAAAGCTAGTGTCGTAACTGGACTAACCTCTTGGAGAATTCGTACCGTTAGACACGCTTTAAGCTCGAAAGAGTTAAAGTGAAATAGTCCTTGTTGAGGTCGAAAGACGCTTGGATTTACCATCTTATACAATTATCTATAAGCAGTTGCATGTCGAAACTCTACACACTCATAGCCAATAGAGAAGTATACCTCAGAAGGTGGACATAACCCCAACGCTTCGATTCTCATTTTTTACAACCTATGTAACAATCTCTGTCTTTACTTTATTATTTTCAGCTTTTGTTTACATTACTTGCACGACAAGAATCCCCCCTTCTTACGAGACTTGCACCAAAAGTTTAGTAATTTTACTTACTTGTTGGCCAAGCTATTCCCTGTGGGATCGACAACCAACCCAGGTTGGGTTCTATATTTGCTAACGACCGCTTTACACTCCTACGAGAGCTGTAGATTGAGCGTTATCACTTTTGCATGGAGAATATCTTGTCCTCTATGTGGGAGAAGATTGATCAACCAAAAGATCTATGAGACTGAACTAATTTGATTTGTGCACTAAATCTGGCAAAGGTTTTGATAGGGTAATGATCCTGGAGTTACGTAACATTTTATAGGATTAGTAGAGCTAATTTAGATCAAACATTACGTATCTCTTTGATAATTAATTTATCAAATCCCTTGAAGGTTGGTTGAGCAACCTTCATTGAGCAACGCTTAATAAAAGTGAGCTATTTAACTAATGGGACCACTTCTTGACTATGCATCAACATATTTTGACCTAAATAAACATAGGGACCCTCCATATATCATTTAAAGCTTCTGAATAAAGTTTTCTGAAGGCCTTTGATAGTGCCAAAACTTTGAAGGAGAAAAGGTTCCTAATCGAGCTCACAAATGACCAGTAACTCTATACCAATTTCAAAGATGGAAAAGACAAGCTTGAATACCAAATAAGAAAGCTTGAAAATTATTAGGATTCACATACTACGACAAGCCTCTGATCTTCTCCAAGATATGTTTAAAACATTCTAAGGAAAGAAAACAAAATCAATTAATCCATATTTCTAAGGAAGTAATGATACTCAATGTGCCTTTAAATCTTGTTTGTAGTTCCAATCAGGACAACAACAGTGGACCGAATCGAAACCACAAACAAGAAGGCATGAAATGCAATTTAAAATTCAAACATTGCAGCCTTCTATTAGATTCCTTATTTTAACTGCAACTGTTATTGGTGAAAGTTTTCTAGTCTTGATATATAGCATTTCAACCCTCGATGCCAGCGAGGCTACTTTTTTGGCCTTCTACTATTTTCTATCTAGGTGATCATCCTGACCACACTTCCTAGTCGCAACTCCCTAGTGAAATGTCCATCTACATTATTTTTCTTTGATAGAAACAAAAGACAGATTTACATAACGAATAAACTTTCATATTTGCACTTGATTCAGATTTCATATGTTTTAATTCAATTTCATCAGCTAGATTTGCTAGAACTTCCTTACTACCCTATGTCTCCTCTTCAATTAGCTTTCAGATGATATAGTCTTTCATCAACTCCCCTTTCCCTCATAGGCATTCTCCTTCGGCTTCTTCTTGCATATAGTCATCTTCTCAAAAACCATTTCATATAAATTTGGGCTAGGGGAATTTTTTTTGATTTTCCATTCTTGTTTGATGTAGTCCGAGGCTTCAAAGGCTTTCTCAGAGTCCAATGAACACTTAAGGTTAAGTCCAATCACTATTGGATCGCTGCAATGACACCAAAAATTGATCCCTTCTCAAAATTTAAAACACATAAACATGAGCAATAACCGCCAATAATTCATAATTGAATATCAACACCATCATCATGGGGTCCTCAGCCTTATCAATTGAAATCCATCAAACTTAACTGTAAATAAAGGATCGTGTTTGAACGATCAATGCCTAATTGATTAAAATCTGCCTTCATAAAATATTTTACTTTGTGTGTGTTGTCCCAGTGAACTTATCAGTAATACATAACTCCCACACATGAAAGTGGGTCCATCCATCTACATGCACCTTATGCTTTCTAGCCCATCTATGGCTTAACTCTCGATCACTAACCTGTTAAAATTATCAAACAGTTATAGAAATCTATTATGATAGATGATTAATATATTGCAATATATGACTTGTCTGTTCGAAAAATCAAATAGATATATGTATTTGTTGCACCAGTTTCAATATTTTGTAAATTATCTAACTGATAGAATGAATTTTGTAATAGATCTTTTAGATTTATTTTAAAGCAATTTTCTATTTTTCTAAAATACAATAAAGATAAAATGTTTATTTAGATTCGTTTTTTAATTTATATATTAGAAAAGTCGCCAGTTTTATTTAATTAAGGGATGGATGAACAGGCATGGCTTTTTGGCTAACCCCATCCTTTATAAATAAGTCTCTCCTTACTTGTTCATTCCACTACCATACTTCTAGTTATGGCTAATCCTGATTCGTACAAGAATATTTATATTGAGTCTTTTCGAGAACTTTAGAGGCAGTATAATGAACTCTAGAGGATTTGGCCGATTTCAGAACAAGGCTGAGGAGGGTCCTGCTGCCGCCTGATAAAAATTATCCTTCAGACAATGAATGTAGTAATAGTAATACTTATAATAATAATAAAAATAATAAAGAGGTTATGTTTTTCCTTTTAGCGTATGTATTTTCCTTTTTTATATCGGACTACCTAAGGAATTTAAAAATCTTGGTCGACTATGGATTTTTAATTCTTATTTAATATTTAATTTTCATTCTGTCTATTCCTTAAGATCAATAAGTCGATTGTTGGAGGAAGGGATTAAGCGTTTGTGGCAACAGATGAACCATATGTTACAACAGATGGTTAATCTGTTACGACAGATCGATCATATGTTGCAATAGGTAATTATTAATAAAAAGAGGGTTATTATTATTATTATCAAGAGAGTGAAACATCTTTATTTATGACTTTTCGATTATTTCATATGAAAAATGGTTAGTAAAATTAGAAAATAAATGATAAACACAATTTATAACGGTAAAAAAATGGTTTTTTTTTAATTTTAATAACTGATTGTGACTTTTTTAAATATTTATCTTTAATTTTTTTAATTTATATAATAAAAAAGTCACCAAATTTTTATTAAAGATATGATGATTATTAAAAAAGATAGCTCATATATGCAACAAATAGGTTATCTGATGCAACAGATTTTAGATTTGTTACAACAAATAGATTATCTGTTGTCACAAATGGGTTATCTGATGCAACAAATATATAATCTGTTGGCACAACACAATAAAAATGGTTATTGAATATATAAATTGGCATTTTTGTTTTTATTTTTTTTTAATTTATATAATAAAAAAGTCACCAAATTTGGAGTAAAAGATACAGATATGATAATTATTAAAAAAGATATATTATCTGATGCAACAGATATATTATTTGATGCAACAGGTTATCGATTTGTTGCAACAAATGATATATCTGTTGTCACATATGGGTTATCTAATGCAACAGATATATAATCGGATGCCAAAACTCAATAAAAACGGTTACTGAAAAGAACTAATTAAGTCATAACTTTCTACAGTAATCAAAAAGTCACCAATTTGAATATAATTAATAAATGTAGGTGAACAGTCGCTCCTTTTTTATGCAAATAATTATCGGTTTATATACTCAATTTTATATATTTTCAAAGAATAATTAATAAATATAATTTATTAAAATAGACCCCTAATAAATATTTTTCTTAATGGGAGTGCCAAGTCTAACTAATACTAAAAGGACAGACTAAACATAAATTTGAATAATTGATGATTAAATAAGCGACAAGTAGTGACATTTCAACATTTTTATTTTTGAATCTGTTTTATTAATTTATATAGTAAAAAAGTAACCATATTTGGATTAAAGATAAAGATATGATGATTATTAAAAAGATATATATTGCAACAAATTTTTAATTTGTTGAAACAAATGATATATCTGTTGTCACAGATGGGTTATCTGATGCAATATATATATATATATATATATATAATTTGTTGCCACAACTCAATAAAAATGGTTACTAAAAAGAAATCGTTAAGTCATAACTTTTTACAGTAGTAAAAAGTCACCAGTTTTAATGTACTTAAAAAATGGAGGTGAACAGTCGTGCCTTTTTGCCTAACTCATTCAAATTCAATCCTCTATAAATAGGTCTCTCCTTCCTCACTCATTCATTCTACAATACTCTATTTATTTCTTGCTTTTGTCTTTTATATTACACCTTCAACTACTTTCTCTTCAAGGACTTGTTATGTTTTCCCTATCTCTAGTATGTTTTTTTCTTGCTTTTTATGTAAATATAGATTGTATTAAGTCAGATTATTTTCTTTACTTTTGTTTTTAAATTTTTTATCAATTTATGTGTGTTCTAGATATGACTAATCCAGTGTGGGATGTCGCTATTTTACAAGATGTCGTTCGTAAAATACAGACACAGGTTCATGACCTATAGTGGGAATTAGCTGTCGTCAGATTAAGAATGCTATGGGAGATTCGTCGGATGAGGAGGGCGTTGCTGCTTCCAGTTGAAGATTGGTTGACTGGGAATAATAACAATAATAATAATGATCATAATAATAATAATAATAATATTATTATAATTGTTTTTTGTTACCTCTGTATTTTATTTTTCTGTGTAATAAAAATTCATGTTTGATCCACTTTGACGTCTTAATTCTCATTTAATTTTCATTCTGTATATTTCGTCTTCTCAATAAATATGTCTACGATTAAGTAATAATTCAAATCCAGTATCAATAGAAAGAGATCAACATATGTGTTATCTGTTGGGTTTATGACAAGAGCTGTATTGTGTTGTTTAAAACAGATTATTCATCTGCTGCAATATAATTATAATCTATTGGAATAGATAAATATTTTGTTTCTACTAATTACTTGTATGTTGGAACAGATAACTAATTTGGAGCAACAAATTAATTGTCAGTTGGAATAAATTACTAATCTGTCGCAATAGAACCTATCTGTTCGATTCATGTTACGGTTACTATAGAACCATAAACATGAATCCAACAATTGAGTCTTCTATTGCAACATAATATCTATCCAGTGTAACAGATGATGGATTTTCTTAAATAGATTATTAATCTGGTGCAACAAATTAATTGTCTGTTGGAACAGATTACTAATCCATCATAATAGAATACCTATATGTTCGATTCATGGTACGATCATAATAGAACCATAAACATTAATCCAACATATGAGCTTATATTGCAATAGAATATCTATCTAGTGCAACAGATGAAGGATCTATTTAAATAGATGACTCTTATGTTGTATTCATGTTTACATGCTAGCTATTGTTGAAAAAATAGCACACTAGCAGTTACCCAAATAAAAAAAGTCAACTAAAAATCATAATATGACTTACCAAAGTCTCTTATCAAGTAAATATCAAATTTGAAATGATGTACAAAATAAAATTGACCTAAGAAATTGATCAAAGAGTAGCAGTTGCGGTAACAACAACAACAACAACAATGGTGAACAAGAAGAAAATGAAGTATAAGATGACTATAATAAAGTAGAAGCTAATGAATGAAGTAGAAGAAACAATTAACAACAAAAATCACAAAGAGTGAGAAAACAACAACAGATGAGAAGAGAGAGAAATGCATCTTTTTTCCCTCTATTTCCCGTTATATCAACTAACATTTGGATCAAAGTATAAATTTAAAACTTATGGGCTATTTTGAAAATTTCTCAACTTTCTTAATCCATAGTAAATTAATTGTCACCTCCACTCAATTATTTAGGCTTGAGTCACCTACACCTCATTTTCAAACTCTTTTGTCACTTTTAGCTTAAAGACCCAAGTTTGTTAAGAGTCCTAGTTTAGTCAAACCATATATTTATTAGTTGTTAATATTTAGACCAGTGGATAATTAGTCATTTAGTTAGTGCCTAGTGGTTATGTTTTTCAGTAAGTGGTTAAGGTTTTCTGAATCCTATTTAAAGATTCCTATGTAACTTATTTGTAGGAGTGAATGAAAAATACCTGTGAAGTTCTCTGCAACTATATTCTTACTCTTATACATTGCCTTTTTTCTTCAATTTCCCCAACAGTTTTTGGTATTACAGTGGGGAAAGAGTGACACCTAAGAAATCTCAGTAGTTTTTTCTTAATTTTTTTCTTTTTGTCCAGGTTAGGTTAAATTGGGAGGAAAAGGCAAGAGAAGGAAGAAAATCGAAATTGAGGGCAAATAATGGCTACCAATGGCGCATCTTCCACATCTCAGCAATTAATTCCTATTTTTGAAGGATTTAAATATGAATTCTGGATCATAAATATGAAAACGTTGTTCAAGTCTCAAGAATTGTGGGATTTGGTGGAGATTGGCTATGTTGAGGAAGATGAAGCACAAAGATTGCGGGAGGACAAAAACAAGAACTCTAAGTCTTTGTTCTACCTCCAGTAAGCGGTGCATGAATCCATTATTTCTAGAACTGGTGCTGCAGAAACCTCAAAGCAGGCATAGGATATTTTAAATAAAAAATTCCACGGCTCGAGAAAGGTAATTTCTTTTAAACTCCAGTCACTTTGACGTAATTTTGAAAATTCATTTATGAAAAGTAGTGAATCTGTACAAGACTACTTATCTAGGGTGAGTGCAATTGTTATTCATATAAAGGCATATGGCACATTGCGGTGGCAGGTAAAATCGAGGAATTTCTTGTTTTTCCTAGTTTTGATTAATCCTTAAAAAAAAGGCACTTTGTTCATTTTACAAGTCCCTAATCAGTCTTAAACAAAGAATTAAACCCCTTTAGATCACTTTGCATCCACGTTTAATCAATTCTCTCTCAAGCAAAACCCTAAGGCTCAAACTTTCTCTCCAAGAAATCTAAATTTTGTCATTTAGTCTCCAAAGAAATTCAAGATTAAGAATTCCCAATATAATAAATCTAATAATTCATCTCCAAAGCATCAATAAAGATCCAATATTCACATATTAGCATCTAAGATCATCAATTGAGGTGTGTGGAGTTATGAACAAGGATAATTCTTTCATCTTTGTGCCAAAAACTTATTTTAAAATGCAAATTTACTGAATTTTGTGTGATGTCCCATGAAATTGAAGTTAGTGTTTATACCCAATATTGCTACTTATAAGATTTTTAGATTTCAAGTGATTTAGATATTGAATTACATGATTATATTCATACTTTTATGCATATTGCAGTAATTTTTAGATTTTTAGTTAATTTATCATGATTACATTATAAAGCATAAATATTATGATGTTTTAACATTAAATTGATGCATGGGTACATAATCCTAATTAATATTGCTATTTTAAGATCGTTTTGCTATGAACACCCTATGATAAGATTATTCTCAGATTTTGATAAAGATTTGACCTTTTGGTCTTAAGCTAAGATAAAGAATCCACTTTGTTCATATGACTTAAGATTTAAAGAAAAGAAAATACATAATTGGTTTTCTTGTAAAACCTTGTGCTATTTTTGAAGTTGATTTATTAAGATCTTGAGCATAAGAATGAGAGTAGTATTTAGAATCGATATGGGTATGTTACTATGGTTTCATGCCATAGGACTACATGCCACCGTAGGACTGAGATTATTCCAACTTCTATGAGGATGACTAACATTGTGCTTACCTAAGATAAGAAGTTCTATTCTGATAGCAAGGGTAAAATAGCCTACCCCAGCATGGGAAGACGTTGGACTCCATGAATGCTCACATAGTTTATGTTAGTTAGAAAAACCTCCCAAAAGATGTCCCCTACTCTTAAAATAGTACATTGTCTTAAATCCTTAAGATAAAAGCTTGTGTTTTGAAATTTATGGTTTAAGATTTTTACATTCTTGAGATGAAGTATTCCCCTTACAAGTTTACAAAATAATGTAGTAGCTTTCAGAGGAATAGATTTTTGAGCTAATTGTAATGGCTCATAATATTCATATTACATGCTTTACTGTTCATGATTTATGATCTTCAGTTTTCAGATTACTCAAGCCTATGCGAGGCATTTAAATTTAGCACTCATGATTTTATAAATTGTGATGATATTATTTATATTTTGCATTCACCCCTATATGTTCAGTACATTCCCAAAGTACTGATCCACATATATGTCTGTGTGCTACATTATCTTATAATGTATATTCAGGTGCTCAGTCTCAGCAGCGTGAGTGACTTTCTTGCATTTCAACTACATCCCTGCAGTTGGTGAGTCATCATAGTTCGGGGAATTAGCTATTCATATTTTTAGTCTATTAATAGATGTTCCTATATTTATTTTAGACAGTTTGAGTCAACTGGTGCCTATCCCAGTTACTTTCTAGATTCAGTCAGTAGAGGCTTGTCAGACTACTAGATTCAATTTTAGACTTTTTTGATCCAGTAAACAAATTTTGCTGTATTGTTTTACCAAGACTTGTGAGACTAGTATGTTTTAGATAATATTTTCGTATTGATTATGATTTTATATTCATTTCCCCTATTTTGAGATCCAAACTTTGTAGAAAGCAGTCAGGGTTATCTTAGGACAACTTGTAGTTTAGAGCACCGTGTGGCATCCCAAGAATTAGATTTTAGGGTGTTACAATCTTGGTATCAGAGCCTAAGTTTAGAGAGTCCTACAGATTCAAATAAGCTGAGTTACAAAGAGTATTGATCATCGGTGTGAAGTGTGCCATATCTATGAGCAAGAGTCTATGGAGCATTTTACAAAATCATATCTTCTTTTATGATCTATCGAGTATTCAGTGTATCTATCTACTTCTAACTCATGCTTTTATGTGATAGAAAATTTCTCCTTATTGAGCTAATGCACGTAGAATTGATAACCAACCTTCTCAGCCTGCAAATCCTTTGAACGAGAATGTGTCATATGTAGAGTTTTGGGCTACCTTTTAGGTGCTAGCCCAAGCTATGACAACTAATTTTTAGAGTAGCCATTAGGATACAGTCCTACTTCAATAAGATGGGAATTTAGCCATAGCTAAAATTTGATATTTTATAAGAATGAACCCCCATGAATTCTTTGGTCAAAGGCAGATGAGGAATCATAGTTTTATTTAGATAAGTTAAAGAAGATCACCCAAATTATTCATGTTTCTAAAGAGGAAAGTTTAGAGTTGTCATCCTATAGGCTGAAGGATGTTGTATATGATTGGGTAATGATGTGCAAAAAAAGTAGAAGGGAGAATGTTGCTCCCATGACTTGGCAAATTTTTCAAGATGTGTTCTTAGACAAGTTCTTCCCAAGTGAGATAAGGGAAGATAAGATAGAAGAGTTCATAAACCTAAGGCATGGCTTGATGATGATGCAGAAATATTGCCTCAAGTTTATCCAATTGTCTAAGTATGCCCCTAAGCAGATGGATGACCCTAGGTTAAGCATAAGTAAGTTTGTAACCGATGTGTTTGGGTTGGTTGTTAAGGAGTGTAGGACTACTATTTTCATTAGGTATATGGAACTTGCTATTTTTATGATGCATGCTTAGGAGATTGAGGTAGAGAAGTTGAAGTAAAGAGAAAGTGTAAATAAGAGAGCTAGAACAGGGCAATTTGATCATGGTCAGAATGGTCTTTAGGAGGAAATTGTTCATAGTTTTAGAATCATTCATCTATGTCAGTACTTTCTTTAGCCAGTTCTCTTGTTCTCAGAAATAGGTAGGAACAATGGGGTGAGTATTCTATGTCCAGATCTCAGAATAGTGTGAGTTTGAATCCCAATTATCCACCATATGCTAGGTATGGTAAGGCCCATCTGGGTGAGTGTTTATGGGTCAGAAAGGTTGTTATGGTTTTGGCCAGATGGGTCACAGAATCAAAGAGTGCCCGTATGCTAAACAGGGAAACAGAGATGTTCATCCCCAGACTCAATCTACTAGTGCACCAACTCTTTTAGGTCACCCAGCTCCCCCTTAGGGCGTATCATCCTTCACCGATAGCAGTCAGTTCCAAAATCAATTTTATGCTTTACCATTCTACCAAGAGTAGGAAGATTCACCAGATATGGTTACTGGTATGCCTCGTTTCTTTTATTTCGATGTTTATGTGTTGATAGACCATTGGTTGAGTTTCTCTTATGTTACCCCATTAGTTGTAGTAAATTTTAAGATAAACTCTGAAAAGATCCCTGAGCCTTTCTTAGTTTCTTTGCCACGGGGTGAGTTAGTTGTTGCCAAACCAGTCTATAAAAAATATCCCATCATTGTCGTTTATAAAGTCATGTTAGCAGACTTGATAGAGGTAGATACGGTTGACTTTGACCTTATACTTTGTATGGATTATCTTCGTTTCTGTTATGCATCTATTGATTGTAGCACCCGAGTGGTGAAGTTTCAATTTCTAGATAAGCCAGTCTTTGAGTGGTCAGATAGTTCAATATATCCCAATAGTTATTTCATATTTATCTTAAAGCTAGAAAGTTGATTTCCAAAGGGTTTATCTATCATCTTGTTCGAGTTAAGGAAACTAAGTTTGAGATTCTAACAATCCAGTCTATCTGAGTGATCAATGAGATTGCTGATGTTTTTCTAGAAAATCTCCTAGGGGTACCTCCCGATAGGGAAATAGAATTTGGTATTGACCTATCCTAAATACTCAAACTATTTCTGTCCCTCCATATCATATGACTCCCGCATAGCTTAACAAGCTGAAGAATCAACTCAAAGATCTTTTAGATAAAGGTTTCATAAGGCATAGTGTTTCTCCATGGAACTCTCCAATCCTATTTGTGCAAAATAAATATGGTTCTTTGCGTATGTACATTGACTATCGTCAGTTGAATAAATTAAAGTTAAAAACAAATATTCTCTTCCTTGAATTGATAACTTATTTGACAAACTCCAAGGTGTGAGTTATTTCTCAAAGATAGACCAAAGATATAGCTATTATCATCTTAAAGTAAGGGAGTGTGATATTCCAAAGACAACCTTTAGAACTCATTATGGTCATTTTGAGTTTCTAGTCATGTCCTTCAGGCCATCTAATGCTACAACATTTTTCATGGACCTCATGAATCGAGTGTTCAAATAGTATCTAGACATGTTTTTCATAGTATTCATAAATGATATCCTTGTGTACTCCCGTAGTAAGGATGACCATCTAGATCATCTTATAAATGTCTTGCAAACTCTTAGAGATCATCAATTGTTCGCCAAATTTAGCAAGTATGAATTTTGGAAAAGATCAGTAGACTTTCTCGGTCATATTATTTCTGCCGATGGAATTAGAGTTAATCCTCAAAAGATGGAAGCTATAAGGAATTGTCCTAGACCTATCTCCCCATCAGACATTAGAAGTTTTTTGGGTTTAGCTATCTATTACTGCTGTTTTGTTGAGGGTTTCTAATCTATTGCATTCCCTATTTCTAGACTGACCCAAAAGAAAGTTAAGTTCCTGTGGTGAGATTCCTGTAAGAACAGTTTTTAGGAGTTGAAGGCACAACCCACTTCAGCCCCAGTCTTAGCACTACCAGATATTATAGATAGTTTTGTGGTGTATTGTAATGCCTCCAGAGTTGGTTTGGGTTGTGTGTTGATGCAGGGAGGTAAGGTCATAGCCTATGACTCTAGATAGCTTAAGCATGATAAAAAGAACTACATAACCCATAACCTTGAGTTAGCTATTGTTGTGATTTCTTTGAAAATCAGGAGACATTATTTGTATGGAGTGCATGTTGATGTGTTCACGGATCATAAAAAACTTATAGTACGTCTTTACTCAGAAGGAGTTGAACCCGCGTTAGAGAAGGTGGTTAGAATTTTAAAGAATTATGATATGAGTGTGATGTATCATTCGAGAAAGGCCAATGTAGTGGAAGACAACCTTAGTAGATTGAATTTGGGAAGTGTTTCTCATGTGGATAATAGTAAGAAAGAGTTATCTCAGGAAGTTCATCATTTTTCTAGATTGGGTGTTAGGTTGGTTGATTTAGCAGAATGGAATGTTTAGGTTCAAAATAGTTCTAAATCTTTCCTAGTTTTAGAAGTGAAAGAGAAGCAAGATAAGGATTCTAGTTTAGTCAAACTAATGGAGTCGGTTAAAGACCAAAAGGTAGATATTTTCTCCCAAGGGGTATATGGTGTGTTGGAGTTATATGTCCTATGCAGCTGAAGATTATGCTAAGTTGTATATCTGAGAGTTAATAAGACTGCATGGAGTGCCTTTATCCATTATCTCAGGTAGGGGGTACTCAGTTCACTTCTGTAATGCCCGTGTCTGTACCCCAGATGCTACATGGTGCTCATAATCTCGAGGGGCCATAAACTAACCCATGACTGGTACCTGCTCTAATAACTGACTAATAATACTGTAATTATGCAGAAAGTTGGTAGAAACTTCCCATAAAGTTAAAAACTGAAAATCAATTACTAAATACTGAAATCAATACTGTAAACTGAATATCTGTCTGAGAATTACTCTAGTCTAAAAAACCTCTGCTGTCTGAATAAGGAGTTGATGGGACAATTACCCAACTAACTGCAAGTACTAAATAAACTGATTACAAAAATTATAAACCTGTCCTCGAACTATAAGGACTCACCACTAAGTATGGTCGGGAGCCCGTGCATCTGAACCTATGATATAAGACATCATAGCACAAAAGAAAGGTATGCGTCAGTAGTTTGAATGTAATGCTATGCTAAGTAAGGAAGGCCGAGATGCATGGGTTCATATGCATGAATAATACTGACTGAATGACATGAGTGTAACTGAATTAGAGTACATACTTGAATGCAAAAACTGTAACTGAGAACATGATAACACTGGATATCAAGTTCAGAATTACTGATTTACTGATATCTAAATTTATTGATGTTGCATAGCTGATAACTAAGTGATTGTATCTGATAATCCTAATTCTGTAGAACTGTTCTGAGTTCTATACTGAGCTGGGGACTATATCGGAAAATCCTGATTCTATAGAATGGAACTAGTTCTATACTGAGACTGAATCTGAAACTGAAACTATGGGATATAATCATCTAACTAACATGCCCCTTTCTGAATAGATAGGGGTCCAAACTGTAACCCCAAATAGAAGGGTGTCAATACCGTGCCCTGGGTAAAGATAAACTGTGAGTTAACCCTATTTGATAGGAAGTTTTTTCATCAACCCTCGCTAACAGGAAAACTAGTATGAGATGCATCAACCCTAATCTGGTAGGAAGATATCTCGACCTATGCTGGCTACGTAGTTATATAATGCAGGGACTACTACTAACGGTAAAACCCTCTGTTGGCAGGAATGCCCCCATCCCTGGGTTCGCTCGGTGCTGAATCCTACTCTCAACTAAATAAACACTAGAATGATTTCCTAGTTCCTCTAGGCTTGACTGAACTATTACTGATCGTGTTGTCTGACTGAACTTGACTGAGTTCGCTGAGTACTGAACTGAATACTACTAAGTTCTGAACAAAATACTAATGAGTTCTAAACTGAATGATGAACTGAGACTAATTACGGACTACTACTAAAATTATTCTGTAACTACTATAGCTCTAGTAACCAGCTATGTTTTTTTGGGTATTAAATACCCCCAGGACTCGATAGCATGAAAATAAATTATTGGATAAACTTCAAAAGCATAACCATATGAACTTGATCATAGCTCATTCATAGAGACATTCTATCAAACACTTGCATTATATAACTTGCACATAAGCTAACATGACATGATTTTGTTCCTTTTTCTTTGTTCATATGAGGAATTTATCAAACACATGGAGAACATAATCCATGCCCATGACACTAAACAACATATAGGCATCGTAATTCATATATTCATTTATAATTTCAAGGGTTTAAAATGGATTCACATGATTTTATACGTATATTAAATAACTCCACATGAATCTTGTAACAAAACGTGGATTAAAACCAAATTAATCATTATAATCATGAATATAATCAAACCAAACATAAAATTCATGAAATATACACTTGAAGTTTTTTAAAAAAGTTTCTTGAACTCCAAGGGTAGAAGGGGCCCTTGGATGAACACTTGACATACTTTAATGCTTGAATTTTGAAAGGATGGGGATTTCATGAGTCTTAAATTTGACTTTTAATCTCCTAGGGTTTGTTCTTGAGAGCAATCATTGAAGAATGAATGAATTTTTCTCTTAGAAGGGTTTAATTTTGTGTTTTGGGGGATGATAAGTATGGGGAAAAGACCTAAATACCCCTAAGGATGCGGCTTTTTATTTACTGAAAACAAGTTTAGTGATGCACAAACCAATGCACCACGTCATTGGAGTTGGGATATGGCCAATACGCCGCATTGGTTCACTAGAATTTGCACTAGGATATGTAGAAAAATATTCACCAACACGATGGGCGACGCAACGCATCGAAATCACATCGATCCATTAGTTTGAGCTTTCAAATATTATCCAAACAAAGTCCAAAAAATCTGAAACTTGTCCAAGAACACCTAGTGTAATTCCAGATCATGATTCAACCTAAAAATAATTACTTTAAGGTCAAGAGGGTCATGAAATGGAGTCTCCAACTTACGAAGGCTAAAATAACACTAAGTCTGACTTCTTAGCTAAAATTTTCAAAGTCTGGCACCCCTTAACAAACATTAAAGTGCTGAGTTAAGCTTAGGATTTTGCGGGGTCTTATAATATCTCTCCCTTAGGAATATTCATCTTTGAATGAGGCTGACTGAATTGAGAATACTGATAGGCTGGATTTAGATACAAGAGATGCACAACTGTAACAAGATTTCATGACTAACTATACTAATATACTAAAATTTCATATTAAACATGCATATCTAATACATAAGTACATGGTTGAGCATAATTCATGAATGCATGGCTATAATTGTTGATAAGCTGAGTTTCTCATGTTGAACATGCATATCTGATGAATGAAGACACAACTGAATATGCATTGGTAACTGGTACAAAGTCTATAAAGGAAAATTTGAGCGTGGAATTTAGTAAGTTCAAGGGAAAACTATTATCTTAGGCTGAGTATGAGTTTGCAAAGAAGAGTTGAGGATACTTGGTCCATATATCTGCTTCTACTTCCCAAGTATCTGCCTCAACAGACTTATTCTGCCAAAAGAACTTTGACTAGAGAAAACTCTTTGTTCCTCAGTTTGCGAATCTGATAGTCAAGGATTTTTACTAGAATGTCATCATAAGAGAGGATGTTCTGAACATCGAAACTCCCTACAGAGACTATAACTAGTGGTCCACCTATGCATTTCTTTAGAAAGGACACATTTAAAATTGGATGGACTAAAGCTAAGTCTTAAGGTAACTCAAGCTCGTAAGCTACCTTTTCGAAACGACTGAGAATTCGGTAAGGATTGACATATCAGAGACTGAGCTTCCCCTTCTTGCCAAACCTCTTCACTACTTTCATAGGAGAGATCTTCAAATAGACATAGTCACTAATATTAAACTCGAGATCCTTTCAATATATATCTACATATGATTTCTGTCATCTCAGAGTTGTCTTAATCCTCTCCTTGATCAACTAAACATTTTCAAAGGTGTCAAACACTATGTCCAGCCCTACCACTGTGGCCTCACCCACTTTAAATCAACCAATGAGAGACCTATATCTCCTATTATAGAGCGCCTCAAACGAAGCCATCTGAATGCTGGAATGATAGTTGTTGTTATATTCAAACTCAAGCAAAGGAAAGTTGTCATCCCATCTACCTTTAAAGTCAACTACGTATGTTGTACGCATATCTTCAAGAGTCTGAATAGTCCTTTCTGCTTGACCATCCGTCAGAGGAAAAAAGGTTGTACTAAGGTGGACTTGGGTACCGAGACCCTTTTGGAAGGCTTTACAAGAATGATAGGTAAACAACATACCTCTATCTGAGATAATGGATAACGTAACTCAATGTAATCTGACCAACTCTCTAGCATAGAGCTTGGCATAGTCCTTAGCTAAATAAAAAGTATAGACTGGTAGGAAATGAGATGATTTGGTCATTTTGTCTACAATGACCCAAACTAAATCATGCTAACAACGAGTGAGAGGCAAACCTATGACAAAATCCATGTTCACCTCTTCCCACTTCTAAGTGGGAATACTAAACTCGTGCATAGACCCATTGGGTTTCTGATGCTCAACCTTAACTTGCTGACATATTGAGCACTTGGATACAAACTCTGTAATATCTCTCTATATCCCACGCCACTAATAGATCTCTCATAAATCACAATATATCTTAGTGGCCCCTGGGTGAATAGAGTAACGTACACCGTGCTCTTATACAAGAATCTACTATCTCGGGTCATGTACACCCGGTACACATAGCGGACAACGCAATACACCATATCCTTATTGGGAGAAAACCTCTATCTTCTGATATATTTCTAATTATTTTAATTTAGTTAGGCAGGGATCCCTATCCTACTTTTCCTTCACCTTGAAAACCAAAAATGATTCTGAACTACTCCGTACCCATACATTACCTTCTATTGAATCCACTAAGCAGACACCAAGTCGAGCAAGCTAATGAAATTCCTGAGCTAACTTCTTTTTACCATCCTCTGCATGAACAACACTACCCATAGAAATCCTACATAGGGCGTTAGCCACTACATTGGCTTTACCCAGATAATACAAGACGCTTATGTCCTAGTCCTTCAACAACTCCAACCACCTTATCTGATGGAGCTTTAGGTATTTCTGAGAGAACACATACTGTAGGATCTTATGGTCCATGAACACATCAATGTACACACCATACAAATAGTGTCTCCAAATCTTTAAGGCAAATACTGCTGCTGCTAACTCAAGATCATGAGTAAGATAGTTCTTTTCATAAGGTTTGAGCTGTCTGGAGGTGTAGGATATGACCTTACCTCCCTATATCAAAACACACCCCAAACCAACCCTGAAATCATCACAACATATAGTAAACCAATCTAAACCATTGGGTAGAGTCAAAATCGAGGTTGTAGTGAGTCGAGTCTTCAACTCATAAAAACTCTTCTCACTAGAATCTGACAACTGAAATTTAACCTTCTTCTAAGTCAATATGGACATACGGGCTGTAATATACAAAAATACCTCAACAAACCATAGGTAATAGCTAGACAAACCCCAGAAACTTTGGATATCTAAAGGAGAGATAATTCTGGGCTAATTTCTATCTGTTTCGATCATTTGGGGATCAAATCTAATGCCATCACCAGAAATAATATGGTCGATGAAAGCTATTGACCTTATCCAAAATTCACACTTACTAAATTTGGTGAATATCTAATGGCTTTTAGAGTCTACAATACTATTCTGAGATGGTCTGCATGATCATGCTTACTGTGGGAGTAGATAAGGATGTCATATATGAAGACTACAGTGAATATGTCTAAGTAGTGCTTGAACACACTATTCATCAAGTCTATGAAAGTTGTTGGGGAATTGCTAAGACCAAATGACATGACTAAAAATTCAAAATGACCATACCGAGTTCTGAAAGTTGTCTTCGGTATGTCATATTCTCTGACTCTAAGCTGATAAAATCCTGATCTGAGTTCTATCTTTGAAAAGTAACTGGCACCCTAGAGTTTGTCAAATAAGTCATCGATTCTAGGAAGTGGATACTTGTTCTTGACTATGAATTTACATAGCTAACAGTAGTCTATACACATTCTAAGAAAGTTGTCTTTCTTACAAATGAATACAACTGGTGCACCCTAGAGAGACACACTAGGTCTGATAAATCCCTTATATAGGAGATCCTTAAACTGTTCTTTTAACTCTTTGAGTTCTGCTGGATCCATTTTATATGGAAGAATAGATATAGGCTAAGTTTCTGAAAGAAGGTCTATTCCGAAGTCGATTTCACTTTTGGGAGAAACTCCAGAAAGATCTTTGGGAAACACCTCTGTGAATTCACATACTACTGATACTACCTTAAGAGTAGGGGTTTTTGATCTAGAGTCCTGGACTCAAACGAGATGGCAGACACATCCCTTGGATATCATTTTCCTTGCCCTAAGGTAGGAAACAAGATAACCCCTAAGTGCTGAAGTACTACCCCTCCACTCTAGAATGGACTCATTTTGGAAACTGAAACTACACAATTCTATTTCTATAGTTGACTGAGGCGTAGTAGGAATTAAGCCAATCCATACCAAGAATGACATCAAAATCAGCCATCTCTAATTCAACTAAGTCTGCTAAAGTGACTTTTAAGATACCATAATCGGGCAGTTCCTGTATAGGCGTTGGGATATAATATATTTACCCATTGAGGTGGAGACCTAGAAAGACTCTACTAGAATTTTAGGACTTAATTCGAAGTCAACAACTAAATAGGGAATAACAAAGGACAAAAAAGATCTTGGGTCTAGTAATCATAAGCATATAAATGATAAACCTGTAATGTACTAGTGACCACATCATGAGAACTTTCCTAGTCTAGTTGGGAATGAAGTGCATAGAGTATATTTGGGCATTTCCCACTGGTGGCACTGAAAGTAGCACTCTGCTGATTTGGGCAACTGGACTGAGCTGAGGGATGGTTATGCTGACTCTGTGAACCCACCTGAGGACACTGTCCGACTCTGTGTCCTGGCTTACCACATTCAAAACGTACGTCACTGCCTGCTCTACAGATACCTTATAGTTTTTACCATATTTCTAGCAGAGAGGATTTGTCTAAGCACTACTAACACTACCCTAGGGTTTAGGTCCCAACGCCTTATCTCCATTGTTGTCTCTAAATTTTAGCACTGGAGCACTTATTGAGGATGGAGCTGGAACTAAATATTTTTGGTAGAACTAAGAACGATTCCCACCTTCTGACATAGGCTGAGCAAAGTTGAAACTACCTATTCTCTCTCTCTTGTTCTCCCTCTCCTTTTTTTTATTCTTAGCCTTTTATATCTACTGAGCATGGACCATTTGCCTCAATATGTCAATCTCCTTAATAAACATTGCAGTCTTACACTCTTTGACCATACTACTAGACATGCCTGACATAGACTTACTCATCTTAGCCCTGCTACCTGTTACCACACGAAGGGAATATCTGGATAATTAAGTAAAATTGAGAGAATACTTTTGTACCATCATGTTTCCATACTTTAGATTTCTAAACTCCAAAACCTTTGCTTCCCTCAACTACAGTAGGAAGAAAATATTAAGAAAAGCAATAGTAAACTCCTCCCATTTTATGGGCCCTGTATCAATATCCCTCTCTACTTTCTACTATTTGAACTATGAAGGTGCCACATCCTGCAGCTGATATACAACTAGCTTAACACTCACACTAGTTGTTACCCCCATAATATTTGTAACCTTTTTCACCTGATCAAGAAATTCCTATGGGTCGTCATCTGATTTTGACCCAATAAAAAATAGAGGGTTCATTTGGGTGAAGTCCTGAATACTAGTCATAACAGTATAGTCCACTGGATTGGTTGGAACGGTAGCTGGGCATTGATTCTGGGATGCCATAGAATAAGCTAGGGTAGTGAAATCTGCTTTGAATTAAACGTGGGAGACATGTTCATCCAAGGGATCTGGATGGACGGGCTGGGTTGCTGGCTGGTCTCCTGTTCCTCTTCCCATAGGCCTCTTTGGAGGAATATTCTGTAAAAATAAGAAAACCTTTGAATTAGATTGAGGGTTTCATTGGAGTTCATGTTCTCTCATATGACATGAATACTGAAAGAAGGAAAACGTTTCCTAAAACAACAAATAGCTTCCTATCCATAAGTATGGCTAACTACATACCCATGCAAAAAAATCTACTAGATGTGGCTTTCAGACTTTTTAGGACTCTATTGAACCTTAGGATATGATACAAAGTTTGTAACGCCCCTAGTCGGTAGCGTCACCACAAGTTAACCCATGATTGGTTCCTGCTGCAATAACTGAATAATAATACTTAATTATGAAGAAATTTGGTGGAAACTTGCCATAAGCTTCAAAACTGAAAATTAATTACTAAATACTAAAATCAATACTATAAACTGAACATCTTTCTAAGTACAAGTCCCTAACTAACTCCGACTACTAAAATAAATTGAGTACTGAAACAATAAAATTGTCCTCAAACTAAAAGAACTCACCATTAAGTCTGTTGCTGATAGATCGGGCTACTAAGTATAGTTTGGATATCGTGCATCTGAACCTATGATATAAGACATCGTAGCACAAAAGAAAGGTATGTATTAGTACTTTGAATGTAGAGGTATGCTAAGAGAGGTAGGCTGAGATGCATGGGTTTAAATGCATGAACAATACTGACTAAATGACATGAGTGTAACTAAATTAAAGTACTTGCATGAATGCATAAACCATAACTGAGAACATGATAACACTAGATTCTGAGTTATTAATTACTAATTTATTGATATCTGAATTTAATGATACTACATAACAGATAATTTAGTGACTGTTTTGGAAAGCCCTGATTCTATAGAATTGATTTGAGTTCTATACAAAGCTGGGTGACTATATCTGACAGTCCTAATTCTATTGAATTGAACTGAGTTCTATACTAAGACTGAATCTAAAATTAAAACTGTGGTAGGTAATCATCTAACCGACATCCCTTTTTTTAACAGATTAGGGTAAAACTTGAACTAAGATGGAAGGGATAATTACTGTGCCCCAGGTAAAGACAAGTTATGAGTTAAGTTTCTCTAACAGGAAGATCTTTCGTCAACCCTCGCTAGCAGGAAAACTTGTATAAGAAGTATCAAACCTAATCTAGAAGGAAGATATTTCGATCTATGCTAGCTACGTAGTTCTTTAATGTAAGGACTGCTACTAAGTGCTAAACCCTCTACTAGCATATATCCCCCATACCAGGGTTCGCTTGGTGATGAATCCTACTCTTAACTGAATAGACACTAGAATGATTTCCTGGTTCCTACTAGGCTCAACTGAACTATTATTGATCGTGTTATCTGACTGAACTGGACTGAGTTAGCTGAGTACTGAACTGAATACTACTGAATTCTGGATTGAAGGCTGAACTAAGACTGATTACTGAGTACTACTAAAAGTATTCTGTAAATACTATAGCTCTAGTAAATATCTAGGTTTGTAGGGTATTAAATACCCCAGGACTCGACATAGCATAAACTTGAAAAGTATAACCATATAAATTTGATCATAACTCATTCGTAGAGACATTCTATCAAACACTTGCATGATATAACTTGCACATAAGATAACATGACATGATTTTGTTCCTATTTCTTTATTCATATGAGAAATTTATCAAAAACTTGGAGAACATAATCCATGCACATGACACTAAACAACATATAGGCATCATAATTCAAATCCCATTTACAATTTCAAGAGTTTCACATGGATTCACATAATTCTATACATATGTCAATTAACTCCACATGAAACCTATAACAAAACATGGATTAAAACTCAATTAATCATTATAATCAGAAGTATAATCAAATCCAACATGAAACTCATCAAATCAATACACTTGAAATTTTTTCCTTAAAAAAATGGTTTATTGAACTCTAATGGTTAAAGGGACCCTTGAATGAACACTTGACATACCTTAATTCTTGAAGTTTGAAAGATTGTTGGGCAGTTCTTTAGTCTTAAGATTGAATTTAAATCTCCTAGGGTTTGTTCTTGAGAGAAATTTGTGAAGAATGAATGGATGTTTCTCTTAGAAGGATTCCCCCCCCCCTGGAGGATCAATAGTGTTTCCACACTTCCCCTCCAGCGTGACTCGAATCCTCAACCTACCGGTTGAAGGTGGAGGTGCTCAACCACTTGAGCAAGCCTCACTTGTCAAATTAGAAGGATTTAATTTTGTATTTTGGGGACTGATAAGTATGGGAAAAAGACCTAAATACCCCTAAGAATGCCGCTTTTTAATCATTGAAAACTTGTTTAGTGATGCATAGACCAACACGCCACATCATTGGCATTGATTTGATGGCCAACGTACTACTTTGAGTCTACATCGATTCACTATAATTTGCACTGGCAGTTGGGGAAAGATATTCATCGATGTGATGGGTGATGTGGCATGTCAACATTGCATCAATCCACTGGTTTGAGCTTTCAAATATGATCCAAACGAGGTTTAAAGAAACCTAAACTTGTCCGAGAGCACCCACTAACATTCCCGATCATGATTCAACCTAAATATCATTACTTTATGGTCATGAGGGTCATGATACAGAATTGCCAAATTATGAAGGCTAATACTATGTATGAATACTTAGCTAAAATTTTCTAATTCTAGGACCCCTTAACAAAATTTAAAGGACTGAGTTAAGCTTAGGATTTTGTAGGGTCATACAAATTTCTAGTTTTAGAGATCTTTCAAAAGGGTCTTGATACCCAAGTTCATCTTAGTTCAGCTTTCCACCCTCAGGAGGATGGTCAAATAGAGAGGACCATCCAAACTCTAGAAGATATATTGAGGGCATGTTCTCTTGATTTCAAAGATAGTTGGGATAAGAATTTTCCATTGATTGAGTTAGCTTATGATAACAGTTATCATGATAGCATTCAGATGGATCTATTTAAGGCTCTTTATGGGAGGAGATTTAAATCACCCATAGGTTGGTGTAAAGTGGGTAAGGCCATTTTTCTTCGGTCTGATATAGTGTTTGAATCTATGGAGAAAGTTAAGTTTATTAGAGAAATATTGAAAACAACCCACAATCATCAGAAGTTATACGCAGATGTCAGAAGAAGGGACCTTTCATTTGAGGTTGATGATTTAGTGTATCTGAAGATTTCACCCATGAAAGCAGTGAAGTGATTTGGAAAGAAGGAGAAACTTAGTCTCTGATATGTTAGCCCTTTAAGAGTTCTGGGTTATGTTGGTAAAGTAACTTATGATCTTGAGTTGCTCGCAAAATTATCAGTCGTTCACTCTGTATTCCACGTCTCTATGCTTAAGAAGTGCATCGGCAACTCAACTTTTGTAGTTCCTTTAGAAAGCTCAGATATTCTGAACAACATTTTATATAAAGATATTACAATTAAGATTTTATATCATCACATCCATAGACTAAGTAAAAAAGAAGCTTCCTTGGTCAAAGTTTTTTTGGCGAAATAAGTCTGTTGAGAGAGCCACTTGGGCACCAGAAGTAGATATGCGAACCAAGTACTCTTACCTCTTCACCACAAATTCAGATCTAGTTGAACGTAATACTCTTCCTTGATTCAGTTTTTTCCTAATCATATATTAAACTATATAGTTGTCCTCATGTAACTTCATACACTCAAAGAATTATGCAGAAGCTTAGAATAATTTACATTAAGTTTCAAAATTTATTCAGTTGTGCATGCTATCATATACCCTCAGACTCCTCAGTATTCTTAGTATAACTAGATATATTCGAGGATGAATGTTTCCAAGGGGGAGATATTATAATAACCCAAACTTTCTTAGCTTAGAATCATCCCTAGAATGTTAAGAGATACCTTCATAATTGAATAATACTTATTCTATGTGAAATATTCCATATTTAGACTTCCTATTTGTATGGGAAATTTAATAAGCTTTCCATCAATATAAGATTCGTCCAAATTCGACACACAGTGAAAGAAGTTATGGCTATTTTAATTTTCAGCCATAAAACACTGTGATTTGGATCCCTAGCACGCCTTGGAGATGGTTTAAATGACAATTTTCAAATTCTAGTAGGACTTCATATTATTAGCAAATCGCAAAGAGGTCTAGTTTCCCATTTGTTAAAATCCAGTAGACCTCCATAATTTTCCTACATTGCAGAGAAGCCTTACTTCCTATTTGTCTATTTCCTATGGCTCACTGCGATGGTGGCGCATCACGGTAATGATCCAAATAAAAATTTAGATATGGATCATGATAGCTCCATATTGTGGAGAATTTTCAGGTCCTAGTTGCTGATTTCCACTAAGCCAGCATGATAGTGGCGCATCGTGGTGGTAGGTAAAATCATGAAATTTCTTCTTTTTCCCAGTTTTAATTAATCTTTGAAAAGGGGCACTATGGTCATTACATAGTATCTATGGGTGGTCGAGAGACTTTGAAGGATCTATTTGAATTAGACATAGTTTATTTTGATGTTATATTGGAGATGGATTAGTTGTATTCGCGCTATGCTTCTCTAGACTATTAGACCTGTAAGGATAACTTTAAATTCCCTAATGAACCATTTATTGAGAAGGAGGGTGGTTCCCTAGATCCTAAGGTAAATTTTATACCATATCTTAGAGCTCAAAGATTAGTCTCCAAGGGGTGCCTCTATCATATGGTTCGGGTTAGAGATTCTAACTTGGAGGGTCCTTTCTTGCATTCTATCATAGTGGTTAATGAATTTCCTAAGGTCTTCCCTAATGACCTTCTTTGTTCCCTCCTGATAAGGAGATCAAATATGGGATTGATCGTATTTCTGACATTTGTCCAATTTCTATTCCTTTATATAGAATGGCTCCAGCTGAGTTAAAGGATCTTAAGGAGAAATTAAAGGATCTGTTGTACAAGGGTTTCATCCATCTAAGTGTGTTTCCATGAGGTGCTTCGGTATTATTCATGCGTAATAAGGAAGGTTCCCTTTAGATGCGCATTGATTACTGACAGTTGAATAAGGTGAAAGTAAATAATAAGTACCCTCTTCTAAGGATAGATTTTTTGTTTGATCAATTGTAGGGTGCAAAGTTTTTCTACAAGATTGACCTTTGATCAAGGTATCATCAGTTAAAGATTAGGGAGGTGGATATTCCTAATACTACCTTTCGTATCCGGCATGGGCATTTTGAGTTCCTGGTTATGTCTTTTGAGTTGACTACTGCCCTATTGACATTAATGGATTTTATTAATAGAGTCTTTCATCAGTTTCTAGATTTGTTCATCTTTGTTTTTATAGATGATATTCTGGTGTACTCTAAAAGTGAGATGGATCATGCCAATCACATTCGCACTATGTTGTTGAGCCTGAGAGAGCAGTAGTTGTATGCCAAATTTTAAAAATGTGAATTCTGGTTGAATGTTATCACTTTTCTGGGTTATGTCATTTCTAATAAAGGGATCATGGTGGATCCGCAGAAAGTTGAAGTGGTTAAGAATTGGCCTAGACCTATGACTCCAACTGAAATTCAAAGCTTTTTTGGTTTAGCAGGTTATTACAAGAGTTTTATTGAGATTTTGTTTTACTATAGGTGCCCCATTAACTAAGTTGACTATAAAAGGTAAAGTTTTTATGGTCCAATGCTTATGAAGGTAGTTTTGAGAATATGAAGGATAAATTGAATTTGACTCTAGTCTTAACCTTGACTGAAGGCACCGTGGGTTTATGGTCTACTATGATGCATCCTCTGTGGGGTTTGGTTGCATTCTGATGTAGTATGACAAAGTGATAGCTTATGATTCTATGCAGTTGAAGGTATATGAGAAGAATTGTCTAACTTATGATTTAGAATTGTTAGATGTGGTATTTATATTGAAAATCTAGTATCACTATTTTTATGGGGTTCATATGGGTACTTTAATGATCATAGGAGGCTAAAATATGTGTTTACTCAAAAAGAGACTAACCTTAGGCAAATGAAATGGATTGAGTTGCTCAAGGATTATGACATGAGTCTTCACTACCACCCAGGAAAAGCTAACGCAGTTGTTGATGCTCTTAGAAGGTTATCCATGAAGAGTATAGCTCATGTGGATAAGGAGAAGTGGGGGTTGGTGAACGATATTCATCATTTGTCTAATGTTTGAATTTTTATCTTGGACTCCAATAATGGTGGTGTGTTTGTACAGGATGCGGCGCAGTCCTCTCTATGTGTTGAAATCAAGGAAAAACAGATGTTAGATCCAATCTTAATGAGGATCAAGAATGAGGTAGGTGGACATATGGTGATGGCCTTTGATATTAGTGATGGTGGTACCTTGCGGTACCAAGGAAGGTTATGTGTTCTGGATGTAGATAATTTTTGATAAAGGATCTTGGTTGAGGCGTATGAGTCACACTATTTTATTTATCCTGGTTCGATAAAAATGTACTATGACCTTAAGGAGATATATTAGTGGAATAATATAAAGCGAGAAATAGCTAGTTTTGAGGCTAACTACATGGTGTACCAATAGGTGAAAGTTGAGCACTTGAGGCCCAGAGGATTGTATCACGAAATTGAGCTGCCTGTGTGGAAATGGGAAGTGATCACCATATATTTCATTACCAGCCTTCCTCGATCTCTAAATCAGTTTGACTCGATTTAGTTCATAGTGGATAGGATAACAAAGTCTACTCATTTTTGTCCGTGAGGACTCATTTCTCAGTTGAATAGTATTCAAGGTTGTACCTATAAGATATTGTGAAGTTGTATGGGGTACCTATTTCTATCTTCTCTGATTATGGTACGTAGTATTTATCTAACTTTTAATGGTCATTTCAGAAAGGTTTGGGGACCAAGGTGAGTCTTAGTACTGCTTTCTCCCGCAGTCAGATGGGCAAGTAAAAAGGATTATTTAGACATTGGGGATATGCTGCGAGCTTGCATAATTGATTATGGTGGTAGTTGGGCTGAGCATTTGCCTCATATAGATTTTGCTTATAATAATAGCTATCACTCTAGCATTGGAATAAATCTGTTTGAAGTATTGTATGGTAGGAGGTGCAGGTCTTCTATTGGGTAGTTTGAAGTTGCTGAGGTGGATATATTTAGAGAAAGTTGGTTCAACAAGCCACGGAGAAGGTAAAGGTGATTTAGGATAGAATTAAGGCTTTCTAAAGTTGCCAAAAGTCTTATACAAATGTGAGGCTTATAAAATTGCATTTTGAGTTTGGGATAGGGGGTTCTTGAAGGTATCTCCCATTTGGGGAGTGATGTGGTTTAGAAAAAAGAGAAAGCTCAGTCCTCGATATGTTGGTCCGTACTTGATTTCAAGGAGGGTTGGCAATGTTGCGTATGATTTAGAGTTAGTCTTATAGTTTGAGTGTAATTAACCCTATATTCTATATTTTTATGTTGAGGATATGTGTGGTTAATCTGTCGCAAATTGTGCCTATCAAAGATATCGGTATTTTTCATTCTTTTTCCTTATGAGGAGATCTCAGTTGAGATATTGGTGGGTAGATTCTTCAGTTACAGACCAAGGATGTTGTCTCAATAAAGGTTCAATGGAGGAACCATATTAGGGAAGAGGCTACATAAGAAGATGAAAAGGACATAAAGTCCAAGTATCCATTCCTATTTCCCAATCTGAAAATTTGTTCTAAAGGTAAGTGTTTCTCTTAACATCTTTTATTTTTGTCTTCGTTAAAGGTTAAAAGAGAAAATTCCTTGGTGTTTTTATTTAGGTTTTTGATGATAGGCGAATTTACACGCCTATGGCACTAGATTTTGCCCATATTTTAGCCATGTTTTGAGAACAAATTATGTATTTCATGCACTTTTAGTCCTTTTTCCTGTAAGTGAGCTAACGAACATGATTAGCAAAGTTTCAGGTATAAATGATGCAGAATTTAGCATTTGATGAATAACTTGACGCCAAAGAAAGCTTCACGAAGGGAGAAAAGGGAGTCTTGGATGCCAAGGACCAAAACTGGCGCATGGGAAATCTGTCCCGGGCTAAAACAACATTTCTGAAGACTTTGGGGACTAGCAGTAACGTATTAGGATTATGATAATGATACATTAACCTAGTAGGATTGGGTTAAGTAATTTATTAGCTTAGTAGGAATAGGATATGGGTATTATAAATACCCTATCTTGCTAGAGATTTTTATTCATTCTTCTTCCATCAATTACAATACATTCTACTTCTCATCCCGCAAGACTTTTCTAATTAATTCTACTTTTTATTCTTGTATTCATCTATTCAATTCTTAATTTCCGCAACAAGAGAAACATTACTTTAATAGGAACTCACGCCTAACGCCTACTACACCTTACAAACGTGAGATCTTTATTGTGGTATAATAACAATGTCTATTGTGATTTCCTTCGCACTCATGGGTAACTAAACTTCTCTGTTGGGGTTACGGAAGCCGTATGAGATACTATCTATTGCTATGAGTTTGTGAATTCGTGACACGTATGTTGTTTATATCATTATTCTCTTCATCTTAATCTAAATTCTTTGTGGTTGCAAATGCAAGAATAAGCCAGTATAGCATTAACTTGTTCGAAAGAAAAGTTATATGTCTAGAAAAGAGATAATGTCAAGGTAATAGGATCCCATCCCCTATTAAAAAGTTACTGCCGTAACTGGATTAACCTCTTGGAGAATTTGTACCATTAGATATGCTTTAAGCTCGAAAGAGTTAAAGTGAAATAGTCCTTGTTGATGTTGAAAGACGCTTGGATTTACCATCGAATACAATTCTCTATAAGCACATGCATGTCTGAATTCCGCACACTCATAGCCAATAGAGACGTACAACTCATAAGGTGGACATAACCCCATCTCCTCAATTCTCATTGTTTTACAACCTACTAAACATTCTTTCTTTTTACTTTGCTATTTTAAGTTTTTATTTTAATATTTTGGTTACATATTACAATCCCCCCTTTTACGAGACTTGCACTAAAAGTATAGTAATCTTTGCTTACTTTTTGACAAATCTATTCCCTGAGGGATCGATACCCAACCCAGTTGGGTTCTCTATTTGACAAACGACTGCTTTACACTCCCACGAGAGCTGTAGATTAAGCGTTATCAGTCTTAAAGGTAAGAGTTGAGAAGTTTGGGAGTTTAAATTGAGCTTGTACTTCTATGTCCCATCATAAGAAGATGAATTATTCAAATGGAGAAGAATTAAAACACCCTGGGTTTTGGCCCTTGATAATTTCCTGAGCTTTGATCTCATGGTCCTTGTAATGACTCACCATATGACTCATATGGTGTGGGTATGGGTCAGGTGACCCAACTTGTAAGTAGTCCAATGTGTGGTTGTTGGCTTTCTATAGTGGTTACTACTTAGGTGTATGGGTCGTTAGGTTTAAGGATGAGTTGTTAGGTCGATCCATCATTTAATCTGAAACTTATTAACTTGACTTAGCTCTAAGTATGAGTGGATCACTAATAGCCATAAGGATAGGTTACAAGTTGTGGTATGAAGTCGTATGTTGTCCAGTGTCAATCTCTTTGGATTATGTATTGGGTACTACTGGACCACACGAGTCGTATGGTCTAGTCATGAGATGGGGCAATGAGCCGTATAGTGGATAGTGTGTGGGTGTCCAACCTTCTGTTCTAGTGATGACTGGATGGTACCAATCATATATTGTGGTGATTATTTGGAGGGTTAAATCGTAACCACCCATGGTAATTTTAAAGTTTTAAGTTGGGGTTATTCTAAACATTTCCCCTATTAACTCCATTTGACACCATGACATAAAACACCTCTTAGGACAATGGTAACCTATTATTATTAATCAAACACTCTTAAAATCTCTCTCAAAACACTTGGTTCAAGAAAAGGCTACGATTTCTTTAAGATAGTTAATTATGGGCTTTCAAGAGTGTTTCTCTCCATCTTTCTTGGTGTCTAAGTCATGTTACTCCTCCCTCATTGTTTGTTTAACAATAAGCATGTGCTTCTATGTATGATTTCCATGATATTGTCTTGGGTTTTAAAATAGAAGTTGGGGGTTTTGATTGTTCATGGTTGGATAATGCTTTCCCATGTTTTAGTTATGGTTTTCATGTCATATTTATGGTTTTGAACATCTGGTTGCAAGGTAATGGTCAATTGATACTTAGTTTTGGCTTTGGAAATTATATGCCCTCAATATGTACGTGAAAATGCTAAAGTGAATTGGTTTTCTCATCTAGTTGGTCAATAGTTATAACAAATTTTTAAGAATTTGTATTAAGGGTACAATAGAGTCCCCAAAGTCATTTGGTTGACTAATAACTTTGAATAAATACATTGCATAAATGCTAATGGTACATGAAATGGTTTGGTTTGGTTTTAAATGGATTGAAAAGGGCCTTGGTGGCCATGGTTTTGGTTTAATTGAAAACTTTGGAGTCAATTTGGTTTAATGGATTTTGTATGGCATAAATGGATAGACTTGCAAGCTCAAATTTTGGTATGATACCAATGGTTGATGCCTAATTAAATAACTCCTTGGTAAATGGTTGGAATATGTAAATGGTTTTAATATGGGATTAAAAGGTGGCGTGTTAGTAAAGTCGTGGAAAGTGGAGGCCTCAGAGAGACCAAACTGGAAACTCATGTTTGCCGATATGAGGTTTGATCTTGGTGACCACTTGCATGATGTCACATTTATATTTGGGATGTATACTATTCATTTCAGGTTTAATCTCCTTTCAGTGGAGGAGATGAACCCATATAGCCCATGGGTTGATTTAGGATGTCATAGATACACAAGACAGGTTAAGGTTTTAAATGCATGCTAAACATAATTCTCTTTCACGGCATGGTATATATCTATATATGTATGTGATTGCATATTAAGATATGACTTGGTTTTGAATGATGGCAGTATTTTATCCTTATTCCTGAGTACATGCAAGCATTTACTCCGCTAACTATCTACAAGCTTTGTATCGCTACGTGATGCAGGAATTGGCCATACTCCTCCTCCTGATCAATGACTTAGATTTGGAGACAACTTTGTGTCAGACTGAAGTGGTGAGCTTCCATACTCCGGAAGATTCCATTTCATGCTATGGACTTTTTGTATCATTGTTTTTTTCTTTGGTTTTGTTTAGTCTAAGGTCGGTGTTATGTCCTAAATGAATGTTATTGATTCCAAATTGAGGCTTTTTAAGAATACAATGGGCATGGCGGTGTTGGTAATGGTGTCAGCCTTGGTATTGGTATTGGCATTTGTAACACTCCACACTTTTCGGATAAAGTTTGAACCACCTTTTCTACACGTATAGACCCGATCGCAATGATTCTTTGTTAATAAATATGTGATGATCAATCATATAGTGTGTGAATACCTTTGAATATGAATTGAGGTCACAAAAATCCCCTAACTTAAGTACCAGTTGAAAACTCTTCTATCCATTAAGTTTTGGTGAATGTCGATCTCAACTTGGGTTAACTTCCATCGACCATAACATCAAGTATATAACGGGTTATAGGTTCTAATATATATCAATTTAAAGGTCTTTGAGCTTTCTTTCCAAAGACATCGGTTTCTCCTTAATTCTATATCGGAGTAAAAAGTTATGCCCTTTTTTCCAGAGAGGTTTCAGTTTACCAAATTGCGAAGACCAGCCTGATGGACCGACAAGACAATGATGGCCTGTCAAGTTAGCCCATTAAATTGAAACAAAAAGCTTTTTCTCTAGCCATACACTGATAGTTTGAGTGATGGTTCATCACCATACTGGCAGTCCATCAACCAAACCATTAGTCGAGACCGAGTTGCTTAAACGGGCCATTTTTAAATAGGTATTTTGGTTGTTATCCTTCCCATAAACCTCTCACATGAATTTAAATCATACCTTAAGAATTCTAATTTATCTTTTATCAGTTTTAAACACATCTCAATCTTCTCCACCCTGAAGAACAAGATAGAAACTAGGGTTTCCTTCAAGATCAAAAATCAAACTCTTAATTCAAGATTTCCAAGAACCAAATAAAGATTTGGGTTCTATTCTTCGAACTAAGTAACCTAAGGTATGTGGGGTTTTCATAAACTACATGGGCATGGTAAAATTATTTTCAGTAAGATTTTAAGGTTAAGAAATCATATATTCATGAAGGGTTTTGAGAATAATTTAAAGAATATGCATTATGAATCCCTTTCAATGATATAATATTTTGGTCTTGAGGCCTTCCCTTGAATCTTGATTTTTTCGTGTACATGTATATATGTATTTTCCGTTTTGAAGTATGAATTAAAAGCATGAATAATGAATTTTCCCTATCTCATTGTGTTACTTCTTGATCTGCAAGTTGTGGGTTACTAAATTACATGTCTTAAAGTATGATTCAAGAGCTTTAATATCTTATATGAACTTTATGTTGGTTGAGAATTAAAGAGAGGGATATTTTCTTGTTTTTAAATGCTAAGTGTGATAATTAAAAGAATTGCATTATTGCTTTGAGAAATTGACCACCATTTGTTAAAATGTTGAAAAAATAGAATCTTGCATAGTTTGACATATGTTTTGAACTATGAATCCTCTTACACTGTTTGAGTGTTTTGGTGGTTTAAATATTTTTTTTATTGAAAGAGTTGTACATGATATCTTATGGTTTAGAGATATGATTTGCAGGTCTTGGTATGACGATATCAATTAGATGAATGCCCTAACAGAGTAAGATTTTTAGATTTTAATTTAAAGAATGAATGACTTAAAGAGTTAAAAATGGGCTTAAAGAGAGTTAAGTGGTTACACGAAGAACTCAAGAGTTCAAAAAACTCATTTTCCAAAATCGTGTTTTGCCAATATGGGTTTATTATGTCCCCAAGAGGGACCATACGTTGGCCTAATTCCCCTTGGCGTATTAGAGATAGAGACTTCAACCCTTACAAAAAAACTTGGGTTGAGGGCTTGGCCGCCTAGTCAAGGGCGGATTCCATATAGACTGTGGGATTGTTGAGTTGTAAGGTGTACCACCTAGCTCAGAAGTAAGAAAAGAGTGAGTCTTGGCTTCAAAGAAATGTTTCAAAGTCTTCCAAGAGTGCCCATGTTTTTTCATATATTATATGTAAAAACTTTAATGAATTGCTCTCACTTATGTTATATATAAATGCATTATTTTGGATTGCGTTGTGTACTAGTACATCTATACTAACCACTTGTATTTCAGGATTTGAGGCATAGTCCTACGGTTCCACTAAGCAGTAGATTGGGTTGTCCAAAGTTTGCAGTCAGTGAGCCTCTCTTATTTTGGACGGTCTTGTTGATTGGATATGGATATTTCATTTTGGTTTATGTTCCAACTGGGGGGCCTTGTCCCAACATTCAAACAGTAGTATTTTTGAGTTGTTAGAGATTTTGCAGACTAGAATCAGGGGTTTTTAATTGTTTCATGAACTTATTTTCAAATTGTTCAATTGAAATAAAAGAATGACCATTTTTTCATCGCATCTTGTATTTTTGCATTTTTCATATAGAATATGAATTGTCTACATAATATCTAGTTAGATAAGGTCTCTCGGGCCTACACGGTTTGGGATGTCCATCGTGGCCTGATAACTCCCAAATTAAAGCTCTCGTTAGAAATTGTAAGCGGTCGCTGTCAAATATAGAACCCAACTGGGTTGGGTGTCGAATCCCACAGGGAATACTTAGTCACTAAGTGTTGCAATTATTAGTAGACTGTTGGTCAAAGATTCCACGGAAAAGGGGGGATTTGATTATGCGTGAATTAATAAAATCAAAGTAACGAATGAGATGATGTATTTAGTAAGATTTAATCACAGAGAATAATGAGTTAGGGTTATGTCGACCTTATAACTTCTACTTATCTATTAACTATGAGTAACGTGGAATTTAGACATGCATGCACTTATAGAGATTCGTATTCTAATTGTAAATCCAAGTGTTTCTCAACCATCAAGGATTTATTTCACTTTATCTCTCTCGAGACTAAAGTGTATATCTAATGGTACAAACTCTACAAGAACGTTAATCCAGTTAAGGCATCAACGTGTAAACATGTAACTTTTCTCTCAAACAAGTTAATTGTATAATGGCGTGTTCTCTATGTTTCCAACAATGAGAATTCAATTAAAACAAAGCGAGTAATGATATAAGTAGCATACACATCAAGAATTCACAAACTCATAGTAATAGATAATATCTTACAAGGTTTCCATAACCCTAACAGAGAAGTTTAGCTACTCATGAGTACAACGGAAATCACAATAGACATAATCATCATACCAAAACTAGAAGAAACTTCACGATGGAAGTGAATTGGCATCAAGAAGAGAATGGCGTCTCTCTCTCTCTAGTTGTTCCCAAGTGTAGCATTTTTCTCTGTCCAAAACTTACAGAATCTGTAAACTCAATAATGAAAGTTGTCGAACGATAATGATAATAATGACTAATGCAGAAAAATTCAGCAATAGGGTTTTTATAGATTCCTTGTCTAATAAGTTGCTACTGCATACTTAAGTCTTTAAAAATACTGGGTTTGCTCGGGAAAAAGTTCTCATGCATCACTTTCAGTCCAAAAGCTGCCTTCCCTCAAATGTGAAGTTTTCCTTTGCTGCGCTCAAGTCCATAAAGTGCTGAAATATTCATCATTAATACCTGAAAAACATGCTAATCACGTAGGTCAGCTCACTTAAAGGAAAATGGACTAAAAGTGCAGTAATTATATATTTTATCCTCAAAACTTAGCTAAAATATGGGTAAACTATGGTTCTTAGGCGTGTAAATACACCCAACATCACCACCCCACACTTAAAGAGTTGTTCGTTCTCGAGCAAAATGTAACATCCATGCAAACACCTAACTAGAATTTCACAACAACAACACCTAACTAGAATTTCACAATAGCAACATAAAATTTATCCTCAAGACATGCACGACAATTATTAACAAAGAGTAGGTTTCTTGATCACTACTAGAAACAATTCAACCTCCAACATAGACTCGTGAGGATTGTTAATTCCTATCCACAAGTTAAGCCACAAAGAATCATATAACACTACCCAAAAATCATCAACCATGTGTGTCTCACACAAGATATCACCCATAATCACTCATCGTTTTGCATTTTTCAAAACATGGATATAAGAATCTCCTTGCTCTCACTCTAAAAAAGAATTCTTATATTGCAACTGATGACCATAGGCTTGCCCTTAGTGTAATGCTCTACTAATATCAGAATGCTAAGCTTAGGATCAAATAGGTCTTTACAGGTTGTAATGTAGTCTAAGGGACAGGTAGGAATATTTTGGCCAGAAATAGTGACTATGTTCCCTAAGCGCTTTAATACACTACATTATACCATTTACACCAAATCTTAACAACCACTCTACCTTTCTTTTCATCTACCAGCCCCTTTTCACCCAATTTGTTATTCAATCACAAACACAACTATTTATTATCTTTTTTTTTAGATTTTTTTTTAATTTTTTTGTTAATAATACTTTTTATCACCAAAAGTATTATTAATTTTCTCTTTTTTTTTTCTTTTTTTTTACTAAGCATCCTTATGATAGCAAGTCTTGTTCATAATATTTTCAAGCATCAATACACTCTGAGATATTATTGTCACCAATTTCATCTTATTTTGCCACATTATTCTACAATTTAAAGCGCTTAGAAATTTGGATCAAATTATGGTCTTGAAAAAAAATGGATTAGGCTACATATGAGGCTGCCAAAGAAGATAGCTAAAGGCTCAGAAGGGGATAACTTGGACAATGTACAAAGGTAGGTAAAAAGAAGGTAAACAAATTCAGGGCTGCCAAAGAAATGCGTAAATCATCTCCTAAACTCACACTCTTTATTTCGCTTTACACACACACCAAACAAGTTTTAGCAAAAGTCACAACACAGAATATACTATAACCTCACACACAAGGCACATAGTCAACTTAATTGGGAGCATTATAGATCCTTGACCCAACAACTGAATGAATTAAACCACACAATTATCACACAGTGAGTCACACTTAGAGCCTAAATGTCTCAATAATAATGATTTATCACAAACTCTTGTTATACTACCATGTCGTCTATCAGAACAATTTCATGGAAAATCTAAAAAATCTAAAAATTTTTAACTAATTACGACTAATTAAAACAAACAAGAATAAATGTAGGCAATGAAGTACAACATACAAATACCAGCTCCCCACACTTAGACAGGACACACTGCCCTAAGTGGAAAATAAATAAGGAAAACCTAATTAGTCGGACTCTTCTTCTATGTCTAGGGTCATGCCCCCTACGTCGGAATCATCATCAGAGTTGTCATCCTCAGAGTTGTCCTCCACATTTGAGTATGGCAGTCGATGATAATCGTCAGTCAGCACGTCATCATCGAGAGGTTCCTCAAAATGTACTCACACTCCACACATGGCCCGCGTATGCTCATTTATTGGGTAGTCATAAGCCAACTGATGATCCAACTGTTGGAGCTCTGCATCAGTTGGAATACAAGCCCCTCTCATCATGGTAAACCTAGTCATGCCATATAGATGGCGAAACAAACTTTCATCCCGAGCATGTCTTTCTGCAGTGGTAAGGTTGATGCCATGACAAGTTTCAGGATCTTTAACTTTCATGAGATCAACCTTCTTCGGGTTGTGTGGAATCTTATGATCTGCAGGTTCCTCGTCAATGTGCTCCTTCGATAAGATCGCAGTCAACAAATTGCCAAAGCTAAAATGGGACCTTTTGTGCAGCCTTGCTTTACGCATTGATGATCGTATAACTGCACCAATATTGATAGGAATATTTTTCATCAGAGCGTACACCAAGCATACTTGATCACATATAATCTTTGTGTATTGTGTCCCAGGAATTAGGCAAGAGTTGACTATCCTCAACAATATACGATTCTCTGTTCAAAGAAGCATACGGGTAGGTATTATGCCGACTGTTATCCTTGTGATGAATCTACCGGGCCATAGACCTTGTTCCGCACAGTGTATGTCTAATGGCCCTGTAGGGAGGTCTGTGATACAGCTCCTTGAGTGGTGATGGATCTATAGATGGAGTACCCAAAAAAGAGTTGAAGAACTCCATATTCAGTTGCAACACTTGGCCCCGAATCTTCACTTCACTTTCGGTAGTATTTGGGGACCAATTGGCATAAAACTCACGTGTTAGATCAATATTTCTTTACCCCATAACTCAGAAAATGAAATCAAGGTTTAGTGCCATGATTTTAGCCAAAATGCGGGGTTCTGTCTTTGCTAGACTCTCCTTTTGCATCAAATCCACGTGCACATATTTCTTTACTTTGTTATTATTGTACCACTCCTTTCCTTCCTCCTCTAGGACCAACTTTATCCCGAAAGTGCGTTGAGGTATTTGCAGCGAGGAGGACTCAACTTGCTCTTTTCTTGACCTTTTCTGTCATTTCTGTGAGGTGGACGCTTTTTCTTTTTCTTGTCGTCCTTTTGGGGCCATTCTACCTGAGATTAAAATAGAGTCATGTTAGTTTCATATCGGAAGATTCAATCGAAAAACAAACAGTAGTGGCACCAGCCCACACTTAATTTGTTTGCACAGACTAATTAAGTAAGTGATGTCGATAACTCAGACTTCATTAACATACATTTAGGCGATATGTTCCAACAACATGTTTAGCACAGTCATACTTTCATGTAATCTTGACTAACCTTTCCAACTTTATTTCATTGGATTAATGCATTTTTTGAACAAGACTACAACATAGAGGTCGTATCAAGTTATTGCATAGAAATAATCACAGCATCTTATGCTTGTGGTCAATCATGAACGGTATCTAGATGAACGAGTCATTCAAACATTCAAGCTTTCAACTTTCTTGATTATGCATTAAATTCACAATTTGGACTCCATAAAAACATGACAGTGTATAACAATCAAGTACAAGTCGGAACAAAGTCAAGAATACCCACACGTATTCTTTCACTCAACTAGATGTATCATAACAAACCAACCACATTCTAATCACCAAAACCACTTCAAAATCTAATAAATCATTATAAACATAGCATTTCAACAACTACAAAATATAAAAGAATAATTTACGTGATGATGGATTTGGAAGATGAGCTTGCAAGATTAGATGAGCAAAAAGAAAAATTTTGAAAGAATTGGGGAGCTTGGGCGGCGCCTATCTTGAGCAAACAATGGACTTGTGTTCTAAGATTGGGGATATATTTAAAGACTAAGCCATGGGTCGGGTTTGATCCATGTACAATCGGGTTAGGAGGGAAAAAATGATAAGTAGACGGCGCCTAATGTTTTGTCTATGCATAGCATAGGCAGCGCCTTTGTCAATGCCTAGTTGAGCATAGGCGGCACCTTTGTCAATGCCTAGTTGAGACAGTGAGCATAGGCAATGGCATAGTCGGTGCCTATGGTATTGCCTAGTTTGGCATAGGCGGCGCCTATGACATTGCCTAGATTTACATAGGCAATGCCTTGTCCGTTGCCAAGATTTGGATAGACAATGCCTTGTCTGTTACCTATGTGAGGCAGTGAGCATAGGCAATAGTATAGGCCTTGCCTTGTCCATTGCCTATATTAGCATAGGTAATGCCTAATCGATAGCCTTTGTTCCTTAATTCCTAACTTACCACCTTTAACATGGCTCACTTTCAAATGAAAATTTGGGACTAATCCCCTCCTTTGTACGTCTTACACCTACACTTAATCAAAAACAACAAAAATGATTAGAAGGATGGGTTGCCTCCCACCAAGCTCCTTAGTTTTGGTCGTGGGTCGACTCTTCTTTTTGGATTTTTATTTAACAAAAACAAACTCCTAGTAAAACAAAATGATTAAAAATGATGGGTTGCCTCCCATGTAGCGCTTGATTTATTGTCGTGGCACGATATAATTATCTCTATTACTTAGACTTCATTAAGATGTATGGTGCATCGTTTTATGAATGGATTCAGACGACGCTGATACTTAATTATGGGTATGCAATCTTCTTCGAGCTGAATCTTATGCATACATATCCCAGGAGGGATACCAATTATATCATCAATAATCCAAGCAATAGCTCACTTGTACCTCTTCAGAACATAGATGAGAGCCTCTACTTGTTGTTCACCTAAATCAGCCGCAACAATCACCGAAAGTGTATTTCTACTTCCCAAGAACGCATACCTTAGATGACTGGGGAGATCTTTCAATTCTAGCACTGGTGGATCTTCAATAGAGGTCTTCGCTGTTGGTGAAGGTCGATTCTTAAGATCAATGTCCAGCTTCTTAGGAGCATGATAATAAGACCCTATTCCTATTAGAGAACAAATAGTTTCTTCATAATCTTCAACATCCTCACGCTCAAAATTCAAAAGCACAGCAGACAATGGCTCAACAGTAAGTTGCTTCTCTACAGATAATTCTTTCTCATGCTCATAATAAACATCACCTACAGAGAACACATTCATATCTCTAGGTTGCTTCATCGATTTGCATGCATCAAAATGGACCACTTCATCATTCAGCTAAAATAAAAGCTCCTTAGCTCTTAATTCAATAGTCACACTTCCTGTTAAGAGGAAAGGGCATCCCAAGATTATGGGAACATCAGAATCCACCTTGCAATCCAAAATAACAAAGTCTGCAGCAAACATGAATGTAGAAACCTTCACCAGTACATCATATAAGATACCAACAGGTCATTTTACCGACCTATCTGCAATCATGAGCCGCATATTGGTTGGTGTAGGATCGCCTAACCCCAACTTTCTATAAATTGATAGCGGCATCAAATTGATGCTAGCTCCCAAATCGCACAATGCCTTAGCAAAATCCAAAGATCCAACCAAGCAATGAATAGTGAAAGCACCAGGATCTGCCTTTTTCTGTACTAAAGATCTAGTGGCAATTGTACTGCAATGATGAACATTATCGGCCAGTTCATAGCTTGCTGCCCTTTTCTTTGTCGAAAGGTCCTTCCTGAATTTGGCGTATCCTGGCATCTGCTCCAGTGCCTCCACCAAAGGTACATTAATAGTCAGCTGCTTCAACATAGTCATGAATTTACTAAACCTAGTGTCAGCAACTTTCTTCTTTAGTCTCTGAGGAAAATGTGGTGGTGAAAGAGGAATTGTTTTCTCCACCACTTCCTTTTTATCTTTCTTTAGATTATCAACCTTTTTAGGAGTGTCCTAAGCCTTCTTCTTCAGTCTCTGATGAAAAGGTGGTGGTGGAGTTGGAAGAGTTTTCTCCACCACTCCCTTTTTATCTTGCCTTCGCTTATCAACCTTTTTAGGATGGTTACATCTAGGAGTAACATCATGAACGCTCTCCTTCTGATTTTCAGCTTCTACAGAATCATCACAATCTGCTTCAATAACATTCTCTTCTATATTATCAACCACCTGCTTGCCTTTGGATAGATTTTCCAACACCTTACCACTCCTAGTAGTAATATCCATACACGATCTATCATTCCTTGGATTTTGCACAGTGTCACTAAGTAAAGTGCCAGCCTTTCTTTGATTGAATACCGCTGAAAGTTGACTCAATTGTTGTTCTAGCTATTTCATTGCAGTGGAATGTAAGTCAATCAATTGATTTATTGAGAACAAATCATTCTTTACCTCAGTCACGCCCATGTTGGTTGCTTCCACTGCTTTCAAAAGCTTAGCCATCATATCTTCCTTAGATATCTTCCCAAAGCCAGACGCCACAGCCTCACGATTTCCAGGAGGAACATACAAACCACTCCTGTTAGTCTTATTCTTCCAACTCCTTTGATCATGGTCCTTGTGTCCAGATTTATCATAATAGTTCCAACCTTGGTTTCCTTGGGCATTACCATGAAAACCCCCCTGATTATTCAAGTAATTTTCTTCCTCCTCAGAATTGGAGTCATCTCTTCCCTGTGATATGACAACCTTGACTTTTTTGGTCTTCCCTAATAATAAATGCTTGGTAAGAAGATCCATCTGTGTTTTTATGTATGCCATATCCTGGTCACGTTACTCTTCTCTTCGTCTTTGTTTTGCAGTCATGCCAATAGATATAGTAGATCTTGCTACCTCAAAATCCCTGGTATGCCAAGCTCTACTCTGTTTTGTCATATGATCCAACATATCACTTGCCTTAATAAAAGCAAGGTCCATGAATGACCTATCTGCAGCATTATCAACCACTGGCTTTGTCACCGAGTTCAAAGCCCTATATAATATTTCCATCAAGTGGATATTGGTCATCTGATGATTTGGGCACTGCATAAGATTCTTCTTGAACCTCTCCCAGATTTCATGGAGAGCTTCAGTTGGAAGCTGTCAAAAATTATTGATCTCATCTCTTAATTGTGCTCTCTTAGATGGCAGAAAGAATCTTTCTAGGAAAGCATCTTTCAATTGCCTCAAATTAGTAATAGAATTAGGACTTAGCCCATTCAACCATAGAGTTGCCTCTCCAGATAGAGACAATGGAAATAAGCGCAGTCGAATTGCATTCTGTCGAAATCCTGGATTGTCAAACGCCTTGCATATTGAGATAAAATTAATCAGATGTATATTCGGATCGTGTCTTGCAAGACCACCAAATAACCCTTTGACTTGCAATAGCTGAATCATAGTGCTAGTGATATTGAACTTGGCTACGGGTGCCAACGGTAGAGGAATAATAGCCCCTGTGGCATCAGCACTATCTAGATCATCATCATCATTATCAAAAGGATCCTACACAGCTCGGCATTTAGGTCTCATTCTATCTTGACGATCTCTTCTATTCACAGGTGCCGCTACCTCATCTGCACACCTTGGATTTAGTAATTCATCATCACCCAGGTCCTCATCATCAGGATTTGTTGCCTGACCTGGGTTATCAATATTCTGTTGATTCACTTGAGCAACTGCCAATGCAGCTAATCTAGCCTGCTCTAGTTGAGCAGCCCTTCTATCAATGTCTCGTTGTGCATCCATTCTGCCAATAAGTTGTGGTTCAGGATTTATGGGTAATAATGTCTGACAGATCTTCGTGTATTTGGCATACACTTTACCAAACCTGAACAAAACAAAAACAGCAAACAAAAAGTAAAATTCTAGAATCTTTGACCAAAAAGTCTATTAACTACCACAAACTTAGTTGACAACTGTATTCCCCGGCAACGACACCAAAATTTGATAACACCTAAATTACAGCTCTCGTTAGAAAGTGTAAGCGGTCGCTGTAAAATATAGAACCCAACTGGGTTGGGTGTCGAATCCCACAGGAAATACTTGGTCACTAAGTGTTGCAATTATTAGTAGATTATTGGTCAAAAATTCCACAGAAAAAGGGGGATTTGATTATGCGTGAATTAATAATATCAAAGTAACGAATGAGATGATATATTTAGTAAGATTTAATCATAGAGAATAATGAGTTAGGGTTATGTCAACCTTGTAAGTTCTACTTATCTATTAACTATGAGTAACGCGGAATTTAGATATGTATGCACTTATAGAGATTCGTATTCTAATTGTAAATCCAAGTGTTTCTCAACCATCAAGGATTTATATCACTTTAGCTCTCTGGAGCCTAAAGTGTATATCTAATGGTACAAACTCTCCAAGAATGTTAATCCAGTTAAGGCATCAATGTGTAAACAGGGGTTGGAAACCCTATTTTCTTGTCACACTCTCTTTTCCAAATATGTAACTTTTCTCTTGAAGAAGTTAATTGTATAATGGAGTGTTCTCTATGTTTCCAACCATGATAATTCAATTAAAACAAAGAGAGTAATGATATAAGTAGCATACACATCAAGAATTCACAAACTCATAGTAATAAATAATATCTTACAAGGTTTCCATAACCCTAACAGAGAAGTTTAGCTACTCATGAGTACAACGGAAATCATAATATACATAATCATCATACCAAAACTATAAGAAACTTCACGATGGAAGTGAATTGGCGTCAAGAAGAGAATGACATCTCTCTCTCTAGCTGTTCCCAAGTGTAGTATTTTTCTCTATCCAAAACTTACAGAATCTGTAAACTCAATAATGAAAGTTGTCGAACGATAATGATAATAATGAATAATGCTGAAAAATTCAGAAATAGGGTTTTTATAGCTTCCTTGTCTAATAAGTTGCTACTGCATCCTTAAGTCTTTAAAAATACTAGGTTTACCTGGGAAAAAGTTCCCATGCATCACTTTCAGTCAAAAAGCTGCCTTCCCTCTAATGTGAAGTTTTCCTTTGCTGCGCTCAAGTCCATAAAGTGCTGAAATCTTCATCATTAATACCTAAAAAATATGCTAATCACGTATGTCAGCTCACTTAAAGGAAAATGGACTAAACGTGCAGGAATTATATATTTTATCCTCAAAACTTAGCTAAAATATGGGTAAATTATAGTGCTTAGTCGTGTAAATATGCCCAACATCATAGCCAAGCCTTGGTTTGGGCCGTGATAAACTTGGTATCAAAGCACGGTTCAAGATTCCACAGTGCCTGTGAAATCGTGTCTACTAGAGTCTTTCTTATGTGTGTGTTGTGCACCACACTTATAATCAGGAGTCTATTAGGCATTTAGGAGTTGTTACTTACTCTCTCATTCTTATTCTTTCATTTTCTAGTTCGTGATATAGCATCATCCATAAGAAAATTTATCCAAATTCTTTCCTTGTTCTAATATCATGGGTTATGCCTCATTGTCGAGGCGATATAAGTCTGAGTCTAGCTCCCCCAGTGAGATAGTTATCTATAAAGTTATTAGATAGCAAAAGGACTGGAGAGTTGTACATTAGTTCTTTAATGTTTCTTGATTTGAGTGTATACCTTTATGCTGAAAAATCGTGTTTTTCAACTTGAGGTACGAAGTGTATTCTGTCCCCTTCCCAAATTCCTATTGCAGATGTTATGTATAAGGGTAACGATGTATAGCAGAATGTTGGAACTGTATTTCCACCCAAGTAGCAGTATATGTTAAACTGTCAATACCTATTGGTAGTGAGATCATCCAGAAGTTGATGACATAAAGTCACAAGGTTAGAAGTCAGAGTGAGGGTGACTTTTTCATAAATAAGTAGTTTTAGTTGTATAACCCTTTGTTTTAGGGGTGTTTTTTCCTTTTACGGTGGTTGGATAATGTTATAGTAAGATTTATAGATTGTATAGTAGTTTGTGAAGGAAGTGTTTTTCTATGAGTATTATTTATTCAAATTAGGGAAGGAGCCTAAAGTGGATAGTTATGGTGGTTATAGAAATCAGTTATAGGTTGTGAATGGAAAGGGGTAGACTAGTTAATATATTATGGGTATAGACTCATTGGTGTTTATGGAATTTAATGATAGTGAGAATGTATACATTGGTAAGTAGACTTAATGTGAAAAGGTATGTAGTGGATTTTGAGGTGTTGTAGTAACGTCATGGAAAGGATACGATTGTAGGTAGTAGTTAAGTGAAATCCCCCAACTTGATAGACTAGTATAGTATGTGGCATGCTTCATTGGTGGTACATGATTGTTGTTAGACTGTAGGCTTAAACTTTAGATGTGAAATATGGTGGTAAGAATAGTAGGTTAAGACAAATGATGTGTATTTTGTGGGAACGAACTTGTAGACTTGATGTAAGGTGTGCAATAGCCTAGGATGGAAACTTATAGAATAATGAGTGGTCAATTATGATGTATATGTATAAATGAGAACAATAGTAAAATAATGAATTGTGGTTGAATCATTAAGAGGATAAGGACGTAAGTATTAGGAATGAGTTGAACCATGAGGTAGCATGTTGTTAGATAAGATTTTATGGTATAAGTGTCATGTGTACCTAGTTTGTGTTTTTGAATTTTGTAGTATGGATAAGTTAAGGGAGTTGTTGTATAGTGTTCATTAAAGTTGAGATTGAGGAAATATCGATAGGTAATATGTGACTTTGGTATAGTTGTAAAAATTTTGTTAAGCTGTAAGTTTTGCGATGAGAGGTTTAACATGAGTATCTTAAGTGGTGGAGAATAAGTAGGTATGTTATAAGCAGTATGGATAGGTATCCCAACGTGAGTGTGAGTTGTAGGGTGATGGCTATAGAGGCTAGTGAAAGTTAAAAGTAGCATTTACGGAAAGCAAGGCCTTCAAAGTATAGTTCATCAGGGTGAGTTTAGAGTTTAAGTTTATGGTGATGTCTTTTTTACATTGAGATTTGTGGCTATAGATTTTGATGTGAGGTTATGTCTGCAAGTCTAGGAGTGTGACTGTCATCTAATATTCAATGTATTCAAGATCTATGTTATGTTACTCATGATCCATAAAAGTCCATGTCTCACATAATTCTTTATTTGAAAAAACTATGCTTTCAATATGTTACTATAAGACTCTGCAAAATCCTTAGCTTAACTCAGACCATTAAAACTTGTTAAGGGGTCCAAGACATAGAAAATTTTAGATAAGTATTCAGACTTAGTGTTATTTTAGGCTTCATAAGTTGGCAACTCTATTTCATGATTTCTATGACCTTAAAATGTCAACCTTTAGGTTGAATCATGATTAGGAATGTCAGTAGGTGTTCTCGGACGAGTTTCAGATTTTTTTGGACCTCGTTTGGACGACGTTTGGAAATCCAAAATAGTGTATCGATGCAATCTCGACGCACCGCATTATCCATTGTGTCGATCAATGTTTCCTTGGCTCCCAGTGGTGAATTACACTGAACCGATGCAGACTTGATGCAGCGCGTTGGCCACCGCATTGATGCCAACGATGCGGCGCATCGGTCTGCACGTCGCTAAATCAGTTTTCAGTATTAAAAAGATACGTTCCTTAGGGGTATTTAGGTCTTTTATGCATGGTTATCGGCCCTAAAAAACGAAATTAATCCCCTTTAGAGGCAAAATTAATTGTCTATTCAAAAATTACATAATAACTAATACCCTAGGAGATCAAATTTCAAACTCAAGGCTCAAGATTTTGATAACGCTCAATCTACAGTTCTCCGTGGGAGTGTAAAGCGGTCGTTAGAAAATACAGAACCCAACCTGGGTTGGGTGTCGATCCCACAGGGAATAGCTTGGCCAACAAGTAAGCAAAATTACTAAAGTTTTGGTGCAAGTCTCCAAAAAGGGGGGATTCTTGTCGTACAGGTAATGTAAACAAAACAATGAAATAAAACCTGAAATTAGCAAAGTAAAAAGAGAACGATTGTTACGTAAGTTGTAAACAATGAGAATTGAAGCATTGGGGTTATGTCCACCTTCTGAGTTATACGTCTCTATTGGCTATGAGTGTGTAGAATTCCGACATGCATGTGCTTATAGAGAATTGTATTCAATGGTAAATCCAGGCGTCTTTCGACCTATTCGAGGATTATTTCACTTTAACTCTTTCGAGCTTAAAGCGTGTCTAACGGTATGAATTCTCCAAGAGGTTAATCCAGTTACGACACTAACTTTTTAATAGGGGATGGGACCCTACTACCTTGACACTATCTCTTTTCCAAATAAATAACATTTCTTTTGAACAAGTTAAATGTTATACTGGTGTATTCTTGCGTTTGCAACCACAAAGAATGTAGATTAAGATGAAGAGAATAATGATATAAGCAACATACGTGTCATGAACTCACAAACTCACAGCAATAGATAGTATCTCAGTTGGCTTCCATAACCCCAACAGAGAAGTTTAGCTACCCATGAATGCGAAGGAGATCACGATTGACATTGTTGTTATACCACAATATTGATTGATTTCATGTAGCTCAAGTGGTAGGCCTTTAGGCGTGAATTCCTAGGCAAGTAACGATTCTCTTGTTGCGGAAATTAAGAATAGATGAATAGAAGAAGAAAAATAGAATTAATGAAAAGATTCGAAGAGTTGTAGAATTGTTTGTAGTGGAATGTATGAAGATGTAGAATATGGAGAATGAATAAAAATCTCTTGCATGATAGGGTATTTATAATACCCATATCCTAATCCTACTAAGCTAATGAAATGTCTAACCAAATCCTACTAGGTTAATAAAATACTTAACCCAATTGTACTAGGTTAATGTAACATTCTCCTAATCCAAATAAACTAATGAAATACTTAACCCAATTGTACTAGGTTAATGTATCATTATCCAAATCCAACTAAGTTACTGCTAGTCCCCAAAGTCTTCAGAAATGTTGTTTTAGCCCGGGACAAATTCTCCATGCATCACTTTTGGTCCTTTAGGCATCCAAGCTTCGTTTCCTTCCTTCGTGAGCTTTCTTTGGCGTCAAGTTATCCACAAAATGCTGAATTCTGCATCATTTATACCTGAAACTTTGCTAATCATGTTCGTTATCTCACTTACAGGAAAAAGGACTAAAAGCGCATGAAATATATAATTTGTTCTCAAAACATGGCACAAATATGGGCAAAATATATTGATATAGGCGCGTAATATCGCCTATCATCAACACCCCACACTTGAAGCTTTGTTCGTCCTCGAACTAAATATCATTTTCTTCTAAACACTAACTTAGGGTTTTACAGCAACAACACAAAACATTCTCCAAGACAAGCACAACAATTATCAGCAAAGAGTAGCTTTCCGATTATTAGTAGAAACAGTTTAACCTCTAGCATAGACTCGTGATGGTGGTCAACTCGCATGCAAAAGTTAAGGTAATATGAATCATATACAACTACCCAAACTCATCAACCATGTGTGTCTCACAATATAGTACCCATAATCACTCACAAGTATAGCATATTTTTTCAAACATGGGTATCAAAATGTCCTTGCTCTCACTCTCACAAAGAATTCATATGTAGCAACTGATGACCATAGGCTTGCACTTAGTGTAATACTCCACTAAATGTCAGAATGCTAGGCTTAGGATCAATTAGGTCTTTTGATGGTTGTCATGTAGGCTAAGGGATGGGTAGGATCAGCTATTTCTGGCCAAAATAGTGACTATGTTCCTAAGCACTTTAATACATCACATTGTATCATTGACACTTTTTTCTTTCAACCTTTCTTTTATTCTACCACCCTTGTTCTCCTCTTTTGTTTTTTTCAATTTTAAACACAAATCACTTTTAAGCTTTCTTTTCCTTTTTCTTTTCACAATATACCTCTTATGCTAGCACTTTTTTTTTTCATAACACATTTAAGCACCATTAAAATTTTAAGCATCATACTTACCCAATTTTCCTCTTATATTGTCACATGACTTTTCACTTTAAAGCACTTAGGAATTTGGATCAAATTATGGTCTTGAAAAAAAATGGATTAGGCTTACATACAAGGTTGTCAAAGAAATAGGCTAAAGGCTCAAAAGGGTTAGGATGATGTCCAAGGGTAGGTAAAACAAAGGTAAACATGTATAGGTTGCCAAAGAAATGCCTAAATCATTTCCTAAACTTACACTCCTTATTTTCGCTTTGCATACATACCAGGCAAGTTCTAGCATCAGCCACAAACATAGAATATACTATTGTCTCACACACACAAGGCACATGGTCGACTTTATTGGAAGTAATATAGACTCTCGACACAACAAGTGAAGGAATTGAACCACACAATATCACATAATGAGTAACAACTAGAGCCTAAACGTCTCAATAGTCATAATTATAGCACATACTCTTGTTATAATCTCATGCTGCCTATCAAAATTATTTCATGCGAAGCTACAAAAAATTTTACTACTAAAAAAACAAAACACGAAACAAATAAAACAAAAAAAAATGACACAAAATAAATAAATAAACAAACATAGATGCAAATAGAGAAGTATAGTATGCGATACCGCCACCCCACACTTAAACGGGATACCTCTCTCAATGGAAAATAAATACGAAGAACCTGATTAGTCGGACTCTTCCTCAATGTCGAGGGTCTACCCCATTCATCGGAATCATCATAAGAGTCGTCGTCAGAGTTCTCCTCCTCATCGGAGTCTGGCAAGCGTCAATCATCATCGGTCGACACATCATCGTCTAGAGGTTCCTCAAAGTATACGCCCATTCAACACATCTCCCATGCATGCATGTTCATTGGATATTCATGGTCCGACTGTTGGAGCTCTGCAGCAGTTGGAACACGTCCACCACTTATCATAGTAAATCGTGTCATGCCATAAAGATGACGGAAGAAACTCTCCTTACGAGCATGTCTCTCCGCAGTAGTAAGGTTGACACCATGAGTTGTTTCAGCATCTTTGACCTTGGTGAGGTCAAAATTCTTCGGGTTATGTGGGAGTTTGTGATCAGCTGGTTCCTCTTCGATATCCTCCTTCCACAAGAGTGCTGTCAACAGATTACCAAAAGTGAAGTAGGACTTTTTGTGGAGTCTGGCCTTCCGCATTGTAGAGCGAATGATTGCCCCAAAGTTTATAGGGACATTCGTCATCAAAGCATAGACCAAACACACTCTATCTCTTGATATTTTGGTGTATTGAGTCCCAGGTATAAGGCATTAGTTGACAATACGCAACCAGATTCTTGGTTCCCTATTCAATGGAGCATAGAGAAAGGTGTTGTGTCATCCGGTGTCTCGGTGTCTGCCCCACCTTGCCATGGATCTACTTCTACAAAGTATGTGTTGTATTGCTCTATAAGGAGTTCTGTTGTACAGCTCTTTGAATGGTGCTGGGTTGACCAAAGGTAAGCCAAGAAAGGAATTGATCAAATCTGCGTTGAGCTGTAACACATGGCCCCGAATCTTGACTTCATTGCCCGAGGTTTTCGGCGACCAGTTGGCATAAAATTCCCTTGTCAAATCGAGATTACATTCTCACATGTCGCGGAAGATGAAATCCAGATTCAACACCATTATTTTTGCCAACATACGCGGCTCCTTCTTCGCTAAAGTGTCCTTGTTGATTAAGTCGACGTGAACATATTTTCTTTCCTTGTTGTTCTTGTACCATTCTTTGGCTTCCTCCTCAAGAACCCATTTTATTCCAAACATTCGGCGGGGTAGTTGTATTGAGGATGATTCTCCTTGGTCCTTGCGACCTCTCTTCTTGCCCTTTTGGGAAGTTATAGCCTTATCTTGTCGCGCTTTAGGTGCCATTGTTCCTGAGATTTAAACAATATTCATGTTAGCATCAATTCCAAGGAAATAATCTATAAACAAGCCATAGGGGTACCACGCCACACTTAGGTTCGTTGATACAAAACAGTGAAGTAAAAGTAGTCGATTACTTAAACTTCATCGACATACGTTTTAGGAACTATATTCCGACAAGAAAACCAGCGATGCATCACTACTTGCAGCCATTGCACTACTTTCATGTTAGGTATAACAACACTACTACATGGGGGTTACATCATGGTATAGTTATTTTCAACAATCACAACTTCCTATGTCGGTAGGCATCTATAAGTCTTATCCCGATGAACGGGATAGTCTAATATGTAAGTATCCAATTATCAAGCTTAAGCAATGTTCATAACCCTAGCAATTTCCGCAAATAGTATAACAATGCTATTAAAACCAAATTCAAGTCGGAAACAAGTTAAGATTATCCTAACGTATATGTTTACTCCCATGGGTTTGTATCAACAATCCAAACACATTAACATCACCAATAATACTTCAAGATGTAGCAATTCATAATAGGCATATCAACGTAGTACTTACGAGAAATAGATGAAGAATAAAAGAGTACTTACGTGATTGAAGACTTTGGAGATGTTCTTGTGAATTGGAAGAGCAAAAGATAAATTTTTATATGATTTGGGTGGAAGTGCGGCGCCTTTAGGTCAATTTCCAATGTGGTTATGTTTCAAGACTAAGTCCCCTTTATATAGGAGAAGAATGGGTCGGGTTTTGACCCATTTACAAACGGTTTCGGAGACAAAAATGACCTCTATGCGGCGCATAGTGCTTTGCATAATCATGGTATAGGCGGCGCATAGTGTAGTGCATTTAGGGACATATGCGGCGCATAGTGTATAGCATTTAGGGACATATGCGCCGCATAGTGTATAGCATTTGAGATACTGAGACCTAATGCTATATCATAGGCGGCGTATAGTGTATAGCACACTTGAGCATGGGCGGCGCCTATGTCTTTACACACTTGATTCCGAGACCTTAGGCTATAGTATAGGTTTTACATTGTTCGTGGCCTAGTTTTACCTAGGCCTAGCCCTCCTCGATGCCTCTTTTGGCATGAGCAATGCTCAATCCATAGCCTTATGCATCACTATTCCTAACTTACCACCTTTACCATACCATACGTCCAAATTGTCGTTTGAAACCAATCTCCTCGTTAAATACTTCTTGCACCTATATTTGCTCAAAACCAATGAAAACGATTAGTACGATAGGTTGCCTCCCACCAAGCGCCTTAGTTTTGGTCGTGGAACGACTTTTATTTTTGGATTTTCATTTATCAAAAGCAAAACAAGTACTAAAAAAAAGACAAACGATAAACTATGAACGAAAAATGATAAAACGATGGGTTGCCTTTTATCTAGCGCCTTATTTATTGTCGTGGCTCAACATAGTTACCTTGAGTACTTAGACTTCGTCAAGATAAGTGATGGCCATATTATTCATCGAGTCAATAGGACCGATATAAGGTTTAACACGTTGACCATTCACTTTGAAGACAACACCATTATTGTCTTCCAATTCAACTACTCCAGACGAGTAGACTTGGATAACTTTGTATGGACCAGACCACTTAGATTTTAACTTACCTGGGAAGAGCTTCAATCTGGAGTTGAAGAGAAGTACCATATCACCCCTTTGGAAGTTTCGTCGAACAATCCGATGATCATGATACTTTTTCATCCGCTCCTTGTATAGGTCCGATCTTTCATATGCATGGAGACGGAACTCATCTAATTCGTTCAGCTGCTCCAACCTCAGATTCTTAGCATCATCCTAATTCAAATTCAATTGCTTCAAAGCCCACAATGCCTTATGCTCGAGCTCGATGGGTAAGTGACAAGCCTTCCCATAAACTAGTTGATAAGGAGACATGCCAATGGGTGTTTTGAATGCAGTCCTATACGCCCATAGTGCATCATCAAGCTTCCTAGACCACTCCTTCCTATTCGCATTAACCGTCTTTGCAAGGATTTGCTTGATCTCCCGATTTTAAACCTCTACTTGTCCACTAGTTTGGGGATGATACGGCGTAGCTACCTTATGTTGCTTGACACCATACTTGGCTAACACGGATTTAAATAGCTTGTTGCAAAAGTGAGATCCTCCATCACTTATGATAGTATGTGGTACTCCAAAGCGAGAGAAGATATTCTTCTTTAAGAATGCTACAACACGCTTTCCTTCATTGTCGGCCAACGCTACAGCTTCAACCCATTTCGAAACATAACCTACAGCAACCAAGATGTACTTCATTCCAAACGAATTCACGAATGGACCCATGAAATCAATACCCCACACATCAAAGAGTTCTACCTCAAGAATTTTGGACATGGGCATTTCATGGTGTTTTGAAATAGCACCTTGACGTTGGCATTGGTCGCACCTTCTAACATAGTCGTAGGCATCTATAAATATCAAAGGCCAATAATAACCACTTTGCAAAACTTTTCTTGACATCCGATTGCCTGCGTGATGTCCTCCAACTTGGGAAGTGTGGCATGCTTCCAAAATAATATGCACCTCTTCATGGGATATACATCGTCGAATGATACCATCCACGCATCATCGAAACAAATAAGGCTAATCCCAATAGTAGTGTTGTACGTTATGCATAAACTTCCTCCTTTGGTGGTAAGATATATTGGCAGGTATCACATTACTCACCACGAAATTTGCTAAGTCGGCATACCATGGTAATTCCTCCATTATTGTTGCTAATATCTCTTTGTCCGGGAATGCATCATCAATCTGAATTTCAGGTTGCGCTACATGCTCATTCTCAAGTCGAGATAGGTGATCAGCCACTTGGTTCTCGCAACCTCTTCTATCTTTGACCTCAAAATTGAACTCTTGCAGCAGAAACACCCATAGAATTAACCTTGGTTTTGCATCCTTGTTTGTCATTAGATACCTAAGAGCTGCATGGTCTGTATGAATGATCACCTTAGTACCTAATAGATAGGCATGAAACTTCTCAAACGCATACACAACTGCTAGGAGCTCTTGTTCAGTAATAGTGTAGTTCCTTTGGGCTTCATTTAGGACCTTACTCGCATAGTAGGTAGGATGAAATAACTTCTCCTTTCTTTGTCCAAGTACAGCTCCAATGGCTACACCACTAGCATCACACATGACTTTGAACGGGAGAGACCAATCTGGTGCTACCATGATAGGGGCATCAATGAGTTTTCCTTTAAGGCATTCGAATGCCTTTAAGCCATCTTCATTAAAGTCAAACTTCACATCTTTATCCAATAGTTTGCACAATGGAATATCAATTTTGGAGAAGTCTTTGATGAACCGACGATAGAAACCTGTATGGCCAAGAAAACTATGAACTTCCTTCACCGAAATTGGAGGCGGTAGCTTCTAAATAACCTCTATTATTGCTGGATCGACCTCTATTCCTCTTGCGGTGATCTTGTGCCGAAGAACGATTCCTTCTTTTACCATGAAGTATCACTTTTCCCAATTCAGCACAAGGTTGAATTCTGCACATCTTTGCAATGCCATGCTCAAGTTTGCCAAGCATGCTTCAAAAGACTCACCAACAACTGAAAAATTATCCATGAATACCTCTAAAGTGTCTTCAACCATATCAGAGAAAATGGACATCATACAATGTTGAAAGGTGGCTGGTGGGTTACATAACCCGAATGGCATACGTTTGTAGGCAAACGTACCATATGGGCATGTAAATGTTGTCTTCTCTTGGTATTCGGGGGCAATACAAATATGATTGTAGCCTGAATAAACGTCCAAGAAGCAAAACCATCTTTTCCCTGCTAATTGATCTAGCATTTGGTCCATGAATGGCATTGGGAAGTGATCTTTGAGTGTCCAAGAATTCAGCTTTTGGTAGTCCATGCATACTCTCCATCCAGTGACGGGTCTGAGTGGAATAAGCTCATTCTTCACATTTGCGACCACCGTCATGCCTCCTTTCTTGGGAACACATTGTACCGGGCTTACCCATGTACTATCAGAGATAGGGTACACAACCCCTGCGTCTAACCACTTAATAATTTCTTTCTTTACCACTTCTTGCATAGGTGGGTTTAGACGTCTTTGATGCTCAATGGTGGGTGTGCAATTTTCTTGAAGCTGAATTTTGTGTGCAAATCCCAGGTGGAATACCAATAATATCCGCAGTAGTCTATCCAATGGCTCTAATATACTTGCGTAGAATAGCAATAAGAGCTGCAACCTATTGCTCACCCAAATCGGCTGCCACAATAACTGAAAGAGTGTTTCCGCTTCCTAAGAATGCGTACTTCAAATGACTTGGCAGCTCCTTCAATTCTAACGTGGGTGACTCTTCAATAGATGGATTAGCTGGTGGTGTGGGCCGATTCTTGAGATCAAGATCCAGCTTCTTGGGAGTATAGCGATATGTCCCTAATCCTGATAGAGCACAAATAGCTTCTTTAGAATTTTCAGCACCCTCATTCTCTCCATTCATGAGCACAACCGCCAAAGGGTCATCAATAATCCACTCTTCTTCAAGCAATTCTTTCTCATCATCAAAGAAAACATCAGACACAGAGAATACACTCAGATCTTTGGGTTGCTTCATTTACTTGCAAACATCAAAGCGCACTACTTCGTCATTTATTCAGAATGAAAGTTCATTAGCTCTCAAATCAATGAGCACACTTCCTATAGTGAGGAAAGGGCGCCCCAAGATTATGGGAACTTCTGAGTCTGCCTCACAATCCAAAATAGCAAAGTCTGCCAGAAAGATAAATGAAGAAACCTTTACCAATACATCACATAGAATACCAACAGGTCGTTTTACCGACCTATTCGCCATGACAAGTCTCATATTGGTTGGAGTAGGATCACCCAACCCCAACTTCTTGTAGATCGATAATGGCATCAAATTGATACTGGCTCCTAAGTCACATAAAGCTTTGGCAAAATTCAAAGATCCAACGGTGCAAGGAATAGTGAAAGCTCCGGGGTCGGCCTTCTTCTAAACTATCGATTGGGTAGCAATTGCATTACAATGATGCATATTTTCTTTCAACTCATAGCTTACTTCCCTCTTCTTTGTCAAAAGATCCTTCATAAACTTGGAATACCCAGGCATTTGTTCAAGTGCCTCCACCAATGGAACATTAATGGTCAGATGTTTCAACATAGTCATGAATTTGCTGAACTTTGTGTCATCCGCCACCTTCTTCAATCTTTGGGGAAAAGGTGGTGGTGGGTATGGAAGTGTTCTTACCATGGCTTTCTTATCCTCTTGCTTCCGTTTTTCCACTTTTTCAGGCTGCACAGTGCTAGAGGTGGCGTCCTTGACATCAGGAGTAGTAGCTACGACATCTTCTCCTTTAGCGTTGTCATCCACGTCCGCAACTTCGTCAACCAATTGCTTGCCTTTTGCTGAAGTTTCAAGCACCTTACCATTTCTGGTAGTGATGGCCATGCATGACCCATCATTCCTTGGATTTTGCACAGTATCGCTAGGTAAGGTGCTAGCCTTTGTTTGATTGAGTGCTGCTGAAAGTTGGCTCAATTGTTGTTCTATTTGCTTGATTGAAGTGGAATGAGAATCAACTAATTGTTTCATGGAGGATAAATCATTAATTACCTCCATAACTCCCGCGCTCGTTGCTTCCACTCCTTTCAATAATTTAGCCATCATGTCTTTCATACTTCCAGAATTAGATGTGGTGGTGTCACGTCTACCAGGGGCAACGTACAAACCACTCTTTTCATTCTTGTTCTTCCAACTACCTTGGTCTTTGTTTCCAGATTTATCATAATAGTTCCGTCCTTGGTTTCCTTGGGTATTCCCATGGAAACCCCCCTGATTGTTCAAGTAGTTGGCCTCTTCTTCCGAATCAGATTCGTCTCTTCCTTTTGACGCAATAGCTTTCACTTTTTTGGTCTTCCCTGATAATAAATGCTTTGTAAGAAGATCCATTTGTGTTTTCATGTGCGACATATCTTGATCATGTTCTTCTTCTCTTCTTCTTTGTCTGTAGTCATGCCAATAGATAAAGTGGGGCTTTCTACCTCAGAATCCCTGGTATGCCAAGCTCTACTTTGTTTCGTCATGCAATCTAGCATGTTGCTTGCTTGACCAAAGGTGAGGTCCATGAATGAACCTCCAGCTGCATTATCCACCACTGGCTTAGTTATTGAATTCAAGGCTCTATACAAGATCTCCATTAGGTGAACATTAGTCATATGATGGTTTAGGCATCTCGCTAGCTTTGTTTTGAACCTCTCCCATGTTTCATGAAGAGCTTCAGTGGGAAGCTGACGAAAGTTGCTGATTTTGTCTCTCAATTGTGCTCTTTTGGATGGCGGAAAGAATCTTTCTAGGAAAGCGTCTCTCAATTGCCTCCAGTTTGTAATAGAATTAGGAGTCAGCCTATTCAACCATAGAGTTGCCTCCCCAGACAGAGACAATGGAAATAGACGTAATCGAATTGCATTCTGACCAACACCAGGATTGTCAAACGACTTGCATGTAGAAATAAAGTTGATGAGATGCATATTCGGATCATCGGCTAGTCCACCAAATAATACCTTGAGTTACAATAACTGAATCATGGTGCTTGTGATGTTGAACTTGGCTCCGGGCGCTAATGGTGGAGGAATAATAGCACCTGCTGCTCCGTCACCATCAAGATCATCATCATCATCATCGAAATCTGGTTGCATGGGTTGGCGATCATACCTAAACCGAGCTTATCGACCTCTTCTGTTGGCAGGTGTTAAGATTACAGCATCATGCCTAGGGTTTAGTAACTCGTCATCACCTAAATCCTCGTCGTCGGGATTTGTTGCTCGTGCAGGGTTATCAATGTTCGGCTGTTGAACCTGAGCGGTGGTAAGGGCAGCCAATCTTGCTTGTTCCTGTTGAGCATCCATCCTTTCAATTTCTACTTGTGCTTCCATTCTTCAAATGCGTTGTGGTTCAGGATTGATAGGTAGTAATGTTTGACCAGAACTTCTAGTATGGGGCATGCACTGAACAAAAACCTGCAGTAAACAAAAACAAAAACTGAAAGTAAAAGTACGAGAATCTTTGACCAAAGGGTCTAGTAATTATCACGAACTTGATTGATACTCGTATTCCCTGGCAACGGGGCCAATTTTTGATAACGCTCAATCTATAGCTCTCGTACGAGTGTAAAGCGGTCGTTAGCAAATATAGAACCCAACCTGGGTTGGGTGTCGATCCCACAGGGAATAACTTGGCCAATAAGTAAGCAAAATTACTAAACTTTTGGTGCAAGTCTCGAAAAAGGGGGGATACTTGTCGTACAAGTAATGTAAACAAAACAATGAAATTAAAGATGAAATTAGCAAAGTAAAAAGAGAACGATTGTTATGTAAGTTGTAAACAATGAGAATTGAAGCATTGGGGTTATGTCCACCTTCTGAGTTATACGTCTCTAGTGGCTATGAGTGTGTAGAATTCCAACATGCATGTGCTTATAGAGAATTGTATTCGATTGTAAATCTAGGCGTCTTTCGACCTATTCAAGGATTATTTCACTTTAACTCTTTCAAGCTTAAAGCGTGTCTAATGGTACGAATTCTCCAAGAAGTTAATCCAGTTACGGCACTAACTTTTTAATAGGGGATGGGACCCTACTACCTTGACACTATCTCTTTTCTAGACAAATAACCTTTCTTTAGAACAAGTTAAATGTTATACTGGCGTATTCTTGCATTTGCAACCACAAAGAATGTAGATTAAGATAAAGAGAATAATGATATAAGCAGCATACGTGTCATGAACTCACAAACTCACAGCAATAGATAGTATCTTAGTTGGCTTCCATAACCCCAACATAGAAGTTTAGTTACCCATGAATGCGAAGGAGATCACTATTGACATTGTTGTGATACCACAATATTGATTGATTTCGTATAGCTCAAGTGGTAGGTGTTTAGGAGTGAATTCCTAGGTAAGTACGATTCTCTTGTTGCGGAAATTAAGAATAGATGAATAGAAGAAGAAAAATAGAATTAATGAAAAGATTCGAAGAGTTGTAGAATTGTTTGTAGTGGAATGTATGAAGATGTAGAATATGGAGAATGAATAAAAATCTCTAGCATGATAGGGTATTTATAATACCCATATCCTAATCCTACTAAGCTAATGAAATGTCTAACCAAATCCTTCTAGGTTAATAAAATACTTAACCCAATTGTACTAGGATAATGTAACATTCTCCTAATCCAAATAAACTAATGAAATACTTAACCCAATTGTACTAGGTTAATGTATCATTATCCAAATCCAACTAAGTTACTGCTAGTCCCCAAAGTCTTCAGAAATGCTATTTTAGCCCGGGACAGATTCTCCATGCATCACTTTTGGTCCTTTAGGCGTCCAAGCTTCGTTTCCTTCCTTCGTGAGCTTTCTTTGGCGTCAAGTTATCCACAAAATGCTGAATTCTGCATCATTTATACCTGAAACTTTGCTAATCATGTTCGTTAGCTCACTTACAGGAAAAAGGACTAAAAGCGCATGAAACATATAATTTGTTCTCAAAACATGGCACAAATATGGGCAAGATATATTGATATAGGCGCGTAATATTGCCTATCATCAGATTTCACCATCATTCTTCAAGAATTTAGCAACCAAGGTATGTGAAGTGTTAATCCAAAGGTTTTCTTCCACCCTTGGATTTCAAGAACCCTTTTTTTATATATAAGTTAATAAGTTTAATAAATTTTATGATTGAAATTGAATGTGTTCATTATTGCCATGTTAATAGGGCTTCTAGCTCATGATTTAATTGCAAGATTCATATGAAATAATTTTTTATATATGTTGTACTATGTTAATTCATGCAAAAACCCTCCAAATTATGAATTTAGTATTTGAAATTATGATGCTCACATGGTTCTTAGTATTATGTGTACAAATTTGGTATTTGAAATTATGATGCTCACATGTTGCTTAGTATTATGTGTATGAACTATTCCCTCCAAGTGTTTGATGAATTGTTCATGTGAGTTGAATAGTGAAATTATATCATGTTAGCATGTATTCAAGTTCATGTCATGCAAGTGTTTGCTAGAACATCCCAATGAATGAATGATGATCAATTAATTAGTTATCATGTTTCAAGACACTACTATGTCTTATAATTTATGTTATCGAGTCCTAGGGGTATTCAATACCCCGACAATTTAGTTATTTACCTAGAGCCATGGTCAGTCATAAATAGTGTTAGCCATGTCACAATCAATAAAATTCAGTCAGTCACAGAACACAAGAAAACTTAATAGTACTCAGTTAACTAATAAAATTTAGTAGTATTTATTCAATTCACGAAAACCAGTGAACTCAGTTCATTTCAGTTATATTATACTATCAGTAACAATTTAGTCCAACCTAAAATAGTTTAGAATTCAGCCCAATATCTATTCAGCTAAGAGTAGGATTCAGCACCGAGTAAACCCAAGGATGGGGACTAACCTGCCAGTAGAAGGTGGGATCCTTAGAAGTAGTCCTTACATTCTAGAACTACATAGCCAGCATAGGTTGAAACATCAACCTGCCAGTTGAGGGTACAACTATTCTCATTCATAGCACCTTACAGATGAGGGTGTCTCAGTTTTTCTTTACCCATGGCACGATACTGACACCCTTCCAGATAGTGTTACAGGTTAGACCCCAATCAGTTTATAGAGGGGCATGTCGGTTAGATGATTACTTCCCTCAGTCTCAGTTTCACTCTCAATATAGAACTCAGTTCAGTTCTACAAGATCAGGACTGTCCGATACAGTCACTCAGTTCAGTACGAAACTCAACACAGTTCCACAAAATTAGGACTGTCTGATACAATCATTCAGTTAATAGTAATACTGTATTAGTAAACTCAGATATCAGTTAATCAATACTCCGGACTCAGTATCCAATACTATCACTATCTCAGTTATAGCTTATGAACTCATACATGTACTGTTATTCAATTATATTCATTATATTCAGTCACTATAGTTCATGTATATGAACCCATCCACTTCATCCTACCTCACTTACCATACCAGTACATTCAAAGTACTGATGCATACTTATTTTTTGCGATATGATATCTTATATCATAGGTTCAGACACATGGGCTCCTGATCATACTTAGCGGCTCAGACAATCAAGCAGCCAGAGCTAGTGGTGAGTCCTTATAGTTCGAGTAAAAGATTGTTATTTCAGTATTTCAGTGTATTTCAATAATTCAGAGTTAGTTGGGGACTTGTCCCATCAACTCCATGTTCTGACAGTAGAGACTTTTTTAGACTAAACTATTTTCAGACAGATGTTTAATGTTGTATTGATATGTTGTATTCAGTATTTATATATTGTATTATACCTTATGGATAGTATCCGCCTAATTTTCATATATTTTACCATGTTATTATTTAGTTATTGCAACAGGTACCAGTAATGGGTTATATTGTGGTCCTTTATTATTATGAGCATTGTATAGCGTCTCGGGTACATACTTGGGGAGTTATAAACTTGGTATTGGATCCTATGGTTTAACAGAGTCCTAGGAAGTTTGAAAGCCGCATCTATTAAAGTTTTGCTCATGGGTGTGTAGCGCGCCACACTTATGGATAGGAGGCTACGAGATATTTTAGGAAAAGTTTCCCTTCATTCAGTAATCATGTCGTGCGAGTGTGCACAATATCAAGTTAAAATCCCTATCTAATCCAAGTTTCTCTTCTATTTACAGAATATGCCTCCAAAAGGACTAATGGAAGAGAAATGGGAGATTAGCCAGTGCCTCATCTCATCCGGCCAGATTCCCTGGACAAACACGTCTCCCATGCTAAATTCAGAGCAACTTTCACTACCCTAGCTTATTCCATAGCATCCCAGAATGAATACCCAGCTACCATTCCATCAAAATAGTGGTCAATACTACTGCATCCTGAATTTAGGACTTTACCTGAATGACTCCGTCTTTACTGGGTCTAAGTCAGATGAGGACCCTCAAGAATTTCTTGATCAGGTGCAGAAGGTTATAGACATCATGGGGGTGAAAACTAGTGACGGTGCTGAGCTAGCTGCATATCAGTTGTAGGATGTGGCTCACTCATGGTTCAAGTAATGGAGAGTAGAAAGGGCCACAAATGTAGGGCCTATAGAATGGGAGAAGTTTGCCACTGCTTTTTTGGATAGGTTCTTCCCACTAATGTTGAAAGAAGCAAAGGTTTTAGAATTTTTTAATCTGAAGCAAGGAAACATGACAATGAAAGAGTATTCTGTCAAGTTTACTCAACTAGCTCGATACGCTCCTCATGTGGTGGCAGATAGTATGTCAAAGATGAGTAATTTTATGTCTAGGGTGTCTAGCAGTGTGGTCAAGGAGTGTAGGACCACAATGCTGATTAAGTAGATGGACATATCCAAGCTTACGGTCCATGCTCAGAAGATAGAGGAGGCTAAAATAGGGATAAAGGGAGGGAAAACAAGAGAGTAAGAACAGGTAGTTTCAACTTCACTTAGCCTATGTCAAGGGGTTGAAATCATTCTCAGTTCTGCTCCAAATCCTCAGTTCCAGCTCTGTCCTCATCCAGTGCTCCAGTTCTACAATTCAGAGATGGCAATAGAGATAGGGTGCCAGGCCCTAAACCTCAGGGTAGTGTCAGTAACGCCTAAACCAATCCCTTTTGCCAGAGATATATCAGAATTGCTAACTCAATTCATCCCATTTATTATTCCATGAAAGATTTTTAATTCCTTATTATGTGAATTTGACTTTCCCATGCTTTGTTGAATTAAATTCCATGATAGATCCTAAATTCATGATGTTTAGCAATATTCCCATGTTTCAAATTCATGCCTTCCACATGTTTGATGAAATTACCATATCATGTTAAGTCAATTTCAAGATGAATCCCCAAGCTATGAACTTTGCCATGTAAATCTATTGTTCACTCGTGTTTAAGACATTCTTACATTCGAGCCATGAACTTTACATGTTTTAATGAAACACCCACGTCCTATTTAAAGCGAATTATATGTGAATTCCCCAATTCATGATTTTAGTTATTTAATCATGCTATGCTCCCATGTTTAAGGTATTCTCATGTCCAATTTCATGAACCTCATGTGTTTGGAGAATTTCCCCACGTTAAAGTACTAATCTCCATATGCTTGATAGAATTTCCTTGTGAATTGAGTAGGGTAATCCTGATATGTTACCATGTGTTCTCATTATGTACAAGTCCATAACCTCCAAGTGTTTGACAAAGATAAATGAAAGCATTGTTAACAAGCTACTATTGTTATGTTATTATGATCATGCAATATTTTACTTTTAATGTTATCGAGTCCAGGGTGTATTCAATACTGGACAATCTAGTTGTTTACCTAGAATCACAGTAGCTATCGAGTAGTCTCATTAATGTCATGATTAGTAGTACTCAATCAGTTATAGAACTCAGTAGTGTTTCGTAAGTCAGTGGAACATGGTGAACTCAGTCCAGTTCAGTTAGTTAACTCAATCAGTCACATTTCAGCCTAGCCTAGTACAGTTTAGAAATCAGTTCGGTGTCTTTTCATTTAGGAGTAGGAATCAGCACCGAGCAAACCCAAGGATGGGGCATTCCTTCCAGCAGAGGGTTTGACCCCTAGAAGAAATCCCTACGTTACAAAACTACATAGCCAGCGTAAGATGAGATATCTTCCTACCAGACTAGGGTTGATTATCTCGTATGAGTTTGTCTGCCAGCAAGGGTTGATAAAATATCTTCCTGCTAGAGAGGGTTAACTCACAACTTTATGTTTACCCGTGGCATGGTACTAACACCCTTCCAACTGGGGTTACAGGTTGGACCCCAATCCATTTGTAGAGGGGCATATCGGTTAGATGACTATTTCTCACAATTTTAGTTTCAATCTCAGTATAGAACTCAATTTAGTTCTACAAAATTAGTACTGCCAGATACAGTCACCCATCTCAGTATAGAACTCAATTCAGTTCTACCAAATTAGGACTACCAGAAATAGTCACCCATTTATCAGTAATACAGCTATCAGTAATCTTAGATATCAATTAGCCAATTATCAAAATTTAGTACTTAGTTTCAGTGCAGTCTTAGTTACCATCTTATTTACAATCTCAGTCATAGTCTTAGTCGAGTCATTAGATCAATAACTCAGTTTAATTTTAGATTTTCTTAACTATAGCGTACAGTTATTAGTTATACATTTATCAGTATTTCAGTACTTAATATTACTAACTATTTTAGAATTACGTTATACGTTTGGTCTTGCATTCTCAAATAATATAATTTTCACGAATTCATGCTTAGTTATCTATGTTTCTCAGTCAGTCCTTACCTCTTATGCATAATACTATACAGTTTCAGTCCAGTTATTTAGACTAAGTACAGTTTAGATTTACATGCCCAGTATTCAGGTATCAGACATTCAGTTAATCAGATAAGTTAGTATGTTTATGCATTCATGCTCAATGTAATTGTATATTAAGATCCTCAATTTATGTTAGCCTCTATCATGTAGTTTCAGACCTAGTATTCATATAGTATCTATATTTTATCATATTCCAGCTTGAATAACACTTATATCATTAATGTAAGTTTACAGAACCTAAGTTTAGAGATTCACCATCTTATCAGAGAATGTTTATCACTCATGCTTTAAGATATTGCAGTTTTCAATTTATTCCAGCTTATTGGTGAGTCCACTTACACTTAGCATGCATTTATTATGATTATGTATGAAATCCATTTTACTTATTGCACTCACCAATGCATACTTAGTACATTCTAGAAGTACTGATCCATATATACGTCTGTGTGTCTAAATTGTTTCATAATGTAGGTACCAGTAATAGCCCGCACATTATGATTAGTGAATTGTAGATTCCAGCATACAAATGATGAGTTCTCCTACTTTGAGAACTCTAGACAGTTTATTTTATTTCATGTGTATTGATTAGTGGTAGTTAGAGGCATGTCCCATCTATTGATAGTCAGTATAGTAGAGGCTTCATAGATGTCAGTTAGAGTCGGCCATGTAAGTTTCAGTTTCATCCTTCAGATTTACATATTATAAAGCTTTATCAGTATTGTATCTATTTTAGATTCTTAGTATGATTATGTTACCACACAGCAAAATAGATATTTATTATGTTATAATTCAGTTGCTTAATAGTATGCCAGTTCATGGGTTAGCATAGGATCACTTGTGGTTCCAAGCAACGTGTGATAACTAAGGGGTAGTCTCGGGTTATTACAAACTTTATATCAGAGAACAGATTTGAACTGTCCTAGGGTGTCTATGAAGTTGTGTCAAGTAGAGTCTTGAGGATTGGTACGGAGACATCTGTACTTTTCTTCGAGTGGCAATAGGGCATTTAGGAATTTTTTCCCTTCTTTCAAGTCTCAGATTGTGCAGTAGAAGTATTATCTAAGATATTTATGCAGATCCTCATCTTGCTTTATTCATGCTAACTATGCCTTAGTATTAATGCGACAGAAATAGAGAAGCTTATGTCCTTATAGACAATGTTTCCACAGCCAGTCCCTAAAAATAGTTATGGGACTGTATTTGACTCAAAAAGTATCCCATCATTGACCTTATGTCCTATTACCTTGAGCTGAATTTTAAATTTGTAGAGAAGAGGTGAGGATACTTGGTCCTCATATCTACTTTTGTTTCCCAAGTAGCTCCCTCAACGGACTGATTCTACCAAAGAACTTTGACTAAGGAAACTTCTTTCTTCCTTAATTTGTTAATCTGACGATCAAGGATCTGGAGTGGAACCTCTTCAGAAGAGAGATCATTCTGAATATCTAAACCCTCTAAGGGACCTATTACTGCTGGGTCACCAATGCATTTATTTAGCAATGAGACGTGGAACACTAGGTATATTGAAGCAAGATATGAAGGCAACTCAAGCTCGTAAGCTTTCTTTTCAAAATAGCTGACGATTCTATAAGGACTGATATATCGGGGAAGGAGCTTCCCCTTCTTGTCGAACCTCTTCACCTCCTTCATGTGAGAGATTTTCATGAACATAAAATCACCGATATGAAACTTGAGATCCTTTTTTCTCATATCTGTATATGATTTCTGTCGGCTGTGGGATTCTCTAAGACTTTCTCTGATTAACTGAACCTTCTCTAGGGTATCAAACACTAAGTCAGGCCCTACTACTATGACCTCACCTATATCGAACCAAACAATTGAATATATACCTTAAAAATTAACAGCGTATCCTCTTAATATATCTTTTAGTATCTGAATAGTCCTTTCTACTTGACCATATATCTGAGGGTGAAAGGTTGTATTGAGGTAAACTTGGGTACCAAGGCCCTTTTGGAATGCTTTCCAGAAGTGGGAGGTAAACTGGGTACCTCGAACTGACATAATAGATACCCAAACTCCATGAAACCTGAACAACTCTCTAATATATAGTTTGGCATATTCTTCGGCTGAATAGGAAGTATAAACTAAAAAGAAATAAGTGGATCTAGTCATCCTGTCTACGATAACCCAAATTGAATTATGTCGACAACGAGTATGAGGTAAACTCTTCACAAAGTCCGTGTTCACTTTTCCCATTTCCATGTGGGAATACAGAACTCCTACATGGATCTACTAGGCTTCTGGTGCTCAATCTTAACTTGCTTACAGGTAGTGCACTTATCCATAAACTCTGCAAAATAGATCTCCTGTAGATCGTGATACATCCTTAGTGGCCCTTGGATAAATGGATTAATGTGCACTATGTGCTTCTGCAAGAATTCATTGCATCAAGTAATCTACACCTGGCACACATAGACGACCCTAGCAATACAACACACCATCTCCCCCTTGAGATAAAACTCTACTTTGTGATCTTTTACTGACTCTTTCACACTCATACTGTCTTGCCTAAGATTGATAAACTCTAACACCTTGGATTCTCTCAAATCTAAGGGAAAGAATCTATTTAGAAAAGTTGTAGCAAACTCTTTCCATGCAATGGGCTTTATATTTGTACCCCTGTACACCTTCCACTACTTAAACCGTGTATGAGATATATAATGTAGCTGATAGGCGGTTAACTCAGCACTCTTACTATAAGTCACTCCCATAAAATCTATGACTTTCTAAACCAGATCGATGAACTCTTATGGATCCTCTTCTGACTTAGATCCTGAGAAAAGGGGAGGATTCATTCGGGTAAAGTCTCAAATTCTAGCTGCATCAATATTTGCCACTGGGTTGGCCTAAACAATAGTTGGCCATTCATTCTGAGCCACTATGGAATTGTCTATTATAGTGAACGCAGCTCTAAATTCTACATGGGAGATATACTCATCTAGAGGATCTGCCTGAATGGGCTGAGGTTCTTGTTTTCTTTTTTTTTTCCTTGTTCTTTTTGGATGGTATGTTCTATAAATGGAAGTAAGAAAAGGATTAGACTAAGAGTTTAACTTGATCTCATACTCACTCACATGACATGAATATTGAAAGAAGGGAAACTTTTCCTAAGACTCTGTTGAACCTTAGGCTCTGATATAAAGTTTGTAATGCCACAAGTATGCACCCTGAAAGCCACACGGTGCTTATGATCCTGAGGTACCACAATCTAACCCATGAGTTGATACCTGATGTAACCACTAAATAATAATATTGAAAGTAATATGAAAAATAGGTTTAATTTCCATAAGGTTAAAAATCTAAAATATTGGTAGAATAATAACATATGATAAAACATCTAAAATCTGAATATACTATATGAACTAGTCTAGTCTAAAAATCCTCTAATTCAACTATCTGAGTATGGAATTGACGGGAAAAGTCCCCATCTAACTCTGACTATTGAAATACTAAAGCTACTAAAAATACTAAAATAAAAGCACATCCTCAATAGATGAGGACTCATTACTTAATTTCCTTTTGCTAACTCAATCTGTCTATGCATGGTCAGGAGCCTGAGCATTCGAACAGATGATATGAGACATCATAGCACAAAGAGAAAGTATGTGCTAGTATATGGAATGTACTGGTATGCTAGATAAGGTAAGGCTGGTTGCAAGGGTTCATATCATGAACAATAACTGACTGAATGATATGGAATAACTGAGTAAAAGTACATGGATAACAAAAACTATTGTAATGAATGAGAATGCAATACTGTGTACTTATGTATGTATATATTGTATCTAATCTTTTAATGATGCTGAGTTCTAATTTCTAATAACAGATTAACTGATATCTGAAATTACTGATAACTGAGTTATTGAAACTTATTAATTGAGTCTGATAGTGTTGATTCTAAAGAACTGAACTGAGTTCTACACTGAAACTAAAATTAAAACTATAGGAGGTAATTATATAACCGAAATACCCCAAATAAGATAACTGGGGCCTAAACTGTAACTCCAATTGGAAGGTTTTCAATGTTGTTCCACGTGTAAAGACAAGCTAAAGTGTTATCCTCGTCAGGAAGGTACTATAATGAGAATGATGGTACCCTTAACTAGCAGGTTAAAACACCTCATCAACCCTTAACTGGTAGGTTGATGTCTCAACTTATGCTGGCTACGTAGTTCTAGAATGAAAGGGCTGCTTCTAATGATCATACCCTCTACTGGCAGGTGATCCCCCATCCTTGGGTTCACTCGGTGCTGAATCATACTTCCAACTTAATAGATACTGAACTGATTACTGGATTGTACTGAGTATGACTAAACTATTACTAATCATATTGACTAACTGAACTAGACTGAGTTTACTGAGTTATGTAACTGACTGAGTACTACTAATCTTGACATTACTAAGATTACTCTATAACTATTGTAGCTCTAGGTAACTAGCTAGACTGTCGGGTATTAGATTCCCCCATAACTCAATAGCGTGAAAGTAAAACATAGCATAATCTTGAAAAGTAAAACAATGTTCACTTGTTCATAATTCACTCATTGAAACATTTTATCAAACACTTGTAGGGCATAAGCTTGTACATATGCTATCATGTCATGATTTAACCATTTAATTCACATGAACATTCTATCAAACACTTGAGAAGCACAACTTTATGCATATAATCATGGACAACATATAAATATTTTAACTACATCACCCAAACTTGTTAATTCAAAGATTATAACATGGGAATTATACAAATATAAATGCTATTTCAATTTCATAGAACCTACAATTAATCATGAATTTAATCTCAATTAATGTCATAAACATGAATACAATCCAATTTAAGCATGTAAATCTAGAACTAATAAGCTTTTAGTTTTAAAAATTGATTCATGGACTCTATGTATGAAAGAACACCATAGATGAACATCAAACATACATGGAAATATTTATTCTTGAATGTTCTTGGAGGAATTCTTGAGTTTGTTCTTTATTTCTTGAAATTAGGGTTTTGTATTTAGAGAGAAAGCTCTTGCTTTTGGGAAACTATAATAAAATAATGACTAATTAGGTTATTTAGGGGTTTAATTTCGTATTTAGACTGATTGGGGTGAGGGAAATGGACTTAAAAGACCTTGGAATTAAAAACTCATAATTCACAAAAAAATACAAATTTGGGCACCAGGCACGACGTGGTCCAATCACTTCGGGCCACTACAAAATGGACAACTTGGATCAGGACTGATGGTGTGTAATACCCCATATTTTCCTAGCATAATTTAAATATCGGTACATGATTATTCATATATATAATTTTTAAAATAATTATTATTTTTTTTAGTTTAGATCTTACTATTTCGGAGGAAATTCAATCAGCTTTCCAGTGATATAAAGTTCACCCAAATCCAATACCCGGGCGAAGAGTTAGAGCAATTTTTTGTAAAATAGGGTACCATTTGGTACACCAATGCGTCGCGGAGGCATGCCAAATGGAAATTGTCCAAAACCAGTGAGCCAATTCAATAAGGTCGTTTCACGGTGAACTTCCAGGTCTCAACTAGTGGGAGACCATGATTCCACCACATCGCGCCAAAGGCCAAAATAAAACTAGTCAATTACTAGTGAAACTTCGCGATCTTGGCACATCGCACCAAGGCCAAAAATTGGGATTTCAGCTTCCAATTCAGAGTTTTTAAATTCCATTAAGGGTATTTATGTTTTTTTCCACGGCCCTAATCATCCTAAAACACAAGATTTAACACCATAACAACCTCAGTAGTCATAATTTATTCAATTCCTCTCAAAAGTTAAGATCTTTTTTCTATAGAACAAAAAGCCTAGCTCTCAAATTCAATATTAAATCCCAATAACTCACCACCAATTCTCATGAATTCGTCAACCCAAGTATGTTAAGTGTTCATCCATGTGTTCCTTTTACCCATGGAGTTCAATTATCTGATTTTAATTAAAAAATTATGATCTTTTCAAGTTATTTTAATTTTAAATTGTGATTTCACCCATGAATCTCCATGAACTTTGATTCTACACTATGTTTAAATGGAATTATTATTGTAATCAAATCTTACATATTTTAATATTATTATTCATTGGATTGAATCATGATTTAGTGTCATAGATGTTGAATTCATGCTATTACTACAAGTTCCATATCATTCCCATGATTTGATTAAACTCTGAACTACAAGTGTTTGATAAAATGCCTACAAGAATGAATATTTTGATAAAAGTTTCATGCTATGTCCCTTAAGATTAATTTTATTTTACTAGTATTGCTTGTTAGTCCTAGGGGTTTGAATACCCGAAAACCATAGTTGTTTATCTAGTCTTGTCTCAGTATCTTCAGAATAGCTTCATAATATATATTATACATATCATGAGACCTGTCAGTTAAACTCAGAATAACTTAGTATTCTAGTGTCATTCAGTTGGGAGTAGGATTTAGTACCGAGCGAGTACAGGGATGAAAGCTTCCCCATCAGATAGGTAGAGTAGTTAGTAACAGTCCCTATACTCCAGAAGTACATAGCCATCATAGGATATGAGAAGTCACCCTTCAGTTTAGGCTTGACTATCTTATAGGGGTCACCGATCAGTTCAGGCTTGACACCCTTAGTCCTTTGAGATAATATAGAACATCGGTATAGATGAACCACACAGCCAGTGTTAGTACCCATGGCACACTATTCCAACTTGGGTTACTGGTTGGACCCCGATTAGCTCAGATTAGGGCATGTCAGTAAGATGATAACTCCCACGATCTCAATTATAGTCTCAGTTCAGTTATTTATTTCAGTTGCTTGACTATAGAATACAATTACCAGTAACTCAGGTATCAGATTTTAGTATTTATAGATTATATTCAGATAGTGTTATATGCTTGGTCATTCATCCCTCGTATTTATAGATTTCATGTATCTTCCGTATTTATAATTTACTTGCATTTTCAGTAACTACAGATTTCACGTGTTCTTATTATCTACAAATTTCCCACACTTTATCCAGTATCTTATATTATATGTTTATATTTAGATGATTAATTATTTATATTCATTAAATGATACATATTAGCCTGCCTTATTTAGCATATCAGTTCATTCAAAGTACTGATTACATACTCTTTTCTTGTGCTATGATGTATCATATCATAGGTTCAGATGTCTAGCTCTCGGATAGCACTTAGAATTCTTAGACTCTTAGTAGTAGCAGTGGTGAATCATCAAATTTTGAGGAAATATTATTTTTACTTCACGTTTCTAGTTTAGTAGTTAGTTGGAGTTAGTTGGGGTCTCTCCCATCAACTCACAATTAGTCAGTTTAGAGGCTTTCAGATAATACAGTTAGTTATTCAGTATTCAGACTTTATTTGACATTGTCAGATTATCTTATTAGTTTGCATTTAGAAATTGTAGCAGCTTCTATTACTTAAAACCTTATGGCATATTAGTTGTTCTTTTATGTATACTGTATTATTATTCAATGCTCACAGCAGGTACCAGCTCATGGGTTAGCCTGTAGTCCCTCAGGACTTTAAGCACCATGTGACGCCTAGGGTGTAATCTTAGGGTGTTACAAACTAGGTATCAGATCCTAAGGTTTTAAAGTTTCCTAGGAAGTATGTAATCAACATCAAGTAGTGTAAGACCCCGCAAAATCCTAATCTTAACTCAGTCATTTAAAGTTTGTTAAGGGATTCTAGACTTAGAAATTCTAAGTATTCAAACTTAGTGTTATGTTAGACTTTGTAATTTGGTAAATATATTTCACGAACCTCATAACTTTAAAGTAATGATTTTTAGGTTGAATCATGAAAAGGAATGTCAGTAGGTGTTCTCGAATGAGTTTCAAATTTTTAAGACTTCATTTGGATAACATTTAAGATCTTAAACCAGTGGATCGACGCAATCTTGATGCGCTGCATCACCCATTGCATCGATGATTATTTTTCTTCAGCTACCAGTGCAAATTTTAGTGAACCGATATGGACTCGACGTAGTGTGTTGGACATTGCATCAATGCTAATGATGCAGTGCATCGGTCTGCGTGTACTAGGCCAATTTTTTAGTTATTAAAAACCCACACCTAACAGGGTATTGGGGTCATTATCTCACCCATTTTAGCCCTCAAAACATAAAATTAGTCGACCCTAGAGGCTAAATTGCCCAGTTTCTTTCAATTTATCTCAAAGTTACTTGAGAACAAACCCTAGCACTTTAAATGTCAGGAGCAAATCTTTAATAACAAACCATCAGTCTCTACATATTCAAGTATCAAGGTATGTAAAGTGTTCATCCAAGGGTTAGCTTCGACCCGTGGAGTCCCTAAAACTCTTTTTAAATGCATGTTAATTGATTTCATATATTTCATATTGGATCTTGAATGTATACATGATTATGATGTTAATGATGATCTAATTTCATAATTTGTACGGATTTTCATGGAAATTAGTTAATTGTGAATTAAACTTGCAAACTTCATGTTGAACTCTTGAATTACAAGTTGAATGTAGAATCAATGATTTTACTACATATTTATTGGTATGGGAAATACCCATGCTCCTCAACTGTTTGTCAAAATGCTTATGTGAATTGACTAGTCCAAGAAAAACATGTTATTATGTGATTTCCATCATACACAAGCTCTTGTATATCAAGTGTTTGACAAAAATGTCTGAGTGAATGTATTGTTAGTAAGATAGTACCATTATGCTACTAAAGTTATGGAGTGATTTACTTTTCATGCTATCGAGTCCTAGGGATATTTATTACCCGAGAATTTAGTTGTATACCTAGAGCCAGTGTCAGTTACAGAATAGTATGTGTCATACGACGAACAGTAGTCAAGTAATTAGTTCAGGACTCAATTAGTAATCAATTCAAAACCCAGCAAACTCAGTTCAGTTTAGTCAGTTAATGGAATTAATAATGATTCAGTCCAGCCTAGATATATTTAGAAATCAGTCTAATGTCTATTCCTTTGGGAGTAGGATTCATCACCGAGTGAACTCAAGGATGGGGACTTACTAGCCAGTAGAGGGTATGATCCTTACAAGAAGTCCTTATGTTATAGAACTATGTTGCCAGCGTAGGTTGAGATATTAACTTGCCAGTTGAGGGTTGATGAGGTGTATTAACCTGCCAGTTAAGGGTACTACTGTTCTCATTCAGAGCACCTACTAGATGAGGGTAACTCAGCTTATCTTTACTCATGGCATGGTACTGACACCCTTCTAGCTGGGGTTATAAGTTGGACCCCAATTAATTCACAAAGTGGCATATCGGTTAGATGATTACTTCCCACAGTCTCAATTTTAGTTCCATTCTCATTGTAGAACTTAGATCAGTTCTACAAAAAAAATAGTAATGTTAGATACAGTCACTCAGTTCAGTACGCAATTCAACACAGTTTTATAGAATCAGCACTATCAAATGCAGTCATTCAGTCATCGGTAGTACAATATCAGTAAATGCATATATAAATAAATCAGTATTCAGAACTCATTATCCAGTGTTATCACGATCTCAGTTTTAGTTTAAACATTCATGCATGTAATCTCTTTCAGTTATGTTTATATTATTCAGTCAGTATTGTTCATATATATGAACCCATGTATTACAGCCTACCTCACTTAGTATACCATTACATTAAAAGTACTGACGAATAGTTTTCTCTTGTGCTATAATGTCTCATATCATAGGTTCAAATGCACGGACTCCCGATTATACCTAGAAGCTCAGGTATTCGGCAGTCAGATTTAGTGGTGAGTCCTCATAGTTTGAGAACATGATTATTATTTCAGTATTTTAGTTTATTTCAGTAGTTTGGAGTTAGTTAGGAACTTGTCCCATCAACTCCATGTTCAGACAGTGGAGGCTCTTCAGACTAGAGTGTTTTTAGACAGATGTTCAGTGTTGGTATTGATATACCACATTTAGTATTTATTTAATGTATTGAACCTTATAGCTAATTTCTACCTAATTTCCACATATTTATAATATTATTATTCAGTTATTGCAGCAGGTACTAGTCATGGGTTAGCTTGTGGTCCTTTAGGATTATGAGCACTGTTTAGCATCCGGGGTATAGACTCAGGGTGTTAAAAATAGAGTCTTGAGCATAGGTGTGTAGCATGCCACACTTATAGACAAGTGGCTACAAAGAATTTAGGAAAATTTTCCCCTCTTTTAGTATTCATGTTATGCCACTGATCATGTGCTCATGTTAAACTCTCAGTCTTATTCATTTCTTATTTCCATTTATAGAATATGCCTCCCAAAAAGAATAACAAAAGAGGAACAATAAATCAACCAGCACCTCCGCCCGTTCAGGCAGATCCTAAGGATGACCATGTCTCTCATGTAGAATTCATAGCTGTGTTTATTACTCTAGCCAATTTTGTGGCAGCTCAAAATGAATGGACAGTTGTTGTTCATTCCAACCTAGTGACCAATACTATCACATCCAAGATTCGAGACTTTAGCTAAATGAACCATCCTTTCTTCATAGGATCCAAGTCTGAAGAGAACCAGCAAGAATTCATAGATATTGTTAAGATGGTAATAGACATTTTGAGGGTGTAATCTAGTAAGAGTGATGAGTTAGCTACATATCAGTTGTAGGATGTAGCCCATACAAAGTTTAAGTAGTGAAAGGTAGATAGGGGTACAAATGTAGGGCTTGTAGAATGGGAAGAGTTTACTACAACTTTCTTAGGAAAATTATTCTAATTGGAGTTGAGGGTGGGCAAGGTGTTAGAATTTATTAAATTAAGGTAGGTCATCAAGGCTCTAAGTCCTAAGTTGAGGGTCGGTCAAGGTACGAAGGTGATAACCGTCCTTAATTCCATCAAAGGTCTTCAGCCCGAGCACCCTCTTCAGCTAGTGCCTTTGTACCTAAATTTAGAAATGATCACACAGATAGGTCACCAGGCTCTAAGTCCCATGGTAGTGTTAACAGTGGTCGTACAAACCCTCTATGTTAGAAATATGGCAGAAGCCATCAACTTGAGTATAGAGCTAGCAGTGATGTGTGCCGTGGGTATGGCAAGCCAGGCCATTGGATTAGGCAATGTTAGGTAGTTTCTTAGAAAGATAGGGATACGTACCAATAGGTTTAGTCCTATCAGTCATCAATTCTAGCCGCTCGCCTAACTTACCAGGGTGCCACTTCCAGTGCTATCAGTAGTCAGCATTTAAACAGGTTGTATGCTCTTCAATTCTGGTAAGATCAGGAAAATTCTCCTGACGTAGTTACTGGTATGTTACAGCTCTTTCATTTACATGTTTATGCTTTACTAGACCCTGAAGCTTCTCTTTATTTTGTAACTCCATATATATCCATCAACTTAGGAGTCAATCTCGAAACTCTAGCAGAGCCCTTTTTGGTGTCTACCCCATTTGGTGTTTCCATTGTACCTAGGCAGGTATACAACAACTATCCGAGCATAATATCTTAGAAAGTTACCTCAATTGATCTCGTGGAGTTAGAGATGATGTATTTTGATGTCATTTTCAGCATGAATTGGCTCTACTTATACTATGCCTCAGTTGATTGTAGAAATAGAATATTTCATTTAAGTTCCCAAATGAACCAGTACTTGAATGGAGGGGTAGTACTACAGATCTTAGCGGTCAGCTCTTTTCGTACCTTAACGCAAGAAGGATGATATCCAAGGGGTGTATTTACCATCTTGTTCAAGTCAAAGACTCAAATTCAGAGACTCCAACCCTTGAGTCTATTTTTGTAGTTAGGGAATTTCCAGATGTGTTCTCTAAAGGTCTTCTCAAAGTTTCTCCCGAAAGAAAAATTGAAATCATAATAGACCTTCTCCCAGAAACTCATCCTATCTCTATTTTTCCCTATAGAATCGCTCCAGTCGAACTCAAAGAATCAAAATAATATTTGAAGGATTTTCTAGACAAAGGACTTATCATGCCCGGCATCTCCCCATGTGGTGCACTAGTTATATTAGTACATAAGAAAGATGGTTCATTCTGAATGTGTATTGACTACCGTCAGCTGAATAAAGTCACCATCAAGAATAAATACCCACTTCGTAGAATCAATAACTTGTTTGACCAACTTTAGGGTGCCATTTACTTTTCAAATATAGACTTCATATCAAGATACATCAACTCAGAGTCAGAGAATATGACTTTCTGAAAAAAACTTTTCAAACTTGGTATGGTCACTTCCTATTCTTAGTCATGTCCTTTAGTCTTACAAATGCTCCAATAGCTTTCATGGACTTAATGAATTATGTGTTCAATTAGTACTTGGATATGTTCATTATAGTTTATATTGATGACAATCTTGTCTATTCCCGTAGCGAGAATGATCACATAGATCACCTTAGAATCGTACTTCAGACTCTCAGAGCTCATCAATTTTTCACTAAATTCAATAAGCACAAATTTTGTCTAAGGTTGGTAGCATTCCTTGGTCATATTATTTCTGATCATAGCATTAGAGTTGATCCTCAAAAGACTAAGATGGTGAAAAACTGGCCTAGACCCATTTCATTGTTAGATATCAGGAGTTTCGTGGGTTTAGCTGGCTATTACCATGGGTTTGCTGAAAGGTTTTCATCTATCGCATACCCCATGTCTAGATTGACACAAAATAAAGTTAAGTTTCAGTGGTCAGATTCCTGCAAGAAGAGTTTTTAGGAGTTAAAGACTCGACTCACCTCAGCCCTAGTTCTAACTTTACCAGATAGTTCAGATATGTTTATTGTGTATTGTGAAGCATCCAGGGTAGGTTTGGGTTGTGTCCTTATATAGAGAGGTAAGTTTATAGCCCGTGCCTCTAGAAATCTTAAGACCCATGAGAAAACTTATCCTACCCATGATCTTGAGGTAGCAGCTGTAGTGTTTAACTTACAGATTTGGAGGCATTACTTGTTTGGGGTACATCTTTATGTGTTCACAGGTCACAAAATCTTGCAGTATGTGTTCTTTCAGAAATATTTGAATCTTTGCTAGATGAGGTGGTTAGACTTGTTGAAAAATTATGACATGAGTGTTCTGTATCATTCAGGCAAGGGCAAGGTAGTAGCAGATTCCATCAGTAGATTGTTGATGGGTAGTGTTGCTCATGCTGAGAATTATAAAAAGAAGTTAGTTCAAGAAGTTCATCAGATTGCTGGACAAGGTGTTTGCTAAGTCTATCCAGCAGAGGGTAGTGTGTGGGTGCAGAGTTATGCCAAATCATCTCTAGTTTTTGAGGTAAAGGAAAAGTAGGATATCAATCTCAATCTAGTGAGGCTGAAAAAGTCAGTCAGAGATCAGAAGGTAGAAGTTTTCTCCCAAGGGTGATATAGTGTATTGCATTGCCAGGGTCGGCTATGTGAGTCTAGTTTAGAAGACTTAAGGTAATGAATTCTTGCAGAAGCACATGGTGCGTGCTACTTTATTCATCCAGGGGCCACTAAGATTTACCATGATTTATGGGAGATCTATTGGTGAAGTGGGATGAAGAGAAATATTATAGACTTTATAGATAAGTTATCTACATGTTAGCAGGTTAATATTGAGCACCAAAAGTCCAAGAGGTCCATACAGGACCTCAGTATTCCCACTTGGAAAAAGGAAGAAGTGAACGTGGACTTTGTGATGGGTTTGCCTCGGACTCATCATCAACATGATTCTATATGGATTATCATAGATAGAAATACAAAATCCACTCATTTCTTACAAGTCCATACCTCCTATTCAGCCGATGACTATGCCAAACTCTATATCAAAGAGTTGATCAGGTTACACGAAGTCCCAGTATCCATTATCTCAGATAGAGGTACCTAGTTTTGCCTTTTACTTTTGGAAATCATTCCAAAAGGGTCTTGGTACCCAGTTTCATCTCATTATAACCTTCCATCCTCATATAGATATCCAAGAAGAAAGGACCATTCAGACTCTGGAAGGCATGTTAAGAGCATGCATTGTTGATTTTAAAGGTAGTTGGGATAACTACTTACCCTTGATTGACTTCACATAAAATAACAGTTATTATTCCGGCATTTATATGGCTCTGTTTAAAGCTCTCTATGGTAGGAGATATATATCTCCAATTGGTTTGTTTGAGTAGGTGAGGCTACAATATCTACAGTTTGTTAGAGAAGGTTCAGTTGACAGAGAAAGGCTTAGGGCACCCCATAGCTGACAGAAATCATATGGAGACTTGAGGAAAAAAGGATCTCGAGTTTAAGGTTGTCACTTTGGTATACTTGAAAATATCTCCCATTAAGGGGGTGAATAATTTCAGCAAGAAAGGAAAGCTCAGTCCCCGATATTTTAGTCATTGCAGAATTTTGAGTCATTTTGGAAAAGTAGCTTACGAGCTTGAGTTGCATTCAGGTCTAGCTTCAGTACTCCCAGTGTTCCAAGTATCCTTGCTAAATAAATGCATTGGTGACCCAGAAGTCATAGTCCCCTTGGAGGGAATAGAAATTCAGAATGATTTCTCTTTCAAAGAGGATCCAGTCCAAATCCTTAACCGTCAGATTCGTAGATTATGGAACAAAGAAGTCCCTTAGTCAAAGTTCATTGGCAGAATTAGTCTGCTGAGGGAGAAATCTGGGAATCGGAGGCAGATATGCGAATCAAGTATCCTTATCTTTTCCCCTCAAACTCAAGTTCAGTTTAAGGTATTAATTTTCTTAAGATTTCTCTTTATCATGCTCAGTTCCAGTTGTACATCATGTTCATGTAGGTCATGCATTCATGAATCAGTTCAGTCCTGTATTCCATGCATCATATATGCATTTTCAGTGTGTAAGCTCAGTCCATCAGTTTTCTCATCTTAACCTGTCTCATTGGAGAATGAATAATCCCAAGGGGAGATATTGTAATACACCATATTTCCATAGCATAATTTAAATCTCAGTATATGAGTATTTATATATAAAATTTTTGAAATACTCATTATTTTTTTTTATTTTAGAGCTTATTTGTATGAAATTTTGTTAGCTTTCCAACGATATAAATTTTGCCTAAATCCGATACTCGGGAAAAGAGTTAGAGCCATTTTTGCAAAACAGTGTACCATTGGGTATACCAACGCGTCCGGAGGCATGCCAAATGACAATTGTCCCAAACTAGTGAGCCAACGTGACAAGTCCATGTTGCAATGACTCCAAGGTCTAAATAGTCGGAGACCACAATTCCACTGTATCTCAGCTAAGGCGAAAATAGCACTTCAAATTCCTGTGAGACTTCGCGATCTTGGCGCGTCGCTTCAAGGCTAAAAATCGAGATTTCAGCTTTCAGTCCTGAGTTTTTAAATTCCTTTAGGGGTATTTGGGAATTTTTCCACATCCCTAATCATCCTAAAACAAGAGATTTAACCCCTAAACAACCTAAGCAGTCATTCTTTATTCTATTCCTCTCAAAAGTTAAGATCCTTTTTCTCAAGAACAAAAATCCTAGGTCTAAAATTCAAGATTAAATCCCAATAACTCCCCACAAATTCTCACGAATTCGTTAACCCAGGTATGTTAAGTGTTCATCCATGGGTTCCTTTCACCCATGGAGCCCAAGTATCCAATTTTAATTGAAAAATTATGTTCTTTTCAAGTTATTATGATCTTTAAATTATGATTTCACCCATGAATCTCCATGAACTTTGATTCTACACTATGTTTAAATGGAATTATTGTTGTTATAAGATCTTACATATTTTAATTTTATTATTCATTGGATTGAATCATGATTAGTGTCATAGATGTTGAATTCATGTTATTACTACAAGTTCCGTATCATTCCTATGATTTGATTAAACTATTAACTACAAGTGTTTGATAAAATGCCTACAAGAATGAATATTTGATAAAAGCTTTCATGCTATATCCCCTAATCTTAATATTATTTTACTACTATTGATTGTGAGTCCTGGGGGTTTGAATACTCGAAAACCATTGCTGTTTACATAGTCTCATCTCAGTATCTTCAGAATAGATTTAAAATATATATTATGAGCATCATCAGACCAGCCAATTAAACTCAAAAAAACTTAGTGTTCTAGTGTCATTCAATTGGGAGTAGGATTTAGCACCGACCGAGTGCAGGGATAATGGCTTCCCCGTTGAATTCAGTTTAGGTATTCAATTTAAGTTACTTGACCATGGCATACAGATATCAGTAACTCAGGTATCATATTTTAGTATTTATAGATTATATTCAGATAGTGTTATATGCTTGGTTATTCATCCCCAGTATTTAAAGATATTATATATCTTCCGTATTTACAGTTTATATGAATCTTCAGTAACTACAGATTTTATTTATTCTTATTATTTATAGATTTCCTACACTCTATCCAGTATCTTATATTATATGTGCATATTCAGATGATTAATTATTCACATTCATGAAATAGTGCATGTTAGCCTACCTCATTTAGGATACCAGTACATTTAAAGTACTGATTGCATACTCTTTTGTCACGCTATCATGTATCATATCATAGGTTCAGACGTCCAGCTGTCGGATCGCGCTTAGAATTCTCAGAGTCTTGGCAGTAGCAGTGGTGAGTCCTCATATTTTGAGGATAAATTATTTTTACTTCATGTTTCTAGTTCAGTAGTTAGTTGGTGTTAGTTAGGGTCTGTCCCTTCAACTCACAGTTTGTCAGTTTAGAGGCTTACAAATACTACAGTCAGTTATTTAGTATTCAGACTTCATTTGACATTGTCAGATTATCTTATTAGTTCGTATTTATAGATTGTAGAAGCTTCCATTACTTATAACCTTATTGCATATCAGTTGTTCATTTTCGTATACTATATTATTATTCAGTGCTCACAGCAGGTACCAGCTCATGGGTTAACTTCTGGTCCCTCGGGACTGTAAGCATCGTGTGATGCCCAGAGTGACGCCCATCTAAAGGCATTACATGGCATGACACAGCACCATCGTGATGCCTCATTGAATGGTAATTTTATCCTTGGCGCCATGCGGTGAAATCCGGGAGCTTCACTAGAAAAGGATAATTCTAAAAATAGGCCTTGGCACGATATGCTGGTATCGCGATGGAATACTGGAATTATAATATAGGAATTACACAATTCAATATACATGCTATTTCAATTTCATGGAACCTACAATTAATCATGGATTGAATCTCACTTAATGTCATGAACATGAATACAACAAAATTTAATCATGTAAATAAGCTTGTAGTTTTAAAAATTGATTCTTGGACTCTATGGATTAAAGGAACCCATAAATGAACACCAAACATGCCTAGGAATATTTATTTTTGAAGGTTCTTGGAGGAAATCCTGAGTTTGTTCTTGATTTCTTGAAACTAGGGTCTTGTATTTTGACAGAAAGCTCTTGATTTTGGGGAAACTTTAATAAAATAATGACTAGTTATGCTATTTAGGGGATTAATTTCGTGTTTAGACTAAATGTGGTGAGGGAAAAGGACTTAAAAAGACCTTGGAATTGAAAACTCGGAATTGACTAAAAAATCCCAATTTATGCACCCGAAGCGATGCGGTCTAATCGTGTTGGACATCTAGAAAATGGACAACTGGGAACTAGACTGATGGCGCAACACGGTGACATCATGGTGCCTAATTCAATGTGAATTTGGTCCTTGGCACGACGTGGTGAAATCGCGGAGCTTTACTGGAAAAAGATAATTCTAAAAATGGGCCTTGGAGTGATACGCCGGTATCATGATGGAACGCTAGAAAATGACAATTGCTATTTAGACTCCCTTCGCGATGCAGTGATGTGCCATTTGGCAACAGTTTTATAAAAATGGCTATAACTCTTCACCCGTGTATCAAATTTGGGTGAACTTTATATAGTTGGAAAGCTGACTGAATTTCCTACGAAATGGTAAGCTTTAAACTGAAAAATATTGAGTATTTTAAAAATTTTATATAAGATTAATCATGTACTGAGAGTTAAATTAAGCTAGCAAAATATGGGGTATTACAATATCTCCACCTTGGGAATATTCATCCATGAATGAGACTTATTAAGCTGAGAAAATACTAATACACGGAGTTTACACACTGAACTTGCATATATGAAGCATGGAATACATGAATGAAACTATTGATAATCTAAGTTTTCATACTTAACATGCATATCTAATGCATAATTACATGGATGAATTGATTCATGAATGCATGAGTGTTAATAAGATGACATGCAACGGTAATGAATACCAAATTTGTAGCTCTAACTGAACATGGAACTGAGAAAATCTAAGGAACATTATTACCTTGATCTAAATCTAAGTTTGTGGAAAAAAGGTGAGGATACTTGGTCCGCATATCTTCTTCTGCTTTCCAAATAGCTCCTTCAACGGACTGATTCCACCCAAGAACTTTGACTAAGGGAAATTCTTTGTTCCTCAGTCTCTGAATCTGATGATTGAGGATCTAGACTAGATCCTCTTTAGAAGAGAGATTATTGTAAATATCTACACTCTCTAAGGGAACTATGACTACTGGGTCACCAATGCATTTCTTTAGCAATGAGACGTGGAACACTAGGTATACTGAAGCTAGATCTGAAGGCAACTCAATATCATAAGCTACCTTTTTAAAATAGCTGAGAATTCTATAAGGACTGATATATCGGGGACTGAGCTTTCCTTTCTTGAAAACTCTTCACCCCCTTTAGGGTAGAGATTTTCAAGAGCATAAAGTCACCAATATTAAACTCTAGATCCTTTCTACTTACTTCTACATATGATTTTTGTCTGCTTTGGGTTGCCCTAAGCCTTTCTCTGGTCAACTGAACCTTTTCTAAGGAATCAAACACTAAGTTAGGCCCTATAACTATGGCCTCACCTACCTCAAAATAACCAATGAGAGATATATATCTCTAACCATTCAGAGCTCCAAACGAAGCCATCTGAATACTACAATGATAGTTGTTATTATATTTGAATTCAATCAAAGACAAGTGATCATCCCAACTACCTTTAAAATCAACAATGCATGTTCTTAACACATATTATAAATTCTGAATGGTCCTTTCTACATGACCATATGTCTGAGGGTGAATGCCTGTACTGAGGTAAACTTAGCTACCAAAACTCTTTTGGAAAGCATTCCAGAAATGAGAGGTAAATGGGTACCATGATCTCAGATAATGGATACTTGGACTCTATACAACCTGACCAACTCTCTGATATAGAGTTTGGCATAGTCCTCGGTTGAATAAGAAGTATGAACTAGAAAAAAATGAGTAGATTTGGTCATTCTATCTATGATAACCCAAATCTAAGCATCCTGACGATGAGTACGAGGCAAACCCAACACAAAGTCCATGTTTACTTCTTCCCATTTCCATGTGGGAATACTGAACTCCTTCATAGACCCATTAGGCTTATGGAGCTCAATCTTAACCTATTGATAGGTAGAGAACTTAGATACAAACTCTACAATAACCCTCTTCATCCAACTCCCCCAATAGATCTCCACAGATTACGGCAGAGCTTAGAGGCCCCTGTATGAATACTGTAATATGCACCATGCTCTTCTACAAGAAACTATTGTCTTAAGTTTTCTACACCTGACACACATAGCCGGCCCTATCAATGCAATACACCATCTCTTCCTTGGGAGAAAACCACTACTTTTTGATCTTTGACTGACTCTTTCACACTCATGCTGCCTTGCTTCAAATTGATGAACTCTAACACCTTGGCTTCTCTAATCTCTAAGGGAAAGAATCTATCTAGAAAATCAGTAACAAACTCTTCCCACTCAATGGGCTCTGCATCTGTACCCCTGTCTACCTTTCACCGCTTAAACTACGCATGAGCTGTACGTTGTAGCTGATCAGCAACTAACTCAGCACTCTCACTAGACATCATTTCCATAATATTTGTGACTTTCTAAACTTAATTTAGGAACTCCTCTGGATTATCTTCTGACTTAGATCCTGAGAATAGGGGAGTATTCATTTTGGTGAAGTCCCAAATTCTAGCTACAATAGTATTGGACACTAGATTGGCTTGAATAGCAGCTGGTTTTTCATTCTAAGCTGCTATGGAATTGGCTAGAGTAGTGAACGCAACTCTAAATTTTGCATGGAAGACATTTTCATCCAGGGGATCTGCCTGAACAGGCTGAGGTACTGACTGGTTTCCTGTTCTTCTTCCATTGTTCTTTTTGAGAAGCATGTTCTGTAAATGAAAAGAAAAAAAAAAGAATTAGACTGAGAGTTTAACTTGAGCACATTCTCACTCACACGACATGAATACTGAAAGAAGCAAAAATTTTCAAAAAATGTCTCATAGCCTCTTTTTCATAAGTGTAGCGTGCTACAGACACAAGCACAAGACTCTACTAGATGCGGTTTTCAGACTTCTTAGGAATCTGTTTAACTATAGTCTCTAATACCAAGTTTGTAACAGCCCAAATTTGCACTGCAGATGCCACACGGTGCTTATGATCCCTAGGGACCACAAGCTAACCCATGAACTGATACCTGTTATGAGCACTGAATAATAATACACAAAGTAATGCAAAGAATAGGTTGAATTGCCATAAGGATCAAAATTTGAAATACTGGTAAAATAATAACATTTGATAAAACATCTGAAATCTAAATATATATTCTGAACTAGTCTAGTCTAAAAAGCCTCAAAATGAATGGTCTGAATTTAGAGCAGGTGGGACTGCCCAAAACTAATTCTGACTACTAAAATACTGAAGTTACTAAAAATGAAGAAATAAAAGCACATCTTTGATAGATAAGTACTCACTACTAAATCTACTGCTACTAACTGAATTTGTCTATGAGTGGTCAGGAGCCTAAGCGTCCGACCCTATGATATGAGACATCATAGCGCAATGAGAAAGTATGCGCCAGTATGTAAAATGTACTGGTATGCTAGATGAGGTAAGTCTGAATGTAAGTGATAACGCTCAAACTACACTTTTGAACGGGTGTAAGCAATTGTTGTCAGTATAAAACCCAACAAGGTTGAGGTCAAATCCCAAAGGGAATAGGGTGTGAACTCAAGTTATTTACGAAATAATTCACTGGTAGTTTACTGTTTCCTAAAAATGGGGGTTTAAATTTCTCAGGCAATTGTTACTCACTTTGAGATTAATGTTTGTAATCAATATTTTATGAAATAATCGGGATTATGTTCACTAGGGTTTATGGTATATGACAGATACTACAAATAACTCAAGGTTCTCATGGTGGTTAGGATGACAAGATATCTCTATAAATAGTATGCTCGAATGTATCTCAACCTATTCATGCATCTAATTTCCTAATCCTCTTGAACTTAGGGAATCGCAACTCACTGCCCAGATTTTACCTCAGGTTAATCAACCTTGTTATAGCGCTGATTATTAAATAAAGCCTTTCCAAGTCCCTATCGATAATTTACTTCCTATTGTTTATGATTTCTTTCTCAAGAAAACCAAAGTAGGTACACCTATTGTTTGCAACCAACAGACATAAGTTAGAATATCAAAATTACCAAAAAATCCTAACACCTATTAAACCTTTAGTAATTAATCAACACATAATCTTGACCAAACCCTAGATTCCATAACTCAGGTTAAGAGTGTTTAGCTACTCATGCTGCAGGAAATAAGCACACAATTTGAATTCATAATTTACAGGATTAACGTACAATAATGAAGGAGATTAAAAGTGTTCTTTCAATTGAATCACAAGGCAAACCACCAAAATATTTATCTTTGCGAGAGAGAGGGGATAAAAAGTCATATGTTGTGGGATATGTCAATTAATTTATGGATAATAGAAAAACCCTAAAACACGGTTTTAAATAGTTAACCCTAAATAAGGAAATAAAATTAAATTTTAAGATTTTCTTCGGAATAGATGACGACGATTGTGACGGCCTATCATGATTTTGACGGCCTATCACAGATGTCATCAGCTTCTCTGCAAATTTAGCTTTTCCTGCCTAAGGTTGACGACGACAGTGATGGCCTATCAAGATCTTGACGGCGTGTTATGAATGTTGTCAGCTCCTCCTCCATTTCGGTAATTTTTGCTAAAGGTTGATGATGATTCTGACGGCTTGTCACACTTTTGACGTCTTATCAGCATATGTCATCACAGCATTCACATCATGCAAAATCCCTGGTTACATTTGATGGAAACTATGATATCCTATCACGGGGATGATGCCTTTTAACAGATGTTGTCAGCCATACCTTTCTTTAGATTTCTTCAGATGCCGACTTCTTTCCCCCCATTCTTGTTGGTTCTCTATCCTGTTAGCTTAATCTATAAAATTACCATAAACATATCAAAAAATGACAAAAGTTCCTTAAGGCCTTGCAATTATTCTAGGTTAAAGGCCTCAAATGTTTTCTCAATTGCACACACATCAACACCCTCAACTTAAAACAATTTCTTATCCTCAAGCAACTTAATCAAACTAAGGGAACACATAGCATATTCAGCAGCCAATTTTTCATTTAAGCTCGACTATAAGTTATCTTTTCAATGACAAACAAACTAATACCAACTGTGCATATTATTGAAAACAATACTATAACACAAAGGAATCAAGCGACAGCATCAATCTTAGCAGCAATAACCATTCACATATCAATATCACACTGTCTAAACAAGCAAGTAGCTAAAATGATACCACTGTTCCCTCACAACAAAGAAATCCCCCTCCTATCATATAAGGAATCCAACAATGCAAATATGGGGTTCATCACAAGACTCATGCTCAAAAGGAAGTTCCAATCAGTGTATGCCAAATGCCATAGGCTTGCCCTTATTTTTGTTACTAAAATACTCAGATAGGTCAGCTAGAATCATTATAGGACTTCTTTTAGGCTGGTAGTATGGTTTGGGGCTGGTATGATATTCAAGGTTATTAAGAGTGATTATGCCTCCTTGATACTACACTACTTTCTTGAGACTCAATTATTATCATCTTTATTTTCTTCTCTTCTCTTATATGAAATCTAATTTACGTTGGGTGCTGCCCACTTTTTTTTTGAATATCCACCCTTTTTCAAACTTATTTTACACCACGCACCCCTATGATAGCGACCCTCAACTTAGGTTATTTTCCTAGATCAAGGTGCTCAGTGTCCAAGGAAGGCCAGGAATAAATAGGTTCATTGTGGTATACATGGGATGGTGATAGGTGTCATACGAAAGAAAGGGTCAATTTAGGCTCTAAACAGGGATCAAGGGGTGTATTGAATACAGAAAGGGATATTTTAGGCTAAAAATAGGTTAATCAATGACGACCTATGATCCTGTCCTAACTCCTATCCTCACACCATGGTAAGATTAACCAGGCAAGTTCTTGTTTTAGCATACAGAGGGAAATAAGTAATAGCTCACATGCACCTGGCACACAAGTATATCACAGGCCACCACTTATCTAGTTCATGCAAAAAACAAAATTTAAGTAATGATCATCAGGCAGCCATAACTAATGCCACAACAAGATTCACAATGGTCACAAGTAAATGTAATCCATACAGTTTATCAAACAAGACATTAGAAGAATGTTCAAAAGTCGAGCAAGGATATGTCACAGCCTTTTTGTACTTGTATTTCTGCTCGTTGCCCAAATATATGTTACAATAGCAGACTGCCATCTACCCTCAACTTAGAATTAAAGAAAAACTAAACTAAGAGTTAGAGTATACCTGTACTGGGTTGGTCTATGGGATCATGGGTTGCCTCCCATACAGCGCTTGATTTAACATCGCGGCATGACTCAGGTATCTCGATTACCTCATACTTCATCGAGACAGATAATGGTGATGCTTTTCACTAATTTTTTTGTGCCAATGTAATGTTTCATTCATTACCCATTTACCTTGAATGTGCTACCGTTTTGGTTTTCAAGTTCCATTACTCTAGATGAGTGGACTTGACTATCCTTAAAAGGACCTGACCACTTAGATTTCAACCTCACTGCGAATAATTTGAGTCTGGAACTAAAAAGAAGCACCAAATCCCCCTGTTTGAATTCTCGTTTCTCTATTCTTTAATAATGGTACTTTTTTGTCTTCTTTTTATATAGATCTTCTCATTCATATGCCCTGAGACGGAATTCATCCATCTCATTCAGTTCCCCCAGTCTCATCGCTGTTGCTTCCTTCCAATTCAAATTCAATCTTTTGAGTGCCCTTAAAGCCTTGTGTTCTATCTCTATTGGCAGGTGGCAATCTTTTTCATAGACAAACTGAAATGGTGACAAGCCAATGGGTGTCTTGAAAGCAGTCTGGTATGCCCATAAGGCATCATTAATCTTTCAAGACTAGTCTTTTCAGCTAGCATTCACTATTTTGGCTAGGATGGCTTTAACTTCACGATTGACACCTCCACTTGCCCACTGGTTTGTGGGTGGTACAGAGTATCCACCCTGTGTTGTTTCACTCCATATTTTGCCAAAGTTTCTCAAAATAATTTGTTGTAAAAGTTAGATCCTTCATCGCTTATGATAGTACGTGGTACTCCAAAGTGAGAGAAAATGTTCTTTTTGAGAAAAGCAACAACCCTCTTTCCTTCATTGTCATCAAAGCCATAGCCTCAACCCACTTAGGTACATAGACAACAGCAACCAGAATATACTTCATCCCGTACGATCTTACAAACGGATCGATGAAGTCAGTGCACCAGACATCAATAATTCCACTTCAAGCATCTTAATCAAGGGCATCTCATGCCTTTTAGAGATTGACCCCTGCCTCTGACATTGGTCACATTTTTGCACAAGCTCATCGGCATCCTTAAACAATATTGGCCAATAATAGCCACTCTGCAACACCTTCCTGGCCATTCGGTCACCCGCATGGTGAACCCCAAAACTGGGGAAGCATGACATGCTTCCAGTATGCACAATACGTCTAATTTTGTCATGAATCTCAGTTTGATATTGTCTGGACATCTCCGAAAAAAATAAGGCTCATCTTAGAAGTAGTGTGTTACATCATGCAAGAATTTCTTCCTTTGGTGGAAAGAAAGATTTTCTGGTATGACCTCACTACGATGTAGTTTGAATAATCCACATACCAGGGCAATGTTTCCATAGAAGCTTCCATGATTTCCTCATCAAGAAACGCGTTAGTTATCTTTGTTTCATCACTAGCTTCCTGTTCACCTTCCATTCTAGACAGATGATCCGCAACCTAATTTTCGCAACCTTTACTATCTTTCACCTCTAAATCAAATTCTTGCAGCAGCAACACCTATCTAATAAGCCTTGGTTTTGCATCTTTATTATCCATCAAATATCTCATGGAAGCATGGTCAGTGTGGACCACCACCTTGGTCCCAAGCAGATAAGCTCTAAATTTCTCAAAAGCATACACCACAGCCAGGAGTTCCTGTTTAGTTACTATGTAATTATTTTAAGCTCCATTCAGTGCTTTGCTGGCATAATATATCGAATAAAATAGCCTATCCCTATTTTTCCCAATACATCTCCTACGGTAACACCGCTTACATCACACATTTTTTCAAATGGTTTTGCCCAGTCAGATGCGATAACAATAGGGGCCTCAATCAGCTTTGTTTTAAGGAACTCAAATGCCTTCAAGAACTCATCATTAAAGAAAAATTTCAATTTCTTCTCCAAAAGTTTGCAAAGTCGATTTGCAATTTTTGATAAATCTTTTATAAACCTCTGATAAAAGCCTGCATGACCAAGAAAACTATGTACTCCCTTTATAGAAATGGGAGGCGGTAATTTCTTGATTACTTCCACCTTTGATCGATCAACTTCAATCCCTTTTTGAGAAATTTTATGTCCAAGAACGATACCCTCTTTTACCATAAAATTTCATTTTTTTCCAGTTAAGCACTAGGTTATATTCAACACATCTTTGCAAGGCTACATTCAGATTCTCCAGACATATTTCAAATGAATCACCCACCGCAGAGAAATCATCCACGAAGTCTTCTACCATGTCAGTGAAGATAGATATCATGCACCGTTAAAAAGTGACGGGTGCATTGCATAGCCCAAATGGCATCCTTTTAAATACAAAGGTGAGATAAAGGCATGTGAATGTAGTTTTCTCCTGATCTTCAGGAGAAATACAAATTTGGTTATATCCAGAATAACCATATAAGAAGCAATAACACCCCTTGCCGGCTAATTAATTAAGTATTTGGTCTATAAAAGGCATTAGGAAGTGATCCTTCAAAGTCCAAGAGTTTAAATTGCGGTAGTCCATGCAAACTCTCAACTCAATTACTTGACTGAGTGGAATCAACTTATTCTTTTCATTAGTAACCACCATCATACCTCCTTTTTTTGGTACGCATTGAACTGGACTCACCTACTTACTAGCAGAAACAGGGTAAAACACTCCCGCATCCAACTACTTAATAATCTCCTTCTTAACAACCTCTTTCATTGGTGGGTTAAGACGGTGCTGATGCTCTATGGTAGGAATACTATCTTCCTCAAGTTGAATTTTATGCGTGCAGATGCTAGGGGGAATATTCACAATATCTGGGATGGTCCATCCGATTGCTCTTTTATGCTTTTGAAGTACTGAAATAAGTGTCTTTACCTGTTGTTCTTTCAAATCAGCTACAATAATAATAGGTAGCATGTTCCCTGTACCCAGAAACACATATCATAAGCATCCAGGTAGCTCCTTCAACTCCAACACTGGGGCTTCTTCAATAGATGGCTTCGCTGGTGGCGTTGGCTGATTAGATGGGTCAAGTTCTAAATTATTAGGAGCATAAAGGTATGACCCCATGCCAGTCATGGCAAAAACTATCTCTTCATACTCTTCCATACCTTCACTATCATAGTTCATCATGACCGCGGCCAAAGGTTCAATAACAAGTTTTTCAATTCTGGGCATATCCTATTCATCCTCAAAATACACATCAACTACTAAGAACACACTCATTCACTCATGTTGTTTCATTGATTTGCCCACATCAAACAATACCACTTCATCGTTCACCCTGAAAAAGAGTTCATTCGCTCTCAAATTGATCAACACACTTTCGGTTGCAAGAAAAGATCGACCCAAAATTATGGGCACCTTGAAGTCGACCTTGCAGTCCAGAATGATGAAGTCTGCAGGGAATATGAAATTTGAAACCTTTACCAACACATCATACAAAATGACAACAGGCCACTTTACTGATCTGTCCGCCATCACCAATCTCATATTGATGGGTGTGGGATTCCCCAGACCCAACTTTTTATAAATAGTCAATGGCATCAAATTAATGTTTGCTCCCAGATCATACAGGGCTTTAGTGAACTCTACAGTTCCAATTGTGCAAGGAATAGTAATGGCACCTGGATTCAGCTTCTTTTGCATTAGGGTCCTTGTAGAAATAGTGTTGCAAAGGTAGAGGTCTACCTCCAATTCGCAACTCGATGCTTGTTTCTTAGTAATAAGGTCCTTTATGAATTTTACATATCCTCTCATTTGCTCAAGTACCTTAATCAAAGGCACATTTATTGTCAATTGCTTGAGCATTGCCATGAACTTACTAAATTTGGCATTATCGACCTTTTTTCTCAATCATTGAGGAAAGGGAGGTGGTGGTATTGGGATGGTTTTTAACACCACTTCCTCTTCTTTCTCCTTCATCTTCTCTGATGCATCAGCAGAGCTATCTGACTTCTCAGACTCTACTGGGTTATTTTTTCTGGTTTATCCATAACTACCTTACTATTCACAGACTAGCCCACAGAAGGGCTAGATAAGATCTTACCACTCCTAGTGGTAATCACCAGACATGCACCATCAGGCTGCTGACTCTAAACCATTCTACTAGGTAGGTTTCCACTTATTCCCTGGTTTAGTATTGTAAAAAGTTGGTTCATCTGTTGCTCCAACTGATTGATAGAAGTTGAGTGTGAACTAACCAATCTATTCAGAGTAGAAAATTCACTCTTCATAGTAAGTACCCCTGAGTTGGTAGCCTCAACTCCCTTCAATAGTTGTTCCATCATATCCTCCATAGATATCTTCCTCGAGCTAGTTGCAGCAGCCTCTCGGTTTTTAGGAAAAGTATACAACCCAGTCCTGTCATTGCTGTTTCTCCAGTTTCCCTACTCCCTGCCTCTGTACCCAGGATTGTCATAGAAGTTTCAAACTTGGTTCCTTTGGCTATTACCTTGGAACCCCCCCCCCCAATTATTAACATAATTAGTCTCTTCTTTAATTTCCACATTGATACGGTCCTAAGAAATCACAGCCTTTACTTTCTCCATTTTTCCTGATAATAAGTTCTTGGTGAGCAGGTCCACCTGAGTCTTTAGATGGGCTATATATTGATCCGTCTCCTCATTTCTCCTATGCTGTTCAATATTTTTTCCCGTGGGAATAGTAGGGCTTGTCACCACAGAATCCCTAGTGTACCAATCCTGACTCTATTTGGCCATCTTATTCAGCATATCTACAGCATATTGAAAAGAGAGATCAACAAATGAACCACCAGCTGGATTATCTATAATTGGCTTTGTCACAGAGTTGAAAGCTCTGTACAAAGTCTCCTTCAAGTGCAATTCCGTCATGTTGTGGTTTGGACAGTGTGCAAGCTTCTTCTTAAATCTCTCCCAGGTTTAGTTCAATGCTTCAGTTAGGAGTTGTCTTAATTTACTAATTTCGACCCTCAACTATACCCTTCTGGAGGGTGGAAAGAACTATTCTAGGAACACCCCTTTCGACTATCTCAAGTTGGTTATAGAATTGGGCTTTAGCTCACTTAACTACATTGTTGCCTCTCCATAAGGAGACAACGGGAATAGCCTCAACCGGATAGCATTCTGGCTCACCCCTAGTTTATCAAAAGATGTGCAAATGGTGACAAAATTTACTAGATGCAGGTTGGGGTCATCCCCAGAAAGGCCTCCAAACAACTCCTTCAGATTCAGGAGTTGGATCATTGTGCTTGTAACATTGAAATTTGCTCCAGGTGTCAATGGAGGAAGAATGATTGCACCCGTTGCACCTGCTCTATCTACATCATCATCATCAAACTCATACTGCAGCAGTTGTTCTACCATTCTACTTATGCGGTGGATTTTTGGATTGAGTGGTTATTATCGCCACCAATAAAGATCCTATAATTGACCAAAAACAACAACCTAATGTAAATCTAGAAAACATAACAAAAAGCAAATTAACGCACACAAACTTTTAGTTTACAACTGTATTTCCAAGAAACAGCGCTATTTTTGATAACGCTCAAGCTACACTCTTGAACAGGTGTATGCGATCATTGTCAATATAAAACTCAACTAGGTTGGGGTCGAATAAATAATTCATTGGTAGTTTACTGTTTCCTAAAAATGGGGGTTTAAATTTCTCAGGCAATTGTTGTCACTTTGAGATTAATGTTTGTAATCAATATTTTATGAAATAACCGGGATTATGTTCACTAGGGTTTATGGTATATGACAAATGCTACAAATAATTTAAGGTTCTCACCTTGGTTAGGATGATAAGCTATCTCTATCGATAGTATGCTCGAATATCTCTCCACCTATTCAAGCATCTAATTTCCTAATCCTCTCTGACTTAGGGAACCGCAACTCACTACCCAGATTTTACCTCAAGTTAATCAACTTTGTTACAGCGTTGATTATTAAATGAAGCCTTTTCGAGTCCCTGTCGATAATTCACTTTCTACTTCTTATGATTTCTTTCTCAAGCAAACCAAAGTCGGTATGCCTATTGTTTGAAACCAATAAACATAAGTTAGAATATCAGAATTGCCAAGAAATCCTAAAACCTATTAAACCTTGAGTAATTAATCAACGCGTTATCATGACCTAACCCTAGATTCCATAACCTAGGTTAAGAGTATTTAGCTACTCGTGATGTAGGAAATAATCATACAAGTTGAATTCATAATTGAAAGGGTTAACTTACATTAATGAAGGAAATCAAAAGTGTTCTTTCAATTGAATCACAAGGAAAACCACCAAAATATTTGTCTTCGAGAGAGAGAGAGGAAAAAGTCGTATGTTGTAGGCTATATCAATTAATTGATGGATAATAGAAAACTCCTAAAACAAGGCTTTAAATAGTTAACCCTAAATAAGAAAATAAAATTAAAGTTTCAAATTTTCTACGGAATAGATGACGGCGATTGTGATGGCCTATCATGATTTTGACGGCCTGTCACAGACGTCGTCAACTTTTGCTGCCTAAGGTTGACGGCGATAGTGATGGGCTAATAGGATCTTGGTGGCGTGCCATGAATATCGTCAGCTCCTCCTCCATTTAGGTAATTTCTGCCTAAGGTTGATGATCATTCTGACGTCTTATCATACTTTTGATGTCTTATCATCATATTTCATCACAACACTCACTTCATGCCAACTCCCTAGTTACGTTTGATGAAAACTGTGATAGCCTATCATGGGGATGACACCTTGTCACAGATGTCTTCAGCCACACCTTTCTTCAGATTTCTTCTGATGTCAACTTCTTTGCCTCATTCTCTATCCCATTAGCTTAATATATAAAATTAACATAAACACATCAAAAAATGACAAAAATTTCTTAAGGCCTCATTATTATTCTAGGTTAAAGTCCTCAAATGTGTTCACAACTGCGTACACATCAGCAAGGGTTCATATGGATGAACAATAACTGACTGAATGATATGGAATAACTGAGTAAGCATACATGGATAACTAAAATTGTTGTTAGTACTGAGAATGCAATACTTTTCTTTATGTATGTATATACTGTATCTGAGCTTTTAATGAAGTTGAGTTCCGAGTTTTGAAAACTAATTAACCTATATCTGATGTTGCTGATAACTGAGTAAATGAAACTGATTAACTGAGTCTAATAGTCTTGATTCATTAGAACTAAACTGAGTTCTACACAGAAACTGAAACTAAAACTGTGGGAGGTAATCATCTAACTAAAGTGTTCCAAATAAGATAACTGGAGTCCAACCTGTAACCCCAGTTGGAAGTGTGTCAGTATCGTGCCACGAGTAAAGACAAGCTGAAGAGTCACCCTCATCTGGCAGGTACTCTAATGAGAACCATGTTACCCTCAACTAGTAGGTTAAAACACTTCACCAACCCTCAACTAGCAGGTTGATGTCTCAACCTACGCTAGCTATGTAGTTCTGAAATTCAATGACTGGTTCTTAGGATCACACCCTCTACTAGCAAATAAACACCCATCCTTGGGTTCACTCGGTGTTGAATCCTACTCCTAACTGAATAGATACTAAACTGATTACTAGATTGTACTGTATGAATGAACTATAACTAGTTGTATTGACTGACTAAACTCGACTGATTTTACTAAGTTCTGTAACTGACTAAGTACTACTGATCCTTACATTGTTGATAATATTCTGTAACTATTGTAGCTCTAGTTTACCCGCTACATTATTGGGTATTACATACTCCTAGAACTCGATACTGTGAAAGTAAAACATTGCATGATCTTTAAAAGTAAAAACATATCCACCAGTTCATAATTCATTCATAGAGAAATTTTATTAAACACTTGTAGGGCATAGGCTTGTACATATGCTAGCATGTCATGATTTCACCATTTAATTCACATGGATATTCTATCAAACACTTGGGAAGCACAACTTAATGCATATAATCATGGACAACATATAAACATTGTAACTACATCACCCAATCTTGCTAATTCAAGGATTATAATATGGAAATTACACAATTCAATATACATGCTATATCAATTTCATGAAAGCTACAATTAATCATGGATTGAATGTCTATTAATGTCATAAACATGAATACAATCTAGTATAAGCTTGTAAATCATGAATCAATAAGCTTGTAGTTTTAAAAATGGATTCTTGGACTCTATGGGTGAAAGGAACCCAGAGATGAACACCAACCATGTTCTTGGACAAATTCTTGAGTTTTTTCTTGATTTCTTATAACAAGGGTTTTGTATTTTGAGAGAAAGCTCTTGATTTTTGGGAAACATTAAAAAAATAATGACTAATTAGGTTATTTAGGGGTTTAATTTTGTGTTTAGACTAGCTGGGGGGAGGGAAAATGACTTAAAAGCCCTTGGAATTAAAAACACAAAATTGACTGAAAAATACTAGTTTTGGCACCCTACACGATGCAGTCCAATCACGTCGGGCCACTAAAAAATGGACAACTAGAAACTATACTGTTGGTGTGACACGGCGCCATTGTGGTGCCTCACTGAATGCAAATTTGCTCCGTGGCATGATGCGGTGAAATCGCAGAGCTTTTCTGGAAAAGAACAATTCTAAAAATTGGCCTTAGCACATTGCACCGGCATCATGATGGAACACAGAAAAATGACAATTACCATTTAGATTGCCTCCGTGATGCGGTGATGTTCCATTTGGCACACTTTTTTACAAAAATGGCTAAAACTCTTCACCCAGGAATTGGATTTGGGCAAATTTTATATTGTTGGGAAGCTGACTAAATTCCCTACAAATTGGTAAGCTCTAAACTAAAAAATACTAAGTATTTTAAAGATTTTATACAAGATTATTGATGTACTGAGAGTTAAATTAACCTAGGGAAATATGAGGTATTATAATATATCCTCATTGGGAACATTTATCCTCGAATAAGACTGATTAAGCTAAGTAAACACTGATAGACTGAGTTTAAACACTGAACATGCGTATCTGATACATAAAATACATGACTGAAACTATAGATAAGCTGAGTTTACATACTGAACATGCATATCTGGTGCATGAGTACATGGTTGAACTGATTTATGAATGCATAACTGTCAAGAAGATGATATGCAACGGTAATAAATACCAAATTTGTAACTATAACTAAACATGAAACTGAGAAAATCTAAGGAATTCAGTTACCTTGAGCTGAATCTGAGTTTATAAATAGAGGTGAGGATACTTGGTCCACATATATACTTCTACTTCCCAAGTAGCTCACTCAATAGACTGATTCCACCAAAGAACTTTGACTAAGGGGACCTTTTTATTCCTCAGTCTACAAATCTAGGATCGAGGATCTAGAATAGAACCTCTTCAACAGAAAGATCATTTTGAATATCTATGCCCTCTAAGGTAACTATGATTATTGGGTCACCAATGCATATCCTTAGCAATGAGATGTGGAACATTGGATCTACTAATGCTAGATCTGAAGGCAGCTCAATCTCGTAAGCTACCTTTCTAAAACAGCTGAGTATTCTATAAGGATGGACATATTGTGGACTGAGCTTTCCCTTTTTGTCGAACCTCTTCACCCCCTTCATAGAAGAGAGTTTGAAGAATAAAAAATCACCCATCTGAAACTCGATGTCCTTTTTTCTCACATCTGCATACGATTTATTTTGGCTCTGGGCTTCCCTAAGCCTTTCTCTGATCAATTGAACCTTCTCTAAGGCATCAAATACTATGTCAGGCCCTACTACTGTCGCCTTACCTACCGCAAACTAACCAATTAGAGATCTATATCTTCTACTATAGAGAGCCTTAAATGGAGCCATCTGAATATTAGAATGATAGTTGTTATTACATACGAGTTCAATCAAAAGGCAAGTGGTCATCCTAAATACCTTTAAAATTAACAACGCATGCTCTTAACATATCTTCAAGATTCTGAATGTTCCTTTCTGCTTGACCATCTATCTGAGGGTGAAAGGATGTACTGAGGTAAACTTGGGTACCAAGACCCTTATGAAAGGCTTTTCAAAAGAGAGAGGTAAATTAGGTACCTCTATCTTAGATAATGGATACTAAGATTCTGTGTAACCTAACCAACTCTCTGATATAGAGTTTGGCATAGTCCTTAGCAGAATAGGAAGTATGAATTGGCAAGAAATGAGTGGATTTGGTTATCCTGTCTATTATAACTGAAATCAGATCATGCTGACGACGAGTACGAGGCAAACCCATCACAAAGTCCATGTTCACATCTTCCTATCCCTATGTGGGAATACTGAACTCTTGGATGGACCCACTATTCTTTTGGTGATTAATATTAACCTACTGATATGTAGAGCACTTAGCTACAAACTCTGCCATATCCCTATTCATTCCACTCAACAAATAGATCTCCTAATAGATCATTGTACATCTTAGTGGCCCCTGGATAAATAGAGTAATGCGCACCATTCACATCTATAAGAATTCATTACCTCAAGTCATCAACACCTAGCAGATATAGCTGACCCTAGTAACACAATGCACCATCTCTCCCTTGGGAGAAAACCTCTAATTTTTTATCTCTAACTGAGTCTTTCACATTCATACTGCATTGATTGAAATTGATGAACTCTAACACCTTTGCTTCTCTCAACTCTAAGGGATAAAATCTATCTAGAAAAGCTGTAGAAAACTCTTACCACTCAATGGGCTCTGAGTCTGTACCCCTATCTACCTTTCACTGCTTAAATCACATATGAGCTATATCTTATAGCCAATAGGTTGCTAACTCAGCATTCTCATTAGAAGTCACTCCCATAATAGATGTGACTTTCTGAACCTAATCGAGGAACTTTTGTGGATCCTCTTCTAACTTAGATCTTGAGAATAGGGGAGGATTCATTTTGGTAAAGTCCCAAATTCTAGATGCAGTAGTATTGGCCACTAGGTTGGCTTAAAAATTAGTTGGTCGTTCATTCTAAGATACTACAAAATTGACTAGAGTAGTGAAAGAAGCTCTAAATTCTACAAATATGACATACTTGTCCAGGGGATCTACTTGAATAGGTTGAGGTGCTAACTGGTTTCCTGTTCTTCTTTCGCTATTCTTTTTAAGAGGCATATTCTGAAAATACAAGGAAGAAAAGGATTAGATAGAGAGTTTAACTTGAACTCATGCAAACTCAAATGAAATGAATACTAAAAAAAAGGAAACTTTTCCTAAAAAAATCTCATAGCCTCTTGTCTATAAGTGTGGTCTGCCACACACACATACATAAGACTCTACTAGATACGGCTTTCAGACTCCCTAGGAGTCTATTGAACCTTAAGCTCTGACACTAAGTTGGTAACGCCCCAAATCTGCACCGCAGATACCACACAGTGCTTCTGATCCCGAGGGACCACAAGCTAATCCACGAGATGATACCTGCTATAAGCACTGAATAATAATACTGAAATAATATGAAAAATAGGTTGAATTTCCATAAGGTTCAATATCTGAAATACTGGTAAAATAATAACATGTGATAAAATATTAAAAACTTGAATATAATATCTGAACTAGTCTAGTCTAAAAATCTGAAAGTGAAGTCGATGGGACAAGCCCCCAACTAACTTTGAATACTGAAATACTGAAACTAGTGAAATACTTTGACTACTGAAATACTGAAACTAGTGAAATACTAAAATAAAATCAGATCCTCGATAGATGAGGATTTGCTATTGAATCTGCTACTACTAACTGAATTTGTCTAGGCATGGTCTGGAGCCTGACCGTCCAAACCTAAGATATGAGACATCATAGCGCAAAGAGAAAATATGTGTCAGTACATAGAATGTGTGGGTATGGTAGATGAGGTAAGGCTTATTTCAAGGGTTCATGTACATGAATAATAATTGACTGAATGATATGGAATAACTAAAACTGTTGTAATAATTGAGAATGCAATATTGTGCATTTATGTATGTATGTACTGTATTAGTTATTTTACTAAACCTGAGTTTTGAGTTTTGACAGTTGTGTAACTGATATCTAAGAATACTGATAACTGAGTTACTAAAACTGATTAACTGTGTCTACCAATCCTAATTCTATAGAACTGAACTGAGTTCTATAGTAAAACTAAACTGAAACTGAAACTGTGGGAGGTAATCATCTAACCGACATGCCCCAAATAATATAACTGGGGTCCAACCTATAACACCAGTTAGAAGGGTGTTAGTACCATTCCATGAGTAAAGACAAGCTAAAGAGTCACCCTTATCTGGAAAGTACTCTAATAAGAATGGTGGTACCTTGAACTTACAGGTTAAACACTTAACTGAAAGGTTGATGTCTCAACCTACGCTGGCTAACTAGCTTTGGAATACAAGGACTACTTCTAAGGATCACACCTTCTACTGGCAGGTAAGACCCCATCCTTGGGTTCACTCGGTGTTGAATCCCACTCCCATCTGAATAAACGCTGAACTAATACTGGACTTTATTGAGTATGACTGAACTGTTACTGATCGTATTGACTGACATAACTCGACTAAGTTTACTGAGTTCTATAACTGACTGAGTACTACTGATTATGACATTATTGAGACTATTTTGTAACTACTAAAGCTCTAGGTAACCAAATAAATTGACTGGGATTAGATACCCCCAAAACTCAATAGCGTGAAAGTAAAAGATAGCATGATCTTGAAAAGTAAAACAATGTCCACTTGTTCATAATTCATTCATAGAGATATTTTATCAAACACTTGTAGGGCACAAGCTTGTACTTATGCTAGCATGTCAAGATTTCACCATTGAATTCACGTGGACATTCTATCAAACCCTTGGGAAACACAACTTAATGCATATAATCATAGACAACATATAAACATTGCAACTACATCACCCAAACTTTCTAATTCAAGGATTATAACATGGAAATTACACAATTCAATATACATGTTATTTCAATTTCATGAAACCTACAATTAATCATGGATTGAATCTCAATTAATGTCATGAACATGAATACAATCCAATGTAAGCATGTAAATCATAAACCAATAAGCTTGTAGTTTTAAAAATGGATTTATGGACTCTATAGGTGAAATAAACCCATATATGAACGCCAAACATACCTGGGAATATTTATTCTTCAAGGTTCTTAGACAAATTCTTGAGTTTGTTCTTGATTTCTTGAAACTAGGGTTTTGTATTTTGAGAGAACGCTCTTGATTTTGGGGAAACTTTAATAAAATAATGACTAATTTGGTTATTTAGGGGTTTAATTTCTTGTTTAGACTGATTGGGGTGAGGGAAAAGGACTTAAAATCCCTTGGAATTAAAAACTCGAAATTGGTTGAAAAATCTCAATTTTGGCACCCAGTGAAATGCGGTCCAATTTTCTTGGGCTACTAGAAAATGGACAACTGGGAACTATACTGATGGCATGACACGGCACCATCGTGTTTCCTCAATGAACGCGAATTTGGTCCTTGGCACGATGCAGTGAAACCACGGAGCTTCACTAGAAAATGACAATTCTAAAAATTGACCTTGGCGCGTTGTGCCGATATTGCGATGGAATGCTAGAAAATGACAATTGTCATTTAGACTACCTCGGTGATGCAGTGATGTTCCATTTTGTACATTGTTTTACAAAAATGGCTATAACGTTTCACTCGGGTATCGGATTTGGGCGAAATTTATATCATTGGAAAGCTTACTAAATTTCCTATGAAATGGTAAGCTCTAAACTAAAAATCACTGAGTATTTTAAAATTTTTATACAATATTACTCATGTACTAAGAGTTAAATTAAGCTATGGAAATATGGGGCATTACCCTCGTTGTGTTACTTATTGATCTATAAGTAATGGGTTACTAAATTGTGTGTCTTAAAGTATGAGTCGAGAGCTTTACTATCTTATATGAACTTTATGTTGGCTGAGAATTAAGAAAAGTGATATTTTCTTGTTTTTAAATGTAAAATGTGATAACTGAAGGAATTGCATAATTGTTTTGATAAATTGACCACCATTTGTTGACATATTGAAAAGAGAGAATCTTTGTATAGTTTGACATATGTTTTGAAATACGAATCCTCTTCCACTATTTGAATATTCGTTTGGTCGGAAAATTGATCAAGAGTTGTACATGATATCTTATAGCGTAGAGATATGACTTGAAAATCTTGGTATGACGATACCAATCAGATAAATGTCATAGCAGAGTAAAATTTTAAGATTTTGATTTCAAAGAATACTTGTCTTAAAGAGCTAAAAATGGTCTTAAAGAGAGTTAGGTGGTTACCCAAAAAAGGAACAAGTTTAGAAAACTCATTGCTCGAAATTGTGCTTTGCCATTATGAGTTTGTTATGTCCCCAAGAGGAATCATACACTGGCCTAGTACCCCTTGGCATATTAGAGATAAAGACTCCAACCCTTGCGGCAAACTTGGGTTTGGGGCTTGGCCTCCGAGTCAAGGGTGGATTCCATATAGCCCATGGGATTGTAGAGTTGTAGGGTGTACCATCTAGCTTAGAAGTAAAATAAAGAGTAAGTCTTGGCTGCAAAGAAATGTTTCAAAGCCTTTAAAGTGTGCCCATGCATTTTCATATATTATATGTAAAATATTTTATGAATTTCTCTCACTTATGTTATATATAAATACATTCTTTTGTATTTCTCTACGTACCAATAAATTTGTATTGACCCCCTATATTTTAGAATCTGAGGCACAATCTCGGAATCCCGCTAACCACTAGATTAGGTTATACAAAGTTAGGAGTTGGTGATCCTCCTTTATTTTGAAAGGGATTTTTGATTGGACATGGATATTTTATTTTGGTTTATGGTCCAACTGGGGCCTTGTCCCAATATTCTGACAATAGCATTTTTGAGTTCTTAGATATCTCGTAGACTAATGTCAGGTGTTTTTGAATGTTTCACGAACTCATTTTTGTATTGTTCAACTGAAATAAAAGAATAACCATGTTTTCGTTTCATTATGTATTTTTGCATTTTCCTTATAGAATATGAATTATATATATGATTGCCAGATAGAGAAGGGCTCTTGAGCCTACACAGTTTAGGATATCTGTCACAGTCAGGGCCTCAGTTTGGGTTGTGACAGCATTAGAGTTGACACTGGTTGGATATTTGGTTGAAGTTGTTGGATTATGATTCTAGAATTTTCTTAATGTCCTTAAATTATTTGTCTTATCTTCTTATATGTTTAGAATTCATCCAACATTGGGCGCGGGGCGGTGATGGTTGGGTATTGGGGGTGGTTTCCAGTCTTTATTGGACTTCAAATGTCCAACTCGACAAGGCCATGGTTTGGGTCGTGTCACAACTGAATGACACTGTTAACGTCAATGCTTAATTATAATAATAATCTGAGGATTGAAAATAAATGCATTATCTAAAAGAATTTAAAACACATACACTGGATGATCTAGTATTCATAAGTACATGCATGAAATCCTAGGTCATTGGGTCTTCATAACTCACCATCTCTAAAGAATGCAACTATTATGCCAATATCATAAACTGAGTGAGTTTCCAAAGCTTAATAAATCAAGGTCAAGAATCATGGAGTTCATAGAGTATTTAGGGTTTATGTCATAATCCGCACAACGGACCTTTTTGTGATGGTCATCCTTAATCAATGAAGGCCCAAAAATACCCCTTAGCATTATATCATAAGCATAGTAGTAATTTAAGATGTCAAAACAAGCCCATAAAAGAAGAAATTCAACATTTTTAATAAATTAATATCCATGTCTTAGAAACAAAATTCAAAACAACAACTCACATTGTCTACAAAGCCTCTAACTTTAAGAATAACTCCTAAGCCAGAATATGGCTCAAATGTAACACCCCACCATTTAGGCTAAAGTTGAACCATATTTCCTATGTATATAGACCTAAATCCAATGGTTTCTAGTTAGAAATTAGTGTGAATAACAATACTTTAGTGTAAGAACATCGTTGGAGATGATTATACGTCATAAAAATCTCCTAGCTCATAGTTATGTTGAGCACGTTCTTACCGGTTGAGTTATTTTTATTTGATCAATTTACAATGAAACTTAATCCTAGAACATAAGGATTTATTTATCCCATTATATATCAAATTAAACCACTATGGTTCCTCTTTCCAACGTAACTGACTGTTCATCAATCTAAGTTTTGAATCAAAAGTTATGAGTGTTTTAGTGAGACACTGTCTGAGGTCCACTTTGGCCTTGCAACTCCAAGCCTTTTCCAAGCTTCAAAAAGTGTTCCATTCTGTGTAGTTTTAAGGTAAAAGGGGGTCTTTTCACATCCCCAAACCTTTCTTAATCCTTTTTGGATGAATAAAGGGTCCTAAAAATGTGATATCATGTCTGTAAATCGCTAAATATCACTCCCTAATCAAGAGAGGAAAAACTACCTAGGGTTTGAAGATTTTAATCTCCAAGGGTCAATTTCTCTACGTTCTCTTTAATTTTTATCTTTCAAAAGGTATGTGGGACTATCCTAACTCCATGTAAGTTTTATCATTTTAACAAGCTTTAAAGATGTATAATTATGTATGTGTAATGAGTTTTGGGAAATTATTTAAAGAGCATGCATTATGATCCCAATTTGATGAAAGGATGTATTTATCATGGGGGTTTTCAATAAATTTGATTTATAATCATGTGCATATATGATATGAGTTTTGAAAAGTGATTTATGAGCATGATTGCTGAAATTTCCTTCCCCATGATGACATTTATGGTCTGAACATGTTATGAATTGTGAAATGAATTTGAGAGCATGAACTACAAGTCCCTTTTTTATCTTGAGGTTTATGATAACTAATGTTAGTCTGTTTTATTAATGATGTTAATTCTTGAGTTATAAATGCCTCTTTATCAATTATGCTTTGTTATTTAACATATTTTCAAAGAGGAGATTCTTATTCTAAAGGATCTTGTGTCCTAATGAAAAAACTGCATGTGATTACTGAAAGAATTGACCATCATGCATTACAGTCTTGAAAAGAGAGTGTGTTTGCTTAAGTTTCATATGCTTTTGAAAATAAGAAATCTCATGTGATTTGATAAATCTTTTTGTGGTCATTTGCATGATTTTGAATCAGAAGGGCTATGGTTTTGATAAGATATGATATGTCTTGTAAGTCTAGGTATGACGACACCTATTATGGAATAAAATTAATGAAAGAAATGAATAATTTGAGCATGGAACATAGTTTTAAAGGACAGTTTTAAAGGACTAAAATTGGGCTTAAAGAGACTTAGATGGTTACCCCAAAAAGCCACGAGTTCAGATAATTCATTGTTGAAAATTGAGTTTTTCCAACTCGGGAGATAGGATTGGCATTTCGATCACGTGAATGGTCAATGTATACTTGCTTCTGGACACTGGTATACTAGACTAGTATGTAGGACCCTGATCCTTATGGAAAACTTGGATTTGGGGTCTTGGCTGCTGAGTTAATGGCGGATTCCATATAGCCCATGGACTGTAGACTTGTAGATTACACCATCTAGCTCATAACTAAAGCAAAGAATTGAGTTAATGTTTTACAATCATGAATTGAAACTTTTTAAATTGCCCATGTGTTTATATATATATATATATATATATATATATATATAAACACACACACATACACATACGCATATATATATATATATATTACATGAAATATATGTTATTTTTTGGTTGTTCTACATACCAATATTTTTCAAGTATTAACCCCCCATATTTCAGGTTCTTCGGTATAGTCCCATGGTCCATCACATCAGTAGAACATTTGAATTATGACAGAATTAGTGAGTCATCTATCTTTCGATAATCATTTATTTATATGTTTAGTCTTTAAGTTTATAGTCATGCCGGGGGCCTTGTTCGGTCCTAGAAAGTCAGTATTCAGTAGAGGCTTTCGTGGACGAATTTTGTTGTTGAATTGTCATGACATTATTGACATAATTTAATTTTCAGATTTCCTTAATTTTGTTATATCTTCCACACTTTGATTTATTAATGGATTATGCTTATGATAGTATGTTATGGGGTCTCTCAGGCTTTCCGGATTTGAGATGCCCATCATAGCCAAAGTCTTGGCTCGAGTAGTGACAAGTTTTGCATCAAAGAATGGTTCAAGGTTCTAGGGTTTCTACAAAGTTATGTCCAGTAGATTCTTGCTTATGGGTGTGTTGTGAACCACACTTATAATCAGGAGGCTACCGGGCATATAGGAGTCATTTCCCACTCTTTCATACTTTATACCATGCCATTGTGTTTTCCATATGGAATTTATCCAGATGTTTTTCTTAATCTAATTTTATTAACTATGTCTCATTGTCGAGGTGATACAATAATGAGGTGATACAAGTTCAAAAGCTTAGAGTCTAGATGATGTGGTCCTTTCTAATTGTGTCATAAAAGCTTATCATATTGCACAAAGACTTGAGAGGATCCATAAGTGCTTCAATGTGTGTTGATTCAAGTGTATACCCATATCTATATCCATCATGCACTTGAGCATGATGTATGAAGTGTATTCAGCCTCTTTCAAATTCTTTGTTATAGATGTCATGCTTAAGGGTAGAGATATGTAGCGGAATGTTGGAACAGTATTTCCACCCGAGTAGTAGTATAAGTTTAAGTTTCATAATATATCTATGAGAAGTAAGATGGTCCATAAGTTAGTGATATGAAGTCACAAGTTTAGAAGTCAAAATAAGGGTGACTTTTGTGTAAGAAAGTAAGTTTTAGTTGTATAACCTTTGATTAAGGGGTGGGTTTCCCTTTTATAGTGATTGACTAATTTTGTAGCAAGATTTGTAGATTGTATGGTTGTCTGTGGGGGAATTGATTGGATATGATTGTTTTCTTTATTCAAAATAGGGAAGGAGATCAGAATTGATTTTTATAGCAATTTTAGAAATCATTTATAGGTGATAAATGGAAAGGGGTAGATTAGTTAATAATTTGTGGAGTGAATGAACTTGTAGGATGTAGTTAAGTAAAATAAGATATTTAGGTTGATTTTTATATTTGATGGATTAGTATAGTATGTGGCATGCTTTGTCAGTGGTACGTGATTGATGCTAGACTATAGGTTTGAAAGTTACATGTAGATTGAGGAGGTCTGAATAGTAGCTTAAGATTAATGATGCATGTTTTATGGGAATAAATTAGTCACCTAGATGTGATGGGTGAAAGATCCTAGGTTGATAACATACAAAAATTGAGTTAATAATTGTGATATACATACATGTGGACTAGTGTTAAAATGATGAATTATGGTTGAGTCATTAGGTGTATAGGAGTGTTAGGTTTATAAGAATAAGTTGATCCCCATGTAGCATGTGGTTAGATAAGGTTTTATGTGTATAAATTCCATATTTACCTAGTTCATGATCTTGAATCTCATAGTATTGAGATTTTATGACTAGAGCTGAGGCCCTGGCCGCAACGAGTATCCCAAACCATAAAGGCCCGGGCGCCCCTCTCTATCTGACAATCATATACACCATTCATATACTATAAAGAAATGAAAAAAAGATGATAATGACGGAAAGACGGTCAATCACTTAATTCAACTAAAAAGTATGAAATTTGAGTTCATCACATTCAAAAAAAAAATGGCATCCATCTACAAAATCTCTAACAATCTAAAAATAACCCCTGTCTGAAAACTGGGACAAGGCCTCCAGTTGGACCATGGATCAACTAAGCTAACAATGTTCTAGAATAGGCCTTCCTAAATAAGGTAGGCTCACCAAATGTAATCTCTGATAGGATTCAACCTACTGCTTAACAAGAGCCTGAGACTATTCCTCAGATCCTAAAATATAAGGGGTCAATACAAATGTACTAGTACGGGGAGCAATCAAAAATAATACACTTTTACAAAACATAAGTGAGAGCAATTCATAAAATATGTCAGTCTAAAATAATTGAAAATACATTGGCATATTCAATAGGCTTTCAAAACATTTTTGTAAATCACAACTCAACTCTTTATCCTACTTCTAAGCTAGGTGGTACACCCTACAACTCTACAATCCCACGGTCTAGATGGAATTCTCCCTTAACTCGGTCACCAAACCCCCAACCCAAATTTACTGCAAGGGCCGGAGTCTCTATCTCTAATATGTAAAAAGGAACTAGGCCAGCCTATTATCCCTCTTGCGGACATAATAAACTAGTATCAGAAAAACAAAGTTTTGGACAATTAGTATTCTAAACTCATGCGTTCTTTGGGTAACCACCTAACTCTCTTTAATCCCATTTTTAACTCTTTAAGACATGAATTCTTTGAAATAAAAATCTAAAAATCTTACTCTGCTATTGTATCCATCTGTTGGTATCATTATACCAAGACTTGAAAGTCATATCTCTAAGCCATACATTATCATGTTACGACTCTTTCATTCAAAACAATGTTTAGACCACCAAGTTATTCAAATAGTATAATAGGATTTGTATATCAAAATACGTGAAACTTATGCAGAGATTCTCTCTTAAATTCTTAAGCACATAGTGGTCCATTACTTTGTAGCAAAACATGCTACTCTTTAAATCATCTCTTTTAATTTATATTAACAATAAACACCCTCTCTTCAGTTCATAACAAGAATCAAGTCTTAAAATATAGTAAAGACATTTGTATCATGCTTCTCAATATGCAATTGAATAATTCATAACAGATGAAATCAAGATGATTCATAATAGGATAAGGAGGATAAATATTCATGCTCTCAATTCAAATTTTAGAACATCAAATGCATACATATATATGTACGAGTACAAATTAATTTCAAGGGGAAGGCCTCAAGACCAAAAAATTATCATCAAAAGAGCTCACAATGCATAATTGTCAATGTAAATTCAAAACCCTTTGTAAATACGTAATTTTTCAATATTCAAACATTATTAAAACAATTTCACCATGCCCATGTAGTTTAGGAAAATTCCACATACCTTAGATTACTTAGTTTGAAGAATAGGACTCGAATCTTGACTAATTTCTTGGAAATCTTGAACTTAAAAATGGATTCTTAATCTTTGGGAAGGGAGTTACGATTATTTTTCTTGATGGAATTGAGTAATTATTGGCATATAGTGCCCTAATAAAGCTTTAATCAACAGTTTACATGACTTGGGATTATGGGAAAAATTCCAAACTGCCCCTATGGAATTTAAAAGTTCAGCAGAATCCTATTTTTGGGAACCATAGCATCGCGTCGGGAAACAACGCATCGAGTACCATTGTGATAGGCATCGCGGTGCATCGATATCGTGTTGAGTTGCTATTTTTGAAATCCAAACATGCCCCAACCCTCATCCAAAAAGTTTGAAACTCCCTCGAGATAGTCCCTTTATACTCTTGAACATGATTAAACTTAAAAATCTACGTCTTGAGTCGGACAGATCGATTTAGGAATCATAAAAGTTTAGTATCTTAAAATAAGGCTAAGTCCTCTTGACACTTGGAAAATTTTCAGGTTGCTAGCTCTTTAAGCATAATACTAAGTAAGGTATTAAGTCATGACTTCTACGGGGTGTTACATCATCCCCTTTGGGATTATTAATCCCCGAATGACTCTCAAAACACAGAAAAACAAAACTTCAAGCACACTAAGGAAAAGATAAAGAGAGTAGTATATGAGTTGTACCTTCTATTCCATCATCCACAGTGTCAAAGAGGTTTGGGTATCTAGTTAGTATGTCATATTCTGACTCCCAAGTAGCTTCCTCAGCTTTTTAACTCCTCCACAACACCTTAACCAAAATTATTTCCTTATTTCTTAGCTTCTAAACTTGGCGATCCAAAATGGCAATGGGTTCTTATTTATATAAAAAGGAGTCTTTCACATTGATCTCTTGTATAGGCAACACTAAAAACATGGAACACTAGATGCACGGAAGCCAGACTCGAAGGCAAGTCTAATTCATAGGAAACTCCATCTATCCTCTTCATAATCTAATATGGTCCTATTAACAAGGACTAAGCTTCACTTTCTTCTCAAACCGTATAACTCCCTTCATAGGGGATACCTTTAGGAATACCCAATCATCATCTTTGAATTCTAAATCTCTCCTTCTTACATCGGCATAAGACTTTTGATGACTCTAAGTATCCTTAAGTCGCTCCCTAATGATCTTCACCTTTTCCATTGTCTGATAAACAAAGTCAGGCCCAAATAACTAATTTTTACCCACTTCATACCATCTAATTGGTCACTTACACCTTCTCCCATAAAGTGCCTCAAAATATTCCATATGAATACTAGAATGGTAGTTATTGTTGTAGGCAAATTCTATCAATGGTAAATGATCCACCCAACTACCTTTGAAGTAAATCACGTAGGCCCTTAACATATCCTCCAAGATCTAAATGGTGCATTCAATTTTCCCATCAGTCTGAGGGTTGAAAGCAGTACTCAGGTTCACTTGAGTGCCTAAACCTCTCTAGAAAGACCACCAAAACTATGAAGAAAATTATGTCCCTCAATAAGATATAATGGACAGAGAAGCACCATGCAATTGGACTATCTCTTGGATTTACAGCTTAGCACAGTCATCCCCCAAGAAATTTATTCACACTGGAAGAAAATAAATATACTTGTTCTATAATCACCCAAATAGTATCATAATGGTTCTGAGACTTTGGAAGCCCCTAAATGAAGTCCATATTAATCATATAACACTTGTACAAAAGTAAATCTATATCTTGAGAAGTGCCACCTGGTCTCAAATGCTCTACCTTGACTTGTTGGAAATTCAAACACTTAGAAACAAAATTAGCAACATCTCTTTTCATCTTATTCCACCAGTAAATAGTCTTAAGGCCATGATACATTTTTTTGGAGCCTGGGTGAACAACATACCTCAAAGTGTGAGCTTCGTCAAGAATCCTTTCTCACAATCCATCCACATTTGGAATACAAAGCCTACCCTGATACCTCGAAATCCCATCACTTTCGATTTCAAAAGCCATCAATTTTTGTTGACCAACATCTTTCTTAATCTGTTCCAAAATGGTATCATCAACCTTTTTGTCCTTAACTTTAGCACATAAGGTAGATTTACCTATCTTATGAACAATTACTTATCCATCTTCAGAATCCAAAAGTCAAACTCCCAGATTTACAAGAAGATAAATATCTTTCACCATCTCCCCCTTCCCTTTCTCAACATGAGAAAGACTACCCATTAATAACCTACTAAGAGCGTCGGCCACTACATTGGCCTTGCCCTAATGATAGTGCAGGATTATGTCATAATACTTAAAAAATTCTAACCAACTCCTTTGCATGAGATTCAGCTCTTTTTGTGAGAAAACATACTACAAACTTTTGTGATCAATATATACATGCACCCCATAAAGATAATGTCACCAGATCTTAAGTGGGAAAATCATAGGTGCTAACTTTAAGTCATGAGTGGGATAATTCTTTTTATGCATCTTCAAATTCTTAGATGCATAAGCCACCACTTTACCATGCTATGTAATCACATACCCAAGTCCCACCCGAGATACATCACAATACACAACAAAACCATTTGTACCTTCAGGAAAAGTCAAAACTAGTGTAGTAGTCAACTTGTCTTTCAGTTTCTCAAAACTATTTTAAAATGAGTCCAACCATAAAAATTTTTCCTTTTCTGGGTCAATTTGGTAAGGGGAGCAGCTATGGAGGAAAACTCTCTACAAATCCTCTATAATACCCTGTTAAATCTAGGAAGCTCTGGATATCACTTGGAGTAGTGGGTCTAGACCATTTTTTCAATACCTCAATCTTTTGTAGGTCAACCTTGATCCCCTCACTGGAAAACAATGTGCCCCAGGAAAGCAATAGAACGAAGCCAAAATTCACACTTGAAAAACTTGGCATACAACTCATGATCTTTAAGGGTATGGAGGGTGATTCGGAGGTAATTGGCATGATCCTCCTTATCCTTAGAATAAACCAAGATGTCATCAATAAAAACTATGAAGAACATAACTAGAAACTAAAGAAACACCCTATTCAATAGGTTAATAAAAGTTACAGGGCATTAGTCCACCTGAAGGATGATAACACTCAATCTACAGCTCTTGTAAGAGTGTAAAGTGGTCGTTGTCAAATATATAACCCAACTGGGTTGGGTATCGATCCCACAGGGAATAGCTTGGTCAGCAAGTAAGCAAAGATTACTAGACTTTTAGTGCAAGTCTCGTAAAAAGGGGGGAGTTTTGTTGTGCAAGTAATGTAACCAAAATATTAAAGAAAAAATGGAAAATAGCAAAGTAAAAAGAAAGAATGTTTGGTAAGATGTCAAACAATGAGAATTGAGAAGTTGGGGTTATGTCCACCTTATGAGTTGTACGTCTCTATTGGCTATGAGTTTTGCGGAATTCAGACATGCATGTGCTTATAGAGAATTGTATTCGATGGTAAATCCAAGCGTCTTTCGACCTCAACAAGGACTATTTCACTTTAACTATTTTGAGCTTAAAGCGTGTCTAACGGTACTAATTCTCCAAGAGGTTAATCCAGTTACGGCACTAACTTTTTAATAGGGGATGGGACCCTATTACCTTGACATTATCTATTTTCTAGATGTATAATTTTTCTTTCGAACAAGTTAATGCTATACTGGCATATTTTATGCGTCTGCAGCCACAAGAATTTGCATTAAGATGAAGAGAATAATGATATAAGCAGCATACGAGTCACAAATTCACAAACTCATAGCAATAGATAGTATCTCATATGGCTTCCATAACCCCAACTGAGAAGTTTAGTTATCCATGGGTGCAAAGGAAATCACAATCAACATTGTTATTATACCACAATAAAGATCTCGTGTAGTAAAGTATGGTAGGCGTTAGGCATGAATTCCTGGAAAAGTAACATTTTCTCTTGTTGTGGAAATTAAGAACTAAATAGATGAATAGAAGAAGAAAAAGTCGAGTTAATACAAAGATAAGTTGTTTTGAATGTTGAAGAGAAGAATTAATTAAAAGGTAAGATGAATGATTAAAAAATCTCTAGCAAGATAGGGTATTTATAATACCCATATCCTATTCCTACTAAGCTAATGCATTACTTAACCCAATTCTACTAGGTTAATGTATCATTATCCTAATCCAAATAAGTTACTGCTAGTCCCCAAAGTCTTCAGAATTGTTGTGTTTGCCCGGGATAGATTTTCCATGCGCCACATATGGTCCTTGGCGTCCAAGCTTTGCTATCCTCCTTTCGTGAAGCTCTCATTGGCATCAAGTTATCCATAAAATGCTAAATTCTGCATCATTTATACCTGAAAACTTGCTAATCATGTTCGTTAGCTCACTTACAGGAAAAAAGACTAAAAGTGCATGAATTATATAATTTGTCCTCAAAACTTAGCTAAAATATGGGCAAAATATAGTGCTATAGGCGTGTAAATTCACCTATCATCAACACCCCACACTTAAAGCTTTGTTCGCCCCTGAACAAACTATCATGTCCATCTAAACATTCACTTAGGGATTCACAGCAACAACGCAAAATATTCATCAAGACAAGCATGGCAATTATTAACAAAGAGTAGTTTTCTGATCATTAGTAGAAACAATTCAACCTCCAACATAGACTCGTGACGGTGTTCAACTCATATTCAAAGGTTAGGGCACAAGGAATCATACACGACTACCCAAAACTCATCAACCATGTGTGTCTCACAATATATTACCCATAATCACTCACAAGTATAGCATATTTTTCAAACATGGGTATAAAAATATCCTTGCTCTCACTCTCACAAAGAATTCATATGCTGCAACTGATGTCCATAGGCTTGCCCTTAGTTTAATGCTCCACTAAATGTCAGAATGCTAGGCTTAGGATCAAATAGGTCTTTTGATGGTTGTAATGAAGGCTAAGGGACCGGTAGGACTATTTTGGCCAGAAATAGTGACTTTGTTCCTAAGCGCTTTAATACATCACATTGTATCATTAACACTTTTATTTCAAACAACCTTTCTACTGTCTTTTATTCTACCACTCTTTTTCTCCTCTTTTGTTTTTCAATTTTAAGCGTAACTAATTTTTTTAGTTTTCTTTTCCTTTTTCTTTTCATAACATACCTCTTATGATAGCACATTTTTTTCATAGCAAATTCAAGCACCAATACATTCTAAAGCATCATACTCACCCAATTTCCTCTTATTTTGTCACATGACTTTACACTTTAAAGCACTTAGGAATTTGGATCAAATTATGGTCTTGAAAAAAATGGATTAGGCTTACATATAAGGTTGTCAAAGAAAATAGGCTAAAGGCTCAAAAGGGTTTGCTAGGATGATATCCATGGGTAGGTAAAAAGAAGGTAAACAATCATAGGTTGCCAAAGAAATGCCTAAATAATCTCCTAAACTTGCACTCTTTATTTTCGCTTTACATACATACCAGGCAAGTTCTAGCATCAGCCACAAGCATAGAATATACTATTATCTCACACACACAAGGCACATGGTCGACTTTATTGGGAGTAGTATAGACTCTTGGCCCAACAGATGAAGGAATTGAATCACACAATATCACATAGTGAGTCACAATTAGAGCCTAAACGTCTCAATAGTCATGATTTTAGCACAAACTCTTGTCATAATCTCATGCTGTCTATTAGAATAATTTCATGCAAAGTTAAGTTAAAAAAAATTAACTAAAAAAAATAACTACTAGAAAAAACAAACAAACAAATATAAATACATGCAAATGCAGATAGAGAAGTATAGCATGCAAATACACCCCACACTTAGACGGGACACACTGTCCTCAGTGGAAAATAAACAAGAAGAACCTGGTTAGTCGGACTCCTCATCTATTTCGGGGGTCATAACCCCTTTGTCGGAATCATCATAGGAGTCGTCGTCATCAGAATTCTCCTTTACGTTGGAGTCTGGCATTCTGCGATCATCATCGGTTGGTACATCGTCAACAAGAGGTTCCTCAAAGTATGTACCTACTCCACACATCTCCCTTGCATGCACATTCATTGGATAGTCATGATCCAGCTGTTAGAGCTCTGCAGCAGTTGGAACACGACCACCACTCATCATTGTAAGCCGAGTCATGCCATAAAGATGGCAAAAGAAACTCTCATCTCGATCATGTCTCTCTGCCATAGTAAGGTTGACGCCATGTGTTGATTCAGCATCTTTAACCTTTGTGAGGTTAATCTTCTTCAGATTGTGTGGGAGTTTATGATTAGCCAGTTCCTCTTTGATGTCTTCCTTCCTCAAGATTGCAGTCAATAGATTACCGAAGCTGAAATGGGACCGCTTGTGTAGCCTAGCTTTCCGCATTGTGGATCGAATAATTGCCCCAATATTGATAGGGACATTTGTCATCAATGTATATACCAAGCACACTCTATCTCTTGTTTTCTTGGTGTACTGGGTCCCTGGAATGAGGCACGAGTTGACTATGTGCAACCATATCCTTGCTTCCCTATTCAAAGGAGCATATGGGAAGGTGTTTGTCGACCAGTGTCCTTGTGTCTACTCCACCTTGCCATGGATATAGTTCTACAAAGTATGTATCGAATGGCTCTACATGGAGGTCTACCGTACAGCTCCTTGAATGGCGATGGATTGATTGAAGGCAAGCCTAAAAAGGAGTTGAATAAATCCGCATTGAGTTGTAAAACTTGGCCCCGGACCTTGACCTCGCTTCCTGTGGTTATCGGCAACCAGTTGGCATATAATTCCCTTGTCAAATTGAGATTGCATTCTCCCATGTCTCGGAAGATGAAATCAAGATATAATGCCATGATCTTAGCCAACATGCGTGGCTCCTTCTTCGCTAGGCTTTCCTTGTTTTTCAAGTCCACATGAACATATTTTCTTTATTTGTTGCTCCTATACCATTCCTTTGCTTCATCTTCGAGAACCCATTTTATTCCAAACATGCGGCGTGGTAATTGCATCGAGGATGATTATCCTTGCTCTTTTTGGCCTCTTTTCATGCCTTTTTGGGAAGTGGTAGCCTAATCTTTGCCTTGTCTTGCTTTGGGTGCCATTGTACCTGAGACTAAAACAATGTTCATATTAGCATCATCTCGATGGATACAATCTATAAACAAGCAGTAGGGATACCACCCCTCACTTAGTTTGTTGGTACAAACTAGTGAAGTGAAAGTGGTCGATTACTCAGACTTCATCAACATACGTTTTGGGTGCTATATTCCAATAATAAAATCAGTGCAGTCATACTTCTTGTAATCTTGGCATTACGTTTATGTTTGATATATCAAGACTACTACATAGGGATTGAATCAAGGTATAGTATCTAACAATAATCACAACCTCCTATGTAGGTAGGCAACTATAATTCTTATTCTAGTGAATAAGTCATTCCAACATGTAAGTATACAAGTGACAAGATTATGCAATTTTTTTTGTGACCATATCAAATCCGCAAAAGTATGATAGTGCATCAAAATTAAATTCAAGTTGGAAATAAGTTAAGATTATCCTTACGTATACGTTCACTCACTTGGTTGTATCACAATCAATTCAAACACATTCACATCACCAATAATTCTTCAAGATTTAACAATTCATAATAGGCATAATAGTATATTACTTACGGAATGTAAATGAAGAACAAAGTAGTACTTACTTGATTGATGCCTTTGGATGATGTTCTTGTGAAGAAAAAGAGCAAAAGGAAAACTTTTGAGAGGATTTCGAGACTATAGGCGGCGCTTAAGCTAGGTTTCCAATATGTTTTTGGTTCAAGACTAAATCTCATATTTATAGGAGAAGTTTGGGTCGGGTTTTGACCCATTTAAAATCAGATTTGGAGACAAGAAGTGACCATAGGCGGCGCCTTTTGGTTTGCCTATGCTTGGTATAGGCGGCGCCTTTTACAAAGCATTATCTAGCATAGGCGGATCCTATGCCATGGCATTCCTAGGCATAGGCGGTTCCTTTAGCATGGCATATGATATTCAGAAACAAAAGGCATTAGCATAGGCGGCGCCTATTCTATGGCATACTTAGGCATGGGCGGCGCCTATGCTATGGCACACTAGATTCCGAGACCTTAGGCCATAGTATAGGCTTTGCCTTGTTCGTGGCCTAGTTTTACCTAGGCCTAGCCTTCTTCGATACCTATATTGTCATGATCAATGATTAATCCATAGCCTTTTGCATCTTCATTCCTAACTTACCACCTTTAAAATGCAATACGTCCAAATCGAAATTTGAAACCAATCTCCTCGTTTTACACCTCTTGCACCTACATTTGCTCAAAACCAATAAAAACGATTAGAACGATGGTTTGACTCCCATCAAGAGCCTTAGTTTTGGTCGTGGAACGACTCATATTTTTGGATTTTTATTTATTAAAAGCAAAGCACGAAAGAAAAAATAAAAAACGATAAACGATAAACGATGGGTTGCCTACTCTTGATTTATTGTCGCTGCACGACATGGTTACCTCGAGTACTTAGACTTTGTCGAGATAAGTGATGGCCATATAATTTATCGAATCAAGAAGATCGATATAAGGTTCCACTCGTTGGCCATTCACTTTGAAGACAACACCATTATTGTCTTCCAACTCAACTACTCCAGACGAGTAGACTTGGTTAACTTTGTATGGACCAGACCACTTGGACTTTAACTTACCTGGGAATAACTTCAGTTTTGAATTGAAAAGAAGTACCATGTCATCCTTTTGAAAGTTTCGTTGAACAATACGCTGATCATGATACTTTTTCATCCGCTTCTTGTAGAGATCCGATCTTTCATAAGCATGTAGACGGAATTCATCCATCTCGTTCAGTTGCTCCAATCTCAGATTCATTGCATCATCCCAATTCAAATTGAGTCGTTTCAAATCCCAAAATGTCTTATGTTCAAGCTCAATGGGTAAGTGACAAGCCTTCCCATAAACTAGTTGGTATGGGGACATGCCAATTGGCATTTTGAATGCAATCCTATATGCCCATAGTGCATAGTCCAACTTTCGAGACCAATCTTTCCTATTAGCATTTACCATCTTCGCAAGGATTTTCTTGATCTCTCGATTGGAAACCTCTACCTGTCCACTAGTTTGTAGGTGATAAGGCGTGGCTACCTTATGTTGCTTGACACCATATTTTGCTAACACGGATTTGAATAGCTTGTTGCAAAAGTGAGATCCTCCATCTCTTATGATAGTACATGGTACTCCAAAGCAAGAGAAGACGTTCCTCTTCGCGAATGCTACAACACGCTTTCCGTCGTTGTCGACCAACGCTACTGCTTCAACCATTTCAAAACATAGTCTACAGCAACTAGGATATATTTCATTCCAAACGAATTTACGAATGGACCCATGAAATCAATACCCCATACATCAAAGAGCTCTACTTCAAGAATTTTTAACATGGGCATCTCATGGTGTTTTTAAATAGCACCTTGTCGCTGGCATTGGTCGCATCTTCTAACAAAGTCGTAGGCATCTCTAAATATCGAAGGCCAATAATATCCACTTTGCAATACCTTCCTCGCTGTCCGATTACCTGCGTGATGTCCCCCAACTTGGGAAGTGTGGCATGCTTCCAATATATTAGGCACCTTTACATAGGATATACGTCGTCGGATAACACCATTCGCGTATCGTCGAAACAAATATGGCTCATCCCAAAAGTAGTGTTTTACATCATGCATAAACTTCCTCTTTTGATGGTAAGATAAGTTTGCAGGTATCACATTACTCACCACAAAACTCGCAAAGTCAGCATACCATGGTAACTTTTCCATTATCGTTGCTAAGACCTCCTCGTCAGGGAATGCATCATCAATCTCGATTTCAGGCTGCGCCATATGCTCGTTCTCGAGTCTAGATAGATTATCAGCCACTTGGTTCTCGCAACCTCTTCTATCTTTAACCTCAAAATCAAATTCTTGCAACAGCAAAACCCATCGAATTAGTCTTAGTTTTGCATCCTTTTTTGTCATTAGATACCTCTGAGCTACATGGTCTGTATGAAAGATTACTTTGGTTCCCAACAAATAAGCTCGAAACTTCTCAAACGCATACACAACCACTAGGAGCTCTTGTGCTGTGATAGTATAGTTCTTTTGGGCTTCGTTTAGGACCTTGCTAGCATAATGGATAGGATGAAATAATTTCTCTTTCCTCTGGCCAAGTACAGTACCAATGGCTACCCCACTAGCATCACACATGACTTTGAACGGTAAAGACCAATCTGGTGCTACCATGATAGGAGCTTCAATGAGTTTTCCTTTGAGGCATTCGAATGCCTTCAAACAATCTTTATTGAAGTCAAACTTTGCATCTTTCTCCAAAAGTTTGCACAATGGACTAGCAATTTTGGAGAAGTCTTTGATGAACCGCCGATAGAAACCTGCATAACCGAGAAAACTATGAACTCCCTTCACAGAAATTGGAGGTGGTAGCTTCTTGATGACCTCAATTTTAGCTCGATCAACCTCAATTCCTCTTTCAGAAATTTTATGCCCAAGAACGATTCCTTCTTTTACCATGAAGTGGCATTTTCCCAATTCAGAACTAGGTTGAATTCTACACATCTTTGCAATGCCATACTTAGGTTTGCCAAGCACGCTTTAAAAGACTCACCAACAACTGAAAAATCATCCATAAATACCTCTAAAGTGTCTTCAACCATATCAGAAAAACTGGACATCATACAATGCTGAAAGGTGGCTGGTGCGTTACATATGGGCATGTGAACGTTGTCTTCTCTTGGTTTTCGGGGGCAATACAAATCTGATTATAGCCTGAATAACCGTCTAAGAAACAAAACCATCCTTTCTCCGCTAATCGATCTAGTATTTGGTCCATAAATGGCATTGGAAATTCATCTTTGAGCGTCCATGATTTTATCTTTCGATAGTCCATGCATACTCTCTATCTGGTGACGGGTCTGAGTGGAATAACCTCATTCTTCTCATTTTTGACCACCGTCATGCCTCCTTTCTTGGGAACATATTGTACCGGGCTTACCCATGTACTATCAGAGATTGGATACACAACTCTTGTGTCTAACCACTTAATAATTTATTTCTTCACCACTTAATAATTTATTTCTTCACCACTTCTTGCATACTCTCTTCAAGCTGAATCTTTTGTGCTCTTATATACTTCTGTAGAATAGCAATGAGAGCTACAACTTGTTGCTCACCCAAATCTGCTGCCACAATGACTGGAAGTGTGTTTTCGCTTCCTAAGAATGCATACTTTAAATGACTTGGCAGCTCCTTAAATTCTAACATGGGTGGCTCTTTAATAGATGGCTTAGCTGGTAGTGTGGGTCGATTTTTGAGATCAAGGTCCAGCTTCTTGGGAGCATGGTGATATGTCCCTAATCCTGTCAGAGCACAAATAGCTTCTTCACAATTTTCAGCATCCTTACTCTCTCCATTCATGAGCACAATCGCCAATGGGTCATCAATAATTTTCTCTTCTTCAAGTAATTCTTTCTCATCATCAAAGTAAATATCAGCCACCGAAAATACATTCAGATCTTTGGGTTGCTTCATTGATTTGCACACATCAAAGCGAACTACTTCGTCATTTATTTGGAATGAAAGCTCATTAGCTCTCAAATCAATAAGCACACTTCCCGTAGCAAGGAAAGGGCGCCCCAAGATTATGGGAACTTCTGAGTCTGCCTCACAATCCAAAATAACACAGTCTGCCGAAAAAATGAATGAAGAAACCTTTACCAATACATCACATAGAATACCAACAGGTCGTTTTACCGACCTATCTGCCATTACAAGCCTCATATTGGTTGGAGTAGGATCACCCAACCCTAACTTTTTATAGATAGATAATGGCATCAAATTGATGATGGCTCCTAAACCACATAATGCCTTGGCAAAATTCAAAGATCCCACGGTGCAAGGAATAGTGAAAGCACCGGGGTCAGCCTTCTTCTGAACTAGTGATCGGGTAGCGATTGTGCTGCAGTGATGAATATTATCTTTCAACTCATAGCTTGATGCCCACTTCTTTGTCAAAAGATCCTTCATAAATTTTGCATACCCAGGCATTTGTTCAAGTGCCTCCACCAATGGAACATTAATGGTCAGTTGCTTTAACATTGTCATGAATTTGCTGAACTTTGTATTATCCGCCACCTTCTTCAGTCTTTGAGAAAAAGGTGGTGGTGGGTATGGAATTGTTTTCTCTACGGCTTTCTTCTCCTCTTTCTTCTCATTTTCAGCCTTTTCAAGCTGCAACATACTTGGTGTGACGTCATGGATATCGTGGGTAGCTTCTGTGGAATCTTCTCCTTTTGCCTTGTCATCAACGTCTGCTACAACCACTTGCTTTCCTTTTGATGAATTTTCCAGCACCTTACCACTTCGGGTGGTAATAGCCATGCATGACCCATCATTCCTTGGGTTTTACACAGTGTCGCTAGGTAAAGTGCCAGCCTTTCTTTGATTGAGTGATGCTGAAAGTTGGCTCGATTGCTGCTCTATTTACTTGATTGAAGTGAAATGAGAATCAATTAATTTCTTTATAGAGGACAAATCATTTATTACCTCCACTACTCCTGCGCTCGTTGCTTCTACTCCTTTCAATAGTTTAGCCATTATGTCTTCCATACTTTCAGAACTAGATATAGTGGTGTCACGTCTTCCAGGGGGAACATACAAACCACTTTTGTCATTTTTGTTCTTCCAACTACCATGGTCCTTGTTTCCAGATTTATCATAATAGTTCTGACCTTGGTTTCCTTGGGTATTACCTCGAAAACCCCCCTGATTGTTCAAGTAGTTGCCCTCTTCTTCCAAATCAGATTCGTCTCTTCCTTTTCATGCAATAGCTTTGACTTTTTCAGTCTTCCCTGATAATAAATGCTTTGTTAGAAGATCCACTTGTGTTTTTATGTGCTCCATATCTTGATCACTTTCTTCTTCTCTTCTTCTTTGGTTTGCAGTCATGCCAATAGATAAAGTGGGGCTTGCTACCTCAGAATCCCTGGTATGCCAAGCTCTACTTTGCTCCGTCATACGATCTAGCATATTGCTTTCTTGACCAAAAGTAAGGTCCATAAAAGATCCTCCAGCCGCATTATCCACCACTGGTTTAGTTATTGAATTCAAGGCTCTGTATAGTATCTCCATTAGGTGAACATTAGTCATGTGATGGTTTGGGCATCTCGTTAGCTTTATCTTGAACCTCTCCTATGTTTCATGAAGGGCTTCAGTTGGAAGTTGACGAAAGTTGCTGATTTCATCTCTCAATTGTGCTCTTTTGGATGGCGGAAAGAATCTTTCTAGGAAAGCGTCTCGCAATTGCCTCTAATTTGTAATAGAATCAGGAGTCAGCCCATTCAACCATAAAGTTGCCTCCCCAGACAGAGACAATGGAAATAAGCGTAGTCGAATTGTATTCTGACCAACACCAGAATTGTCAAACGACTTGCATGTAGAAATAAAGTTGATGAGATATATATTCGGATCATCGCCTGCTAGTCCACCAAATAATCCCTTGAGTTGTAATAACTGAATCATGGTGCTTATGATGTTGAACTTGGCTCCGGGTGCCAATGATGGAGGAATAATGGCTCCTGTGGCTCTGGTTCATCAAGATCATCATCATCATCATCGAAAGCTGGTTGCATAGCTCGGCGTTCAGGCCTAAACCTAGCTTGATGATCTCTTCTGTTGGCAGGTGTTGCGATCTCAGCGGTATGCCTAGGGTGTAGTAACTCGTCATCACCTAGGTCCTCGTAGTCAGGATTTATTGCTCGCCCAGGGTTATAAATATTTTGTTGATGTACTTGAGCGGCGGCAAGAGCAACTAGTCTCGCCTATTCTTGTTGAGTAGCCATTCTTTCGATTTCATGTTGTGCCTCCATTCTGTCAATACATTGCGGTTCAGGATTGATAGGTAATCACGGTTGAACAAAACTTCTAGTATGGGGCATGCACGGAATAAAAACCTGCAGTAAACAAAAACAAAAACTAAAAGTAAAAGTACGAGAATCTTTGACCAAAGGGCCTAGTAATTATCACGAACTTAATTGACACTCGTATTCCCCGGCAACGGCACCAATTTTTGATAACGCTCAATCTACAACTCTTGTAAGAGTGAAAAGCGGTCGTTGTCAAATATATAACCCAACTGGGTTGGGTATCGATCCCACAGAGAATAGCTTGGTCAACAAGTTAGCAAAGATTACTAGACTTTTAGTGCAAGTCTCATAAAAAGGGAGAGTTTTGTCGTGCAAGTAATGTAACCAAAATATTAAAGTAAAAATGGAAAATAGCAAAGTAAAAAGCAAGAATGTTTGGTAGGATGTCAAACAATGACAATTGAGAAGTTGGGGTTATGTCCACCTTATGAGTTGTACGTCTCTATTGGCTATGAGTTATGCGGAATTCAGACATGCATGTACTTATAGAGAATTGTATTTGATAGTAAATCCAAGCGTCTTTCGACCTCAACAAAGACTATTTCACTTTAACTCTTTTGAGCTTAAAGCGTGTCTAACGGTACTAATTCTCCAAGAGGTTAACCCAGTTATGGCACTAACTTTTTAATAGGGGATGGGACCCTATTACCTTGACATTATCTCTTTTCCAGACATATAACTTTTCTTTCGAACAAGTTAATGCTATACTGGATATTCTATGCGTCTGCAGCCATAAGAATTTGCATTAAGATGAAGAGAATAATGATATAAGCAGCATATGAGTCACAAATTCACAAACTCATAGCAATAGATAGTATCTCATATGGCTTCCATAACCCCAACAGAGAAGTTTAGTTACCCATGGGTGCGAAAGAAATCACAATCGACATTGTTATTATACCACAATAAAGATCTCGTGTAGTAAAGTATGGTAGGCGTTAGGCGTGAATTCCTGGCAAAGTAACGTTTTCTCTTGTTGTGGAAATTAAGAAATGAATAGATGAATAGAAGAAGAAAAAGTCGAGTTAATACAAAGATAAGTTGTTTTGAATGTTGAAGAGAAGAATTAATTGAAAGGTAAGATGAATGATTAAAAAATCTCTAGCAAGATAGGGTATTTATAATACCCATATCCTATTCCTACTAAGCTAATGCATTACTTAACCCAATCCTACTAGGTTAATGTATCATTATCCTAATCCAAATAAGTTACTGCTAGTCCTCAAAGTCTTCAGAATTGTTGTTTTTGCCCGGAACAGATTTTCCATGCGCCACTTTTGGTCCTTGGCGTCCAAGCTTTGCTTTCCTCCTTTCGTGAAGCTTTCTTTGGCATCAAGTTATCCATAAAATTCTAAATTCTGCATCATTTATACTTGAAAACTTGCTAATCATGTTCGTTAGCTCACTTACAGGAAAAAGGACTAAAAGTGCATGAATTATATAATTTGTCCTCAAAACTTAGCTAAAATATGGGCAAAATATAGTGCTATAGACGTGTAAATTCGCCTATCATCAAAGGACATAACTAAGAATTCATAATGGCCATATCGGGTTTGGAAAGCTGTTTTGGGAATGTCAGCCTCCCTAACCTTCAACTGATGACACCCCGAACGAAGATCTATTTTGGAAAAACATCAAGCGCCTTGGAGTTGATCAAATAAATCATTGATTCTAGAAAAAGGGTATTTATTCTTAACTGTGATCCTATTTAAATCATGATAATCTATACGCATACTAAGGGAGCCATCTTTCTTATGCTTAAAAAGTACAGGTGCACCCCAGAAAGAAACACTAAGACGGATGAAGCCCTTATTAAGAAGATCTTTTAACTGTTCCTTCAACTCTTTCAATTTTACAAGATCCATTCTATATGGCGGAATAGAAATAGGCTGGGTATCCAGCAATAAATTAATTCCAAAATCTATTTCCCTATTATGTGGTATTCCAGAGAGGTCATCGAGAAACACTTTAGAGAATTCACTAGCTACAGGGACAGACTGGAGAGAAGGACTTTTAGTACTGGAATCTTTGACCCGAATAAGATGATACAAACAACCCTTATATATATGTTTACGGTCTCTGAGATAAGATATGAATTTCCCCCTTAGTGCTAAACAATACCCCTCCCACTTTATCACTGGTTTATTTGGAAAGCAAAAAGTAATTTTTTGGGTTCTACTATCAAACGTGGCATAACATGAATGGAGCTAAACCATTCCTAAAATAGCATCAAAGTCAACTAAATCAAGCTCTGCAAGATCTGCCACAGTATCACGATGACCTACAGACGCAACATAGTTTTTATACACCCTCCTAGCCACAGTAATGTCACCAACAGGAGCGGAAATAGAGAAAGGCTCCAAAATATTTTCAACCTCAAAACCAAAACTAAATGCCACATACGATGTCACGTAGGACAAGGTAGACCCGGGATTAAGTAACACATACATAAAATGGGAGAAAATTTGTAACATACCAGTAACAATATCTGGCGAAGCCTCTGCATCCTGGTGATTAGATAAAGTATATAACCGATTGAGACCGTCCTCGGTAGTTTAAGTAGTACCCTTGGGTGGTGGTGGTTTCATAGAGTTTTCCAAAGGCTTAGCACCCCCAACATTACCTCTAGCTATCAGACGATCTCTTTGAATATGGACTAGCTGGACACAAACGCAGCACACCATCGAGCTAAACTAACACTTCCCTGCGTGACTTCTGCCTCTATTCCCACATTGAGGAAAAGACTAATATATCTAAGGTACACTACCTTGGGACTGAGATCCCTGTACCCCTAGTCTATCTTTGGGTTAAAAGTTCTGAAACCATCAATCAGCTGGCGGTTTGGGCGTTGGGGCACTAGCTGAAGATAAAGAATTACTCCATAAATTATTTTTTGATCACTTGTTGCCCCAATTATTACCACCATGGTGCTGACTGTTATTCTGGTCTGTAGATCTGGCCTTCTTAGTCTGTCGGTCCTTTTCCCTTGCCTCTATCAGCCCCTTCTTCTACTTTTCAACCTATTGCATATGAATGAATAATCGGGAGAAATCCATATCCTTATTCAACATTTCTCCCTTCCATTCCAGCACCAGATCATTCGAGAGGTCGGATACAAACTTTCTCATGCAGGCTCTCATGTTACCCACCAATTTTGGAGCATACCAGGATAGCTGAGTGAACTTCAATGTATACTCCTTATCACTCATTTTCCCTTGCTTCAAATTTATTAATTTTTTTAGCCTTTGACTCCCTCAATTCCTAGGGAAAGAAACGGTCCAGGAAAGCTTTCACAAATTCACCCCATATAAAAGTCTCAGCATTACTACCCGTAGAATCCTCCTATTTATTATACCACTGATTTGTGACATCCTTCAACTGATAGAATACTAATTCAACCCCTTTAACCTCATTCATATGTATAACTCTAAAAACTTTCTCTAGTTCATCAATGAACACTTGGGAATCCTCCTCAACCTTCATGCTAGTAAAAAGACTAACTTGTGCAACCTCCAATGAACCAGACATAGAACCCACATCTTCAAACCAACGGGTATGAGAGGCTACCAGGTGAGCAATCATATGGATAGACTATTGGAACTCGACATTTGAAACTTCCTTCTGAGGAGGCTGGGGATGGTTAACACTGGTCTGTAGAGCCCGAGTTGGACTAGTTAAAACTGAAGGAACTCCCGGAGTAGCAAAAAACTCTGGGGTACGAGTTCTATATGGGTCCACATCTCATGAGTAGGATGGGCATCCTCAGCTTAGGTGTTTTATTCGATGGTCCTACGAGGAGGCAAAATCAAGTTTTCTAAAATATAGGGAATCATTGGTTAGAGGGAATTCATACTCTCTACAACGTGGAGTAAATCATGAAAGAAAGAGAGACACTTCTAAAATTCTTATAGCCTCTTGCTTATAAGTATGGCACGCTACACACCCATAAACAGGACTCTATCCAATGTGATTTCGCAAACACCCTGAGACCATGAACCATGCTCTGATACAAAGATTGTCATGACCCGATCCAAGGCCCTAGCCGCAACGAGCATCCCAAATCATGAAGTCCCGAAGGCCCCTTTCTATCTGGCAATCATACACACCATTTATATACTATAAAGAAATATTGAAAAGATGATAAAGATAGAAACACGGTCAATCACTTAATTCAACTGAACAATTTAAAATTTGAGTTCATCATATTAAAAAAAAATATACGACATCCATCTGTGAAATCTCTAAGAATCTAAAAATCAACCTCTGTCTAAAATATATAAATATACAATATATCATTCAATGCAAAAGTATCGTTAGCATTTGTATATCAAATTTATCATTTATATTTGTATATAAACAAGTATCAATTATATGTGTATCGTAAAATTTGTATAAACATGTATCATTTGATACAGATATAACATTTGTATTTGTAGAATTTAGCAATTGTATTTGCATAATTTCTATATATGAAAATTCATAATTTCAACAATACATTCAACATACTAAAAAAATACATAAATCACTTTATTAAAATAAATATTGTATCGACTGTATTTATTAACAAACAAAACAGAATACCATTTATGCAAAAAACGAGCAATGTATAATGCCAGTTTTTATTTTTCTGTTTTGGTATCCGTTTGATATATGAAAGATAGATTTTTGAACATACGAAAAATCTAAATAAATTAAAGAACTTAACAAATAAAATACCATTAAAATCTCATCTTCCCCCATGCATTACAAGAAAAGAATGTAACCTTTCACCGTCCATTACATTGATCAAATACAAAGTTATAACACAATTTTTTTAAGAAGAAGAGACGGAAATTTTAAAGAAAGTGAAATTTGGATTTATGAGAACAGATCATTTGATGATACCATTTTTAGATGTTAATTAAATATATATATAAAGTCATTTTTGGCGATATTTAAGGGAGAAATATCTAAGGGGATGATTGATACCCTGACAATAACTGTCATACCCTTTTTTGGGTATAAAAATATTTTTCCCATACATAAATTTTGTATTTTCTTATTTACATTATTAGGAAAATAATATTTTTTTAACTTTTTTAATAAGATTTGCTACAACTTAAAAGTTATGCTATAAGTTGCAATTTTCAATCTAAGGAGTGCTATATGGATTTTTTCCCTTACATTATATGGTCAACATATGAATATAAATATAAAATAGTCCTTTAAAGATTTAAGTTCATCAAAGAAAATAGAATACAAATACAAATATAAGCAAAATGAAATCACAAAATATAAATATAATGTGCAGTCAACGATAAATTACAAATACAAAATAGCTCTATAAAATACAAGAGTGAATTATATAAAATATATGTGATAGTGCAAACTATAAAACACAAATACAAGTTTGAAGTATAAAAAAATCAAATACAAATATAATTGTATAACCGAATACAAAATTATAAATGTTGGTCAAATAGCAATCAATATGAGATTATGGTATTTTCGTAATCATTAAAAAAAATTAGAATGAAAAAAAAAGAAAACCAAACATAGAAAAAAAATAAAAAAGAATAAAGAAAACTAGAAGTTAGAGGTAGAAGAGAGAAAAAAAAAAGTAAAGAAAGAATTGAAGGAAAAGGGGGAAAATTCAAAAAAAATCAATAAGAAAAAAGAATGATAAATGAGAAAAGAAAAAAGAAAAAAATGATGGTGAATACAGTTATGATATTTTCGTCATCATTCATGATTGGTACTCAACTTAGCCATGTTCTTCAAAAATATAAAAAATATAAAATATAAAATACAACCAAAAAAAAATAAAAAGGCATAAAAGTAATAAAAAAAAAAAGAAAACTAAAATGGAAAAAAGAGGAAAAAAGAAAGAAAAGTAGAGGCTATAGATAGATAAAGGAAAAAAATGAAAAAAGAAAAAGAAAAAAATAGAGGCTATAGATAAAAGAGAGAGAAGAAAGAAACGAAGAAAAAAGACAAAGAGAAGATATGAATTACAATTTTTAAAGTTAGATATTTTCATTATCATCTAAGATTTGTACTCGACTTAGCCATGTTCATCGAAAATATAAAAACTATAAAATATGGCCGAAAAAAAAATAAGAAAGAAAATAATAAAAACAAAAAAAAATAAAAATGCAAAAAAAAAAAGAAGAGAAAACTAAAAAGGAAAAAAATAGGAAAAAGAAAGAAAAGTAGACGCTAGAGATAGAAGAGAAAAAAAATAAAAAAGGATATGGGGAGGAGGGGTGCAGGGCATGGGAGAGTGGGTAGTGGATTAAAACATCGTTGATATGCATATACAAGTTCTAAGATTTTGTATTTAAAAGTTAAAGTAGGTATCAACTATTTTTACTCAATCCATATTTGACCAAATCCATATTTACTCATATATTATATGGGTGGATTGCATCCAATCTATTTAAGCTCAATCCATATTCATTCAATTCAAATCCGATCTGATCTGATCCCCCCATTTGCCACCCCTACTCATAATATAGGTTCTGAGGCAGATTTTTGTGGTCCAGCTCATCAGTAGATTACTTGCTGAACTCCAGAGTTGGTGAGCCTGCCTTGCTTTGGAAGGCATATTCTTTTTATATAGATTCAGCCAATTTTATGGTCTGGCTGGGGGCTTTGTCCCGGCTTAGATAGTTTGTATTTTTTAGAGGTTTCGTAGACGTAATTTGGGTATTATATGTCATATTTTGTTGAGATAGTTTGTATTATAAGTTTTCTTGATTTTTATTGTATCTTCCACACTTTGTTATGTATGGATTATGCTTATGATAGGATGCTAAAGGGTCTCTCAAGCCTTTGTGGTTTGAGATGCCCATCGTGGCCAAAGTCTCGGTTCGGGTTATGACAAGTTTGGTATCAAAGCACAGTTCATGGTCCTAGGGTGTCTACAAATCTATGTCTAGTAGAGTCTTGCTTATGGGTGTGTTGTGCACCATACTTATAATCAGGAGGCTACCGAGCATTTAGTAGTTGTTTCTCATTCTTTCATTCTCTAGTTTGTGCTATAGAGTAGTCCATATGGAAGTTGTCCAAATTTCTTTTGTGCTCTAACTTTATAGGACATGCCTCATTGTCGAGGTGATACAAGTCCCAGAGTTTAGATCCCCAACGTGTAGTTCTTTCTGATTGAATTATCCATGAAGTTATGAGATAGCACAAGGACACAAGAGGGACCATTAGTTCTTCAAAGTGTATTGATTCAACTGTATACCTCTATCCTTATGCAATCGTGCTTTTTAACCTGAGGTACAAAGTGTATTCAATACCTTTCAAAATCCTTATTATAGATCTCATGCTTAAGGGTAGAGATATATAGCAGAATGTTGGGATAGTTTTTCCACCCAAGTAGGGGTATATGTTAAGGTGTCATGACCTATTTTTAGTATGATGATCCAAAAGTTAGTGATATGAAGTCATAAGTCTAAAAGTTAGTGTGAGGGTGACTTTTGTATAAAGAAGCTAGTTTTAGTTGTATAACCTTTGATTGAAGAATGGGTTTCCATTTTATAGTGATAGGCTCGTGTTGAGGCAAGAGTTACAGATTGTATGGTAGTCTGTGAAGGAAGTGATAGGCTATGATTGTTATTTATTCAAAATAGGGAACCTAGAATGGATAATTATGGTAGTTGGAGAAATTATTTATAGATGGCAAACAAAAGGGGTAGGTTAGCCAATAAGTTACAAGTATAGTCTAACTTGGGTAAAACTTAGTGATGTTTATGGAATTTTGAAAGTAGTCTAAATGTGTGGATGGCTAGTTTGATTTAATATCAGAAAGTAGAATATGTTGATAGGGTCGTAATGGGTCATATTATAAGACTAATATCAACTACCCTCATTATGTGACTTTACATCCTTGATTTTCTTTTATCTAATAGTTGTAAACTAGTAAAGCATATGAAAAGATATGTAGTATATTTTGAGGTTCAATAGTTATGTCATGGAGAGGATGTGATTATAGGTCATAGTTTAATGAAATAAGGTATTTTGGTTTGATTTCCAAATTTGATAGACTAGTATAGTAGGTGGCATGCTTCATCAGTGTTACATAATTGGTGCTAGACAATAGGGTTGAACCATAGATATGGACTGAGGTGGAAATAATACTAGCTTAAGATTAATGATGCATGTTTTGTGGGAATGAATTAGTAAGCTTGATGTGATGTGTGAAATATCCTAGGTTGGCATCTTGTGGAAAAAAAAAGTGGATAATTTTGATACATATACATGAGTACTGAGGTAAAATGATGAATTATGGTGATTCATTAAGTGGGTAAGGGCGTAAGTATATAAGGATAAGCCGAACCCCCAAGTAACATATGTTAGATAAGGTTTTATGCATATAAGTTTCATGTGTACCTAGTTCACGTTCTTGAATTTTGTAGTATGGAGAAGTCTGGGAACCTATGGTATGGTTTTCTTTAGAGTTGAATTGAGGAAATATAGGTAGGCAATGTGCGTCTTTTGTATAGTCTTACAAAATTTGTTAAGTTGTAAGTTATGTGTTTAGAGATCTAATATTAGTGTGTTAAGTAGTAGAGAATGAACCATTATGTAATAAGGAGTGTGGATGTGTATGCTCATGAGAGTGTGAGTCATAGGGTGATGGCAATAGAGTCTAGCAAAAGTTAAGAGTAGCATTTCCATAATGCAATACCTTCAGCCTATAGTTTATTAGGGGGAGTTTAGTGTTTATGTATTTGGTGATACCTCATTATGCTAAGTGTTGTGCTTGTAGATTTAATGAGAGATTATGTATGCAAGCCTAGAATTGTGACTTCGATCTAAGGGGGAGATGGTGAATTAAGGTAGTTCTCAAATTTTCTTGAGGTGTCAAGTTTAGGGAAAGAGTCATGATAAATCTATTCCTATTCAAGCAAGCTTCTCCTACTTCAATTTAAAAGGACAACTAGCAATGTCTTATGTATTTAAGTCCTTTTTATGTATATTGTTTGAGCTCTCTATGTAAGTCATGTCATGTTCCAACATCCAAACTAGAATCAATGGTGTCTTAGTAAATCCATTCTTTCATGTACTCAAGCTCTATGTCATGATTCTCATAATCCAAACAAAAATCCATGTCTAACGAACTGTGTTTTGATATGTTACCGATTCATTTTATGTTGGGATTAACCAAAGTGATAAGGTTCATGCAAACTCATGACTATCTCATCTTCGAAAATGAGTAGCAATAGCTTCAAGTACCAATCCTTGTCTTAATCATTGAATTCATGAATTCCGGCCTTATATTATACAACTCATGATGTATACACTCATGTTTCTTACTGTGGTCTGCTTTAAGAACTCATCATGTATTTCTTTATGCCAAAAAGACTTTCTATCTATGATTTAGACACTTGATAGATGAAGCACTTCGTTCTTATTACATCGCATATGGCAATTCATGCCCCACTTTGAGTAGAACAACTAGTATAAGTTATAATGGAATAGTGTTACCCTCATTCATGATGCTTATATTTGGGTCCCTCAATGACCCTCCATATATTAGTGCTATAGTGGTTATAGAAGTAGTAATATTTTAGGTAGGAGAGTAGATGTTCTTGAAAGTGAAAATTTTAATGTGATTTCTTGAGCTAAGGTTATAGGTAAAAGGGAAAGAAGGAGATATATAGCGAAAATCTTTATGAGGGTGATTGAATTTACTTGTCTTAGTGGGGAGATCCATGAAGTGGGTGTAGTAATGATAGGCTTGAATGTTGTGATTGATGAAAACACAAACATATGTAATATGTGGTTAGTACTCCTTGAATTAAAACTAGGGGGTTTTTCATGGTAGTGATAAGGTGAAGTAATATTCTTAAAGGTATGTATAGTATGGGGTCCCATAGCTTAAGCTAGCACTTTCTTCCTCTGAGTTAGGCTTCAACATAGAAGTAAAAAAAGCGGGACTCAAACTCTTGTGGTTAGGTGTATTATGTGAGGATTTTAAGTTGGAAATGGTTATTTATTGTTTGGGGTATAGATGAGTAGTGTTTCTAAGTCTAAGGTCTATTCGTTGTATCTTGCATGGTGGAGAATTCTTCTATTCCTATCTCCTGCAAAATCTCATTTCATGATTAGTACCGATGTAAATCAAGCTTATGATCACCAAATAAACGCATGTCTTATGTTGTGATGATTATGATCCCTAGAACTCATTTGCAAGGTCATCTTTATGTCAATTCTTATTTTCTCACACTTCGTGCCTACACATTTCACTAGGGGTTTTCATGAAGTTTTTTCGATGCCTTTTCATATTTTACTGAAGAAAAATACTCAATGTGAGGTAACATTCATTATTCCATACTTTTAGAGCTTCAACAAGTTCCTACCCATCATTCGAGGATGAATAATCCCAACGGGGAGATAATTTAAAACCCCGCACTTTCGGACTAAATTTGAACCGTCTTTCCTACATTTATAGACTTGAACCCAATTGTTTATACTTAGATATAAGTGTGAATGACATTTCCTTTGTGTGGAAACATCTTTGGAGATGAATATACACCATAAAAATCTCCAAGCTCAAAAGTTAAGGGGAGCACTTTCCAATCTATCAAATTTTAGTTGATGATTTTTTGTGGGTCAGTTTAGAGTGATTGTCTACTAGGATATAAAGAGACATGTGTCCTACTATATATAAAATTAAATCCCTTCGAGTCTTCTTTCCAACGCCACTGACCGTTCATCAATCCAAATTTGGAGTTGAAATTTATAAGTGTTTGAATAAGGCACTGTCCAGGGTGTGCGATGGATATCGGACACACACCAATTGCCCAAGCACATTGCCTTAGCTATGATTTAGACATGCGACGCAAAACCTAAGGTTTTCATTGTCCATGCGACGCATAACCTTTCCGGGGCATCAAAAAGTGTTCTGTTTGATTTATTTTAAGAGCATAAAGGCCTTTTATCATCTCATGACCATTCCTAACTCTCTTTGGACAAAATTAAGGCCTTATAAATGTTATATTGCCTCTGTAAATTCCCAAATATCATTCCATATGCAAGATGGGAGAAACTACCTAGGTTTTGAGGTACCACTCTCTAAGGGGCCAATCTCGTTATGTTTCCTTCTATTTTTCTATGTCAAAAGGTATGTGGGACTATCCTAAATCTCACGGCATAAATTTTATTATTTTAACAATATATATATATATATATATATATATATATATATATATATATATATATATATATATATATATATATAATGAATTTTTGAGATCATTTAAAGAGCATGCATCATAAACCCGTTTTGATGAAAGTACGTAATTATCATGGTTTTTTTCATAATCTTGATTTATAATCTTGTACATACATGTTTGAGTTCAAAAAGTGATTTATGAACATGACTTGAGAAATTCCCTTCGCCATGATGAAATTTATGGTCTTAGTATGTTATGAATTGTGAATTCGGTTTGAGAGTATGAATTATAAGCTCCTTTCCTATCATGAGATTTACATATAACAAATGCTGGGGTTGTTTTATGAATGAAGATGATTCTTGCATTTAAATGACTCTTTACTTATTATTGATGGTTGTCTCATATGTTTCTTTCAAATAGGTGATTTCTATTCTAAATGCTATGATTTTTCTAATAAAGAAACTACATGTACTTAATGATTGAATTGGCCACCGCTTGTTCTAGTCTTGAAAAGAGAGTGTGTATGCATAAGTTTGCACGTGCTTTTGAAATAAGAACTCTCTTGTGATTTTAAATTCTTTGGGTGGTCATTAATATACTTTTAAGTAAGAAGGGCTATAGATAAGATGTGGTATGAAATGAATCACTTGCACGTCAGGGTATGATGATATCTTGTTGCGATATGCCCTTAACAGAATATGAAAAGAATTGTTTATAAGCATGAAGTATGTTTTTAATAGGCTAAAATTGGATTTAAAAAGAGTTAGATGTTTACCCAAAGAAGACACGAGTTCAGATAACTCATTGTCCGAAACCACATTTTAACGACACGGGTTTTATTTTACCGTGAAACAGGGGATTGTATGCTAGCGACGACCTTTTGGTGTAGTAGATAGCAGAGACCTCAACCTTTGCGGAAAACTTGGCATGGGGGCTGGGCCGCTGAGCCAAGGCCAGATTTCATATAACCCATGGGATTGTAAACTTGTAGGGTGTACCATTGTAATACCCTGTGCATTTCCTAGCTTAAATTCTCTCCTAGAATGTTAAAGATTATCTACAAAAAGGAATAAAATTTGTTACATATAGAATTTTCCAGATTTAGACCTTCCTTATCTGGGAAATTGAATAAGCTTTCCATCGATGCCAAATTCTCCCAATTTTGACACACAGTGAAGAAGTTAGGGCATTTTTAATAAAGTCGTGAGGCAACTGGGCAGTCACCACGTCGCGGTGAAGGAAAAATTCATAATTGTAATTTTCCAGTGAACCACCATAATATTTTCACATCGCGAAAAGGTCCAAATTACTCTTTGTCAATTTCCAGTAAGCCTACGCTATTTCACCGTATCGTGACTATGGCCAAAATAGCATTTCAAAGGGGAACCACAATAGCTCCGCCTTGCAGGGAACGACCAGTTTCCTCTCATCATTTTCCAGTGACCCACTGCAATAGTGACGTGTTGCGATGGCCTACTAATTCAAAAAAATATTTCTTTTTCTATTTCAACTAAAAGTTTAAAGGGCGTATTTTAGTCAATTATCAAGCCCCCAATCTGTCCAAAACATGAGATTAAACCCATTCTAAGCCTATTATGCTCATTATCCATCAATTCTTTCTCAAACAAAAACCCTAGAGTTCAAGGCTTCTTTTTAAAGAAATCAAATTCCACCATTATTTCTCCAAGAAAACTCAAAATTTAGGATTCCCATGAAAAGATAATCAAGAACTCATCTTTAAGAACTCAATTAGGAATCAATAATTCAAGATTATGCATCTAATCATATACCAAGGTATGTGGAGTTTATGAACAAGGATATTCTTTCATCCTTGTGCCCAAAACTAGTTTTGATTACAATTTCATATGATTTGGAATGAATACCCATGAGTTTTGAATTAGGGTTCATACCCATTATTGTTATTTGTAAGATTATGAGTTTTGAGAGATTTTGATGTTGAATTGCATGTCTATTTTCATATTTTCATGACTAGTGCAGTAATTTCCAAATTTTGAGATGAATTATCATTGTTTTTATTTTCAAGCATGATTATTATGATGTTTTGACATGAATTTGATGAATAAGTTATTAAGCCTAAGTTTATATGTTGATATTTCAAGAAAAATGATACTTTAAGCATCTTATGATCATATTATTTATAGATTTTCAATAAAGCTTTGATATTTTGTTCCTCGGTTTAGCTATGGAATCCACTTTACAGATTTATTATAGAATACAAAAATTCGAACAGCTTTATTTACAGATTTAATTAGATAAATGCATATTGGTTTCAGATAAAATCTTATGCTAGTTTTAAAGTGGATTTCCCATAGAATGAGCATGCAGATTAAGGGAGTAGTATTTAGCACCGAGCAAAAAGTGTGAAATTAGCATGACCTATCTTCCATAGAACTACGTAGCCAATGTAGGTACAGATTATTCCCATTCCCATACGAATGAGAGTTACAGATGTGATCACTTAGCTAAGGTTATACTCTTTTGCAGGAGTATGACACCTCTCCCAATCATGAGGTTTTCCCCATAGGGGAACGAGAGGTTGGACTCCATGTTAGCTCACATTATTTATGTCGGTTAAAAGAACCTCCCTGGTTGTTAAAGTAAAAGATTAACAGAAAAGCTTTAAGAAAAAGTAAGTGTAAAGGCTCACAAATTTATTAAGATTGTGCTTTACAGAAAGATATTAGCTACAGATTTCAGCTTTTAGATTTTAGATATAGAAGTGAGTCCTTTTATACTTAGACAGTATGATGTACAGATAGAACATTAACAAAGCTTTCAGAACTAAATATTACGACTCACTAATTTATAAAGTATGATTTGCTATTCATGATTACAGATTTTAGTATTTCAGATATTTCAGCTTATGTTAGTTATTTACATTTAGCATGCATTGTTTTATAAATTATGATGATGAGCTAATGTTTTACTTATGCATTCCCCCCATATACTTAATACATCCTTGAAGTACTGATCCACATATACATCTATGTGCTACATTGTCTCATATTGTAGGATCAGGTGCTCAGTATTAGTAGCGTGAGTCATTCGAGCATCTCCATCTAAATCTGATAGTTGGTGAGTTCTCATAGTTAGAGGACTTATTCATTTAGATTTACATCCTATTAGTTTATATGCTTTAGTATTCTTTAAAGATAGTTTGAGTTAGCTAGGGGTTTGTCCCAGTGAATCTCTAGTTATTAGACTTACAGTATTTGATTTTCAGAGATTACATTAAGATTATTTTCAGCTATTTTAGATATTTTTCTGCATTTAGCATGAATTTATGTCTATATTTCCATTATTATGAGATTTTGACACATTAGTAGGCAGAAAACATTAGCTTAAGGCTACTCGTAGTCTTAAGCACCATGTCATGTATCGGGATCAAATTTTTGGGGCCTTAAAAATTTAGTATCAGAGCCTAAGGTTTATAAGAGTCCTAGGGAGTCAGATAAGTCGCGTTACATAGAGTCTTAATCATGGGTGTGAAGAGCACCATATTTATGAGTAAGAGGCTATGGGTCATTTTTATAAAATCATCTCTTTCTTTCATGATCTATCATGCTTACAATATCTCTATCTTCTATTAGCTCATGCTCTTACATGATATTTGAATATGCCCCCTCGTCGAGCTAATGCTCGCAGAAATGGTAACCATATATCCCAGCCCGCTGATTCTTTGAATGAGAATGTATCCAATACTGAGTTTTGGGCTGCCTTTCAGGCGTTATCCCAGGCAGCGACTGCTAATGTTAGGGTAACCATCAAGCTACAGTCCCACTTCAACAGAATGGTGATTTAGCAGCAGCTAGAATTAGAGATTTCATAAGGACTAATCCGCCAGAGTTCTTAAGGTCAAAAGTAGGTGAGGACCCATAACTTTATTTAGATGAGGTTAAGAAATCACCCAGATCATGTATTTTTCTGAGGAGGAAAGTGTAGAGTTAGCATCCTATAGATTGAAGGATTTAGCATAAGATTGGGTAGTGATGTAAAAGAATGGTAGAGGTGAGAATGCAGCTCCTATAAGTTGGCAGGTATTTTAGGATGCATTTTTAGATAGGTTTTCCCATGTGAGATAAGGAAAGCTAAGATACATGAGTTTTTGTATTTGAGGCAGGGCTCCATGACATTGAAGGAGTACTACCTGAAGTTCAATCAGTTGTCTAAGTATGCCCCTGATACAATGGTTGATCCTAGGATAAGTATGAGTAAGTTTGTCACTGGAGTATCTATCTTGGTAGTCAAAAAGTGTAGTACTGCCACGCTTATTGGAGATATGTATCTTTCTAGATTGATGATTCATGCCCAGTACATTGAAGCAAAGAAGTTGAAAGGAAGAGAGAGAGAAAGTAAGAAGGCTATAATAGGGAAGTTTGAGTATGGCCAAGCTAGGTCTCAAGGAGGAAATCATTTGCAATTTCAAAATCATTCACCTATGCCAGCACCATCTTTAGCTAGTGTTCCCGCTCCTAGAGGTACACAGAAGCAGCGAGGTAAGTCTTCTATGTACAGATCCCAGAATAGTATGATTGGTAGGCCTAGTTATCCTTCATGTGCTAAGTGTGGTAAGAGTCATCTTGGTGAGTGCTTGGCTGGACAGAAAGGTTGTTTTAGTTGTGGTAAGTTGGGTCATAGTATTAGAGTTCCTATGCATTCTAAGCAGGAAAACAGAGATGTTCATCCCCAAACTCAAGCTACTAGTGTACCAGCTACTTTAGGCCACCCAGACCCTCCTCAAGGTAAATCATCCAGTATCGATGGTGGCCAGTGCTAGAATTAATTTTATGATTTACCATATCATCGGGAGCAAAAAGATTCACCAGATGTTGTTACTTGTATGCTTCATGTCTTTCATCTTAATTTTTATGTGTCTTTAGACTCTGGGTCAAGTTTTCCTTATATGACCCCATTAGTTGCAGTAAATTTTGAGATAAGTTCTAAAAAGATCCCTGAGCCCTTCTTGGTTTCTACTTCAGTTAGTGAGTCAGTTATTGCTAAATAGGTCCATAGAAAGTGTCCTATCACTGTCCTTCTAAAAATTATGTTAGCAGACTTAATAGAGTAAGATATGGTTGACTTTGATCTTATTATTGGCATGGATTGGCTTCATTCCTTTTATGTATCTATAGATTGTTACACCCGAGTGATGAATTTTTAGTTTCCAAATGAGCCAGTCTGTAAGTGGAAAGGTAATTCATTGTCTCCCAAGAGTCATTTCATATCTTATCTTAAAGCTACAAAGTTGATTTCCAAAGGGTGTATCTATCATCTTATTTGAGTTAAATACACTGAGACTCCGACAGTTCAGTTAGTCAGTATAGTCAATGAGTTTGCTAATGTCTTTCCTAAAGATTTGTCAGGGGTACCTCCCGATAGGAAAATAGAATTCAGTATTAACCATCATCCAGATACTCAGCCTATTACTATACCTCTATATCATATGGCTTCAGCTGAGCTTAAAGAGTTAAAACAGAAACTTAAAGATTTTTTAGATAAAGGTTTCAAAAGGCCCACTATTTCTTCACGGGGTGATCCCATCCTATTTATGTGAAAGAAAAAAAGTTCTTTACATATGTGCATTGACTATCATCAACTAAATAAAGGTACAGTCAAAAAATATCCTCTTACTAGAATTAATGACCTTTTCGATCAACTCCAAGGTGACAATTGCTTCTCTAAAGATAGACCTTAGATCTAGCTATCATCAGCTTAGAGTAAGGGAATGTCATATTCCAAAGAAAGCTTTCAGAATCCATTATGGTCATGTTAAGTTTCTAGTCATGTCCTTATGGCTAACAAATGCCCCAGCAACCTTTATGGACTTGATGAACAGAGAATTTAAATAGTATTTGGATATGTTTGTCATAGTCTTTATCGCTTAAATACTTGTCTAGTCTCGTAGTGAGGATGATTGTTCAAACCATCTTAAAATTGTGTTGCAAACTCTTAAAGATCACCAGTTATTCACCAAGTTGAGCAAATATGAAATTTGGCTAAGGTCAATAGCTTTCCTTGGTCATATTGTTTCCAGTAAGGGCATTAGAGTTGATCCCCAAAAGATAGAAGTCATATGAAATTAGCCTAAACCTATGTCTCCGTTAGACATTTGGAATTTCTTTGGTTTAGCTGGTTATTACGGATGTTTTCCTGAGGGTTTCTGATAACGCTCAATCCACGGCTCTCATAGGAGTGTAAAGCGGTCGTTTGTCAAATGTAGAACCCAACAGGGTTGGGTATCGATCCCTCAGGGAATAGCTTGGTCAACAAGTAAGCAACAATTACTAGACCTTTAGTGCAAGTCTCGTAAAAAGGGGGGATTGTAATGTGTAACCAAAATATTAAAGTAAAACTGAAAATAGCAAAGTAAAAAGAAATAATATTTAGTAAGTTGTAAACAATGAGAATTGAGAAGTTGGGGTTATGTCCACCTTATGAGTTATACGTCTCTATTGGCTATGAGTGTGTGGAGTTCAGACATGCATGTGCTTATAGAGAATTGTATTCGATGGTAAATCCAGGTGTCTTTCGACCTATTCGAGGATTATTTCACTGTACTCTTTCGAACTTAAAGCGTATCTAACGGTACAAATTCTCCAAGAGGTTGATCCAGTTATGGCACTAACTTTTTAATAGGGAATGGGACCCTACTACCTTGACATTATCTCTTTTCCAGACATATAACTTTCTTTCGAACAAGTTAAATGCTATACTGGCGTATTCTTGCGTTTGCAACCACAAAGAATTTAGATTAAGATGAAGAGAATAATGATATAAGAAACATACGTGTCATGAACTCACAAACTCACAGCAATAGATAGTATCTCATACGGCTTCCATAACCCCAACAGAGAAGTTTAGTTACCCATGAGTATGAAGGAAATCACAATCGACATTGGTATCATACCACAATAGAGATTTCGTGTAGTAGTAGTGTGGTAGGCGTTAGGCGTGAATTCCTAGCAAAGTAACGTTTCTCTTGTTGCGGAAATTTAGAATTGAATAGATGAATAGAAGAAGAATAAAAAGTAGAATTAATGGAAAGATTCGGAATTGAAGAATTAAAAGTAGTAGTGAATGATGAATGATGAATTGTAGTAGAATTGTAGAATAGAAAGAGGTAGAATGTATAAAAATCTCTATCAAGATAGGGTATTTATAATACCCATATCCTATACCTACTAAGCTAATAAATTACTTAACTCAATCCTACTAGGTTAACGTATCATTATCTTAATCCTAATAAGTTACTGCTAGTCCCCAAAGTCTTCAGAAATGTTGTTTTAGCCCGGGACAGATTTTCCATGTGCCACTTTTAGTCCTTGGCGTCCAAGACTCCCTTTTCTCCTCTCGTAAAGCTTTCTTTGGCGTCAAGTTATCCATCAAATGCTGAATTCTGCATCATTTATACCTGAAACTTTGCTAATCATGTTCGTTAGCTCACTTACAGGAAAAAGGACTAAAAGTTCATGAAATATATAAATTGTTCTCAAAACATGGCTAAAATATGGGCAAAATCTAGTGCTATAGGCGTGTAAATTTGCCTATCATCAACACCCCACACTTAAAGCTTTGTTCGTCCTCGAATAAAATATCATGTCCATCTAAACATCAACTTAGGCTTTCACAGCAACAACACAAAATATTCATCAAGACAAGCATAACGATTATCAACAAAGAGTAGTTTTCCGATCATTAGTAGAAACAATTTAAGCTCTAGCATAGACTCGTGATGGTGGTCAACTAATCTTCAACGGTTAAGGCACAAAGAATCATACACAACTACCCAAAACTCATCAACCATGTGTGTCTCACAATATATTACCCATAATCACTCATAAGTATAGCATATTTTTAAACATGGGTATCAAAACATCCTTGCTCTCACTCTCACAAAGAATTCATATGCAGCAACTGATATCCATAGGCTTGCCCTTAGTGTAATGCTCCACTAAATGTCAGAATGTTAAGCTTAGGATCAAGTAGGTATTTTGATGGTTGTAATGTAGGCTAAGGGACAGGTAGGACTATTTTGGCCAGAAATAGTGACTAAGTTCTTAAGCGCTTTAATACATCACATTGTATCATTAACACTTTTTCTTTCAAACAACCTTTCTTCTTTCTTTTCTTCTTCCACCCTTTTTTTCTCCTCTTTTGTTTTTCAATTTTAAGAATAACTCACTTTTCAGTTTTCTTTTCATAACATACCTCTTATGATAGCACTTCTTTTTTATAATGAATTCTAGCAACCAATGCATTCTAAAGTATCATACTCACCCAATTTCCTCTTATTTTGTCACATGACTTTTCACTTTAAAGCACTTAGGAATTTGGATCAAATTATGGTATTGAAAAAAATGGATTAGGCTTACATACGAGGTTTGTCAAAGAAAATAGGCTAAAGGCTCAAAAAGGTTTAACTAGGATGATGTCCATGGGCAGGTAAAACGAAGATAAACAACCATAGGTTGCCAAAGAAATGACTAAATCATCTCCTAAACTTACACTTTATTTTCGCTTTACATACATACCAGGCAAGTTCTAGCATCAGCCACAAATATAGAATATACTATTATCTCACACACACAAGGCACATGGTCGACTTTATTGGGAGTAATATAGAATCTTGACCCAATAGTTGAAGGAATTGAACCACACAATATCACATAGTGAGTCACAATTAGAGCCTAAACGTCTCAATAGTCATAATTGTAGCACATACTCTTGTTATAATCTCATGCTGCCTATTAGAATAATTTCATGCGAAGCTAAGTTTTTAGAAAAAATACTAAAAAAAATGATAAATAAAAAAATGATTAACTAAAAACTAAGCAAACAAACAAATATAAATGTAAATGCGGATAAAGAAGTAAAGCATGCAAATACCACCACCCCACACTTAGACGGGACACTGCCCTCAGTGAAAAATAAATGCGAAGAACCTGGTCAGTCGGACTCTTCCTCAATGTCGGGGGTCATACCCCCTTCATCAGAATCATCATTGGAGTCATCGCCATCAGAATTCTCCTCCACGTTGGAGTCTAGCATGCGTCGATCATCATCGGTCGGCACATCATCATCAAGAGGTTCCTCAAAGTATGTACCTACTCCACACATCTCCCTTGCATGCACATTGGATAATCATGGTCCAGCTGTTGGAGCTCTACAGCAGTTGGAACACGACCTTCGCTCATCATTGTAAACTGTGTCATGCCATAAAGATGGTGAAAGAAACTCTCATCCCGAGCATGTCTCTCTGCCATAGTAAGGTTGACGCCATGTGTTGTTTCAACATCTTTGACCTTTGTAAGGTCAAACTTCTTCGAATTATATGGGAGTTTATGATCAGCTGGTTTCTCTTCGATGTCCTTCTTCCGCAAGATTGCAGTCAACAGATTTCCAAAGGTAAAGTGGGACCGCTTGTGTAGCCTGGCCTTCCGCATTGTAGACCGAATGATTACGCCAATGTTGATAGGGACATTTGTCATTAGTGCATATACCAAACACACTCTATCTCTTGTTAGTTTGGTGTACTGGGTCCCTGGTATGAGGCAAGAGTTGACAATATGCAACCATATCCTTGCTTCCCTATTCAAAGGATCATAGGGAAAGGTGTTGTGTCATCCGGTGTCTTTATGTCTGCTCCACCTTGCCATGGATATACTTTCACAAAGTGTGTGTCGAATTGCTCTATACGAAGGTCTACTGTACAGTTCTTTGAATGGTGTTGGATCGATTGAAGGCAAGCCAAGAAAGGAGTTGAACAAATCCGCATTGAGTTGTAAAACTTGGCCCCGAATCTTGACTTCGCTGTCTATGGTTTTCGGCAACCAGTTGGCATAAAATTCTCTTGTCAAATCAAGATTGCATTCTCTCATGTCTTGGAAGATGAAATCCATATGTGATTCCATGATCTTTGCCAACATGCATGGCTCCTACTTCGCTAGGCTTTCCTTGTTTATCAAGTCGACATGAACATATTTTCTTTCCTTGTTGTTCCTATACCATTCCTTCGCTTCCTCCTCAAGAACCCATTTTATTCCAAACATGCGGCGTGGTAATTGCATTGAGGATGATTCTCCGTGCTCTTTGAGGCCTCTTTTCTTGCCCTTTTGGGAAGTTGTAGCCTTATCTTTGCCTTGTCTGGCTTTGGGTGCCATTGTACCTGAGACTAAAACATTGTTCCTATTAGCATCATCTCGATAGATACAATCTATAATCAAGCATTAGGGGTACCATCCCACACTTAGTTTGTTGGCACAAACTAGTGAAGTGAAAGTGGTTGATTACTCAAACTTCATCGACATACGTTTTAGGAGCTATATTCCAACAAGAAAATCAGAGATGTAACACTTCTTGCAATCTTTGCAATACTTTCATGTTAGATATATCAATACTACTACATAGGGATTAAATCAAGGTATAGTATCTATCAATAATCACAACTTCCTATGTCGGTAGGCAACTATAAGTCTTATTACAATGAACGAGTCATTCCAACATGTAAGTATTCAAGTGACAAAATTATACAATGTTAATGACTATAGCAATTCCGCAAGTAGTATGACAATGCATCAAAATCAAATTCAAGTCAGAAACAAGTTAAGATCATCCTAACGTATATGTTCACTCACTTGGTTTTGTATCAACAATTCCAACACATTCACATCACCAATACTTATTTCAAGATGTATAAATACGTAATAGACATAGTAACGTAGTACTTACGAAAAATAAATGATGAACAAATGAGTACTTACATGATTGAAGCCTTTGGAGATGTTCTTGTGAAGTGGGAGAGCAAAAAGAAAAGTTTTGAGAGTATTTGGATGCTATGTGCGGCGCCTAAGATAGGTTTCAATGTGTTTGTGTCTCAAGACTAAGTCTCCTATTTATAGAAAAAGATTGGGTCAGGTTTTGACCCATTTAAAATCGGTTTTGGAGACAAAAAGTGACCATAGGTGGCGCCTTTAGCTTTGCCTAATCTTGGCATAGGCGGCGCCTTTTGCAAAGCATTGTCTAGCATAGGCGGCGCCTATGCCATGGCATTCCTAGGCATAGGCGGCGCCTTTCACTTTGCACATGAGGTTCAAAGACCAAATGCTTTAGCATAGGTGGCGCCTGGCATACTTGAGCACGGGCGGTGCCTATGCTATGGCACACTAGATTCCGAGACCTTGGGCCATAGTATAGGCCTTGCCTTGTTCGTGGTCTAGTTTACCTAGGCCTAGCCTTATTCGATGCCTATATTTTCATGAGCAATGCTCAATCCATAGCCTTGTGCATCTTAATGCCTAACTTACCACCTTTACCATGCAATACGTCCAAATAGAAATTTGAAGCCAATCTACTCGTTTTATACCTCTTGCACCTACATTTGCTCAAAAACAATGAAAATGATTAGAACGATGGGTTACCTCCCATCAAGCGCCTTAGTTTTGGTCACGGTACGACTCTTATTTTTGGATTTTTATTTATCAAAAGCAAAATACGTACTAGAATGAAAGAAAGACAAAAAATGAAAAATGATAAACGATAGGTTGCCTCCCATCTAGCGCCTTATTTATTGTCGTGGCATGACATAGTTACCTCGCGTACTTAGACTTCGTCGATATAAGTGATGGCCATATAATTTATCGAATCAAAAGGACCAATATAGGGTTTAACACATTGGCCATTCACCTTGAAGACAACACCATTATTGTCCTCCAATTCAACTACTCCAGACGAGTAGAGTTGGATAACTTTGTATGGACCAGACCACTTGGACTTTAACTTACCTTGGAATAGCTTCAATCTGGAGTTGAAGAGAAGCACCATATCAACCTTTTGAAAGTTTCGTCGAACAATCCGCTGATCATGATACTTTTTCATCCGCTCCTTGTATAGGTCTGATCTTTCATAAGCATGGAGAATTCATCCAATTCGTTCAGCTGCTCTAATCTCAGATTCATCGCATCATCCCAATTTAAATTGAGTCTCTTTAATGCCCATAATGCCTTATGCTCGAGCTCAATGGGTAAGTAGCAAGCTTTCCCATAAACTAGTTGATAAGGAGACATGACAATGGGTGTTTTGAATGTAGTCCTATACGCCCATAGTGCATCGTCCAGCTTCCGAGACCAATCCTACCTATAAGCATTTACCGTCTTATCAAGGATTTGCTTGATCTCTCGATTGGAAACCTCTATCTGTCCACTAGTTTGTGGGTGATAAGGTGTTGCTACCTTATGTTGCTTGACACCATATTTGGCCAACACAGATTTGAATAGCTTGTTGCAAAAGTGAGAACCTCCATCGCTTATGATAGTACGTGGTACTCCAAAGCGAGAGAAGATTTCCTCTTCAAGAATGCTACAACATGCTTCCCTTCGTTGTCAGCCAATGCTACAACTTTAACCCATTTCGAGACATAATCTACCACAACTAGGATGTACTTATTTCCAAACAAATTTATGAATGGACCCATAAAATCAATACCCCATACATCAAAGAGTTCTACCTCAAGAATTTTTGACATGGGCATTTCATGTTGTTTTGAAATAGCACCTTGTCTTTGGCATTGGTCGCATCTTCTAACAAAGTCATAGGCATGCTTGATGTCCTCCAACTTGGGAAGTGTGGCATGCTTCCAATATAGTAGGCACCTCTACATGGGATATACATCGTCGGATAATACCATCCGCGCATCGTCGAAACAAATATGGCTCATCCCAAAAGTAGTGTTGTACATCATGCATAAACTTTGTCTTTTGATGGTAAGATAAGTTTGCAGGTATCACATTACTCACCACAAAATTTGCAAAGTCAGCATACCATGGTAAGTTTTCTATTATCGTCGCTAAGATCTCCTTGTCAGGGAATGCATCATCAATCTCGATTTCAGGCTGCGTCACATGCTCGTTCTCGAGTCTAGATAGATGATCAGCTACTTGGTTCTCGCAACCTCTTCTACCTTTAACCTAGAAATCATACTCTTGTAGCAGCAAAACCCATCGAATTAGTCTTGGTTTTGCATACTTCTTTGTCATTAGATACCTTAGACTTGCATGGTTTGTATGAACGATCACTTTAGTACCCAACAAATAAGCACGGAACTTCTCAAACGCATACACAACCGCTAGGAGATCTTGTTCCATGACAGTGTAGATCTTTTGGGCTTCGTTTAGGACCTTGCTCGCATAGTAGATAGGATGAAATAGATTCTCCTTTCTCTGGCCAAGTACAGTACCAACGGCTACACCACTAGCATCACACATGACTTCGAATGGGAGAGACCAATTTGGTGCTACCATGATAGGGGCTTCAATGATTTTTCTCTTGAGGCATTCGAATGCCTTCAAATAACCACGTATGTTGAAGTCAAACTTTGCATCTTTCTCCAAGAGTTTGACCGAGAAAACTGCGAACTTCTTTTACTGAAATTGGAGGTCGTAGCTTTTCGATGACTTCAATTTTAGCTCGATCAACCTCAATTCCTCTATCAGAGATTTTATGCCCAAGAACGATTCCTTCTTTTACCATAAAGTGGTACTTCTCCCAATTCAGTACTAGGTTGAATTCTACACATCTTTGCAAAGCCATACTTAGGTTTGCCAAGCACGCTTCAAAAGACTCACCAACAACTGAAACGTCGTCCATAAATACCTCCAAAGTGTCTTCAACCATATCAAAAAAGATGGACATCATACAACGTTGAAAGGTGGCTGGTGCGTTACATAGCCCGAATGGCATACGTTTGAAGGCAAATGTGCCATATGGATATGTGAACGTTGTCTTCTCTTGGTCTTCGGGGTCAATACAAATCTGATTATAGCCTGAATAACCGTCTAAGAAATAAAACCATCCTTTCCCCGCTAATCGATCTAGCATTTGGTCCATAAATGGCATTGGAAAGTGATCTTTGAGTGTCCAAGAATTCAGCTTTCGGTAGTCCATGCATACTCTCCATCCAGTGATGGGTCTGAGTGGAATAAGCTTATTCTTCTCATTTTCGACCACCGTCATGCCTCCTTTCTTGGGAACACATTGTACCGGGCTTACCCATGTACTGTTAGAGATTGGATACACAACTCCTACGTCTAACCACTTGATAATTTCTTTCTTCACTACTTCTTGCATAGGTGGATTGAGACGCCTTTGATGCTCAATGGTGGGAGTGCAATTCTCTTCAAGCTGAATTTTGTGTGAACAAATCCCAGGTGGAATACCAATAATATCCGTAATGGTCCATCCAATGGCTCTAATATACTTCTGTAGAATAGCAATGAGAGCTGCAACTTGTTGCTCACCTAAATCTGCTGCCACAATGACTGGAAGTGTGTTTCCGCTTCCTAAGAATGCGTACTTTAAATGACTTGGCAGCTCCTTCAATTCTAACATGGGTGGCTCTTCAATAGATGGCTTAGCTGGTGGTGTGGGTCAATTTTTGAGATCAAGGTCCATCTTCTTGGGAGCATGGCGATATGTCCCTAATCCTGATAGAGCACAAATAGCTTCTTTACAATTTTTAGTATCCTTACCTTCTCCATTCATGAGCACAATCGCCAAAAGGTCATCAATAATTTGCTCTTCTTCAAGTAATTCTTTCTCATCATCAAATTAAACATCAGCCACCAAAAATACACTCAGATCTTTGGGTTGCTTCATTGATTTGCACATATCAAAGCGAACTACTTCGTCATTTATTCGGAATGAAAGTTCATTAGCTCTCAAATCAATGAGCACACTTCCTATAGCAAGGAAAGGGCATCCCAAGATTATGGGAACTTCTGAGTCTGCCTCACAATCCAAAATAACAAAGTCTGCCAGAAATATGAATGAAGAAACCTTTACCAATACATCACATAGAATACCAACAGGTCGTTTTACCAACCTATCCGCCATGACGAGCCTCATATTGGTTGGAGTAGTATCACCCAACCCCAACTTTTTATAGATAGAGAATGGCATCAAATTGATGCTGGCTCCTAAATCACATAATGCTTTGGCAAAATTCAGAGATCCAACGGTGCAGGGAACAGTGAAAGCTCCGGGGTCAGCCTTCTTCTGAACTATTGATCGGGTAGCGATTGCGCTGCAGTGATGAACATTATCTTTCAACTCATAGCTTGCTGCCCACTTCTTTGTCAAAAGATCCTTCATAAATTTCGCATACCCAGGCATTTGTTCAAGTACCTCCACCAATGGAACATTAATGGTCAGCTGCTTTAACATAGTCATTAATTTGCTGAACTTTGTGTCATCTGCCACCTTCTTCAATCTTTGGGGAAAAGGTGGTGGTGGGTATGGAATTGTTCTCTCCACGTCTTTCTTCTTCTCTTGCTTCCGTTTTTCAGCTTTTTCAGGTTGCAAATCATGAGGGGTGACGTTATGAATGTCAGTATCAGCTGCTGCGGCACCTTCCCCTTTCGCCTTATCATCAATTTCCACTACTTCATCAACCACTTGCTTGCCTTTTGCTGAAGTTTTCAGCACCTTACCACTTCGGGTAGTGATGTCCATGCATGACCCATCATTCCTTGGGTTTTGCACAGTGTCGCTAGGTAAAGTGCCAGCCTTTCTTTGATTGAGTGCTGCTAAAAGTTGGCTCAATTGTTGTTCTATTTGCTTGATTGAAGTAGAATGGGAATCAACTAATTGTTTCATGGAGGACAAATCATTAATTACCTCTGTTACTCCCGCACTCGTTGCTTTCACTCCTTTCAATAGTTTAGCCATCATGTCTTCCATACTTCCAGAACTAGATGTGGTGGCATCACGTCCTCCTGGGGGAATGTATAAACCACTCTTTTCATTCTTGTTCTTCCAACTACCTTGGTCCTTGATTCCAGATTTATCATAATAGTTCCGACCTTGGTTTCCTTAGGTATTCCTGCAGAAACCCCCCTGATTGTTTAAGTAGTTGGCCTCTTCTTCCGAACCAGATTCGTCTCTTCCTTTTGACGCAATAGCTTTGACTTTTTTGGTCTTCCCTGATAATAGATGCTTTGTAAGAAGATCCACTTGTGTTTTCATATGCGCAATATCTTGATCACGTTCTTCTTCTCTTCTTCTTTAGTCTGCAGTCATGCTAATAGATAAAGTGGGGCTTGCTACCTCAGAATCCATGGTATGCCAATCTCTGCTTTGCTTCGTCATATGATCTAGCATATTGCTTGCTTCACCAAAGGTGAGGTCCATAAAAGATCCTCCAGTCGCATTATCCACCACTGGTTTAGTTATTCAATTCAAGGCTCTATATAGTATCTCCATTAGGTAAACATTAGTCATATGATGGTTTGGGCACCTCATTAGCTTTGTCTTGAACCTCTCCTATGTTTCATGAAGAGCTTCAGTGGGAAGCTGACGAAAGTTGCTGATTTCATCTCTCAATTGGGCTCTTTTGGATGGCAGAAAGAATCTTTCTAGGAAAGCGTCTCTCAATTGCCTTCAATTTGTAATAGAATCAGGAGTCAGCCCATTCAACCATAGAGTTGCCTCCCCAGACAGAGACAATGGAAATAGATGTAATCGAATTGCATTCTGACCAACACCAGGATTGTCAAATGACTTGCATATAGAAATAAAGTTGATGAGATGCATATTCGGATCATCGCCTGCTAGTCCACCAAATAATCCCTTGAGTTGCAATAACTGAATAATGGTGCTCGTGATGTTGAACTTGGCTCCGGGCGCTAATGATGGAGGAATAATGGCTCCTATGGCTCCGGCTCCATCAAGATCATCATCATCATCGTCAAAGGCTGGTTGCATAGCTCAGCATTCAGGCCTAAACCTAGCTTGATGATCTCTTCTGTTGGCAGGTGTTGCGATCTCAGCGGCATGCCTAGGGTTTAGTAACTCGTTATCACCTAGATCCTCATCGCCAGGATTTGTTGCTCGCCCAGGGTTATCAATGTTTTGTTGGTGTACTTGGGTGGCGGCAAGAGCAGCCAATCTCACCTGTTCCTGTTGAGCAGCTATTCTTTTGATTTTGTTTTGTGCCTCCATTCTGCCAATGCATTGTGATTCAGGATTGATAGGTAATAACGGTTCACCAGAACTTCGAGTATGGGGCATGCACTGAATAAAAACCTGCAGTAAACAAAAACAACAACTAAAAGTAAAAGTATGAGAATCTTTGACCAAAGGGTCTAGTAATTATCACGAACTTAATTGACACTTGTATTCCCCGGTAACAGCGCCAATTTTTGATAACTCTCAATCTACATCTCTCGTAGGAGTGTAAAGCGGTCGTTTGTCAAATATAGAACCCAACAGGGTTGTGTATCGATCCCTTAAGGAATAGCTTGGTCAACAAGTAATCAACGATTACTAGACTTTTAGTGCAAGTCTCGTAAAAAAGTGGGGATTGTAATGTGTAACCAAAATATTAAAGTAAAACTGAAAATAGCAAAGTAAAAAGAAAGAATATTTAGTAAGTTGTAAACAATGAGAATTGGGTAGTTGGGGTTATGTCCACCTTATGCGTTATACGTCTCTATTGGCTATGAGTGTGCGGAGTTCAGACATGCATGTGCTTATAGAGAATTGTATTCGATGGTAAATCCAGGCGTCTTTTGACCTATTCGAGGATTATTTCACTTTACTCTTTCGAGCTTAAAGCGTATCTAACGGTACAAATTCTCCAAGAGGTTAATCCAGTTACGACACTAACTTTTTAATAAGGGATGGGACCCTACTACATTGACATTATCTCTTTTCCAGACATATAACTTTTCTTTCAAACAACTTAAATACTATACTGGTGTATTCTTGCGTTTGTAACCACAAAGAATTTAGATTAAGATGAAGAGAATAATGATATAAGCAACATACGTGTCACGAACTCACAAACTCACAGCAATAGATAGCATCTCATACGACTTCCATAACCCCAACAGAGAAGTTTAGTTACCCATGAGTACAAAGGAAATCACAATCGACATTGTTATCATACCACAATAGAGATTTCATGTAGTAGTAGTGTGGTAGGCGTTAGGCGTGAATTCCTAGCAAAGTAACATTTCTCTTGTTGCGGAAATTAAGAATTGAATAGATGAATAGAAGAAGAATAAAAACTAGAATTAATGGAAAGATTCGGAATTGAAGAATTAAAAGTAGTAGTGAATGATGAATGATGAATTGTAGTAGAATTGTAGAATAGAAAGAGGTAGAATGTACAAAAATCTCTAGCAAGATAGGGTATTTATAATACCCATATCCTATTCCTACTAAGCTAATAAATTACTTAACCCAATCCTAGTAGGTTAATGTATCATTATCATAATCCTAATAAGTTACTGCTAGTCCCCAAAGTCTTCAGAAATATTGTTTTAGCCCGGGACAGATTTTCCATGCGCCACTTTTAGTCCTTGGCGTCCAAGACTCCCTTTTCTCCTTTCATGAAGCTTTCTTTGGCGTCAAGTTATCCATCAAATGCTGAATTCTGCATCATTTATACCTGAAACTTTGCTAACCATGTTCGTTAGCTCAGTTACAGGAAAAAGGACTAAAAGTGCATGAAATATATAATTTATTCTCAAAACATGGCTAAAATATGGGCAAAATCTAGTGCTATAGGCATGTAAATTTGCCTATCATCAGTTTCTCATTTATAGCATACCCTATGTCTAAACTGACCCAAAAAAAACCTAAATTTCAGTGATCAGATTCCTGCAAGAAGAGGTTTTAGGAGTTGAACACTCAACTCACTTCAGCCCTAGTTTTAGCGTTACCTGATGGTATAGATAGTTTCGTTGTGTAATATGATGCCTCTAGAGTTGGTTTATTTTATGATTTGATGCAAAGAGGTAAGGTTATAGACTATGCCTCTAGACAGATTAAGCCTCATAAAAGTAATTACCCAACCCATGATCATGAGTTAGCTACAGTTATGTTTGCTTTGAATATATAGAGACATTATTTGTATGGGGTGCATCTTAATGTGTTCACTAATCATAAAAGTTTTTAGTATATTTTTACTCAGAGAGAGTTAAATCTTTGATAGAGAGGATGGTTAGAATTGTTGAAAGATTATGACATGAGTGTATTGTATCAATCGAGCAAGGCGAATGTAGTGGTAGACACCCTTAGTATATTGTCTATAGGCATATTGCTCATATGGAGGATGATAAGAAAGAGTTGGTTCGGGAAGTTCATCGGTTAGCTATATTGGGTGTGAGATTGGTTGATTCAACTGAAGGGAATATTTGGTTCAAAGTAGTTTTGAATCATCCCTAGTTTCAAAAGTTAAAGAGAAGCAAGATAAGGATTCGAGTTTGGTCAAACTAAAGGAGTCAGTTAAAGACCAAAAGATAGAGGTTATCTCCCAAGGAGGAGATAGTATGTTGAGGTACCAGAGTAGATTGTCTGTATCATGTTTTGATGATTTGAGGCAGAAGATTATAGTGGAAGCGTATGGTGCACGTTATTCCATCCATCCAGGGTTATCAAGATGCACCGCAATTTACGGGAAATTTATTAGTAAAGTGGTATGAAAAGAGATATAGCAGAGTTTGTATCCAAGTATGCAACTTATCAACAGGTTAAGGTAGAGCACCAGAGACCTAGTGGTATGTTGTAAGAGTTTGGTATCCCCACTTAAAATTAGGAAGAGGTGAATATGGATGTTAGGACTGGTTTACCTCATTCACGTCGTCAGAATGATTCTATTTGGATTATTATAGACAGATTGACTAAGTCAGCATATTTCTTGCCAGTTCACATATCTTACACAGCTGAAGATTATGCTAAGTTGTATATTAAAGTGTTAGTCAGACTACATGGAGTTTCTTTATCTATTATCTCAGATATGGGGTACTCAGTTTTAGAAAGCCTTTCAAAAGGGTCTTGGTACCCAAGTTCATCTTAGTTTAGGTTTTCATCCGTAGAAAGATGGTCAGGTAGAAAGGACCATTCAGACTCTAGAGGACATATTGATCGCTTGTGTTCTTGATTTCAAAGGTAGTTGGAATGACAATCTTTTGTTGATTTAGTTTGCTTATAATAACAGTTATCATACTAGTATTCAGATGGCTCCATTTGAGTCTATTTATGGGTGAAGATGTAGATCGCTACTTGGTTGGTTTGAAGTGGGTGAGGCCACTTTGATTGGGCCAGACATGGTGTTTGATACCATGGAGAAAGTTCAGTTGATCAGAGAGAGATTAAAAGCATTCCAGAGTCATAAAAAATCTTAAGAAAACGTAAGAAGGAGAGATCTTGAGTTCGAGGTTGATGATCTTGTGTATTTAAAAGTTTCACCCATGAAAGGGGTGAAGAGATTTGGCAGGAAAGGGAAGCTTAGTCCCCGATATGTAGGTCCCTTTTGAATTTTGAGTCATGCTAGGAAGGTGGCGGATGAGCTTGAGCTACGCGCAGGTTTATCCTCAGTTCATCTAGTGTTCCATGTATCCTTGTTGAAGAAGTGCATAGACGATTCAGCCATTATAGTTCCTCTAGAGAGTATAGATATTCAAAATATCATTTCTTATGAAGAAGTTCCAGTAGAGATCTTTGATCATCAGATTCGTAAACTAAGGAACAAAGAATTTCCCTTGGTCAAATTTCTGTGGAGAGATCAGTCCATTGAGGGTGCTACTTGGGAAGCAGAAGTATACTTGCATACCAAATATCCTCATCTCTTCTCCACGAACTCAGATTCAGCTGAAGGTAATATTGTTTCTTCATTCAGTTCTTTTCCAACTTCAGATTCAGTCATATAGTATTTTCATGCGAATCCATGCACTCTTATATCAGTTTAGTAGCTCATTGTAATGAGATTCAGTTATTCAGTTTATTTCAATTGTTGATTTGTGAGCTAATGCTAACATATTTGAGGCTTTTAACTAAGAATAATTGTAAAGTCTTAAGCAACTTTTGTCATTTTTTATTGTTTTATGTTTGATTTTGCAGAAGAAGCTAATATGTTAGAGAACCAACAAGAATGGAAGCAAATGAGCTGAAATCTAAAGTAAATAGAGGCAAAGTGTGGCTGACGACATTTATGATAAGTTAAAAGTTGTGACGGTATTTTGTGATAGGTCATCAAAGAGCTAATAAGCCATCAAAAATGCCATCAGCCTAAGGCAGTACATGAGAACTGAAGTAGAGACTTGATAATATTTGTGATAAGTCGTCAAGGAGGTGATAGGGCATCACCGTTTGTCATCAGCATTAGACATCAAGTATCAAACCAAAGAGGAAGCTGACGATATTTGTGATAAGTCGCCAGTCTCCTGATAGGCTATCACAAATGGTATCACCTAATCCAAAGAATTTTTGAATTTTTATTATTTTGTTTCCATAATTAGGGTGAACTATTTAAAGACTTGGTTAGGGTTTTCTTAAGAGTTCCGAACCTTGAGTTTTGAGACACGATACTTTGGTATATTCTCTCGCTAACTTCTTGTCTTGAAAAACCAATTACTTTGAATAGAATTTAATCATTATTTTGGGATTTCCTTTGTGATTTAATCGGAGAATCTCTAGTTTCTATTCATTTTGTGGTAAGTTTATCTTTCAAAGCACGAATCCATCAAGTTGCTTTGATTATTACATCATGAGCATCTAAATTCCCTTAACCTGAATTATGGGATATAGGGTTAGGTCATGATAAGATGCTGAGTGTTCAGGATTCGGAAGGTGGTAGGACTTTTTGATAAATCTGATGTTTTAATTATTGTCTGTTGGTTTCAAATGATAGATAACACCTGCTTTGATTTTCTTGAGAAAGAAATCAAATGTAGTGGGAAGTGAATCATCAACAGGGACTTGGAAACACTAAACTTCCGTTTAATAATCAACGTTGTAACAAAGTTGGTTAACTTGAGGTAAAATCTAGGCAATGAATGTAAATTCCCTAAGTCCGAGAGGATTAGGTAATTAAATGCTCAAGTAGGTCGAGAGACATTTAGGCATAACTTCGATAAAGATAACTTATTTTCCTACCTACCATGAGAATCTTAAACCACTAATAGCATTTGTTAAGTACCAAATCCCTAGTGAACATAATTCTGGTTTTTCCATAAACTCTTGATTACAAACTGAAACTAAGGTGACCAAAAAATTATTTGCTAATCTCCAAAAACCCCCATTTTATCTTTTCATGCCAGTTGTTTGAATTCAACTTGTAGCTATAGTTTCAAATTAGTTTAATCGCCACTCACATTGTTCCCTGTGGATTCAACCCCAACTCCAAAAGTTGGGTAAATATTGACGATGACCGTCTTGCACTAAATTGACGTGTAAGTTGAGCGTTATCAAAAATGGCACCACATTTGGGGAAAATTTTGGTGTATTGAGTTGGTTTGGAATTTTAGTTTACTTTCTTGAATTCAAACTTGTAAATATTTGTTTAGTTTATATTTTTTATATTATTTTATTTTTATTTAGTTTATTTTCTTTTATTTTTATTTTTCTCACACCTTTATTGAGATGTCAGCCTTGAAAGATGGTTTTTTGAGTCATGAAGATTCTTATTATTATTATGGGGGACCATATTTTGAGGCATGCTAACCATATTTACCTGGAAGTGCATGGATGGGACCTTCACAATATGATATGGATATTGTCCTACTTACTGTAACTTGGTGTTTGGCTTGTGGTAAAAGTGATCATTCTGAAAATATGTGTGTTATCACGATTCAAATGGAAAAATTGATGAAATGAATTTTAGAGAATCAAGCACAATTGTAGGCAGAGCTAAAGCAGTTACCACTCCCACAATGTTTACTGTGGCTAAATAAAGAAGAATATGAGGAGGACATTAGACAATTTGAGGAGAAAAATCAAGAATCGCAACCACTCAATTGTCATCTTGATCTTGAGACTAACATTGAGAAGGTGAATAAAATTGAGTGTGTAGTAAATAGTGTAAATTTGAAGTAGAATTAGTTCGGCCTCACTCGAAGCATTTTTCCACATTATGTTTAGATGATATCTTGTCTGTGGAATCATCTAAAATAGTGGAAGAGTGCGAAGATAAGGACCAAAAATCCTATATTCTTTATTTACACTTGATAAGCAACATAAAAGTACACATCACTTTAAATCCAAGTGGTTTACCACGCTCAATCTATTACTCAACTTCTGAATTTTTGTACCACGCCCTATGATCGAGGCAAGAAGATGGACTCTAAGTTGGGGGTGAAATTCAAATCGTATAAGTGGAGGGATAAAGTATGAAGAACTTTTAAGGTATCTTGATGAATTTTGAGTAGTCAAGATAACCTAGTCGTTCCGCGACACTAAATTAGGTGCTTCTTGGGAGGCAACCCAAGGTATTTTGTTATTTGTATTCGTATTATATGATTGACATCAGATCTTTGCACCCATGGTTCCACAGGTATGTTTTTGACTCTCTTGTTTTGGTTTGATGCATTGGGGTTAATGTATGATTATAAGTTGAGGGTGGGACTGCATATGGATGTTGATGTCCTCTTGGGGTTTTTGATGTTGTGCCTTTTTCCCCGGAGTATTTTCTTAGTAGAGCCTGCATGTTTAGGCATATTGTTATTTATTGTAAAATATTGTAGTTGACTAGGAGAAATACAAGTACCTTAGATAGTTAAACTTTTTTTGTGATTTTTGAGCACCTCTCCAATAGACTGAGTATTTAACTGTGTGAATTGCATCTGATTATGACCACTGTGAATCATTGTATGGCATTAGTTTTAGAGATGCAGTAATCATTGCTAAACAGATGTATGAATTGAATGAGTAGTAGCTTGTGATATATTTGTGTCCCAAGTGAATGCGAGATCTTACTCAGTTCCCGTTGTATGTTGAAATTGAGAACTTACTCGGTTAGTCTTACCTTGGTTGAAGGATAGGGTTTAGGGAAGGATCATAGGCCATTTTCATATTAGCTCACTTTTAGACTAAATAACCTTACCTATATGCAGAATATCCCTTGATCCCTGCTTTGATCTTGATTAGCCTATTTCCTTATATGACACTGTCACTTTTCCAGTTTATATTATACTGAACCTGTTTTGGTCGTGGTCCTCCTTGGGCACTATGTGCCTTGACTTGGGGAAATGGCCTAAGTTGAGGGTAGCTATCATAGGGGTGTGTGATATAGAATGAGTATAAAGAAAGGTTGCATAAAAAAAGAATAAAAATCTGGGTATAGAGAAAAAGAGCAAGAAAAAGAAAAATTGTGAAAAAGAATAAGTAGAGAAAAGACTGCACTCATCCTAAATAATTGTGATCAAGAAAAGAGAAGAGTGGAAAAGGCTAATGAGTGAAACCCCAAAAAAAGCTAGTGTAGTGTCAAGAAGGCTTAGTCACTTTAAATACCATCGAGTATCATACCATCCCCTAGCCTACACTACTATCCTAAGAGAAGTCCTATAGTGATCCTAGATAACCTATCTGAAGATCTGGATAATGAAAATAAGGGCAAGCCTATAGTACTTGACATACACTGATTGGAACTTCATTCTGAGAGTAAGTGTTTTTATTGTCCCCATGGTTACATATATAATTCCTAATATGAGATGAGGGGGAATTTCTTTGTTGTAAGGGCATACCGATTACATTACTAGTTACTAACTTGTACGGGTAGTGTAATACTGGTCTATGTATGGTTGTTATAGCTGAATTGATGCGATATCTTGATTCCTATGTGTTGCATTGGTGTTCTTTATTGTACTTAAATTGACTGACTTTGGAGATTGTGAAAGTGTTTTGAGATGATATGGATGATTGACTGTCAAATATGCTATGTATTCTCTTAGTTGTACTGAGTTTCTTGAGGAAAAGCAATTGTTTTAAGTTGAGGGTGTTGATGTGTGAGCTAATACTAACACATTTGAGGCTTTTAACTAAGAATAATTGTGAAGTCTTAAGCAACTTTTGTCATTTTTGATTGTTTTATGTTTGATTTTGCAGAAGAAGCTAAAATGTTAGAGAACCAACAAGAAAGGAAAAAAATGAGCTGAAATCTAAAATAAATAGAGGCAAAGTGTGGCAGCCAACATTTGTCATAAGTCATCAGCCCTTTGATAATCCATCAGCTTCATCATCAGCCATAGATAGAGAATTGGCCAAAGTTGAAAGTTGTGATGATATTTTGTGATAGGTCGTCAAGGAGCTGATAAGCCGTCAAGAATGTCGTCAGCCTAAGGAAGAACATGAGAACTGAAGCAGCTACTTGAATACATTTGTGATGTCATCAAAGAGCTGATAGGTCCTTACCATTTGTCATCAGCGTTAGGCAGCAAATGTCCAAAGCAAAGAAGAAGCTGACGACATTTGTGATAAGTCGTCATCCTCTTGATAGGTTATCACAAATGGCGTCACCTAATCCGAAGAATTTCTAAATTATTATTATTTTGTTTCCATAATTAGGGTAAACTATTTAAAGCCTTGTTTAGGGTTTTCTTAAGAGTTTTGAACCTTGAGTTTTGAGACACGATACTTTGATATTTTCTCTCTCTAACTTCTTGGCTTAAAAAAGAAATTACTTTGAAGAGAATTTAATCATTATTTTGGGATTTTCTTTGTGATTTAATCGGAGAATCTCTAGTTTTTATTCATCTTGTGGTAAGTTTATCCTTCAAAGCATGAATTCATCTAGTTACTTTGATTATTATGTCATGAGTGGCTAAATTCCTTTAACCTGAATTATGGGATCTAGGGTTAGGTCTTGATAAGGTGCTGAGTGTTCAGGATTCGAAGGTGGTAGGACTTATTGATAATTCTGATGTTTTAATTATTGTTTGTTGGTTACAAACGGTAGACAACACCTGCTTTGATTTTCTTGAGAAAGAAATCAAATGTAGTGGAAAGTGAATTATCAATAGGGACTTGGAAACACTAAACTTCTATTTAATAATCAGCGTTATAACAAGGTTGGTTAACCTGAGGTAAAATCTGGGCAGTGAATATAAATTCCCTAAGTCCGAGAGGATTAGATAAATAAATGCTTAAGTAGGTCGAGAGATATTTAAGCATAACTTCGATAAAGTTAACTTGTTTTCCTACCTACCATGAGAATCTTGAACCACTAGTAGCATCTGCCAAGTACCAAAATCCCTAGTGAACATAATTATGGTTTTTCCATCAACTCTTGATTACAAACTGAAACTAAGGTGACCAAAAAATTATTTGCTAATCTCCAAAACCCCCATTTTATCTTTTCGTGCCAGTTATTTAAATTCAACTTGTAGCTATAGTTTCAAATTTGTTTAATCGCCACTCACATTGTTCCCTGTGGATTCGACCCTAATAACGCTCAATCTACAGCTCTCGTAGGAGTGTAAAGCGGTCGTTAGCAAATATAGAACCCAACCTGGGTTGGGTGTCGATCCCACAAGGAATAGCTTGGCCAACAAGTAAGTAAAATTATTAAACTTTTGGTGCAAGTCTCGTAAAAAGGAGGGATTCTTGTCTTGCAAGTAATGTAAATAAAGTAATGCAGTAAAAGCTGAAAATAAAAAGAAAGAATGTTACATGAGTTGTAAACATGAGAATTGAAGCGTTGGGGTTATGTCCACCTTCTGAGGTATACGTTTCTATTGGTTATCAATGTATAGAATTCTGACATGCAATTGCTTATAGAGAATTGTAGTCGATGGTAAATCCAAGCGTCTCTCGACCTAAACAAGGACTATTTCACTTTAACTCTCTCGAGCTTAAAGCGTGTCTAACGGTACGAATTCTCCAAGAGGTTAGTCCAGTTACGGCACTAGCTTTTTAATAGGAAAGGGTGTCCTACTACCTTGACATTATCTCTTTTCCAGACAAATAACCTTTCTCTCGAACAAGTTAAATGTTAGACTAGCGTATTCTTGCGTTTGCAACCGCAAAGAATGTAGATTAAGATGAAGAGAATAATGATATAAGCAATATACGTATCTCGAACTCACAAACTCACAGCAATAGAGAGTAACTCATTCGGCTTCCATAACCCCAACAGAGAAGTTTAGTTACCCATGAATGCGAAGGCGATCACGATTTGCATTGTTATTGTTGAGTAATGGCGTGTGGATTAGGTGATAGGCGTGTGGATTAGGTGATAGGCGTGAAGAGTGATTCCTTATCAAGTAACGATTCTCTTGTTGTGGAATTTAATTGTTGAGTAATGGAAAGATTAGAAGAGTGAATAGAAAGATGGATTGTTAAGAGAGGAATGTATTGAAAGATAGAAGAATGAATAAAAATCTCTAATATGATAGGGTATTTATAATACCCATATCCTACTCCTACTAAGCTAATGAAATAAATAACCAAATCCTAATAGGCTAATGGAATACTTAACCCAATTATACTAGGTTAAGGTAACATTATCATAATCCAAATAAACTAATGAAATACATAACCCAATTGTACTAGGTTAATGTATCATTGTCCAAATCCAGCTTTGTGTCTGTAAGTCCCCAAAGTCTTCAGAAATGTTGTTTTAGCCCGGGACAGATTTTCCATGCAGCAGTTTTGGTCATTAGGCGTGTAAAATTTCTTCCCTTCCTTTGTGAGCTTTCTTTTGCGTCAAGTAAGCCATAAAAAGCTGTCTTTTGCATCATTTATACCTGAAACTTTACTAATCATGTTCGTTAGCTCATTTATAGGAAAAAGGACTAAAAGTGCATGAAATATATAATTTGTTCTCAAAAATAGGCTAAAATATGGGCAAAATATATTGATATAGGTGCGTAATTTTGCCTATCATCAACACCCCACACTTAGAGTTTTGTTCGTCCTCGAACAAAATATCATGTCCTTCTAAACATCAACTTAGGGTTTTACAGCAACAACATAAAACATTCTTCAAGACAAGCAGAACAATTATCAACAAAGAGTAGCTTTCTGATTATAAGTAGAAACAATTTAACCTCAAGCATAGACTCGTGATGGTGATCAACTCGCATGCAAACGTTAAGGTGCATAGAATCATATACAACTATCCAAGACTCATCAACCATGTGTGTCTCACAATATAGTACCCATAATCATTCACAAATATAGTATATTTTTTCAAACATGGGTATCAAAATATCCTTGCTCTCGCTCTCACAAAGAATTCATATGCAGCAACTGATGACCATAGGCTTGCCCTTAATGTAGTACTCCACTAAATGTCGAAATGTTAAGATTAGGATCAAGTAGGTCTTTTGATGGTTGTAATATAGGCTAAGGGACGGGTAGGACTATTTTGGCCAAGAAAAGTGACTAGGTTCCTAAGCGCTTTTAATACATCACATTGTATCATTGACACTTTTTTCTTTCAACCTTTCTTTTTTTTTCTACCACCCTTGTTCTCCTCTTTTTTTTTCAATTTTTAAGCACAACTCACTTTTCAGCTTTCTTTTCCTTTTTCTTTTCACAACATATCTCTTATGATAGAACTTTTCTTTTTCATAACACATTCAAGCACCATTACAATTTATAGCATTATACTCTCCAAATTTCCTCTTATGTTGTCACATGACTTTTTCACTTTAGAGCACTTAGGAATTTGGATCAAATTACGGTCTTGAAAAAAATGGATTAGGCTTACATACAAGGTTGTCAAAGAAATAGGCTAAAGGCTCAAAAAGGGTTAACTAGGATGATGTTCATGGGTAGGTAAAACTGAAGGTAAACATGTATAGGTTGCCAAAGAAATGCCTAAATCATACTCCTTATTTTCGCTTTGCATACATACCAGGCAAGTTCTAGCATCAGCCACAAGCATAGAATATACTATTATCTCACACACAGAAGGCACATGGTCGACTTGATTGGAAGTAATATAGACTCTCGACCCAACAAGTGAAGGAATTGAATCACACAATATCACATAATGAGTCACAACTAGAGCCTAAACGTCTTATTAGTCACAATTGTAGCACATACTCTTGTTATAATCTCATGTTGCCTATCAAAATAATTTCATGCGAAGCTAGAAAAATTTGACTCCTAAAAAAAACTAAAAAAAACATCAAACGAAAAAAAACAAAAAAAAACGGACTCAAAAAAAAAACAAAGTAAACAAACAAACATACAAACATAGGTGCAAACAAAGAAGTATAGCATGCGATTCTGCCACCCCACACTTAGACGGGACACTACCCTCAGTGGAAAATAAATTCAAAGAACCTGGTTAGTCGGACCCTTCATCAATGTCGGGGGTCATACCCCCTTCGTCTGAATCATCATAAGAGTCGTCGTCAGAGTTCTCCTCCTCGTCAGAATCAGGCAAGCGTCTATCATCATCAGTCGGCACATCATCGTCTAGAGGTTCCTCAAAATATACGCCCACTCCACACATCTCTCATGCATGCATATTCATTGGGTAGTCGTGGTCCAACTGTTGGAGCTCTTCAGCAGTTGGAATACGTCCACCACTCATCATAGTGAATCGTGTCATGCCATAGAGATGACGGAAGAAACTCTCATCACGAGCATGTCTCTCTGCAGTAGTAAGGTTGACTCCATGAGTTGTTTCAGCATCTTTGACCTTGGTGAGGTCAACCTTCTTTGGGTTATGTGGGAGTTTGTGGTCAGCTGGTTCCTCTTCGATATCCTCCTTCCGCAACATTGCTGTCAACAAATTTCCAAATGTGAAGTGGGACCTTTTGTGGAGTCTGGCCTTCCTCATGGTAGAGCGAATGATTGCCCAAAAGTTGATAGGGACATTAGTCATCAAAGCATAGACCAAACACACTCTATCTCTTGGTATCTTGGTGTATTGAGTCCCAGGAATAAGACATGAGTTGACAATGCGCATCCAGATTCTTGCTTCCCTATTTAGTGGAGCATAGGGGAAGGTGTTGTGTCGGCCGGTTTCTTTATGTCTGCCCCACCTTGCCATCGATCTGCTTCCACAAAGTGTATGTCGTATTGCTCTATAAGGAGGCCTGCTGTACAGCTCTTTGAATGGTGCTGTGTCGACCGAAGGTAAGCCAAGAAAAGAGTTGATCCAATCCGCGGTAAACTGTAACACTTGGCCCCGAATTTGGACTTCATTGCCTGTTGTGTTCGGCGACCAGTTGGCATAAAACTCTCTTGTCAAGTCAAGATTGCACTCTCCCATGTCGCGGAAGATGAAATCCAGCTTCAAAGCCATTATTTTTGCCAACATTCGCGGCTCCTTCTTTGCTAAGGTCTCCTTGTTGGTCAAGTCGACGTGCACATATTTTCTTTCTTTGTTGCTTCTGTACCATGCTTTGGCTTCTTCCTCAAGAACCCATTTTATTCCGAACATTCTGCGTGGTAGGTGTGCTGAGGATGATTCTCCTTGGTCTTTTCGACTTCTCTTCTTGCCCTTTTGGGACGTGGTAGCCTTCTCTTTGCCTTGCCTTGCTTTAGGTGCCATTGTACCTGAGACTAGAAATAATGTAAGTTGCAGCACAATCTCACTTGATACAATCTATATGCAAGCACTAGGGGTACCACCCCACACTTAATTTTGTTATGCAAATCAGTGAGGTGAGCGTAGTCGATTTACTCAGATTTTGTCGACATACGTTTTAGGATTGTATTCTGACAAGAAAATCAGCATTGCATCACTTATTTGCAGCCATTGGACTACTTTCATAGGGGTTACCAATGGAATCGTTATTCTTACAACAAGCACAACCTCCTAAGTCGATAGGCACTATAAGCTTATCCCGACGGCCGGGATGGTTTATCATGTAAGCATCCAAACAACAATCTTAATCAATATTCATAGCCATATCAATTCAGCAATTATCATCACAATGCTATTGAAACCAAATTCTAGTCGGAAACAAGCCAAGAATTCCCTACGTATATGTTTACTCACATGATTTTGTAACAACAATCCAAACACATGCACATCACCAACAATCATATATGATTTAGAAATTCATCATAAACATAGCAACGTAGTACTTACGAGAAATAAATGAAGAATATGCGAGTACTTACTTGCTTGAAGCTTGTGGAGATGGTGTTGTGATTTGGAAGAGCAAAAGAAGAAACTTTTGAGAGGGTTTGGAAGGTTAAGTGGCGCCCTTAGGGTTTTTTCTAATGTGGTTGTGTTATAAAACTAAGTCCCCTTTATATAGGAAGAGTATGGGTCGGGTTATGACCCATTTACAATCGGATTTGGAGACAAAAACACCACATATGCGGCGCATATCACTCGGCATATCAATGACATATGCGGCGCATTGTCTATGGCATAATGGGACATATGCGCCGCATAGTCTATGGCATTTGTAGACATATGCGCCGCATAGTCTATGGCACATGAGATACTGAGACCAAATGCCATAGAATAGGCGGCGCATAGTCAAAAGCATACCTAGGAATAGGCGGCGCATAGTGTATAGCACACTAGATTCCGAGACCTTAGGCTATAGGATAGGTCGTGCATCGTTCGTGGCCTAGTTATACCAAAGCCTAGCCTTCCTCGAGGCCTATTTTGATGAGGAAAAGGCTCAATCCATAGCCTTATGCATCACCGTTCCTAACTTACCAACTTTACCATACAATGCGTCTAAATCATCAATTGAACTCAATCTCCTCGTTGACTACTCTTTGTACCTATTTTTGCTCAAAACCAAATGAAAACGATTAGTACGATGGGTTGCCTCCCACAAAGTGCCTTGGTTTTGGTCGTGGCACGACTCTTATTTTTGGATTTTGATTTATCAAAAAGAAAAAATACTAAAACGACGAAACGATAAAATGATAAAACGATAAACCGATGGGTTGCCTCCCATTTAGCGCCTTATTTATTGTCGTGGCTCGACGTAGTAATCTCGAGTACTTAGACTTCGTCGAGATAAGTGATGGCCATGTCATTCATCGAGTCAAGAGGACTGATATATGGCTTAACACGTTGGCCATTCACTTTGAAGATAACACTCTCATTGTCTTCCAATTCGACTACTCCAGACGAGTAGACTTGGATGACTTTAAATGGACCAGACTATTTTGATTTTAACTTACCTGGGAAGATCTTAAATCTGGAGTTGAAGAGTAGCACCATGTCACCCTTTTGGAAATTTCGTCGAATAATTCGTTGATCATGATACTTCTTCATCCGCTCCTTGTATAAATCCGATTGTTCATATGCATGGAGATGGAATTCATCTAGTTCGTTCAGCTGCTCCAACCTCAGATTCTTCACATCTTCCCAATTCAAGTTCAATCGCTTCAATGCCCACAATGCCTTGTATTCAAGTTCAATGGGTAGATGACAAGCCTTTCCATAAACTAGTTGATAAGGAGACATACCAATGGGTGTCTTGAATGCAGTCCTATACGCCCATAGTGCATCATCTAGTTTTCGAGACCAATCCTTCCGATTCGCATTAACCGTCTTTGCAAGGATTTGCTTGATCTCACGATTGGAAACCTCTACTTGTCCACTAGTTTAGGGATGATACGGCGTAGCTACCTTATGTTGCTTGACACCATACTTGGCCAACACAGATTTGAATAGCTTGTTGCAAAAGTGAGATCCTCCATCACTTATGATAGTACGAGGTACTCCAAAGCGAGAGAAGATATTCTTCTTTAAGAACGCTACAACATGCTTTCCTTCGTTGTCGGCCAATGCTACAGCTTCAACCCATTTTGACACATAATCCACAGCAACCAAGATGTACTTCATTCCAAACGAATTCACGAATGGTCCCATGAAATCAATACCCTACACATCAAAGAGTTCTACCTCAAGAATTTTGGACATGGGCATTTCATGCTGTTTTGAAATAGCACCTTGCCGTTGGCATTGGTCACACCTCCTCACATAGTCATATGCATCTCTGAATATCGAAGGCCAATAATATCCACTTTGCAATACTTTTCTTGCTGTTCGATTGCCTGCATGATGTCCTCCAACTTGCAAAGTGTGGCATGCTTCCAATATAGTAGGCACTTCTTCATGGGATATACATCGTCGAATGATACCATCGGCGCATCTTCGAAACACATAAGGCTCATCCCAATAGTAGTGCTGAACGTCATGCATAAACTTTCTCCTTTGGTGGTAAGATAAATTGGCGGGTAGCACATTACTCACCACGAAATTTGCAAAGTCGGCATACCATGGTAATTTCTCCATTGTTGTTGCTAATATCTCCTCGTCAGGGAATGCATCATCAATCTAAATTTCAGGTTGCGCCACTTGCTCATTCTCAAGTCTAGATAGGTGATCAGCCACTTGGTTCTCGCAACTTCTTCTATCTTTGACTTCGAAATCAAACTCTTGCAGCAGCAACACCCATCGAATCAACCTTGGTTTTGCATCCTTCTTTGTCATTAGATACCTGAGAGCTGCATGGTCTGTATGAATGATCACCTTAGTACCCAATAGACAGGCACGAAACTTCTCAAACGCATACACAACCGCTAGGAGCTCTTGTTCAGTAACAGTGTAGTTCATTTGGGCTTCATTTAGGACCTTACTCGCATAGTAGATAGGATGAAATAATTTCTCCTTTCTCTGTCCAAGGACAGCACCAACGGTTACACCACTAGCAACACACATGACTTTGAATGGGAGCGTCCAATCTGGTGCTACCATGATAGGGGCTTCAATGAGTTTTCCTTTAAGGCATTCGAATGCCTTTAAGCAATCGTCATTAAAGTCAAACTTCGCATCTTTCTCCAATAGTTTGCACAATGGACTAGAAATTTTGGAGAAGTCTTTGATGAATCTACGATAAAACCCATCATGGCCAAGAAAACTACGAACTCCCTTCACCGAAATTGGAGGTGGTAGCTTCTCGATTACCTCTATTTTTGCGCGATCAACCTCTATTCCTTTTTTGGATATCTTGTGCCCAAGAACGATTCCTTCTTTTACCATGAAGTGGCACTTCTCCCAATTCAGCACAAGGTTGAACTCTACACATCTTTGCAATGCCATGCTCAAGTTTGCCAAACATGCTTCAAAAGACTCACCAACAACTGAAAAGTCGTCCATAAATACCTCCAAAGTGTCTTCAACCATATCAGAGAAAATAGACATCATACAACGTTGAAAGGTGGCTGGTGCATTACACAACCCGAATGGCATGCGTTTGAAGGCAAACGTACCATATAGGCATATAAACGTTATCTTCTCTTGGTCTTCAGGTGCAATACAAATCTGATTATAACCTGAATAACCATCCAAGAAGCAAAACCATCCTTTCCCCGCTAATCGATCTAGCATTTGGTCCATAAATGGCATGGGGAAGTGATCCTTGAGCGTCCAAGAATTCAGCTTGCGGTAGTCCATGCATACTCTCTAACCAGTAACGGGCCTGAGTGGAATAAGCTCATTCTTTGCATTTGTGACCACCGTCATACCTCCTTTCTTGGGAACACATTGCACAGGACTCACCCATGTACTATCAGAGATAGGATATACAACTTCTGTGTCTAACCACTTGATAATCTCCTTCTTCACCACTTCTTGCATTGGTGGGTTTAATCGTCTTTGATTTTCAATGGTGGGTGTGCACTTTTCTTGAAGCTGAATTTTATGTGTGCAAATCCCAGGTGGAATACCAATAATATCCGCAATGGTCCATCCAATAGCTCTAATATACTTGCGTAAGATTGCAATAAGAGCTGCAACTTGTTGCTCACCCAAATCGGCTGCCACTATGACTGGAAGAGTGTTTCCGCTTCCTAAGAATGCGTACTTCAAATGGCTTGGCAGCTCCTTCAATTCTTACGTGGGTGGTTCTTCAATAGATGGCTTAGCTGGTGGTGTGGGTCGATTCTTGAGATCAAGATCCAGCTTCTTGGGAGTATAGTGATATGTCCCTAATCCCAATAGAGGACAAATATCATCTTCAGAAATTTCAGCATCATCATTCTCCCCTTTCATGAGCAAAACCTCCAAAGGATCATCAAGAATTTGCTCTTCTGCAAGTAATTCTTTCTCATCATCAAAGACAACATCAGCCATAGAAAATACACTCAGATCTTTGGGTTGCTTCATTGATTTGCAAACATCAAAGCGAACCACTTCGTCATTTATTCGGAATGAAAGCTCATTAGCTCTCAAATCTATGAGCACACTTCCCGTAGCAATGAAAGGGCGTCCCAAGATTATGACAAAGTCTGCTGGAAAGATAAATGAGGAAACCTTTACCAAGACATCGCATAGAATACCAACCGATCGCTTTACCGACCTATCTGCCATAACAAGCCTCATATTAGTTGTTGTAGGATCTCCTAACCCCAACTTCTTGTAGATCGATAATGGCATCAAGTTGATGCTGGCTCCTAAGTCACAGAATGCTTTGGCAAAGTTTAAAGATCCGACGGTGCAAGGAATAGTGAAAGCTCCGGGGTCGGCCTTCTTCTGAACTATCGATCGGGTAGCAATTGCACTACAATGATGCACATCATCCTTCAGCTCATAACTTGCTGCCCTCTTTTTAGTCAAAAGATCTTTCATAAACTTCGCATACCCAGGCATTTATTCAAGTGTCTCAACCAATGGAACATTAATGGTCAGCTGCTTCAACATGGTCATAAATTTGCTGAACTTCGTGTCATCGGCCACCTTCTTCAATCTTTGGGGAAAAGGTGGTGGTGGGTATGGAAGTTTTCTCTCCACGGCTTTCTTCTCCTCTAGCTTCCGTTTTTCCACTTTTTTAGGCTGCACGTCACTAGGTGAAACGTCCTTGACGTTGGGAGTCGTTGTTGCGGCTTTCTCTCCTTTTTTAATGTCAGTAAGTGTAGCATCCATGTCCGCAACTTCGTCAACCACTTGCTTTCCTTTTGTTGAAGTTTCCAGCACCTTACCACTTCTGGTAGTGATGGCCATGCATAACCCATCATTCTTTGGGTTTTGCACAGTATCGCTTGGTAAGGTGCCAGCCTTTCTTTGATTAAATGCTACTGAAAGTTGGCTCAATTGCTGCTCTATTTGCTTGATAGAAGTGGAATGAGAATCAACTAGTTGCTTCATGGAGGACAAATCATTAATCACCTCCTTAACTCCCGCGCTCGTTTCTTCCACTTCTTTCAATAACTTAGTCATCATGTCTTCCATAGAATTAGATGTGGCGGTATCACGTCTACCAGGGGGAACATACAAACCACTTTTTTCATTATTTTTCTTCCAACTACCTTGGTCTTTGATTCCAGATTTATCATAATAGTTCCGACCTTGGTTTCCTTGGGCATTCCCACGAAAACCCCCTTGATTGTTCAAGTAGTTGGCCTCCTCTTCAGAATCAGATTTGTCTCTTCCTTTTAGCGCTACAGCTTTCACTTTTTCGGTCTTCCCTGATAATAAGTGCTTTGTCAGAAGATCCAATTGTGTTTTCATGTGCGCCATGTCTTGCTCACATTTTTCTTCTCTTCTTCTTTGGTCTGCAGACATGCCAATAGATAAAGTGGGGCTTGCTACCTCAGAATCCCTGTTATGCCAAGATCTACTTTGCTTTGTCATGCGATCTAGCATATTGCTTGCTTGACCAAAGGTGAGGTCCATGAAAGAACCTCCAGCTGCGTTATCCACTAATGGTTTAGTTATTGAATTCAAGGCTCTATACAAGATCTCCATTAGGTGAACATTAGTCATGTGATGGTTTGGGCATCTTGCTAGCTTTTTCTTGAACCTCTCCCATGTTTCATGAAGAGCTTCAGAGGGGAGCTGACGAAAGTTGCGGATTTCATCTCTCAATTGTGCTCTTTTGGATGGCGGAAAGAATCTTTCTAGGAAAGTGTCTCTCAATTGCCTCCAATTTGTAATTGAATCAGGCGTCAGCCCATTCAACCATAGTGTTGCCTCCCCAGACAGAGACAATGGAAATAGACGTAATCGAATAGCATTCTGACCAACACCAGGACTGTCAAAGGACTTGCATGTAGAAATAAAGTTGATGAGATGCACATTCGGATCATCGCCTGCTAGTCCACCAAATAATCCCTTGAGTTGCAATAACTGAATCATGGTGCTTGTGATGTTGAACTTTGCTCCGGGCGCTAATGGTGGTGGAATTATAGCTCCAGTGGCTCCGGCACCATGAAGATCATCATCATCATCGTCGAAACCTGGCTGCAAAGGTTGGCGATCATATCTATACCGAGCTTGTCGACCTCTTCGGTTGGCAGATGTTATAATTTCAGCATCACGCCTAGGGTTTAGTAACTCGTCATCACCTAAATCTTCATCGTCAGGATTTGTTGCTCGCCCAGGATTATCAATGTTTTGTTGTTGGACTTGAGCAGCAGCAAGAGCAGCTAATCTTGCTTGCTCGTGTTGAGCAGCCAACCTGTCGATTTCAGCTTGTGCTTCCATTCTTCCAATGCGTTGTGGTTCAGGATTGATTGGTAATAACGGTTGACCAGAACTTCTAGTATGGGGCATGCACTAAAGTAAAAACCTGCAAGAAACAAAAATAAAAACTAAAAGTAAAAGTACGAGAATCTTTGACCAAAGGGTCTAGTAATTATCACGAACTTGATTGACACTCATATTCCCCGACAACGGCGCCAATTTTTGATAACGCTCAATCTACAGCTCTCGTAGGAGTGTAAAGCGGTCGTTAGCAAATATAGAACCCAACCTGGGTTGGGTGTCGATCCCACAGGGAATAGCTTGTCCAACAAGTAAGTAAAATTATTAAACTTTTGGTGCAAGTCTAGTAAAAAGGGGGGATTCTTGTCTTACAAGTAATGTAAATAAAGTAATGCAGTAAGAGCTGAAAATAAAAAGAAAATATGTTACGTGAGTTGTAAACAATGAGAATTGAAGCGTTGGGGTTATGTCCACCTTCTGAGGTATACGTCTCTATTGGCTATGAGTGTGTAGAATTCTGACATGCAATTGCTTATAGAGAATTGTAGTCGATGGTAAATCCAAGCGTCTCTCGACCTAAATAAGGACTATTTCACTTTAACTCTCTCGAGCTTAAAGCGTGTCTAACGGTACGAATTCTCCAAGAGGTTAGTCCAGTTACGGCACTAGCTTTTTAATAGGAAAGGGTGTCCTACTACCTTGACATTATCTCTTTTCCAGACAAATAACCTTTCTCTCGAACAAGTTAAATGTTAGACTGACGTATTCTTGTGTTTGCAACCGCAAAGAATGTAGATTAAGATGAAGAGAATAATGATATAAGCAATATACGTATCTCGAACTCACAAACTCACAGCAATAGAGAGTAACTCATTCGGCTTCCATAACCCCAACAGAGAAGTTTAGTTACCCATGAATGCGAAGGCGATCACGATTTGCATTGTTATTGTTGAGTAATGGCGTGTGGATTAGGTGATAGGCGTGTGGATTAGGTGATAGGCGTGAAGAGTGATTCCTTATCAAGTAACGATTCTCTTGTTGTGGAATTTAATTGTTGAGTAATGGAAAGATTAGAAGAGTGAATAGAAAGATGGATTGTTAAGAGAGGAATGTATTGAAAGATAGAAGAATGAATAAAAATCTCTAATATGATAGGGTATTTATAATACCCATATCCTACTCCTACTAAGCTAATGAAATAAATAACCAAATCCTAATAGGCTAATGGAATACTTAACCCAAATATACTAGGTTAAGGTAACATTATCATAATCCAAATAAACTAATGAAATACATAACCCAATTGTACTAGGTTAATGTATCATTGTCCAAATCTAGCTTTGTGTCTGTAAGTCCCCAAAGTCTTCAGAAATGCTGTTTTAGCCCGGGACAGATTTTCCATGCAGCAGTTTTGGTCCTTAGGCGTGTAAAATTTCTTCCCTTCCTTTGTGAGCTTTCTTTTGCGTCAAGTAAGCCATAAAATGCTGTCTTTTGCATCATTTATACCTGAAACTTTACTAATTATGTTCGTTAGCTCATTTATAGGAAAAAGGACTAAAAGTGCATGAAATATATAATTTGTTCTCAAAACTAGGCTAAAATATGGGCAAAATATATTGATATAGGCGCGTAATTTCGCCTATCATCAGACCCCAACTCCAAAAGTTGGGTAAATATATTGACGGCGACTGCCTTGCACTAAATGGACGTGTAAGTTGAGCATTATCAGTTGTGCATGATATCCTATAGACTCATATTCCCTAGTATTTCTAGCTTAACTAGCCACATTCGAGGATGAATATTTCCAAGGGGGAGATATTGTAATACCCCATACTTTTCCTAGCTTAATTTCTCTCCTAGAACGTTAAAGATTAGCTTCAAAAAGGAATAAATTTTTTTACATATAGAATTTTCCAGATTTAGACCTTCTATTATGTGGGAAATTGAATAAGTTTTCCATCGCTACCAAATTTGCCCAATTTCGACACACGGTAAAGAAGTTAGGGCATTTTTACTAAAGTAGTGTGCCAAGTGGGTAGTCACCACGAAGTTAGGGTATTATTAGTAAAGCAGTGTGCCAAGTGGGCAGTTACCGCGTCGCGGTGAAGGATAATTTCATAATTGTAATTTTTCAGTGAACCTCCGTGATATTGTCACGTCACGGAGAGGTCCAAATTCCTATTTGTTAATTTTCAGTAAGCCTACGTGATTTTACCGCATTGCAACGATGGCCAAAATGGAATTACAAAGGGGCACCGCGATAGATCCACATCACAGAGAACGTCCAGTTCCCACTCTTCATTTTCCTATTAGCAACCGATATAGTTACGCGTTGCGGTGGCCTTCCAGTTCAAAAAAATATTGCTTTTTCAGTTTTGACTAAAAGTTTAAAGGGGGTATTTTGGTCAATTCTCAAGCCCGCAATCCATCTAAAACATGAGATTAAACCTATTCGAAGCCTATTATGCTCATTACTCATCATTTGTCGCTCAATCAAAACCCTAGAGTTCAAGGCGTCTTCACCAAGAAATCAAATTCTACCATTGTTTCTCCAAGAAACTCAAATTTGAGGATTCCCAAGACAAGATAATCAAGAACTCATCTTCAAGAAATCAATTAGGAATCAATGATTCAATATTCTACATCTAATCATCTACCAAGGTATGTGGGGTTTATGAAGAGGGATATTTTTTCATCCTTGTGCCCAAAACTAGTTTTGATTACAATTTCATATGATTTTGAATAAATACCCATGAGTTTTGAATTAGGGTTCTGATGTGTGAGCATATGCTAAAACATTTAAGGCTTCTAACTCGGAATAATTGCAAAGTCTTAAGCAACTTTTTTTATTTTTGATTGTTTTTATCGTGTTAATGCAGATGTGAGTGAAAGGGGAGGAAACAAAAGGAAAGAAGAACAAATCAGTTGGAATCTGGTGCAAATAAGCTGAGGTAAAGCTGACGACATTTTTGAAGAGCCATCAGATATGAGAAAGGCTATCAAAGTCATCTTCAAGCGTAAACAAAATCTGAATAATTGAAGTGACGTGTGATGACCTTTTTGAAGCACCGTCACAACTATGATAAGGCATCAAAATTATCATCAACTCAAAGCAGAACATGATGATTTCCAATGAAGATGTGTGACATTTTTCACACGTCGTTAGATTTGCCGTCAGAAGAATCAGAAGATAACAATTCCCTGGAATCTTTGATGACATCTGCACACGTCGTCAAACTTCTGACACGCTGTCAAGATCGTCGCCATCTATTCCGAAGAGAAAACTGGAATCTTATTTTTTGTTTCCTTATTTAGAATTAACTATTTAAAGACTTGTTTTAGTGTTTTTAGCGGGGGTTATTATTATTATTATTATTATTATTATTATTATTATTATTATTATTATTATTATTATTATTATTATTATTATTATTATTATTTGAACATAGGATGATCTTTTAATCTATCAGAAAATTAATCTTGTGGTGAGGTCGTGAATTGTTGGGTCTCTTGCATCAAGTATATTTCTTGTTCTCTCTTCAAAACACTTATCAATTATTGTTGGTTTCTATCTTGTGATTGAATTGAAAAAAGACTTATTGTTTTTCATCCTTTAGTAAGTTTATCCATATTATCATGAGTTCAACTTGTTATTTCGTTCATCAAATCATAAGTGGCTAATTCTATTAGCCTGAGTTATGGGATCCATGGATTAGGGTATGATATGATGCTAGGTATTTAAAGGATTCAAAGAGCAGTAGGATGTCTTGAAATTCTGTTGTTTTAATTGAATCTATTAGTTGCAAAGAATAGGTTATGCCTTAGGCTTATTTGCTTTTAACAGAGAAATAAACTAGAGAACATGAATTATCAACAGGGACTCGGAAGCTACCAACCTTCTATTTAATTATTGATGTTGTAACTGGATTAATCTTCCTGAGATAAAATATTATTGGAAATAGACATGTTATCTAAGTTCGAGAGAATTAGATAATAAATTGTCTGGTGAGGTCAAAAGATAAGTCAGATAGTACCATCGTCAGGGATATTCTGTCATTTCTACCTACTTTAAGAGTTTTAAGCATTACCTAGCATCTGTCAACTCCCAAAAACCTATGGTGAACATAACTCAGTTTTCCCATTTATCTTGGTTACAAACACTAAAATATTGAAAGTGAAAATTGACTCTCATTGAAACTCAAACCCCCATTTTTGGAAATAGTAAGCTACCAGTAAAGTATTTCGTAAAAAAATTGAAGTTCACACCCTATTCCCTATAGGATTCAACCTCAACCTAGTTGGGTTTTATATTGACAACGATCGCTTACACCCATTCAAGATTTTAATTTGAGCGTTATCAAAAAATAGCGTCGTTGCCAAGGAATACGGTTGTAGACTAAAAGTTTGTGCACGAAAATTTACTGATAGTTAAGTTTCCTTTATTTATGTTTATTTGTTGTTTTTTTGTATTTTAGGTGTTGTGTTGTTTATGCCAAAAATAAGAAGTTTTGGAGAAACGCTCTTACCAATCAACCCGAAACCTCAGCTGATAGGGAGAATGGCTGAACAACAAGAAGCAAAAAGACTAGTTGCTTTGGCCAGTGCTTAGGTGAATGTGTAGAATTTAGGTCAACAAGAACGTCGCCAGAACCCTGATGATGAAGACTCGGGTGATAAGGAATTTCTGAATCCTCAAAACCCAAGGCGAGCTGAGCAAATTGCTGCACCAGTGCAGCGAAATAGCAATAGAAACCATCTAGTTCGAGGAAGATATGGTCAACATCCTATTTAATATGAGGCTAATGAAGATAATGAAGGAATGGCCGGAGGTGGTGCAACGAGTGCTATCATTCCTCCACCTTTGGGACCAGGTGCAAAATTCAACATAACAAGTACAATGATCCAACTCCTGAATCTGAAGGGGTTATTTGGAGGCTTTCCTGGTGAAGATCCAAATATGCATTTGGTGAGCTTTATCACCATTTGCAAATCTTTTAACAATTTGGGAGTGATCCAGAATGCGATCAGGTTGATTCTATAACCAACTAGAGATAGTTATAAGATTCATTCCTAGAATATTTCTTTCCACCCTCCAGAAGGGTATAGTTAAGGAATGAAATTAGAAACTTTAGATAGTTCCTGACTAAAGCATTACACAAAACCTGGGAAAAATTTAAGAAGAAAATTGCATAATGTAGAAACGACAACATGACGAACTTGCACTTGATGGAGACCTTGTACAGAGCTTTCAACTCTGTGACAAAGCCAATTGTTGACAATGCTGCAGGTGGTTCATTCATTGACCTCTCTTTTCTAGATGCTTCTGACATGCTGAATAGAATGACCAAACAGAGTTGGGCTTGGCACACTAGGGATTCTGTAGTGGCTAACCCGACTGTTGCTGGTGGTATAACTGCAGATCAATGTAGAAGGGATGAGGAGAGAGAACAGGACATGACCCATTTGAAGACGCGGATGGACTTGCTGGCCAAGCATTTGCTATCCGAAAAGACTAAAATGCTTAAAGCTATGGAATCTCAGGGTACTATTTCTATAGGTCCTGATGCGGAGGCAAACTATGTGAGTAATCAAGGGGGTTTTCGAGGAAATATCCAAGGGAACCAAGGTCAGACATTCTATGACAGGCCTGATTATAAATATAGGGTGTAGGGACACTGGAGAAACAATAATGACATAAGTGTTCTGTATGTTCCTCCTGGAAGTCGGGATGCTACGATAACCAGTTCTGGCAAGATGTCCATGGAGGACATGATGGAAAAGTTGTTAAAGGGATTTGAGGCTACCAACCCGTGGGTTACTACTATAAAGAGTAAATTTTCGACCCTCCGTCAGTTGGTTAGCTAACACTCTGCTTTTATTAAGCAATTGGAGCAATAAATGACCCAACTTTATACTACACTGAAATAGAGAAAAGTTGGTACTCTACCTAGTGTTACGATTCATAACTCGCGGACTGATGGCTCTTGTATGGAGATTACCACTTGGAGTAGTAAGATGTTATGTAGCCTTTCTATGGGCAGACCTGTGGAGAATAAGGTAAGTGTTGATGAACTCGAAGAAAGTAGTCCAGTGAAGTCTCAGAAGCTAGATGGTTGGGTTGATATTTCAGAGAAATAAAATGAGAAGGAAGAGGAAGTGGTGTTAAATACTATCCCTAAACCTCCACCTCCTTTTCCTCAATGATAGAAGAAAAAGGTCGATGATCCAAAATTTGGCAAGTTCATGGCTATGCTCAACCAATTGACAATTAATGTGTCTTTGGTTGAGGCACTTGAGCAAATTCCAGGTTATACCAAATTCATGAAAGACCTAGTCACCAAGAAGATAAAGGTAAGTTGTAAGCCAGTGGATAACATCCACCACTGTAGTGTTGTTTCTTCATAATCCTTAGTGCAGAAAAAGCCTGACCCTGGAGCATTTACCATACCATGCACAGTTGGTCCATGAAATTTACCAAAGCTTTATGTGACTTAGGAATAAGTATTAATTGATGCCACTTGATATCTACAAGAATCTTGGATTGGGGGAACCTACCCCCACAACAATGCATCTTGTGATGGCAGACAGATTGGTGAAACGACCAATTGGTATATTGAATGATATGTCGGTAAAGGTGGATGACTTTATTCTGCCTGTAGATTTTGTGATATTGGATTGTAATGTTGATTTTGAGGTACCCATTATTTTGGGTAGACCACTATTATCCACGGGAAGAGTATTGGTTGATATGGAGCTCAATGAGCTAAAGTTCAGGTATGGAAAAAGGGAGGCCAGATTCAAAATGCACCCTCCTATGAAGCAGTTGGAGGAAATGAATATCTTCTCGGTTGTGGATGTATTCCAGGAAAATGTTAATTAGGTATTGATATGGTATCTTGATGAAGTATGAGTAGTTAAGATAATCAAGTTGTGCCGCGACGTTAAATCAGGCGTTATTTGGGAGGCAACCCAATGTTAATTTTATTGCACTAGTATTTTTAATTTTAGTAGCTAAGAGTTGTACAAAGGATGTGAACTGGTTACGGTCAGCTTAAGAAGGTTGACAATAATTTTTGACGAGCTTTCACAAGAATTACAAGTCGTGAGAAATGTCATCAAAACAAGCAAGTCGAAGCCTTATACTGTTAAGGATGACGGAAACTTTGAAGCATCATCCGATCTCTGACGCGTCGTTAAAAATGCCATCAAACGAGTTTGGCCCAGTTAAAAATTTCAGTCTAACCTGGCCCAGCAACAGCTGCTCACATTCTCGCGTACTATAGATATTTTCCTTTTAGTTTTGGTTTTCTTTCCTTATTTGAGTTATTTCCCTTCATTTTTCAAATTTATTTCCATCTAAGGGAAATTTTAAACTTTCCTTGTAAGTTGAAGCTTAAGAGTTAAGTCAAGAAACCCTCCCTCTCTCTCTTATCTCAGTCTTCTCTCACTCATAATTCTAAGTGCTTAAGGTACACCCACTAAGTATCGACATTCAGGTATGAGAAAAACTTCTTCATCTTTCTTTGGAGAAATTATGAACTACAAGAAACCTTGGTTTCAAAAGAAATGAGCTGAACCCATTAACATATTTCAAGATCCTTCAAAAACTATGGTTTGTAGGGTTATGATGTACAACTTCATTGAAACTTACGTTAAATAACATGACCTAAGTTGAAATTGAGAATAATGGAAGATGAAAAATCAAGACAAAACAAGTTGAAAGCTATAATTTTGTCTGACGAAAATTTTTACGACCTTGCACCTGTGTGACGGCTATTCAAAAATCCCGTCAAAAGTTAAGAAATATTGTAGATTTTGGATAAAGTTAATGACGCTTTTGAAGCATCATCACACATGTGATGGCAAATTAGAAAGGTTGTCAAACCTTTGAACTAAAAATAGTAATAATGTTAAACTGCGGTGATCCTTCTTATTCTATTATTTGATTATCGATACTAATTGAGGATTTTTTTATGTTGTTGCAGAACTAAGCATCGCACCCAAGAAAAAGGATCCAACCACACCAAAGAAAGCGGCTAAAGAAAGTGTACCTCGAAAACTTGTCGATGAGGACTCTGATTGTGAAGATGATGAACCATTGCTTAGATGGACAAGAAAAAGGGCTATTCCAAAGGCACCACGTCCACCTAAGCCTATTGAGGTGGAGGATATTGATGATACTGAGGAAAAAACCTTAACTAAGCAAGCGTTGGAGGAACAAGGTCAGAACACACTGAGCAAAAGTCTGAGGACACTGAATAAGAATTTGAAGATGAGGATGCTGAGAGGCTTACTGAAGAAACTGAGTCAGAATCACCATCATCGGAGCAACAAGGTGATAAGGATTCTCCATAATGGGGAACTTTGGTGAAATGCAAAAACCCCAAAATTAGGAACAATGTAAGATGGCAAATCCCTGGGGCTAAAAATATCTTTTGGGATGGACTTCACAGAACTGGTTAAAGAAGTGATAGAAGGCATGTTCTGTATGTTCCTCCTGGAAGTCGGGATGCTACGATAACCAGTTCTGGCAAGATGTCTTTGGAGGACATGATGGAAAGGTTGTTAAAGGGATTTGAGGCTACCAACCCGGGGGTTACTACTATAAAGAGTGAATCTTCGACCCTCAGTCAGTTGGTTAGCTCACACTCTGCTTTTATTAAGCAATTGGAGCAATAAATGACCCAACTTTATACTACACTGAAATAGAGGAAAGTTGGTACTCTACCTAGTGTTACGATTCATAACCCGCGGACTGATGGCTCTTGTATGGAGATTACCACTTGGAGTAGTAAGATGTTATGTTGCCCTTCTATGGGCAGACCTGTGGAGAATAAGGTAAGTGTTGATGAACTCGAAGAAAGTAGTCCAGTGAAGTCTTAGAAGCTAGATGGTTGGGTTGATATTTCAGATAAATAAAATGAGAAGGAAGAGGAAGTGGTGTTAAAGACTATCCCCAAACCTCCACCTCCTTTTCCTCAATGATAGAAGAAAAAGGTCGATGATCCAAAATTTGGCAAGTTCACGGCTATGCTCAACCAATTGACAATTAATGTGTCTTTGGTTGAGGTACTTGAGCAAATGCCAGGTTATGCCAAATTCATGAAAGACCTAGTCACCAAGAAGATAAAGGTAAGTTGTAAGCCAGTGGATAACATCCACCACTGTAGTGTTGTTTCTTCACAATTCTTAGTGTAGAAAAAGCCTGACCCTGGAGCATTTACCATACCATGCACAGTTGGGTCCATGAAATTTACCAAAGCTTTATGTGACCTAGGAATAAGTATTAATTTGATGCCACTTGATGTCTACAAGAATCTTGGATTGGGGGAACCTACCCCCACAACAATGCATCTTGTGATGGTAGACAGATTGGTAAAACGACCAATTGGTATATTGAATGATATGTCGGTAAAGGTGGATGACTTTATTCTGCCTGTAGATTTTATGATATTGGATTGTAATGTTGATTTTGAGGTACCCATTATTTTGGGTAGGCCACTATTATCCACGGGAAGAGTATTGGTTGATATGGAGCTCAATGAGCTAAAGTTAAGGTATGGAAAAAGGGAGGCCAGATTCAAAATGCACCCTCCTATGAAGCAGTTGGAGGAAATGAATATCTTCTTGTTTGTGGATGTATTCCAGGAAAATGTTAATTCGGTATTGATATGGTATCTTGACGAAGTATGAGTAGTTAAGATAATCAAGTTGTGCCGCGACGTTAAATCAGGCGTTATTTGGGAGGCAACTCAATGTTGATTTTATTTCACTAGTATTTTTAATTTTAGTAGCTAAGAGTTGTACAAAGGAGGTGAACTGGTTACAATCAGCTTAAGAAGGTTGACGATAATTTTTGACGAGCTTTCACAAGAATGACAAGTCGTGAGAAATGTCATCAAAACATGCAAGTCGAAGCCTTATACTGTTAAGGATGACGGAAACTTTGAAGCATCATCCGATCGCTGATGCGTCGTTAAAAATGCCATCAAACGAATTTGGCCCAGTTAAAAATTTCAGGCTAACCTGGCCCAGCAACAACTGCTCACATTCTCGCGTACTATAGATATTTTCCTTTTAGTTTTGGTTTTCTTTCCTTATTTGAGTTATTTCCCTTCATTTTTCAAATTTATTTCCATCTAAGGGAAATTTTAAACTTTCCTTGTAAGTTGAAGCTTGAAAGTTAAGTCAAGAAACCTTCCCTCTCTCTTATCTCAGTCTTCTCTCACTCATAATTTAAGTGCTTAAGGTACACCCACTAAGTATCGACATTCAGGTATGAGAAAAACTTCTTCATCTTTCTTTGGAGAAATTATGAACTACAAGAAACCTTGGTTTCAAAAGGAATGAGCTGAACCCATTAACATATCTCAAGATCCTTCAAAAACTATGGTTTGTAGGGTTATGATGTACAACTTCATTTAAACTTCCGTTAAATAACATGACCTAAGTTGAAATTGAGAATAATGGAAGATGAAAAATCAAGACAAAACAAGTTGAAAGCTATAATTTTGTCTGATGAAAATTTTTACGACCTTGCACCTGTGTGACGGCTATTCAAAAATCCCGTCAAAAGTTAAGAAATATTGTAGATTTTGGATAAGGTTAATGACGCTTTTGAAGCATCATCACACATGTGATGGCAAATTAGAAAGGCTGTCAAACCTTTGAACTAAAAATAGTAATAATGTTAAACTGCGGTGATCCTTCTTATTCTATTATTTGATTATCGATACTAATTGAGGATTTTTTTATGTTGTTGCAGAACTAAGCATCGCACCCAAGAAAAAGGATCCAACCACACCAAAGAAAGCGGCTAAAGAAAGTGTACCGCGGAAACTTGTCGATAAGGACTCTGATTATGAAGACGATGAACCATTGCTTAGATGGACAAGAAAAAGGGCTATTCCAAAGTCACCACGTCCACCTAAGCCTATTGAGGTGGAGGATATTGATGATACTGAGGAAAAAACCTTAACTAAGCAAGCGTTGGAGGAACAAGGTCAGAACACACTGAGCAGAAGTCTGAGGACACTGAATAAGAATTTGAAGATGAGGATGCTGAGAGGCTTGCTGAAGAAACTGAGTCAGAATCACCATCATCGGAGCAGCAAGGTGATAAGGATTCTCCATAATGGGGAACTTTGGTGAAATGCAAAAACCCCAAAATTAGGAACAATGTAAGATGGTAAATCCCTGGGGCTGAAAATATCTTTTGGGACGGACTTCACAGAACTGATTAGAAGTGCTAGAAGGCCAATTTTAGAGGAAAAGAAGATTATCACTACAAGATTGATCAGATACCCTGAGGTGATGCAAAAACTCAAAGATTATGGCCTGGGATGGACTACTTTGGGAAGCGGTATTTACTGTCCTTAGTTAGTCCTAGAGTTCTACGTGAACTACCAGGATACGATGGAAAATACGTGCAAATATGGGGATAGAACTTCAGATAAGACTCTACTGACCAAAGTTACAGTAAGTGGGGTGAGGGTGGATGTATTAGACGCCACCATAAATAGGTTTCTTCATGGGCCAACCTTCGTCCCCTGAGCCACTTCACCTACCTTCTATGACCAAATAAAGCATTGGGAAAATCAGCACAAATGGCTAGCAACTCTCATAAACGATGGAGAACCTGAGTGGCTGAATAATCCTGCAGAAAAGATAACTAAAGTATCTCTAAATTCAGAGGCAAGATTTTGGTGGGGTTTAGTGCGGATTCATTTGATACCCACCGAGGGAGATGACATATTAGGGGATTATCGATCAATATTGGTTTCAAGCTTTATGGATAGAACTGCCTTGGATTTTAGAGAAATTATAGAGGAAGAGATCAAGATTCAGCTCGCAAGACCTGATGCTGCATATCCGTTCCCATGTAAGATTACTAGGTTGTGTGAAACAGCTAATGTACTTGATATTTTAGGTATTGATGATGAGTTACATGCTAAAAAGACCCACAACCCTGTCATAAAAGATGAACTTCAGTCGGGCTTGCGACTTGATCAAGATGCAGTTGGTACAGCAGATCCTCCAGTCACTAAGACTGTTTTAGCACCAGATGTGGGGGTAAAAAGCTCTAAAGTTGTACCACCACCACCAGCATCTTCAGCTTAAGCAGGCTCAGTGCCTCAAAGTGAGCCGACTACTACAATTCCTCCAGCAGCAACAGGTTCTGCATTTCAACAGATTGATATTAGAAAAGTGGTTGGGCAAGCCAATTGGTGCGGGGTACAACTACATGCCTTCACCAAATAGTGTTTTGCTGTTGTGGATAAAATAATCAAGGTTGCAATTGAACCTGTTATGACTTTGCCTGGGCGGGTGCCAGAATTGGAGAACAGATTCGAGGCTCAGGCAAAAGAGATAACAGTTGTTGATCTGGCTACGTTCAAGGCTGCATTAGATAAGGTAAAGGCTGAGTTTGGGATGCTATAGTAGCACCAATTATGCTGCCAACAAGTTCGGCTATACATGATGTGGAGGAAAAAATTCCTATACTTGATCTCACTGTGGACTCCCCAAAGGAAAAGAAGAAAAAGGGAGAAAAAAAAGGCAAGAATAAGAGATATGATCCGGATAGCAAAGAAGAGAGAAAAACTAAAAAGAAGGCAAAGAAGAAAGCAAAAAAGGAAGAATTAAAAAGGGTAAGATTGGAGTCTCTGGCTGACACAAAAAAATAGGAAGCAGCCATCAGAGCTAGCACTGCAGGTGCTTCATCTAGCGAGGCTCCAACCACTGCAAGGGCAGATGCTACGAGTGGGGAGAAGATAGCAGATGATATAGTAGCAGGGTCGAAGACCCAGGATCCATATGCTTGACTGTATTCAGGTATATCCTAACCTTTAGTATATTTTATTTTTGATTTTAAGTTAGAGGGTTTAGGGTAAAATGTTATTGTAACATATTCTATAGAAAATTAGGATTAGTACAAGTACTTGAGGCAGTTAGCTTATTTTATGATTTTTGAGTACTTCTTCAGTGGTCTAATCTGTTGTGTACTATGTGCATTGCATCCATTGTGACAACTGTGTATCTGTTTGCAGCATTAGTATGGCAAATAAATAACCTGTAGAAAACAAATGCATGAAACGGATGAGTAGTGATATGCGATATACTTGTGTGCCATGTGCGTGTAAGGTCTTACTCAGTTTCCGTTGTGCATTGAATCTAGAACTTGACCAGTTAGTCATGCCATAGTCATAGTATAGGCGTTAGGAAAGGATCATAGGTCGTTCTTGCATGGTAACCAACTTTAGCTTAAATGACCATCCAAATGTGAATAATATCCCTTGATCCCTTTTTGAGCCTAAATAGCCTAGTTTTTTCTTGTACACCTTTCACCTTCCCATTACATCATAATGAACCTTTTTTGGCTCTGGTCCTCCTTTGGCACTGTGCATCTTAACTTAAGCAAATAACCTAAATTAAGGGTGGCTACTATAGGGGTGTGTCATGCATTATGAGTATGAAGAGAGGTAAAAGAAGAAAAATGAATAAGAAGTTGGGTGCAGTAAAAAAAAGTTAAGAAAAGATAATCTGATGCTTGAACAGACAGCGCCCATCTTAAGCAGGCTTGAAAAATAAAAGAGGGAAGAAAAGAAAGTCAAAAGTTGAAACCCTGAGATTTAATATAGTGCCAATGAGGTGTAACCACTATGAAATATCCATGAATATCATACCAGCCCCTATCCTATGTTACTAGCTTAAGAAAATCCCTATAGTTATCCTAACTGACTTGTCTGAAGACTTAGGTACTAACTATAAAGGCAAGCCTATGGCATTTGAGGCGCAATGTTGGAATTTAGTTCATCCCTATGTCTATACATGTAAATCTGAGTGAAAAGGGGATTTTTTTTTATTGTGAGGGCACACTAGGTATGTTGCTAATAACTGCTTTGTTCGGATAATGTGATTTGGGTATGTGTAGGGTAGTTATTGCTGATGATTTTGCCATGTCTAGATACCGGTGAGTTGCATGGTTATTTTTAAATAACAAACATAGTTGATCATACTTTGACTGATCATGGATATGGTGCATGTATTCTGACCTGATAGGAGTAGTTAGCTACCGAATTGTACTTTGTATACTCCTAGTAATGTTTTGGTTGCTTGAGGACAAGCAATTGTTGCAAGTTGAGGGTGTTGATGTGTAAGCAAATGCTAACACATTTGAGGCTTTTAACTCGGAATAATTGCAAAGTCTTAAGCAACTTTTGTTATTTTTGACTATTTTTATAGTGTTAATGCAGATGTGAGTGAAAAGGGAGGAAACAAAAAGAAAGAGAAACAAATCAGTTGGAATCTGGTGCAAATAAACTGAGGTAAAGCTGACGACATTTCTAAAGCATCGTCAGATATGTGAAAGGCTATCAAAGTCACCGTTAAGCATAGACAAAATCTGAAGAATTAAAGTGACGTGTGATGACCTTTTTGAAGCTGTCACAACTGTTATAAGGCGTCAAAATTTTCGTCAACTCAAAGCAGAACATAATGATTTCCAATGAAGATGTGATGACATTTTCACAAATGGCACATAAGTGACACGCCGTCAGATTTTTCATCAAAAGAATCAGAAGATAAAAATTCCCTAGAACCTTTGACGACATCTTGTGCACGTCGTCAGATGTTTGACACATCGTCAAGATCGTCGTCGCCTATTCCGAAGATAAAATTGGAGTCTTAATTTTTGTTTCCTTATTTAGAATTAATTATTTAAAGACTTGTTTTAGGATTTTTAGCAGAGGGATTATTATCATTATCATTATCATTATCATTATCATTATCATTATCATTATCATTATCATTATCATTATCATTATCATTATCATTATCATTATCATTATCATTATCATTATCATTATCATTATTATTATCATTATTATTATTATTATTATTATTATTATTATTATTATTATTATTATTATTATTATTATTATTATTGAACGGAGGATGATCTTCTAATTTGTCAGACAACTAATCCTGTGGTGAGGTCGTGAATTGCTGGATCTCTTTCATTAAGTATATTTTCTGTTCTCTCTTCAAAACACTTATCAATTATTGTGGGTTTCTATCTTGTGATTGAATTGAAGAAAGACTTGTTGAGTTTCATCCTTTAGTAAGTTTATCCATATTATCATGAGTTCAACTTGTTATTTCGTTCATCAAATCATGAGCGGCTAATTCCATTAGCCTGAGTTATGGGATCCATGGATTAGGGTATGATATGATCCTAGGTATTTAAAGGATTCAAAGAGTAGTAGGACTTCTTAAAATTCTGTTGTTTTAACTTGAATCTACTGGTTGCAAGGAATAGGTTATGCCTTAGGCTTATTTGATTTTAACATAAAAATAAACTAGAGGACGTGAATTATCAACAAGGACTCCGAAGCTACCAACCTTCAGGAGTCTTAAGCATTACCTAGAATCTGTCAACTCCCAAAAACCCATGGTGAGCATAACTCAGGTTTCCTATTTATCTTGGTTACAAACACTAAATTATTGAAACTGAAAATTAACTCTCTGTGAAACTCAAACCCCCATTTTTTAAAACAGTAAGCTTCCAGTAAAGTATTTCGTAAACAAATCAAAGTTCACACCCTATTCCATGTGGGATTCAACCCCAACCTAGTTGGATTTTATATTGACAATGATCGCTTACACCCATTTAAAAGTATAATTTGAGCGTTATCAGGTTCATACCCATTATTTCTATTTGCAAGATTATGAATTTTAAGAGATTTTGAAGTTGAATTGCATGTCTATTTTCATATTTTCATGCCTGGTGCAGTAATTTTCAGATTTTGAGATGAATTATCATTATTCTCATTTTCAAGCATGATTATTATGATGTTTTGACATGAATTTGATGAATGAGTTACTAAGCCCAAGTTTATATGTTGATATTTCAAGAAAGATGATGCTTTAAGCATCTTATGATCAGATTATTTATAGATTTTCAGTAAAGCTTTGATCTTTTGATCCTCAGTTTAGCTATGAAATCCACTTTACAGATTTATCACAGAATACAGAAATAAGAACAACTTTGTTTACATATTTAATCAGCTAAATGAATAATTGGTTTCAGATAAACACTTATGATAGTTTTAAAGTGGATTTCCAACAGAATGAGCATACAGATTAAAGGGAGTAGTATTTAGCACCAAGGGGAAATTGTGGGATTAGTGTGCCCTATCTTCCACAGAACTATGTAGGCAATGTAGGTACAGATTATCAGATTATTCTCATTTATATATGGATAACAGTTACAGACGTGATCATTTAGCTCAGTTATACTTCTTAGCAAGAGTATGACACCTTTTTCTATCGTGAGGTTTTCTCCATAGGGGAATGAGACATTGCACTTCATGTTAACTCACATGATTTATTTCAGTTAAGAGAACCTCCCTGCTAGTTAAAGTAAAAGATTAAGAGAAAAGCTTTTAGAAAACTAAGTGTAAAGGCTCACAAATTTATTCAGATTATACTTTACAGAAGGATATTAGCTACAGATTTTAGCTTTCAAGTTTCAAATATAAAAATGAGTCCTTTTACACTTAGAGAGTATGATTTACAGACAGAACATTAACATTGCTTTCAAAACTAAATGTTATGACTTACTAGATTTGTAAATTATGATTTGCTATTCATGATTACATATTTCAGTATTTTAGATATTCCAGCTTATGTGAGTCATTTACATTTAGCATGTATTTTTTTTAAATTATGATGATGAGATAATATTTTAATTATGCATTCACCCTTATATACTCAGTACATCCTCAAATTACTGATCCACATAGACGTCTATGTGCTACATTGTCTCATAATGTAGGTTCAGGTGCTCAGTATCAACAGCGTGAGTAGTTCGAGCATCTCCATCTACATCCGACAGTTGGTGAGTCCTTATAGTTCAGGGACTTATTCATTTAGATCTTGCAGCCTATTAGTTTATATGGTTTACTATTCTTTTCAGCCAGTTTGAGTTAGCTGGGGATTTGTCCCAGTGACTCTCTAGTTATTAGTAGTAGAGGCTTGTCAGACTGCTAAATTTGATTCAGACTTACAGTATTTGATCTTCAGAGGTTACATTCAGATTATTCTCAACTATTTCAGACAGTTTTTCGCATTTAGCATGACTTTAGGTCTATATTTCCATTATTATGAGATTCAGACACAGTGTAGACAGGGTTAGCCTAAGGCTACTCGTAGTCTTGAGCACCGTGTGACATCTCGAAATCAGATTTCAGGGCATTACAATCATATAGCTCAAAAGTAAAACAAAGAGTTGGGTCATGACTTAGAAGAATGTTTTGAAGCTCTTGAATTATGCCCATGTGATTTTGATATTTATTATATTAAATTGTTTTCTTAATACTCTTTGCTATTTTATATGGAATATATGTTGTTTTGGTTAGTTCTACATACCAACACATTCCAGGTATTGACCATCCTTCGTGGCAGCTATATTGTCTAATAATGTAGGTTTTAAGGTAGATTTTTATGGTCCAGCTCATCAGTAGACTATTTTCTGAACTCCAGAGTTGTTGAGCCCCCTTGCTTTGGAAGGCATATTCTTCTTATGTAGTTTCTATCAATTTTATGGTTTGGTCGAGGACCTTATCCCGGCCTAGATAGTTTGTATTCTGTAGAGGCTTCGTAGACGTAATTTGGGTATTGTATTGTCATATTTTGTTGATACAATTTGTATTATTAGTTCCCTTTATTTTTATTATATCTTACGCACTTTGATTATTATAGATTATGCTTATGATAGGGTGCTAAGAGGTCTCTCGAGCCTTTGAGGTTCAGGATGTCCGTCGCGGCCAGGGCCTCGGTTTGGGTCGTGACATGACCATTGAATCATAGGCTCTGATACTACTTGTTGGGTTCGAAATTGAGAGGGCATCATACGGAAGCTAATATTTGCAAACTATTGAGACGATAAATAAGATGACAAAAAAACATACTAAAACATAATATTATTGATATGATTTGGTCAATTGGCCGACATATTAAAATCTAACTAAAAAAACATAAAAATTAATTGAGAAAAAATATCCCCTAAACAAAACTTTTAAATGACTAAATTGTAGGTGCTATTGTATTTTGACTTGAAAAGAGAGATCTTCTATTTATAGAAGTTCAAAATTTCTCCAAAAGAAAGAATTAACCAATTATGGAAGAGATTGTTTCCTGTAAGGAAATTTTTTTCACTAGTAAAATCTTTTCGAATTAAAACACATTTATGATAGAATCCAAGTAAAGAGGGAATTTTAGGACAAATCCTAACAAAAATCACCCTAAATTTTAAATGAACTTGACTGAGTGAATCAAAATAAACTAAATTAACAAATAAGTCAATTTAATGGATTAGATTGACTATATTTTCAAGCTAATTTGGTCACACCCCTAGATACTCATGAATAAGTTCAGAAGTAAACTCATTTAGTGGTGTAGGTTGTAGATTGCTAATTTTGAGCTAATTACTTCTGCCTAATTACCCTACCACGGTTGTAGTTGCCACTTTTGTCAATTTAGGTTGGATATCAGTGTAAATTTTGATGAGCTAGTTGATTTAGATTGAAATACTTTGAGCTAATAAATGAATGAGACTCAAATAAATGGACAAATTATAATTTCCTAGGCTAATATTACCACATCAAATCAAAATAATGAAATCATAAGTAAAGATTTTATGGAGTGGAAACCATATAATAAAATCTTTACTTATGAATTCATTATCTTGATTATATGTGATAAAATTAGCTCATGAAATTATAATCTGTTCAATTCATTTAAGTTTGGACGGATTATTGACTTGTTTATTTATTAGCTCAATTTATTTCAATTCAATCTGTTTAAGCTCATCAAAATTTACACTGATATCCAATCCAAAATGACAGAAATGTCAAAGACAACAATATTAAATATTTTTACTTGAGAGACAAGATAATACTTAATTATCAAAATATGTGAGTCATTACTATGTAATATTCTTACACTAGTTACTCTTGGGATACTTAATAACCAATACATTTATTAACATAAAATTTTGTCATGGTGACTTATTTTGACATCGCTATTTAGCCTGTACTTAATTTTGAAACTTTTCACGTTTACGTAGTATATCGAATAACTTCAGATATGAAGTGTTTGAAGTTGGGACTTATCGAGCCCATATTCAGACAAAAATATTTAGTTACACATGAATGAAGTTTACATATTTTTGCCTCAAGTTCAAGCAAAAATGATTGAACCTCAATCCTATGTGCATGCATTTCTGGAAAAGATGATTAAATTCAGCCGCATATAGCTGAAATTCAAATAAAATGACTGAACTTCGATCATATATGCAGAGGCGAATCTAGAATTTAAAATTTGTGGGTTCCTTTGGCAAAATAAAATATCAAAATATAATGGCTTATAGGGTTAGTACCCAAAACAAAGAACCCTACAAAGTTTTAGCAAGCTCCTTCTCTATCATTAGGTCATTAACACGCTTCATTTGTGGGGTCCAAACTTATAATTATCATATATTTACTATATTTCTCAATATAAATAAAAGATCCACACGAAAGTTACTAGGATCCTAGGAACCCCATGTACCACTCTGCATCCGCCCCTGCATATATGTCTGAACTTTAAAAATATAAAACTCTAGAGATATGATATATAGTTATTTTGAAGAATTGTAAAATTTTGTATTACTTTGTGGGTGTCTTATTTTTGTTATTCCATCTTATTTCATGTTTTATTATAAAATTGTTTACTATTCTTTATCTTGAGCCAGAGAGGTAGTGGTATGGACTGCATATATTTTATCCCCAGACCCCACTATGTGGGAATACACTGAGTTTGTTGTTGTTGTAATATGACTTGAATAATGATCTCAAAATCAGATATTCATACAATTCGATCTTTATTAACTCATTCTGTTTTGAACCACTCAAATTAAAGCACAATGTCTATTTGACAACCCTACTAATATCAATACTTTTGCCTAATTTGTTCTATCATTTATTCCCAATACCCACAAAGCTAATAAGGTATAAAAGTAATCTCATTTTTTATTAGTGTAGAAACCTAATTTCAACAAAAAAATCTCTCTTTTCAATAGAATTATGCTAGCTAGAGGGTTCTCTCAAAAGTGTAGCTTATGGGTGAGGACCCGCTATTTTTAAAAAATAAATACGAATTTTTGTTACTCTATTATGTACAATTAAAATTAGACTTTTTAATATTGTCTTAATGATTTCGATATTTTTAATATTATTACAATTCAATTAATTTTTAGTACTTCATTTTCAAAGTGTCATACTATAAGTTCATTATATTTAGAATTTCTCATTTCTTATGTTAAATAAAAACAAGCTTTAAACAACAATTAAAGTGTAGATAAATAGTATTTTATGTTTGTTGAGTACCATTTTTACTACCCGAACCAATTAGTTAATATAAATCTCAATCCTTTTGGAGCTAATTAATTTTTTCCCAATTTGTTTTAAAATTACTATAAATCCCTGATTTAGTCTACATGGATACATCACATTTTTTAGATATATAACTTAATTTTATACAGATACATCATATTGTTCGATAATATATCCGAACTTTTAAATAAAATCAGAAATTTATGTTATTATTTAAAAGGATTGGAATTTAAGTAGTCATGATAAATTAAGTTGTGATATGATGTAATTAAGGATAAAGTCAAATACAAGACAATTTGCCATCAACAAATGTATAAATGGATTGGAATACCAATGGTGCTAGTTACCGCAGGTCAAGCCTTGACACGGTAAGATTTTAATACTCTCCGCGCCGCTAACACCAAACCCCTCACCCCCACCCCACCCTGCGCTAAATTTACTTTATCTTTCACTTTCCTCTTTATTTTTCACTTAGAAGGACGAGTTTTTTTAAAGCACTAGCACTGCAATTGCATTTCTTCAACTGAGGAGTCTTTCATTATTGATATGAGAAAAAAAAAAACATTAAAAAAGTTTGCTTTAACCGGATATTTTTAACTATCAATCGTTTAATTTTGAACTCGTTGAGAATTTGTAGCTTGTGATTATAGATATAGCATTAAAAGCCCTAGTCTAATTCATTAAGCCATACCCTGCCCTGCCACGTTAAGGCATTGCCTCACCCCGCCCCGCCCCGCCCCGCCCCTGCCCTATTGTCATAATTATGAATGGATCAATGGTATGACTAACGGTATGTGAAAATTTTGAACACTTTCATTTTTATTTTTTTTTGTAAAAGGGAAAAAAGAAAGACAAAAAGAAATAGGACATAGAGAGAGTATGGACCAATTATAAAATAATTAATTATTCTAATTATTTGTAATTAGTAATCATACTAATTAATTTTAAAGTAAGTACATTATATCATTCCACTGCCTATTTATAGTCTCCCATAGTTTCCTCTGATCATAAACCAACACATTTTTACCTCTTTAATTTAGTCACAATTTCCAAGAAAATGTTGTCACTTGGTATTTATATTATTGGATCTTTACTTGTTATAGCAATTATACATCATTGGAGGAACCCTAATTTCAAAGGGAAACTCCCACCAGGTTCAATGGGTTGGCCATTACTTGGTGAGACTATTCAATTCTTTGCACCAAATACATCATTTGATATTCCTCCTTTTGTGAAGGAGAGGATGCAAAGGTAATTAATTAATTTAATTTTACCCATGCCACCTATAATTCTGTATAAACTTATTCCTAAAGAATATTTATACCAAATCATTTTAACTTATAATAATTAAGTCATGCACCTATTGATCAATATTAATGCAAGTTAACATTACTTCTAACATTATTGCTAGGAAAATTGTATATGGTAAAGAAGAATTTTAAATTTATATAACGCCAGACATATCTTTTCCTTAATTCCTTTATCTACTTTTAGATATGTGGAGGAAAAAGAAATTTTTGGACTTAGCTATAAAATTTATTTTGTACACAGTGGGGACAGATTGTTCAAATAACCAAAAGAGCAAAAAAAAAAAAATAGAAAAGGAATGTTCTAGAAAAGTACTATAAAGATAATCAAAGAAAATAAGACAAGTTTATAGCATAAGCCTCTTCTCCAAATTAACGTACTTTATATAGATATAGGCCAGGTTCTCAAATATAGTTTGACAGATCCTTTGGTGGACTTTTGAACCTACTACTCTTTCTAATGGATCCAATGATCAACAAATTTGTTATCTTTGGCCTTATTCATAATAGAGTATATGCTAAAGAAAAAAGGTATACATAGGCACATATATATACTTATAACATCTGTTAGAGTTGCGATCCGATTTTTGTTGATTCTGCCCTAAAAGTTTTGCAGTGTGATCCATGTTTGTAATACCTTCATGTTTTTTTGGGCCTAGGACCTATTTGTACGCACGTATTATATAAGTGCGATTTGGTGGGCTGTTTCAGGTCATTCTCATATACATGAAATTGAGACTATCGCCTCCAACATTGTACTCTCTCTCTCTCCATTATAGTGAATTCCTCTGTCTCTGCCTGTGATTTTTTCCGCAAGAATTTCCACGTAAATCTGCATCTTCTTATTTTTCTTTTATTTGTGGTTTGTTTATTTTCTGCCCGTTCATAACAACATCTTAATTATGAATCAGGTACGGGCCCATATTTCGAACTAGTTTGGTGGGACATCCAATAATAGTATCCACTGATCCCGATTTTAATTATTTCATCTTCCAACAAGAGGGACAATTGTTTCAAAGTTGGTATCCACATACTTTCACAGAGATTTTTGGAAGGCAAAATGTTGGATCTTTACATGGTTTTATGTACAAGTACCTGAAAAATATGGTACTAAATCTTTTTGGCCCTGAAAGTTTGAAAAAAATGTTGCCTGAGGTTGAGAAAACTGCAAATAATAACTTGAATAGATGGTCAAGTCAGAAGAGTGTTGAGATGAAGGAAGCAACAGCCAAGGTAAGTAGTCTAAATTTCAGGGCATTTTCACAAAACTTACCTTATACGTTTTACTGACATATTCTTATCAAGTAACTAATACATTGAACACGAGCCTCTATTTCATCCATCGTGTTCTAATATGATGTAATATAATCGTCAATCTCCCCCATTTCATTTGGATTATTAGCCCAAGATACTTGGAACTTCTTCTCTTGGGAATAACTTATGTATCAATCCTTGCTTCCAGATCTGCCTCGTGAGTGACCACATCACTATGACCTTTCACTCTGAGGGGCCATTTTGTTGGGAAATAGTTATTCCAGGATAATTAATCCCAGAATTTATTATTTTGGGATTACTCAGGATAACTTGTTCCATCATACATATGGGATAATTTATCCCATCACTATGGTGTAAATGGTGAAATAAATTATCCCAGTATTGACTAATACCACCAACCAACCATGGGATAAAATGATCCTTCATTTTATTCCGGGATTACTTATCCCTTATACCTCACACCGAACGACACTTACATATTTGCTTTAGTCTTGTCCAACTTAAATCTTTTTGACTCCAGGAACTGTCTGTTAGGTTTTTAAGAGGTGCAAATGTAAAATGAATAGGTGTTTTTTTTAAAAGACACAAAGAGAAAGAATGCAATTTGAACAGGCACCTTTTCGGTTTGGATGGTTATGACCTTTTCAATGGATTGTGATTTTTTCGAAGAGTTGCACTATTATAAAGGGTTGTACCTTTTTGAACCATTGTTTCTCATCATGAAGAAACACCTAGATGGCTATAAATACCTAATTTTTTCCTCAGGTATAGATATGAAATTTTGAAGAGGAAAAATTCCCCTCATTCTTGAAAAACTCTATTGTGATTTGATGTCGTTGAGTGAGTTCGTAGTTCGATAAAATTTAAGGTACCACTATTTTATCTTGGTGATTCATTTTATCCTAGGAGTATATATTTGAAAACTTCGAGTACTTGATGGGAATAATTTTCTTAAGGAAACACCATTTATTCAGTGGAATTGAATCTTCTAATTTTCGTATTTTTTCAAACGTTTGGCTTGGCCATTTTTCAAAAAAATAATGAAATTGTTTTAACTTCATTTGTTGATGTTCATAAGTTGAGTTAATCTTATTATTGAAATTCAAAGTTTTGAATACAAAGGTACAACTTTATTTGATTGTTCATATGATTAGTTTGAATATATGTTTGAAGTTCTTGTTGTAAAATACAGATTTTACTAAATCGAAAAAACAATAATCTTAAGAAAGTTATAAAAATATTTATTTTAGTGCTTTTTTGTGAAAGAAAAAAGAATCTTATCCCCATTTATAAATCAAATACTTGGTTAATCTGTATTGAGTCTGATTTTGTGGAGACTAAAATCTTTTGATTTCTACTTCCTCAATTAGAAGAATATAGATACTTCACCAAGAAATTAGTGTGGGAATTCGTTTTGAAGCATACAATGACTTCACCGATTTGTTAAACTCTCTGTATTGGTTTCTAGAGTTTAAAACCTATGAGGTTTCACTCTATTTGAATTTAACTCTGATTTGAAGTCATAAAAATTTTGTCAAGTTTTAAAGTTTATTCGATTGATTATTTGAAGATATAAAAAATTATCGTTGACTAGGAATAAGTTGGCTGAAGATTAAGGTCTTTATTGTTAGTATTCTACAATACTAAAGTCTATGTTAAAGATTGATAGAAAAATGATGAATGAATCTGAACAACAAATTGACTAGGTTGTGAATGATGTTTTTCCGGCAACAATCAATGTTGTGTCATTAAGTCATTCAAATATTACTCTAACAATGGAAACAACTAAGAAATCAGAAAAAATTCTGGTATGAACTTTAAAGAATGGCAGCAAAAGATGTCATTTTGTCTGACCAAACTTGAAATGCAAATGTTCACAAGTATAGAACCTCACATTTGCGATGAAGTAATGATTGAAAACCAATTATCCAGTTTGAAAAATCTTGTGAGTCATCCCAAGATAGAAGATAAAAATGAGTTGAATGAAAAATCATCAATTATGATTATAAATCTTGTTAAGGATGATGCTCCAAATAATAAAAAAGATGAAGTCTTCTAGACAAGAGAGAGCAGAACAAGAAACGTTCAAAGGCAAATGCTACAATTATAGTGATGTTTGTCATAAAGCTCTAAATAGTCAAGTTCTAAATAAGCACAAGGAAAGACATTAGATATACATGTTGAAAACAATGTGAAAGATTTAAAATTTGTGTGCTATGATCACTGAAAGCAATCTAGTTGAATATTCAAATTAATGGTGGTTTGATTCAGTAGTCACTAGACATGTTTATATGGATAAAGAAGTTTTCTCTACTTATGATATTGCTGGTCCCAAAGAAGTGATCTTCCTGCAAAATAATGCAACAACCAAGGTTGAAGGAAGTGGGATAAAAAAACTCAAAAATGACTTCTGGCAAGGTGTTGAGTCTCAATATTGTTCTTCATGTTCCTATTAACGTAGTGTCGACAATCCTTCTCGTTAAAAACTGCTTTAAGCATGTTTATTTTAGAGAAAGTTGTAATAAAAAAAAACATATGTAGGAAAGGGCTACCTCGATTAGGACCTTTTCAAACTTGATATAATGGTTATTGAAATGAAGAAAGCTGAGGCTTCTTCTTACTAGCTAGAGTCAAATAATTTGTGGCACGGTCGTTTAGAACATGTCAATTACAAAACCTTACAAAAATTGATTAGTTTGAAAGTGTTGTCTAATTTTGTGTGAAATAAATCAAAGTATCAAATATGGTGAAATATAAGTATTCTATTCAAAGGGATTTCAATATCTTATACTTAATTTGTACCAACATTTGTGATACGAAGTCAACACCATATCGTGGTGGGAAAAAGTATGTCATAACTTTATTAATGATTACACCAGATACTTTTACGTTTATTTGCTAAATGGTAAAGATGAAGCAATAGACGCATTTAGGCAACTTAAAATGAAGTTAAAAATCAATTGACTAAAAAGATCAAAATGATAAAAAGTGATAGCGGTAGAGAGTATGAATCTCCATTTGTGGAGATATGTTTAGAAAATGAAATCTACCATCAAACTACTGCTCCATATTCACCTCAATCAAATGGGATTGCGAAAACAAAAAATCAAATATTAAAGAAAATAATGAATGTCTTACTCATAAGTTCAGATTTACTGCAAAACTTTGGGGGAGGGGAGGGGGGACTATCCTTACATTAAATCAAATGCTCAATAGAGTCCCCCATAGCAAGATAATCTATTTCATATGAAAAAATGAAATGAAAGAAAATTCAACTTGAAATATTTCAAGATGTGGGGGTGTCTACCCAAAGTCTAAGTTCCTATACCTAAAAGGGTAAAAATAGGACCAAAAATTATGAATTGTGTTTCATCAGATATGCTATAAATAGTAAAGCATGTCAATTTTTGGTTTATAAAACATATGAATATTTATGAAAATTTGATAATTGAATCAGATAATATTGAATTCTGTAAATACATTTATCTGTATAAAACTAGACATGAGTTGTCTAGTGGAGGGTCTAAATCATCTCGAGATAAAACAAAGGAGAATTTACTTAATGATGAAAATCCAAGGCATAGTATATGTCAAAGAACGTCAATTTCCTTTGGATCAGATTTTGTAATATTTTTTGCAAAAATGAGCCTGAAATATTTTAAAAAATGATATTGTCTTCGGACTCATCCTTTTGGAAAGAGGCAATCAATAGAGAGATTGATTCAATCATGAGTAACCATACTTGGGAGTTGGTTGATATTCCTCTAGGAAATAAACCTTTAGGTCCTAAATGAATCATCCAAAGGAAAATAAAAGATGATGGCACTATTGACAAATACAAGATAACATTTATTATGAAAAAAATTAGACAAAAAGGTCTTGATTATTTCGACACATATTCTCCTGTAATAAGGATAACATCCATTCGTATTTTGGTTGCATTAGCGACGGTATATGCTCTTGAGATCCATCAAATGGATGTGAAAATAATTTTTTTAAATAAAGAATTGAAGGAAGAAATTTACATGAAACAACCCAAAGATTTTATGGTTCCTAATAAAGAAAGAAAAGTATGCAAACTTATTAAGTCACTTTATGGACTAAAACAATGACCCAAATAGTGGCACGCAAAGTTTGATCAAACCATGCTGGCAAATGACTTCAAGATAAATGAATATGATAAATGTGGCAGTATTAAAAACACTTCAAACCACAAAGTTATTGTTTGTTTGTATGTGAATGATATGTTGATCATGAGTAAAAACATTTTTGACATAAATTTTGCAAAACAAATGCTTGAGAGCAAGTTTTATATGAAAGACTTTGGAGTTACTGATGTGATCTTAGAGATAAGAATTCATAAAACTCCACAAGGTTTGGCATTGTGACAGTCTCATTACATAGAAAAGGTACTTGACCAATTCATGTATTTGAACTTCAATATTATTAAGATTCCACTAGACATGAGGTTTCACTTCAAAAGAATAAAGGTGAAAGTGACTCTCAATTGAAATGCACAAGAATATTGAAAATTTTGATGTATATCATGAATTGTACGCGACCAGACATAGAATGCACTACTAGTAAATTAAATCGGTACACAAATAATCTCAATAAGACTCATTAAACAGCAATAAAAAGTGTTTTAGGTATAGAAAACATACCCCAATACCATTTTGTCTAAATCGGCGGTTATAGATGACGGGATCAAATTAAGTATCGGTTGAGCTGAATGAGGAACAATGTTTCCTCTTACTCTTTTGACTTTTCAGTTTCTTGTCGAGAAGCTCCATGAAAATGAATTTTGTGGTACAAGATGGAAGAAACTGTGAGGAACATGAAGCTTTAACATTACCTAATCTAATTTTAGGCATTTTATAAGTTGTTTGCGTTGTCGGATTTATGTTATTAATGGGTTTGGGACAGGTCTTAATTTTTTCCCTCGCCTTTACTTATATCGACCATGAATTTTTTTGTGTAAAAAATGGGTTGTTAGTCTTGTTTTATTTTAAAAACAACATACTCAAGACTATGTTTTGCATTATAACAACTATCCAACCATAATTAAAGGATATAGTGATGCAAATTGAATCACCAAATCGAATGAAGTAAAATTCATGAGTGGATATATATTTACTCTGGTTGGACGAGAAGTCTCTTAGAAATTATTCAAACAGACATTTATTGCCCAATCTACAATGGAATCTGAATTTATCATATTAGATAAAATGGGTGAAGAAGTGAATGACTTCAAAATTTCTTGTAAGATATATCTTATTTGCCTAAATATTTGGCACCAGTATATATATGCTATGATAGTCAAACAGCAATAGGTAGGGCATGGATTATGATTTATAATGGTAAATCTTGTCATATAAGATGAAGACATAATATCGTTGAAAAAATACTCTCTATTTTTACTATCACGACTGACTATGTAAGGTCAAAGAATAATGTGTCGGATCCACTTACAAAATTCCTATCTAGAGAGGGAGTTGAGAGATCATCGAAGGAAATGAGTTTACGGCCTAGGACAAGTTATCATGATAGTAACTCTACCTAACAGACAGGAAATACCAAGAGTTAGTTTCAAGGAGATCAAATAAAGTTATGACTAGTGGTTCAACATTATCACTATACTCAACCGATTCTCATGATAAAGACAATATTCAAGAAATAAGGATAAGGTTTATGGTTTGAAGATTTTAAATGGTTTTCAAGTCTGGCAGATTTGGCCAAATAGTTTGATCTATAGTATTAAACATTTAGGAATCATGTATAGTAAAGGTTTATTCTTTAATTTATCATAAAACCAGTGAAAATAGTAAGAGGGGGTGAATTACTCTTTTTCAACCAGTCAGTCGACTTTCTCCTACAGATAGTCGACTATTGATTACAGTAATAAAAACTTTAAAAATTAAACTGCTGAAAATAAATAACACCGGATGTTTTATACTAGTTGGGACCTCTAATAGGTCGCACTTCAGTCTCCTTAGGTTACAAGAGATTCTACTAGTTCTTTGGGAATAAAATCAAAGTACAAGATTGAGTTAAGCTATTTGACTTTGACTCACACTCTATCCCTTTCTTTCATACTTTGATACAATGGCCCACCAACTATGTATTTCTCTCCTCACTTTTTAATTACATAGTAAACTTTTAAGATAATACAATGTTTGAGTAAAGTAGAACAAGGAACTAAAGAAGGATGAGACATGTGTGTATCTCCTCCTTTGACTTCCAATGCTTATATAGTAGTGATTGGACTACTACTAGTCATTGGAAGTTACAAGCCAACCCAAAGGATTTTTATTTTTAGGAAATTGAATAAGGAATATTCAATCTCCAAAATCATGCATAGATTACAAAGAAAAATCTAACTAAGACATTATATACACAAAATGAAGATGTAGCATCTCTATGATTTAAGCACACTAATTAATGCAACAGTTTTTTTCTTCTTTCCTGGAATAGCATGCCTTTTGATAGTACTTCTGAGGAGATTTTCTTCAATCTATTTTGAGTAAAAGATCTTTTCATGGAATGCCTCTTGTTATTCTTGGACAAGAACCATGAGTTATGCACAACATCTTGTAATATCTTCAGAGATATTTCTTTTCTTACTGAGTATTGAAGGCCTTTTGATATATTTGGCCAACACCCATGAATTGTGTACATTGTCCTGACTTAACCTTTAGAGGTGCTTTGCTTCCTTTTTGAGTCCTGAATAAGAGTTTTGACTATTTTTTCTTTTTTTATCTTCCTATAAATAAATCATAAATCATTCATCAAAACTTTAACACTATCAATCTCTCTCTTTTTTATGGAGGACAATATTTAATTAAGTGAGATAGTTGACTTTTTTTTGTAGGGTGATATCCCCCTATTTAGCTTGATAGTTGACTCACCCTTAGTTGTTGCACTATTGACTATTACTCTATAGCTTAGCTTATTGTCCCCCTTTGACATCAATAAAAAATAAAAACACAATAGCAAAGACAAGGACAATGCATGTATAAAAAGAGCAAACATAAATTATTCAGGGGCTAATGCCCTGATACAACCAAAATACAAGTCTTAACATAGTTTAAGAAGAAGGAAGGGGATTTCCATGACAGGAAAAAAAATAAGTTAATGTCTCAGCAGTAGCATCCTTCAAGTTCATAAACTGACCGGTGATTACTAAAAAAGTGAAGGCAACTATCTTGTGGCCTCCTTGATTAACTGATCCATTCTTAGCCTGAGAAGAGCAATATTTGATATTGGTTTCTTGCTGACATCTTTAATTTTTTCAAGATAAAAGTACGAGGCAAGGAGGAGATCCTTGATAGAGTCTAACATCAAATCAATCTCAGTCAGGCGAATAACAATTTTAGGAGAGGGGGAGTTGAAAACAAGAGGAGGAGAGGACTTAGACCTGGGAGATGAAAGATTACCAGTAGAGTGACCTTCAAATTCAGAAACCAAAATATCATCAAGCAATACATATCCCATACTAAAAAAAGCTTTAGAGTTGTAAAATTATTTGACTATAACAGAGGGAATAGATTCAAGAGAAATATTGCTAGCTTCCAGGATACAAGAGATAATAGGACCATAAGAGAGGCTAGACGAATCAAGAGATGCTTCTATCATATGATTATCGATGAAAGATGAGAGATTTATCTTACACTGAGAGATAAGACAGTATGTTAGTAGAGTATCTTGTTGAGATAGAGTAAAGAGAGAACCAACACGGGGACGAAGAGTAGTACTCACAATATGAGTAATAACATGAATTTTAAATGACAAAAACTTTAAATTGAGAGCAGAAGATAAGGGTTCAGAATTGTTAAGAACAATAATTTTTTTTGCTTATTCAAAAGAGATATCAAAATCAGAAGGACAAGGATTATTGGAAGAGGAGGTAGAAAAATTAGAGCAATTAATGTCAAACAAAGTATCAAACATGGTACAATCAAGGAAGATACACTTATCCAGCACTAGGATTTCAAGCTCACCAGAGCGCATGAAATGAAGAATAGCATAGAAAATTTGATAAGTTGTTCATATGAAATCTTTGGAGTATTTGAAAATAGATTTTCCCATCTGTGAAATTCAAATAATATTTTTATATGATAATGTAGAGATTCTAATAGACCTAGATCTACAAGTAGGGTTTCATTTGTAGGTCTCCAAAAATCAGCTTTTACATTAAGAGGGCAATTAAAGTCGAATGTTTTCTCTTTTTTTGGAACTTTCTGAGACATCAACAATAGGGAGAGCTTACCTAGAAAAGAACCAGAGGAATCAGCGGAGGGTAAAAGGTTTGGTTGAAGACATCAGAGTTTAGTGGAACCGATGAAACTATCTTTTCTTTATCTTTAAAGTGAGAATTTTTTTGTCTACTAGAGGGAGGACATTTAGAGAGCTTAGCCATAAGAAAAAAAGATATAGAGAAAGGACGAAAGATTTCAGAGAAATATGTAGGACAAGATAGCAGAAGTCGCCTAGGAAATTAATCAATGCCATAAAAAAGTATCATATATCCAATCAGTGCCAGATGAAAAAATAGAAGAAACATGAAAAGATGTGTACATCAATCATCTCATTCATTAATTAAGACACTTTACACTTTTTCAAAAAAAGATAAAAATCAATCGAAAATATTTGCACTACTATCAATAGATTAAAAAGGCAAAATAAACTTTCTTCCAAGAGATGTTTTAATAACATATCTACCAATAAAAAGAATACTTAACATGGTATCAAAATTACCTTTTAAACAAGACTTGTTAAGAAAAGATACTATAAATATGGTCTAGAGAGATGCATGGATTTTTAGACAGAAGGTACTAGAATTGTCACAAAACACTTCACACTATTTTAAACGGTATTATAATCACTAAGCAAATGATATCCAAAAATATTGAACACAACATAGATCAATAGGGACATATTTAGGGAGAGAGAAACACAGATATATTTTACTATTCCACGATATGGGAGAATTCCCTATAAGCCAATGATGTCTTTTTCCATCACTCTTGACTTTGCATAATCTACATCTAAGAATTTTTTAGAATAAAAATTATTTAGATTATCAAATGACACGAAATATGGTTTCAAATAATTTTCTAGTGATACTTTTAATAGAAATAGCACACATATACACATTAATTAGTATACCTAGTTGATTGGTTGTAAGGTAAAGAGAAGAATCACTCATACCACGATATTTTCATTAAAAGTCATGAAAGTGTATAATTAGTACTCACAGGGGTATTATGGCATACTAGTCATTTCAATGAGCTCTTAGGAGATTATTTTGACCAAGAAAGATTTCTTCAACTGGAGTGTTTCTAGTGTCAAGAAGAGTATTAATTCTCCCATCAAGATCATTTTGAACTCACTTTTATTGGATCAGAACATTCCTTGCATAACATAGCATTATTGTTCCTAAGTATAATATTATAAAAAACCTTTGATGAAGAAGTTGTATCAAAAAGTTGTGAAAAAGCTACTCAATCTCTCTTACCAAGCTTCAGGAACATGTTTTAAAGAGAAGAGATCTTTTGAAGTTTAAAAACATGATGAGGAAGCATAGAATTGTTTAGAACCTAGGGTTGAGAAAAGTTTCACATTCATACCTTAAAGCTTTTGTAATAGCATAGTCAAGTAGGAGTCGAATCGATTAAAAAAACTTCATCACAGTCGATAATTTTATCTAATTTTATTTCATCCTTTGAGCCAACAAATTTTGCATCTTCATGTTTTTACGACTTTATAAAGAGTTCTTTTTGAGTGATAATGATCACTTCTTCATTGTTTTAGGGTTGTTCTAAGTTCAACCTAATCATGGGAGGTAACAATTTGGATGATCAGCCTTAGTGATGGTCAATCCATCAACTTTATTCAAATTAGTTAATATTTTGTTCCTTGTAAATTCAACGTTCACTTGTTGAGATATCATTTTCCTTTTATATTTTGAGTGGATTTTCTGCAAAAAAAGGTACTTAAAGTGTTCTTGGACCCCTTATGATTAGTTCTTGAATTTGTTGACTCAGTTTTGGGTCTTCAAATTCACTTGTCTAGATTTCTAGATCAAAATTTACAATTATAATATTTGTGACTAAGCTTACCATAGTGATAACATAAAATATAGCATTATTTAGTAGTTGTATGATATGTATTACAACTGTGATTGGTTTGTTTAGTCGACTGACTGGAGTTCGTTAATTGTTGAGAGTTGTTATAGTTATAATATTTTTATTATGACTGTGATTATTCTTTTTGATAGAATTACTAGATTTAATTGACTTTTGAGATCCTACACAGTTATAAAATCTATTGTTACAAGTGTCACTGTCAGATCTGTAAGTTGACTTGGTTGATTGATCTGATAATACTATGACTGGTCAATTTTTCAAGGCTGAGTTGATTCTTACCTGACTTGATTCGTCATTGCTATGAAACAGTTGTTTTCAATGTTGTTGACATGGTCTGAATTTTCTTCCTCATCCCAGTAGCTGGAGACCTTTTGATTTTTTTGTCCTTTTTGGTTCCTTCGTGGATTTCTTCCATCTTATTTCATATATCGTTAGCAGTTTTTCAAGTGGCTATTTTCTCATATTCTTTTTCACTAAGATCTCAATGAAGCAAATAGATTGCTCTAACAGTTGCTTGTATAATATTCAATTGCTTCTTTGTGTAGTCAAAAGTGATAGTTTTTTTACCACCCTTCTTTTCATTATTTTTGGAAAGGACCTTGGCGCAGTCTGAATAATTAATCAGGCTTCATAATTCATTGATAAAACATAATTCTTCATTCTTACCTTCCACTAAACATAGTATAGACCATTAAAAGGGGTGGTCAACATATTGAAAGTCCCTCTTGAAATATGGCTTCACTACTTTGATGTCCTACCATAAATCTTTCACTTACTTGCTATTAAGAAAATATGACGATCTGAGATGAGGCTCCGATATCAATTGAAAATAGTAAGATGTGGGTGAATTACTCCTTTATCAACCAGACAGACGGCTTCCTCCAATAGACATTCGACTATTGATTGCAGTAGTGAAAACTTCAAAAATTAAACTGCTGAAAGTAAATAACACGGATGTTTTATACTAGTTGGGATCTCTAAGAGGTCTTACTCTAGTACCCTTGGGTGGGGTTGTAAGGAATTCTACTAGTTCTTTGTGAATAAAATTAAAGTATAAGATTGAGTTAAGTTTTTTGGCTTTGACTCACACTCTATTCCTTTATTTCACACTTTGATAAAATGTCTCACCAACTATGTATTTCTCTCCTATATTTTTAATTACATAGTAATACTTTAAAAGAATATAATGCTTGAGTAAATTAGAGAAAAGAAATAGATAAGGTTGAGACAAGTGTGTATCTTTTCCTTTGACTTTCGATTCTTAAATAGTAGTGATTGCGCTACAACTAGCCGTTGAAAGTTACAAACCAGCCCAACGGGTATTTATTTATAGTAAATTGAATAAGGAATATTCATCTCCAAAAATAAGCAAATACTATAAAGAGAAAATCTAACTAAGACATTATATGCACAAAATGGAGATGCAACATTTCCATGATTTAAGCACACTAATTAATGCAGTAGATCTTTTCTCCATGATTTAAGACATTATATACTATAAAGAAAAATCTAACTAAGACATTATATACACAAAATGGAGATGTAGCATTTTCATGATTTAAGCACACTAATTAATGCAGTAGATTTTTTCTCCTTTCCTGGAATGACATGTTTTTTGATAGTACTTCAAAGGATATTTTTCTCAACTTATTTAGAGTAGAAGATTTTTTCATCTAATGCATCTTGATATACTTGGACAAGACCCATGAGTTATGCACAATATCCTGTAATATCTTTAGAGATGATTTTCTTTCTTTTTGAGTATTGAAGGCCTTTTGATATATTTGGACAAGACCCATGAAATATGTACATCCTCTTGACTCAATCTTCGGAGGTGCTTTATTTTCTTTTTGAGTCCTGAAGGAGATTTTAGATTATTTCTCCTTTTCCTAACTTCCTACAAACATCAAAATGTTACACTATCAATCAGGTCGAGTTTATGGCTAAAACGAACAGAACTATGAGAATCATAAATGGTATAAGGTTGATTGTGTGACTTGTGTTGTATAGGTGTACATTAAAGCTCAACTTTTCAAAGATATTACATCTACCGATTGACCGAGTGCATCCGATGCAAGTTCACTATAGAAAGTGTGAAGAAAAATCTACTTATCCAGATGCAACTAATCTTTGCTTGTAAATCACACACTTGTCCTTAAATTTTTTATAAAATAGTCATTTTCCATTCATGTGGGGGGGAGGGGGGGAACACACGTCCTTGTAAATGAATAGGTATTTTTTTGAAAAGACACCAAGAGAAAGGATGCAATTTGAATAGGCACATTTTTGGTTTGCATGGTTATGGCATTTCCAATGGATTGTAACCTTTTGGAAGAGTTGTACCTTTTCTGAAGGGCTGGGCCTTTTTGAACCAGTGCTTCTCTTCATGAAGCAACACTTTGATGGCTATAAATATCTAAAAAAAAATTAGGTATAGACCTGAAATTTTGAAGAAAGAAAACTCTCCTCTTTCTAGCGGTGTGCATCGGTCGATTCAGTTTGGTTTTATGTGTTATTGATTTGGTTTATCTTTTTTCAATTTTTAAATTTGTAAAACCAATAACTAACCAATAAGATATTTTCTTATCAGTTTTTGGTCCTTAATGGTTCGATTTTCGATTTAACCAATAAGAAAATACTTATAAAATAGAAATAGTAACAACTAATATTAAAAAATAAAATCTTAGTTACAGCCAAAATCCTATGCAATGCATTTTAGTTTACAAGAATCTTCAAACTTGAACTAAATGTTAGTTCGGAAAAAAATGGAATCCTAATTGTTGGAAGCTATAAATGCTTCAAGCTTTCCAATACTATAATTATCGAGCTTTATATTGTGTCTTTGTTGCACCGAATAGGTGAATACTTTGTGAATCACTAAATTGTGAATAAGTAGTGCATATAATATAATAATATATATATATATATATATATATATAGAGAGAGAGAGAGAGAGAGAGATTTATATATATATAACATAAAAAGGGATAAAACAATAATTTAGTGTATTCTTATTGAGTTTTATCGGTTTAACTGATAACCCAATAAGCAAAAATCAAAACCGAACCGTTTACCCAATAAATTTTCTTATAAAACCAATAAAAAATTGTTAACCCAATAATATTTTTATCAATTCGGTTTATCAGTCGGTTCAGTTTTTGCACACCCCTACCTCTTTCTAGGAAAACTCTAATATGATTTACTATCGTTGAGTGCGTTCGTAGTTCGATAAAATTTGAGGTACCGCTATTTTGTCGAAATGATTCATTTTATTTTGGGAGGGTGTATTTCGTAACATCGGGTACTTGAGTAAAATAATTTCCTTAAGGACATACCTTGAATTTGGTGGACTTGAATCTTCTAATCTTCATCTTTTTCTAAATGTTTGGTTTGACTATTTTTCAAAAAAGAAAAAAATTGAATTTGATTTTGTTGATGTTCATAAATTGGGTTGAACTTATTGTTGAAGTTCAAAATTGTGAATACAGAGATACAACTACATTTGATTGTTCATATGATTAGTTTTGAACATCTGTTTAAAGTTCTTGTTGTAAAATACAGATTTTACCAAACCCAAAAAATAACATTGTCACCAAACATCCAACCTATCAGTAACTATGCTACGTGTCTTATAAAACAAAAGTTCAATGTTGTATCACCGCAAATATACCATGAAACCTCCCCTGATATATGTCGTTTCATTTGATCAATCACCAAAGACAAATGAAAATGGCTAAGAGTTGATCCCTACCGCAACCCCGTCACGACTGAAAAGAGCTTCGAGTCTTCTCTCCTTATCTTTACTCGAATCTTGATTTCATCATATAAGTCATTAATCACCCTAATGTAAACTACATGGATATCTTTAGCCTCCAAAATTCTCCATTGAACGCCTTAGATGTCTTGTTTATCAACCCTCTAAAATTTCCCATTAAATTAGAACTACACATAAATGAATTTAGGATTAATTATTTATGAGTTCGAATTTACAAGTTTTTTTTAAATATGAATTCACAGCATAATATATTTTATTTAATTTTTTTGCAGATGATATTTGATATAACAGGAAAGAAACTTATTAGCTATGACTCTGAGAACTCTGAAAATGTGTGCAAAAATTTTGTAGCTTTTATACAGGGATTAATTTCTTTCCCTTTAGACTTTCCTGGAACTGCCTATCACAAATGCTTACAGGTATTTATGAGTTTAACTTTTTTGTACTAACAATATCATAATAATTATAGTTAACACTTAGTAAGAAGTGGATTATTAACCTGGAAAATAAAATGGAGTACCTATTACTATAACAGGTTACAATATAATGATTGTGTAAACGTTCTTTACCTTATCAGTATTCATAGAATTTTAAATTTTGAATCGGGTTATTTTTTTGGGAAATCAGATATTATAACCAACATTATTTCATTTGTTTTAGTTTATGTGACATACTATGTCCTTATTAGATTTGTTCCAAAAACTGACATTTTTATAACCTTACAATATTTCTCATTTTACAATTAATGTGAAACTTTTGAGTCACATAATTATTAGGGAAAAAGGATATGGGCCGGTCATTTTTAAAGAATAGCCACAATTTGAAAAGGTGGATAACTACAATCAATCGGCTAAATTTAATGGAAAACTTATATAAAATAGCATACTTAAGACTATAATTACAATAAATAGCAATATTTTTGTAAAATTACATTTTATAGCATGAGTAACATTATTTTACTCATTAACTAAACAAGTGTATATTTTACTCTCACTATTTTATATTTTCCTATTTCTACTCCATTGTTTCATCTCCCCAAATATAGTCATATCTTTTACCTCTTTTTTTTATCTTATTTTTTTATTTTTTATTTATTTTATTTTTTATTTCAACTTTAATTTCTCTCTTCTATTTCTCTTCTTTTTTTCCTTTTTCTTTTTTTGTTTTTAAATTTTTTTTTCATATTTGAAGATAATTATCTCTATGATCTTCAAGATTTCAAAATAAAACGTCATTACTATCTTTCACTCTCTTGTATCTCTACCTTTTTTTCTTTTTATTTTTTTTTCATCTTATTTTTTTATTTGATTTCTTTTTCTTTTTCATTCTTTTCTTTCCACTTCATTTTCTCTCTTCTATTACTCTTTTTTTTCCTTTTTAGTTTTCTTTTTTTTCCTTTCTCATATCTTTTTTTTCTTTTTCTATTTTCTTTTTTTCTTCTTTTTTTATTTTATTTTTTTTCTTTTTTTCTTTTATTTTTACACTTCTATTTCTCTTTCTTCCTTTTTTTTTTCACTTCTCTTTTTTTCATTTTTTCTTTTTATATTTTCAATTTTTTTCATTTTTTTACTCTTCTATCTCTAACTTTTATACTGAAAAGACAAATATGTATATCACATACACATATTCAAAAAACATACAAAATACATCGTCATACAGATCTGGATATGTATTTACAGTACAAAATATACATATGTATCTGCATTTGTATTTACAAAAATACATATCCCACTCATATGTATATATAAACGTATAGGACACAAAATCTCTATAACACAAAGGACAACTATATACATATACATATAGGTAACCAGAAAATACATGATACATATCTTAAATAGTAAAAAAATACAAATAACTACATATGTTACCATTTATAATGACATAGAACAGTTCAAAGACAAATCCAATGTCGTCCAAAAATACATATAGATATGCATTTATATATACAAAATACAAATACATGCACATACCCCTAAAAATTATAATACATTTGTGACATAATACATCTATCTAATTGCACTTGAACTACACATTTCTTCTTATTCATGTAGACACCATAAATATTCTTATGACAAAAAATCATGTACTTCTCCTTTGATAACATCGTCTTAATACATTCTTCAATATCACTGACGGAATGACATTCTATATGTGGTGCAAACCTTGAAAGTATCCTTGCCATGAATATATGATCACGCAATACCTATAGAACAAAATAATGACATAAATTTATATTACATGTACTTTTCACAAAAATATAATACAAAATACATAGTATGCATATGTTTTCTTTTACATAATATATATTACATTGCAAAAAAATACATATAACTCTGCATATGTATTTACAAAATACATGCCTGATCCATATGTATATTACTATATTAAAAATACAAATATGACTCTGATATGTATTTACGAAATATATATCATATTCATATTAAACAGTAACAAGCATAACTATACTATATATCTTCGTATGTATTTGCGAAATATAAAGGTGACTCATATAAAATAAGAATATACATATGGATCAGGTATGTATTCTGTAAATACATATCCAAAGCTATACGTATTTTATGCGGTGTTGAATTTATCTTTGAACTGTACATTTTATGTCATTTTAAAGGGTAACATATGTATTTATTTACTCTCTTTTACTGTTTAAGATATGTATAATGTATTTTTTACTACCTATATGTATATGTATATAATTGACATTTTTGTTATAGAGATTTTGTGTCATGTATGTTTATATATACATGAAAGTCAGATATGTATTTCTGTAAATATATTCAGATATATATGTATGTTTTTTACTGTAAATACATATGCAGATCTATATATCTATTTATTTTGTATGTTTTAAAATATATATAGGATATAAATATTTTTTTTAGAAAAATAAAAGATAGATATAGAAGAGTAAGAAAAATAAAAAATAAAAAAATAAAAAAATAAAAATAAAAAATTGAAAAAAAAGAAGTGAAAAGGGAAAAAAAGAGAAATAGAAACTAGAAATAAAAGTGTAAAAACAAAAGCAAAAAAAAAAAAAGAAGAAGAAGAAGAAAACGAAAAAAAATATGAGAAAGAAGAAAAAAAGAAAATTAAAAAAGAAAAAAATAAATAAATTAAAAAGGAAAAAAAAAAGAGAAGTAGGAGAGAGAAAATAAAGTGGAAAGAAAAAAAATGGAAAAGAAAAAGAAATTAAAATAAAAAAAAGATTAAAAAAATGAAAAACTATCAAGAAAAAATAGTTAGTGATATAAGAGAATGATATTTTGAAATTTTGAAGATTATGGAAATAATAATCTTCATATTTGAGTTTGATTTGAAAAAGAAATCTACTAATTTAAATACGAGTAATTTTTGGAAATTTAATTAGATGGAATAATTATTCCTTATTTAGCTCAACTAATTTGAGTAAAATAAGGGTAATAAATCTTGTTGTATATGTATTTGTATAGCAACAGTTTACTCAAATACAAAATATAATTTTTTATTTTTAATAATTATAAAACTATTGCTATAAAAGTTACAATTAAGGCTCTATAGTTGCTATTTTTGAAATTTTCCCAAATTTAATTCCCTTTTCTAGCCATTTGGCCCAATTGGGCACATGCAGTCTCTATACTCAATTGATACACTTTTATACCACATTAATACACTTTTACACTATATTGATACACTTTTTAAAAAAGATAAAGGAAATTCTATGCAAGCATATGCAGTCCCTATACCCAATTGATACTCTTTTATACCACATTAATACACTTTTATACTACATTGATACACTTGCAGTGTCCATATACTCAATTGATATTCTCTTATACTAGATTGATACATTTTTAAAATACATGTAGAAACTATATAGAGTCATATAAAATATGTATCTAAATGATAATTGTAGTTAAAAATTGTATAGAATATGTATAAAAATTCTATAATTATTATATAGAATATGTATATATACAATTGTATTATATTAAAAGTCTATGGTATTGTATTTTATTATATAAATAAGTAAAACTAAACAAAACAAACTAAATAGTATGTTTTTTAATAATGTTGGTGAATGGAAAATAGTCTAAAAATACAACAATTACTCGATTGTTTAAAAAGAATAAAAAATAGTAGAACCTTTAAAAAAGAAAAGGATCCATACTAAACTTATTACAATTCTTTTTGAGTGTTGGTTGATAGATCCATGCACTAGTGAAGTATGTATAGCCGTTTAAGTATATAGTCGTGATAGTAGAGATCTTGGGGTAAGCAGCCACCATAATCGAGTGACTATTTTTCAGATTTTTAAATTTAGATGCTAATTTTGTGGAATTATTTTACTTTAGGTGTTATTTTGTCCTTTCCCCTAATTATTATTGCATGTATAAGGCCATAAGTTTGAGTCACATAAATGTTATTATATATAAGGCCACAAGTTCTAAAACTTTATGACTGTATAAATATTATGGGTGTGTTTGGTATGATGGAAAATGTTTTCTAAAAAATATTTTTCTATTTTTTCTTGTTTGGTAGTAGTAAAATATTGGAAAAATATTTTCTAAGATAACTCATTTTCCTCTATTTGAGAAAAAATGACTTTCCTCATGGGCCAAGAGAAGTCATTTTTCAAAAAATGACGAATGTGACTTATGCCCCCACCCCCACCCTCTTCCCCACCCTAACAACACTCATATTCATATTTCTCAAAAAATTCACATTACTCGAAAATATTTTTCGCTGTGCTTTGCTTCAATTTTTTATTGCTTAAAATAAAAAATAGTGAAGCCCGAATTTTTTTCTTTTTCAATGTTCGTTGAATGTATTGTTATTTTCATATGCATAGAGGAAGACTTACCTATATTGCTTTTGCTAATTGCATATTTCATTTTGTCATCGATGTAGCTTGTTTCACAGGGTCGAATAAGCCTGTCGTTCTGTTGTATTTCTATTACCGTAGTAATTTGAGATTGTCCTAACAAAATGTTGAAAAGTATCTCCTATATTTACTAATTAGTGCTTGATTAAATTTATTGATTGTAATATTTTATTATTCGATATTGATATTATTTGTTATACTTAAATTAGTTCTTACAAATTTTTGAGTTGTTAGAGGCACTGATATACTAGTTAACAGTTAATAATATTTTTTAAAAAATATTTTTGCACTCACCAATCAAACACTAGAAAATATTTTTCTAAAAAATATTTTTTATTCACCAACCAAACACTATAAAATATTTTTCAAAAAATATTTTCCACTCACCAACCAAACATGAGAAAATAAATAGAAAACCAACTTATTTTCCAGAAAAACTTTTTCCAGAAAAATATTTTCCATGGAAAGTATTTTCCATCATACCAAATACACCCTATGTCATGTTTTATTAAGATCTCAAGTTTCTCAAATCGATTAAAACTATCACATAAATTTAATTGAAGGGAGTAAATTAATTAACCTACTATTACATGTTAAACTACACTGTAAAAGATTTTTTACACCATTGGCGTCTTATACGTTAAAGGTTGCACGATTGGTCCTTCAATTATTCGTATATTCTAACTTTAGTCTCTATAATATATGATTAAGCACATTTATTTACCGTCAATTACTTGAAAGGTAAACTTTTGCTCTTTTTTTTTATGAATACAACAAACCCAGTGTATTCCCACCTGGTGGGGTCTGGGGGGTAAGATGTACGCAGTCCATACCTCTACCTCTAAAGAAGTAGAAAGGCTGTTTCCGATAGACCCCCGGCTCAAGACACAAGATACCACACAATTACAAAGCAAAACACCAAACAAGGTTACAAGAATACATAATATAAATACGGCAGCCAAAAGTAAAAGTGAAAGTGAAAGTAAAAGTAAAAGTAAAAGTAAAAGTAAAAGTAAAAGAAAACAGAGGAGAGCACCCAGATTCGTACTAAAACAAGGGACACGGAATCATAACCAGGATACTAGCCCCAGCAAGTAATTCCCTACACAAGCGACCCATACTGGCCCTAGTCCTCTAGTCCTCTAGTCCTCTGCCCTAATTTGCATCCTCCAGACCTTCCTATCTAGGGTCATGTCCTCGGTGAGCTGTAACTGCTCCATATCCCGCCTAATTACCTCACCCCAGTACTTCTTCGGCCTACCCCTACCCCGCCTAAAACCATCCAACGCTAGCCTCTCACACCTACGAACTGGGGCATCCATGCCCCTCCTCTTCACGTGACCGAACCAGCTCAATCGGACTTCCCGCATCTTGCACTCCACCGGGGTCACACCAGCCTTCTCTCTGATAGTCTCGTTCCGAACTCTATCCCCTCTAGTCAGCCCACACATCCAGCGCAACATCCGCATCTCTGCCACCTTCATTTTTTGGATGTGAGACTTCTTAACTGGCCAACACTTCGCTCCATACAACATGGTCGGACGGACTACCACCCTGTAGAATTTGCCTTTAAGCTTGGGCGGCACCTTCTTATCGCACAACACCCCCGACGCGAGCTTCCACTTCATCCATCCCACCCCAATACGGTGCGAGACATCCTCGTCAATGTCCCCGTTACCCTGGATCACGGACCCGAGATACTTGTAACTATCCCTCTTACATACCACCTGTGATTTCAACTTCACTACCACCTCATCCTCCAGCCTCACGTCATTAAACTTGCATTCCAAATACTTTGTATTGCTTCTGCTCAACCTGAACCCTTTAGACTCAAGAGTTTGTCTCCACACCTCTAATTTATCATTCACACCCCCTCGAGTCTTATCAATCAGAAATATATCGTCTGCGAAGAGCATACACCACGGCACCTCCCCTTGAATCCGCCGCGTCAACACATCCATCACCAAGGCAAATAAAAAGGGGCTAAGAGTAGATCCCTGATGCAATCCTGTCAAGACGGTGAAATGCTCTGAGTCTCCTCCCGCCGTCCTCACCTGAGTTTTCGCTCCCTCATACATTTCCTTAATTGCTCTGATATATGCCTGCGGGACTCCACTAACCTCCAAGCACCTCCAAAGCACCTCCCTGGGGACTTTGTCGTATGCCTTCTCCAGGTCGATAAACACCATGTGCAGGTCCTTCTTCCTTTCCCTATACTGCTCCACCAGCCTCCGCACCAGGTGGATTGCCTCCGTCGTCGAGCGGCCAGGCATAAACCCAAACTGGTTTTCCGAAATAGACAATAACCGTCTCAGCCTCACCTCGACCACTCTCTCCCAAATCTTCATAGAGTGACTCAATAACTTAATCCCTCTATAGTTATTGCAACTCTGGATGTCCCCCTTATTCTTATAGAGAGGGATCATGGTGCTCCACCTCCAAGCCTCGGGCATCTTTTCCGTCTTGAAGATTTCGTTGAACAATCCAGTCAACCACCTTACACCAGCCTCTCCAACGAACTTCCAAAACTCCACCGGTATCTCATCCGGCCCCGTCGCCTTACCCCTTCGCATCCTGCGAACAGCCTCTCTAACCTCTTCTACCCTAAAACGTCTACAATAACTAAAATCCCGACACTCCACTGAGTGTTCCAGTTCCCCTAACTCAATAGCTCTATCCCCTTCGTCATTCAAGAGCCTATGGAAGTACGACTGCCATCTATCCTTTATGTGGCCGTCCTCCACCAACACTCTACCGTCCTCCCCCTTAATGCACCTCACCTGGTCGAGGTCACGCCCCTTCCTCTCCCTAGCCTTAGCAAGTCTAAACAACATTTCTCCCCTCCTTTCCCCTGTAACCCTGCATACAATCTCTCGAAGGCGGTCGTCTTAGCTGCCGTGACAGCTGACTTAGCCTCTTTCCTAGCAAGCTTGTACTCCTTCCTATTTTCTTATGAATATTCACAAATTTTTAGAATCATTAACCATGTTACTATTTTCTTTCCAATGCGTTATGTTGTACTTGTAATGTTTCTCCATATTTAAAGATAATATACTTCTGAAAATAATCAAAATATAGTATATTTCTTTCATAAAGATGCCAAAAACACACATTTTAAATTCTTGTTTGAGGCATATGCCTTGAGTATTCAAATCATAATTTGGATCAAAAATATTTCTCTCCCTAAGTTAAATCCTATTTAGTCAAACTTCTCTACAACATTTATCCTCTAGAATATCGTTTTACGATAAAGGTCAAGTTTTTTTTAAGAACAATTCTTTATGTCACGTTATATGATTATTCTCTATAGCCATGTTTCGTTATAGCATCCAAAAATATGGACAAACAACGTTGTTATAGAAATGTCTGACTAAATTTATACAGTTCATGATTGGACTAACAGTAGAGGTGTTCATCAGGGAAGAAAGAAGATAATGAAGATGCTCAAGAGAATGCTAGAGGAAAGGAAATCACAGACAAAAAAGGAACAAAGTGACTTCTTTGATTATGTACTAGAAGAACTTCAAAGTAAAGAAACAATTCTCACCGAGGCAATAGCTTTGGATTTGATGTTTGTGTTGCTCTTTGCTAGCTTTGAGACAACCTCTTTGGCTATAACTTTGGCTATTAAATTTCTTCATGAACATCCAAAGGCTATGAAAGAATTAACAGTAAGTGAAACTCATATTCTTAATCAATTGAACAACACATGCACTTATACAAAAAGGGGGTCAATGGGTTTTATTTACTGACATATTCGTATTCCACATTCAATCATGCGTAAAGTAATCGTACATAGTTTCTCTCATAATTCATAACTTAATACAAGTATTATTTTTTTTTTGTCCCATTTTATGTGACACAGTTACCATTTGTAAAGTCAGAGAAAAAAAAATAATATATATATATATATATATATATATATATATATATATATATATATATATATATATATATATTAAAATGCTAATTATTAATTAAGGCTCTTATAGTATGTAAATTTAGTTTCAATGAAATTGAAATTTCTATGTTTGAATTCAACCCAAAAAGTAGATAGTAGGACCTTCTTACCCCGGATCATGTCACATAATGTGGAACAGAGAGAGTATTTACATAGTATGACCTAAAGTATCATTTTTTTACAAGCTTCCTATCTGAAATCTACCACTAACTTATCAAAACATGCTTTGAAACTAATGAGTAAGGTACCATTTGGATGAAATTTTATGGTTAAATTAAGTTATCACGTGTCTTTTGTCGATTGTATTCATATATAGTCTAGTCAGGTTTGAGGTGTATTTTGATAAATAATTGGTGATAGGATCAGATTGAAAACGATGACACCTAATAATTCAAGTATGAAACTTGCAAAACAAAAGTGATACTTCAAATGTATTTTTTTAGCATTACCTCTAAAATATACTGAAATTAATTGTTCCAATAGCACAATCAAACAATCCTCAAATACTTTCAGGAGGAACATGAGGCAATAATTAGAAGAAGGGAAAATGCATCTCATGGACTTACATGGCAAGAATATAAATCAATGAAATTCACATTTCAGGTATTTAATCTAAACAATATTTCCACTTCACTAAGTCTAAGAATTATCATAAATTAATTACTTTCATTGAAAAATGCAGTTTATCAATGAAACAGTGAGATTGGCAAATATTGCACCTGTGCTTTTTAGGAAAGCACTTAAAGACATAAGCTTCAAAGGTAATGTAATTCAAGTTCATTACTATTAGTTATTGTGAACTTTTACATAGAGTATCAAATAGATCGGTCTGAATTTGAACGAATTAGAATGGACTGAGTTAATAAATAGGTGATTTGTACTTTTCCGCAACTTTGTGTTAAATCTTTAAGTATTGCCCCTCAAAGCAATTAACTTTTAGCGAAGCATAAGTTTATATATTTGCATATATTCCACAAGCTATGCCACACGCTATTAAACAACTTATGCCCTGTTAGGCATAAATTCAACTTCTAAGGAGAAAAGGTAAAGATCAACCAATTTGATGGACAAAAATCAAAGACAAATTTATTTGAAAGGTAAACTTTTTGTGAAATGCATGCAGGATATACCATTCCAGCTGGTTGGAGAGTTATGGTGTGTCCTCCAGCTGTGCACTTAAATCCAGCCAAGTATGAAAACCCACTTCAATTCAATCCATGGAGATGGGAGGTGAGTTCTTCGCCGGAAAATTATATATTATGATCTTGCTTGATAAATAATTGTTGATAGTTCGGATAGATAACACAAACATCTAATAGTTTAGCTAAATAATTCACAAAAAATATATACTCGCAAATATGTTTTTGATCATTATCTCATCTTATAACAAAATGTTGAAATTGCTAATAGGGAATAGAGCTAAATGGAGCATCTAGAAATTTTATGGCATTTGGAGGTGGCATGAGATTTTGTGTTGGTACAGATTTCGCTAAGGTGCAGATGGCTGTCTTTCTACATTGCTTTGTGACCAAGTACAAGTAAGTGTTACAATATTGATCGTAGAATTTTTTTTGAAAAAGGTTTGAGGCATCTGATTTTGTTGTTACTGTTTAAGTTATGTCCTAAATATGTAAATTTGTGTATAGTTATTCGGTTTGGAATTAGATATGTTGTGTCTAAAGTTAGCATCGATAAAATCTAACATAAAAAATATGGTGTCTAAAATTAATATTGACAAGATCTAACTTCAAACATGTGGTGTCTGAAGTCTCATATGACTAAAATTTAAATATTATTTTTGTATAAATACTTGAACTTCAGGTATATGTAGCTGAAGTTCAATCATTCAGTTGTTTATTCTAAAAACCAAATTTGTTCGCCTAAAGTTTATGTACATAGAGATGAATTTCAACCATTTTTCATGAACTTCAAATATTTTTTTCAAAAGTCGGTTTTGTCAAGACTAACTTCAAACACCACATGTTTGAAATTGTTAAACAAAGTGATTAGACATGCAAAAAAAAAAAAAAAGAAATTTAAAAGTAGATAAAAATGAAATAATTATATTCAAATAAGGTACTCCGTGAAAAATAATGTAACCTCTAAAGAATCATTATCTGTCCATCGAGTTAGCAGACAATGATTTTTTGGGATAAAATAAGCTTGCAACATTCCATTCTATCAAAAGTACTATTTCACTCATGCTACTTTAATAAATAAAATTAATTAAATTTCATCGGTAAGTATTTCACAATAATAATGCTCTAAATGAATTTTTATTTCACTCATAAACTATACCTGTAAAAATAATTGTTGATGTTCATTAAATTTTCAGGTGGGAAACAATCAAAGGAGGAGACATAATACGAACTCCAGGCTTACAATTTCCAAATGGCTACCACGTTAAAATCACTGAAAAAAATAATTAAGGTTCATATATCGAAGCCAATTCAAAATTAAAAGTTTATGAGTTAATATGTAATAATAACAGACTTCATAACCAAATGTTCCTAAATACTGAATGTTCATAGTTTGTGTGAATAATGCATTTATATTTACCTTTCTTTTACATCGTCTTTGTGTTTTATGATATTATGAACTCGCGTTTATTATTGACTGTTTGATCATTTAAATTGGTTTTGTTGTTATAACAAATGATTGTTATATATATAATCTATAATATATTAAAAGTATGAAGACCTTAGAAAAGTGAATTGAACTTTTTACCCTTCATTACAACTCTCTGTAATAGACAAAATCTATCATTTTTTATTTTCTTATTATATTTTTTAATTAATAATAAAACAAGAATCCTAAAATATATGATAGAAGAAATTATATGGTAAAAGGTATTAGGAGAATTAATTTCTACAATTAAAAAGCACTCACGAATTAGATAGAGACAAGGTTACGTCAGTATTTTTTGTATTTGGTTAGGATACTTATACTTCTCCAATTTCATTTTTTATTTTAGGTAATTTCACTATCTATTTTTGATTGATAAAAGGGATTGTTTTTGTTTTTTTATATTTTTGGCATTGTTAAGAAAATCTGTGCTAAAACGTTGGTTTTGTTTGTCTATGGTTTTGCATTGTTAAAAATATGTGTTAAAAAAGTAAAAATATTTCCTTTTAATTTTTGGTGAAATAATTTTTCAATTAATTTAGTTTTTTTTTTTTTTGGTTTAGTCGTATAATTTAGATAAGAAATTATAATATTTAATACTTCTAAATCAGTTAGAATTTTATCTTATATAAAAAAAGAATTTCTATAATTCTATTTAAATAATAGTTTGATCAAATTTTACTAGAAACTTAGGATTATTTCTTCTTCGTTACATCTATTTTGTGTTTTGTTTGTGTAGTAGTGTATCATGTTTAATTGATTGTCTATTTTTCTTTTTGTGAACAGGAAGTATGATTAAAGCTCCTCCTTGTAACGTCATTGTTAATGTTTTGTATTTATTCGTGTTCAATATCTATTTCTCTGATATGTGTAAGAAATAACGAAAAATCAACTCCTTTATGTGCATGATAGTGTTGGTCGTAACAATAAGTCCTACTATATATGGTAAGAGAAAAATAGAAAAATCATCTTACAAGTGTTTGTTCATTGTCGAAAGCTTTTGAAAACTAAATTATGTTGCTCTTGGGGCACACAAAAAACATGTGAAAGATGCAGGTCCAAAGATTATCAATAAAGGGCTCGTCATAGATGAATAGGTTAGTTACTATTTTAACTTACAATTAGACTCTTGTAATTTCTACTCCACACATATTTTCTTATTTCACAATCTTTGTTTCTTCCTCCTTATTTGTGCTTAATAGAAAGAAAGAAGTGAAAGATACCTTGCTCGACAACAAGTTTAAGATGTCGTAGATTCTATATAAATTGCATATGTTGTTTCGAAATCTTTAGCTTTGTCCGAAAAAAATATCAATTTTATTATTGTATGTAATTAATTGTTCTAAAAAATATTATGTTACTGGTGTGCACGATACTAAATACATTAGTATAAGATTCCTAATAGAAAATTTAAATATTCAATCACTTGTTTTTTGTCAAATTATATTATGCGCTCAAATAAATGAGTACAATATTTATTTTGAAGTCAACTACAATTTTTTATAATTTGTGTAGTTTTATTGATTGATGTGAGACACACGTACACTATGCTAGTATCTATATAATACTTAGCACTTTTAACGTTTAAATCTTATTATTTAGTTGTTATTAAAAAGAATTAACAAAAAGTTTATTTTTCCAAACTTTTAAATTATAAAACAAAACAAATGTAAGTTTGAATGTCTGTGGTATCAATACAGTAGCCACATTTGGCTAGTTATGTTTGTATGCCCTCCTTCAAAAAACAAAAATTATTATTATTATTATTATTATTATTATTATTATTATTATTACTATTATTATTATTATTATTATTATAGAGAGAGATCTTGGTGAACATCTTCAACGAAATTCTTGATATTGTCATTGATAATATTGATAGAGCGTACAAATTAGATGCACTTTTATAATATCATACTACACACACAAAAAAAAAAAAAACGATTGAAGAGTAAGGTAAAATATAATAAAGGGCATTCATATTATTAGAAAAAAATCCACTCTTTTGTAACAACACTACAAGCGGAATTATTACACGCGTCGATAGAGTCTTCTAAATCGACATGCATTTAAATGCATCATTCATACATAAATATAAATTAGTCATAATAATAGCTAAAAAACATGCATGTACTATAGATAACAAAATATTCATGTTAGTGATTTCACGAGTCCAATAACTTTTGTTGAGATCCTGTATATGGATTAAGAAATATACAAAATATTTAAAAAATCTTAACTCATATGAACTCGATTATTGTTATTATATATTAACCTGAAATTACTGAAGAAACTCACAGACTTTAAATTCGAATTATTATTGTATCTGATCAGAGCATTGTCTGCTAAATCGATAGACAAGAACTTACTCTTTTGAGACAGTAATCATGTCGCACCTTAACGGCTTAACCCCCTTTTTATTTTTTATTTTTCAAACAATTTCTTCAATCAAATAAATAATATATGAAGACTTTTAAACTAAATATATGTGTAGCAGAGATAGTGATCATATCACGCCTCTCCATATCAGAAAAAGACATATAGTACACTTAAAAATAATTGATATCAGGATACTCTTTTGAGACAGTAGTCATGTCATGTCTTAAGCCTTTTATTCTTTTGAAATTCGAAATTTATGTCGTTTCATCTGATTGATATGGAAAATGACTCCTTTGGCCCCGCTAAAGCAATTCAATCAATCTAATAGGCCATTAACAAACCGTCTAAGAAGTTTCGCCCAAAAAATTTTCTTGAGCCTACACCCACCCCCGATTCGTACGCTAACATCCACCGAAAATCACAAAAAACCCACAATTCTTGTTGTGTCACCCTTTTAACTTGGAAAATGATTCTCCCAATCCTGTCAAAACAACTCGATCCATTTAATGGTCCATCAGAGGACCACTCAAGAATTTTCACCAAAAATTATTTTCGGAGCCCGCATCCACCCTCAATCCGTGGACTTACACCCATTGAAAGTCGCAAAAATCTGCAATTCCTGTCATTTCGCTCGTTTGACTTAGAAAATGGCTCCTCCTACCCTGCCAAAGTAACTTGGTCCATTAAGCATGCCATTGGGGTACTGCCCGAGAAGTTTTGCCTAAAATTTTTTTCGAAGCCAACATTCACCCCCGATTTATGGGCTAAAAGTCGCAAAAAATTCATAATTTCTGCCATTCGCTCTTTTGACTTGGAAAATGGTTCCACCATCTCCGCCAAACCAACCATATCTACTCAATAGGTCTTTGTGGAACCGCTCAAGAAGTTTCACCTAATTTTGGGCTTGAGACCCAGAACCACCCCTCGAAACGTAGGCGACCACCATAAAAAATCGCAAAAAAAATGTAATTCCTGTCGTTTTTCCCGTTTGTCTTGAAAAATGGCTCCCCCCACCTTGCGAAAGCAACCCGATCCATTTAATAGTCCACCAGGGGAACCCCGGAGAAGTTTGGCCCAAAATCTTTGTTCAAGCGTGATCCCAACCCCTGAACCGTGGGCTAACACCTATAGAAAATCGCAAAAAACCCATAAATTATGTCTTTTTGCCCATTTAACTTTGCAAATGGCTTCACTGGACACGCCAAAGTAACTCGATCTATTTAATTGGATGTTAGAAAACCGTCCGAGTAGTTTTACCCAAATTTCTTCACGGAGCCTGAGACCATCCACCCACCCCTCAACTCAAAATGTGGGTAACACCCATCGAAAACTGCAAAAATTTGCAATTCCTGTTGTTTCACCTATTTGACTAGAAAGATAGCTCTTTCGGCCCCGCCAAAGTAATTCAATTGATTTAATAGGTCGTTAGGGCACTACCAAATTTTTTTTTTGAAGCCCGAGCCCACCCCCTGAACCGTGGTCTAACTCGTACCGAAAGTCATAAAAAAATCTGTCGTTGTTGTCGTTTTGTCCGTTTGACTAATAAAATGTCTCTCATGGCCTCGCCAATGCAACTCAATCCATTTAATAGGCCGCCAGGGGGACCTCAAGAAGTTTGGCCTAAAATATTTGTTGGAGCCCAATCCCACCCCCCGACCGTGGCCTAACACCCATCGAAAGTCTCAAAAAACCTCGTAATTTCTAGCATTTTGCCCATTTGACTTGGAAAATGGCTCCATTGGCCATGCCAAAACATCTTGATCCATTTAACTAGCCGTCAGGTGACCGTTCGAGAAGTTTCTCCCAAATTTATTCACGGAGCCTGAGCCCCCCCTCCCCCAAAACATGGGCTAACATACACCAAAAGTCACCAAAAATCCATAGTTCCTGTCACTTTACCCGTTTGACTTGAAAGATGGCTCTTCCGACCTCGCCAAAGCAATTTGTTCCATTTAATAGATCGCCAGGGACTACTTGAAATATTTTTTGGAGCTCAATCCTACCCTCAGAATCTTGGGCTAACACCCACTGAAAGTCGAATAAATTTGCAATTACTGTCATTTTGCCCGTTTGACTTGGAAAACAACTCCCTAAGACCTGCCAATACAACCCAATCCATTTAATAGGTTGTCAGGAAATTGCACGAGAATTTTTTCCCTAAAAGTTTTCCCTAAGCCCCATTTAACCCCCTGAATCGTGGGCTCACACCCACCAAAAGTAAAAAAAACCTACAATTCCTGTTGTTTTTCACATTTGACATGGAAAATGACTCTTTCATCCCTTCCAATGCAAGCTGATCTATTTAATAGGCCATCTAGGGACAACCTAAGAAGTTTCACCCAAAATATTTCCAGATCCCAAGCCTACCCCCCGAACTATAGGCTAACACCCATCGAAAATCATAAAAAATCCCATAATTGGTGTCGTCTCGCCCGTTTGACTTGAAAAATGACTCCCCCACCGCTTCAAAGAACGTTAATCTATTAAAGAGACTGTCAAGGGATATCTTAAGAAGTTTTACCCAAAATATTTCCTTCATCCCGATCCCACCCCTCGAACTGTCAAAACTCGAATTAGAACCTGGCCGTGACGGGCATCACAAACCAAGGCATGAGATGACCCCTTAGCCTTAACTCGAGAGCATGATAATAATAATAATACTAATAGATTGTGGAAGCTAACCAGTAAGATTAAAAAGAATGTAGAGACAAAGAATAATTTCATGAGTTAAATACCAAATCCACAAAGAAATACCCAACACTATCCACATACCTCTAAACAAAGAATACCAACCAATACGGGACATGACCCCGACTATGCCAAAAAAAAAAGTACTAGAATAACAAAAGAGAACAAAAAAAAATTGGGCCTTTCGAAGTATGAAGGGCTCACCACTTCAACAGTTATCCAATCAGAAATACCAAACTACCTAATGCTACACATGGTCACAAGAAAAACTCTCGAAACCTACATTATGAAATGATGTAGCATTTGGGGATGGTCAGTGCGACGAGTACTAGCATGCAACCCAAGAAAAAAGATAAAATATACATTTCCCAAAAATTCAGTCATAAATCACATGCACAACCAATATAATTATAATAGGATACTGGGATAGGGGCAAGGAACATGAACATAATTATTTGAAAATTTAATCTGGAATGTTTAGCTCGTACCGACCTAAAGGGACCCATGGGATATATGGGTCCGAATCCCCCTGACAGAAGGGCCCCAGTCCATGTTCGCAGCATGGACCAGAGAAATTAGGCTAAAGTCACCAATAGTCAATTAACCTCCCAAAAATATACTGTGTAAAGCAGACACGGTGGTTATAGACCCCCAACATCGGCCAACGTGATTTTTAGTGTTGGTTCCTCCAAGACTACACCTTCCCAGTAAGCTACACAATTCCATTTAAGCCTAACTAAAATAATTTTCACATACCAATATCCATGGAGTCGTTTGTTAAGGCATACCCAAATCGGTATCGTCATACCAAGAGACTTGTAGGTCATTCCAATTATGTCATACCGTATCCATAATCTATTTAACCATTTAGACTTCAATTTCCATTACAAAATCCATAACTAAGTCCCCAAGGGAATTTCTGAAACCTTTTTACCATTAATATCATACAATTTTTGCAATAAAAAGTTTAGACGCCATGAAATACTTGTTTAGAAAACAAATGATGATGTGGGTTGAGGTTCATGCCATTATCATCATGCAAAATCCATACTTTGAGAAACCTTATTGCCAAATTTCCATCATTATCATGAGACACAATTCAGTTCAGAAGCCACCATTTAAACCATGAAGAAATCATTAAAACATGAAATAAATAATGCAAGAGTATAATCACCGAAAATACTCAACCGTAGTATGAATTAAACAATCAAGAAATATGTAAATATCAAGTAATTTGATGCAAAAATATAATAAGTTAAATAGGGAGTGTCCAATATGCCTTAATGATGGAAGAATTTTGTGTTTACAGCTCGGAGAATTGAATTATTGAGGAAACCCTTGGTTTACTTCAGTTGGGAGTTGAAAGGAGGAGAATAGTCATGAAAGTTGATAACTGATGGGTAATAGAGATTAAAAGGTGTTCTTAAGTTGGTTAATAGGGTTAAGGACCAAAAATCCCCTACCCCAAACTAGAAAAAATAAAATTGGGCAATTTGTGCCCATTGGCATGGCACACCGCTATCGTGGCATGCACATGGCGTGCCACACCCTTATCACAGTATGCACATAGTTTGGAATGCCTCTATCATAGATCCTCACTAGTTCGTGGTCCCAAAATAACCCGAAACCCATTTTGAAAATTTCAAAACTCTCTCCAATCATCCCTTTAACATCCTTTATCACGATTCAAGTCAAAAATTATCGTTAAATACTAGGGAGGGTCCAAAACAAAATCATCAAAATTCTTGGGGTCTTATATTATCCCCCCCCCCCCTCAGGATTATTCATCCTCGAATGATATTTCGTTTGGTGTTTTGCTTTGTAATTGTGTGGTATCTTGTGTCTTGAGCCGGGGGTCTACCGGAAACAGCCTTTCTACTTCTTTAGAGGTAGAGGTATGGACTGCGTACATCTTACCCCCCCCCCAGACCCCACCAGGTGGGAATACACTGGGTTTGTTGTTGTTGTTGTTGTTGTTATCAAGATTTCAAAACAAATTCGAAATACGACAAGAGAAGAAGTAAAATTTTTACCTTCGGCATTTTCGTCCGACGTTGGAAACAGGAACGGGTATTTAGCTTTCATATCCTTTTCTAATTCTCATGTAGCCTCTTATACCTTTTGATTTCTCCAAAGCACCTTAACTGAAGTAATTTCCTTAGTCCTCAACTTCTGAACTTTCCTATCCAAGATTTCAATCGATATTTCCTCCTAGGACAACAAATTCTTAACACCAATATCCTCAGCAGGCACTACTAAGAAGGGTCATCACATACTTTTTGATCATTACACATGAAATATAGGATAGACCGAGGCCAAATTCATAAGAAAGTCTAATTTGTAGGTAGCATTCCCAATCCTTCTAATAATTTGATAGGACCAATGAAACAGGGACTTAGCATCCCCTTTTTCTCACATCTCATGACTCCTTTCATAGGAGAAACCTTCAAGAACACCTAATTATTGACTTTAAATTCCAACACCCTTCGCCTTATATCCGCAGAAGACTTTTGATGACTTTGGGTGTTCTTAAGTCTTTCTTAAATCACCTTCACCTTCTACATCGTTTGGTATACCAAGTCAATCCAAAACAACCTATATCACCCACCTCAAACCATCCAATTGGAGAGCTACACCTTCTTCCATAAAGGGCCTCAAAAGGGGTATTGGAATGATAACTATAATTATAAGTGAACTTGATAAGCGGTGGAAGATTAACCTAACTCCCTGTAAAGTAAATTACACAGGCCCTTAGAATATCCCCCAGAGTCTCTGAATAGTACGCTCCTCTTGTTGATCCATTTGAGGGTAGAAATCAGTGCTAAGGTTTACTTGAATACCCAACCCTTTCTAAAATAAATGCCAAAAATGAAAGGAAAAATTCATACCTTAGTTAGAAATAATAGATACCCGGGGGGGGGGGGGCTATGCAATATGAATATCTCTTGAATGGATAATTTGGCATAATCCTTTCTTGGGTAATTAGTCCTCATAGGCAAGAAGTGAGCAGCCTTAGTCATTCTATCCATAATGACCCAAAAAGAATTGTACTAATTTTTAGACCACAGAAGACTCGTGAAAAAATCCATACTAATAATTTCTGACATCTATATAGGAAATTCTATCTCTTGAGACATGTTATCCGACCTCAAATGGTCAATTTTGACTTGTTGAGATTCCATACATTTGGAAACAAAATTTGACACATCCTTTTTTATATTATTCCACTAATAAATTTCTTTCAAGTCAAGATACATCTTTTTCGAATCTGTATAAATCGTATATCTGGACACATGATCTTCATTCAAGATCCTTTCTAACAACCCATCTACATCAGGAACACACAACCTTCCTTGATATCTCAAGTTTCTATCTCCCTCAATTTTAAAAGCCATAACTTTTTGTTGTCCCACGTCATCTTTGATTTGTATAAGTATGGAATCTAGAACCTGTTTTTCCTTGACCTCATACCCAAGAGATGATTTGACTACTTCCTAAATGATCACTCCTCCATCCCCAAAATCCAAAAGATGGACTCCCAAATAGGTCAGCCGATGAATATCCCTCACCAATCCTCTTTGCTCTTCCTCAATGTGAGATAAACTCCCCATGGACAACCTTCTAAGAGCACCAACAACAATATTAGCTTTCCCTGGGTGGAAATGCAGAATCATGTCGTAATCCTTAACTAAACCCTAAGGGCGTTTCTAAAACTTTTTTACCTTTATACCATTAATATCATAAAATATTTCCAATAAATATTTTAGAAGCTATGAAATATTTGTTTTAAAACCAAATTATGATGTGGGTTGAGGTTCATGCCATTATCATCATGCAAAATCCATAGACTTTGAGAAACCATATTGCCAAATTTCCATCATTACCATGAGACATGAATTCAGCTTGCAATCCACCATTTAAACCATGAAGAAACCATGAAAACATGAAATAAACAATGCAAAGAGTATAACCACTGAAAAACCCTTAACCCTAGTTTGAATTAAACAACCAAGCAATATGTAAATATCAAGTGATTTTATGCATTAATATAATAAGTAAAATATGGAGTGTCCAACATGCCTTAATGATGGAAGAATTTTGAGAGAATTCTGAGTTTAGAGCCTGGAGAATTGAATTCTTGAGGAAACCCTTGGTTTACTTCACTTGGGAGTTGAAAGGAGGAAGACTAGTGATAAAAGTTGATATTTGATGGGTGATGTGTGAGCATATGCTAACACATTTGAGGCTTTTAATTGAGAATAATTGCAAAGTCTTAAGCAATTTTTGCCGTTTTTGATTGTTTTATCTTTGATTTTACAGTTGAAGTCAACAAGCAAGAGAACCAACAATGATGGAAGTAAAAGAGTTGATATCTAAAGAAAATAGAATAGAAGTGTGACTGATGACATTCCTAATAAGTCGTCAGCACTCTAATAGGTTAATAGGTTATCAGCTTCATCGTCAACCTTAAATAGAGAATGGGATTTAGTTGGAAGAAGTGACGACAACATGTGACAAGCTATCAGCCTTGTGATAAGCCGTCAGAGTCACCATCAGCCTTATACAGAACATGGGAGCTGAGGTGGAGAAGTGATCACATTGTCTGATATAGTCATATTTTTGATAAGCCGTCAGGATTTGTCGTTAGCCTTAGACAGAACATGGGCGCTGAGGTGGAGAAGTGATGATATTGTTCGATATGTCGTACAGTTTTGATAAGCCATCAGGATTCACCATCAACCTTAATCAGAAATTGTCAAAATTGAAGAGGAGCTGATGACATCCATGATAAGTCGTCAGCCTCCTGATAAGGCGTCACGCATGTCATCACCTAATTTGAGAAGAATACTGAACTCTGTGATTTTGTTTCCATAATTAGGATGAAGTATTTAAAGCATAGTTTAGGGTTTTATAAGGATGCTGAACCTATTTTGGAATGCATGTATTTTGTTATTTTCTCTCTAGTTTCTTGGCTTGAACAAAAAAATTAACTTTGAAGAGATTATCATTAATATTTTGGGATTTCTACTTTGATCTAATCTGAGAAACAGTCGTTGCTATTCAACTTTCTGTAAGCTCATCTTTTAAATTATGAATTCAACTTGTAGTATCGATTATTACATTATGAGTCGCTAAATCCCTTTAACCCAAATTATGGAATCTATGGGTTAGGTCTTGATAAGTTGCTAAGTTTTCAAGATTCTAAAGGTAATAGGACTCCTTGATAATTCTGAGGTTTTAATTATTTTCTATTGGTTGCAAACAATAAATAACACCTGCTTTGCTTTGCTTGAGATAAGAAATCAATTATAGTAGGAAGTGAATTATTGACAGGGACTTGGAAGCTACCAACCTTTCGTTTAATAATTGACGCTATAACAAGGTCAATTAACCTGAGTTGAAGTCTGTTCAGTGAATATAAATTTCCTAAGTCTTAGAGAATTAGGTAATTAAATGCTTAAGTAGGTCGAGAGATATTTAGGCATAACTTCGATAAATACAATCTGTTATTCCTACCTATCGTGAGAATCTTGAATCACTATTAGCATCTGTCAAGTACCAAAACCCATAGTGAACATAATTCTGGTTTTCCATAAACTCTTGATTACAAACATAGAAACTAAAGTGATCAACAATTATTTGCTAAATTTTCATCACCCCCAATGTACCAAAAACTATTAACTACCAGTTGATTAACTCACACACAACTCAGATTCGCATCATATTCCATATGGGATTCGACCCCAACCTAGTTGGGTTATATATTGACAACGACCGCTTATATTCTCACATGAGAGGTATAGTTTGAGCATTATAAAAATGGCACCGTTGGCAGGGAATACAGTTGTAAATTGAAGTTTGTGTGCGCTAATTGACTGTTAGTCAAGTTTCTTAGTTTTACGTTTATTTGTTATTTTTGTTTATTGCAGGATCTTTGTAGTGTATTCCAAGAACCAGAAGTTCCGGAGAACCATTATTACCATTTAATCCGAAACCGCAACGAATTAGAAGAATGGCAGACCAGTAGGAGGCTGACAGGTTAGCAACCTTAGCTAGAGCTTAGGTGAATGTGCAGAATGTCGACCAATAAATACGGCATCCAAATCCTAAGTATGAAGATTTGGGAGATAAAGAGTTTCTAAAACCTGGTAACCTAAGGTGTGCAGAGCAAGTAGCTGCACCAGTACAGCGTAATGCTAAAAGGAACCATCCGTTTTGAGGAAGGAAAGATTACCAGCCGGTCCAGTATGACCTCAATGATGATGATGACGGAATAGATGGACCAAGTTCAATGGGTGCAATTATTCCTCCACCGTTGGCACCTGGGCAAAATTCAACATTACGAGTACTATGATTCAACTCCTAAATTTGAAGGGGTTGTTTGGTGGCCTTCTCGGGGATGACCCGAACTTCCATCTGGTGAAATTTGTCACCATATGTAAGTCTTTTGATAACCCAGGAGTGGGTCAGAATGCTATCCGTTTGAGATTATTTCTTTTGTCTCTGTCTGGGGAGGCAACATTGTGGCTTAATGAGCTGACACCCAATTCTATAACCAACTGGATGGAGTTGAAAGGAGCTTTCCTAGAAAGGTTCTTTACACTTTCCAGGAGGGTACAGTTGAGGGATAAGATCAACAACTTTAGACAGCTCCCAACTGAAGCCTTGCATGAAACCTGGAAGAGATTCAAAAAGAAGCTGACACATTATCCGATCCACAATATGATGGACATACACTTGATGGAGACTTTGTACAGGGCTCTTAACTATGTAACAAAACCAATTGTAGATAATGTTAAAGGTGGTTCATTTGTTGATCTTAAATTTCTAGAGGCTTCAGAAATGCTAGAGAGAATGACCAAACAGAGTCGGGCATGGTATACGAGAGACACTGTGGTAGCAAGCCCCACTATTTTTATGGGTTTGACTGTGGAACAACGCAGGAGATATAAGGAGTGTGATCAAGACATGGCTCGCCTAAAAACACAGATGGACTTGCTAACCAAGCACTTGCTATCAGGCAAGATTGAGAAGGTAAAAGCTATGGGATCTCAAGATAGAGTTGATGCTGATCCAGAAGAAGAGATGAACTATGTTATTAATCAGGGGGTTTTTGAGGCAATAGCCAAGGGAATTAAGGTGAAAATTATTATGATAAGCCTGGTTATAAATATAGGGAACAAGGAAATTGGAGGAGCAATAATGATAGGAGTGGGCTATATATCCCTCCTAGAAATCGTGAAGCAACTACAACAAGTTCTAAAAAGATGTCCATAGAGGACATGATAGCTAAATTGTTAAATGGAGTAGAGGATACCAACTCATGAGTGACTACCATGAAGACCGATCTGTCATAAATTAGTCAGTTGGTAAACTCGCACTCCGCTTCTATCAAGAAACTAGAACAACAAATAAGCCAACTCTTCGCAGCACTGAATCAGAGAAAGAGTGGAACATTACCTAGTGATACAGTCCAAAATGCATGGAAGTATAACTCATGTATGGAGATTACCACTAGAAGTGGTAATATATTACCTGGACCTTCTGTGGGCAAAAATATAGTTGATAAGGTTGTAGATGATAAACTGGAAGAAGGTGTTCCAGTGGAGTCTGAGAAACTAGAAGGTTGTGATGATACTCTAAAAAAAGGTAAAGAGAAGGAGAAGGAGGTAGTGGTAAAAACTCTCCTAAGACTACCACCTCCCTTTCCTTAATGATTGTAAAAAAAATTTGATAATACAAAGTTTAGCAAGTTCATGATGATGTTAAAGCAGTTAACAATAAATGTTCCTTTGGTGGAGGCACTTGAGCAAATTTCAGGATACGCTAAGCTTATAAAAGACCTTGTCACGAAGAAACAGAAGGTTAGCCATGAGCCAGAGGACAATCTCCATCATTATGGTACCATCTCCACAAGGTCTTTAGTGCAAATAAAGGCAGACCCGGGAGCATTAACCATCCCATGCACTATTGGGTCCCTGAATTTTACAAAAGATCTATGTAATTTGGGAGCCAGTATAAACCTAATGCCACTTTCTGTGTACAAGAAGCTGGGTTTGGGGGATCCTACCTCGACAAACATGCAGTTGCTGATGGAGGATAGGTCTGTAAAGCAGTCAGTAGGCATATTACATGATGTATTGTTAAAGGTGGCCGACTTTATATTGCTTGCTGATTTTGTAGTCCTAGACTGTAAGGTGGACTTTAAAGTGCCCATCATCCTGGGTAGACTATTCCTTACAACTGGAAGAGTGATAGTGGACGTGGAGCTGAATGAGCTGAAGTTCAGGCTCAATGATAAAGAAACAAGATTCAGAATACACTCATTCATGACCTAGCAAAAGGAGATAAGTGTTTGCTCAATCATGGATATATTCTATGAAGATGGTAAAGAGATGTCAGCAGGTTGTCTTGACAAAGTCTGAATAGTCAAGATAACCAAGTCGTGTCGCGATATTAAATTAGGCACTATTGGGAGGCAACCCAAAATTTTTATGTTCCAGTAAAGTAGGTGGAATCGATGGATCCAGCTAAGTATTCCTGACGACATATTGGACGGGTTGTCATAATTATGATAAGCCATCAGATTCATCGTCAGACAAAAACAAACCTGAGACATGTTCTATTAAGGTTGATGACATTCATGATAGGCTATCACAAGTGTGATAAGATGCCAGCCTTTGTGAGTGTGGGTTGAAGTCAAAATCAAGAGTTCTTCTTTCATCTACTTCCTCTTACTCGTATAACCAAGTTAAAGGCACTTAACAGGTATGCTCAAAACCTAAATCTTCTCTTCAGTTGGTAAGTAATAAACTGATGTGAACCACAGTTCCCAAGAAGATTGAGTCAAATTTAGCATACCAATGTGTGAAAATCAAGAACTAGGTTTTGCTGTGTAAGCTTGAGACTTAAAGCTCAGCTCAAAAATGTGAATCAATGGGATTTTAAGAAGAAATTGGATTAATAATCAAGTTAAAGTTAAGTTGGGGTGGTGTCTTGATCCAACGACATAGCTGATAAGTATCACAGTTGTGACGGCTTATCATACACATCGTCAGAAGTTGATAAAATTTTGTGGGTTCTATTTAGAGCTGACGACATTCATGATAAGCTATCACAACTGTGATGGACTGGTGTGTTTATGTATATACTCTGGAGTGTCGACTAATGGTTTTCCTCTTGCTACAGGTCTTATAATGGCATCCAAAGGAAAGAACCCAAAATTTACAAAGAAAGGGACCAAGAAAAGTGTACCTCAGAGACTCTTCGATGAGGGCTCCAATTATGAGGAGGTGGAGCCACTGCCCAGGAAGCAAAAGAAAAAGAAAAGCTCGAAAAATCCTTCACCACCTCTACCAGTTAAGGTAGACGAGAGTAAAGAGAGTGATATTGATCCAACAACATCTGAACATATAGATTCTGAGCAGACGACCTCTGAGCAATAAGATTCTGAACATGCTGAATCTGAAAAGTATGATTCAAATCATCCTGATTTCGAGGAACATGAGTCTGAGCAACATGAATCTGAGGGACCATGATCTGAGTCTCCTTTTTCTGAGTAACAAGATGATGAAGAATCTTTGATTCGGGGAACTACAGTTAAATGCAAGAACCCTGAGGTTCGAGACAGTGCTAGATGGAAAATTCCCAAGGCATAAAAAATCTTCTATGATGTGCTTCGCAGAACAAAATGAAGGCCCATTAAAAGGATAATCTTTGAAGAAAGGAATATCATCACTACTGGGTTGAACAAATATACTGAAGTAGAGCAAAAATTCTGAGACTACGACTTGGGATGGACCGCAAAAGGAGGAAGCTCATTTTGCCCTACACTAGTTAGGGAGTTGTATGCGAACTATCAGGCTCAATTGGAAAACATATGTAAAGAAGGCAAGAAATCAGCAGATCAGCCCTTGTTGGATAGAGTTGCAGTATGGGGTGTGATGGTGGATCTCTCATAAACGACAATCAACATATTTCTTCATGAACCCAGATTCACTTCTCAGGCCACTTCACCTACTTTCTATGCTCAGTTGAAGTATCGTGAGAATCAACGATCTTGGTTAAAGACCCTCATAGATGAAGGAACACCTAAATGGTTGACCAACCCTAATGAGAGGACTTTTAAGGCTTCCCTGACTCAAGAGGCAAAGTTCTGGTGGGGTGTAGTGAGCACCCATTTGATGCCTACTGTGGGAGATAATATCCTTGGAGACGATAGAGCAATATTGGTCGCAAGTCTTGTATCTAAACTCGAGTTAAACTTTGGGAAGATCATTGTTGAGGAGATAAAAATTCGAGTCTCAAGGACCGATATGGCATATCCTTTACCTTGTCTAATTATAAGGTTATGTAAGGTAGCCCATATCCCTTAGGTTGTGGGGTTCGATAAAGAACTTCTTGCTAAGACGACCCACAATCCCATCTGATATGATGAAAATCAGCCAAGACTGACACTTTACAGAGGAGCAGGGGTTGAAACAGACCAACCAATTACAAGTACCAGCTCAACACCTAATGTAGTGGTGCAGCATTCTGAGGCTGCAGCACCGAGCTCCTCAGCAATAGAAGAATAGTGTTTATAAATAAAATAAATCCTTCAGTTGTTATGTCTACCACAACATTTTACTTCAACCCTATAAATTTTAGGAGAGTGGCAAAATAATCCAAGTGGTGCGAGGCTCAGCTGTAACTTTTTGCCATTCAATTTGCCTCTGTGGTAGACAAGAGGATTAAGGTAGCATTAGAGCCCTTACTAGACTTTCCCGATCGAATTGATGAATTAGAAAATCATTTTAATACACGGGTAAGAGAAATGTCAAGCTCAGACCTTGCATAATTTAGAGCATCCCTAGACAAGGTGAAGGCAGATATTGGGGTATTACAACAACACCAACTTATGGTATCAGCAGACCTGGCTATTAATGAGTCTGAGGGTGAAGTCCCATTTCTTAATCTCACGGTGGACCCAATAAATAAAAAGAAAAACAAGGGTGAGAAAAAAGGTAAGGGTAAGAGAGAAAGGCCTGATAGTGATAAAGAAAGAAAAGTAGAGAAGAAGGAGAAAAAGAAGGCTTAAAAAGAGGAGACAAAGAAGGAGATGATTGAGTCCTTAGTTGACAATGAGATATGGAAGGCATCCATCCGAGCGATAGTCGTTGGTGCGTCAACGAGTAGGACCTTAACAAATACTAGGCCAGATGCATCAGAAAGGAGGGAGACTCTCGATGGAGAAAAGGTAGTTGAGGATGCATCAGTAGGATCAAGGACCCATAATTCTCGTTCTTGATCTACTCCAGGTATACCCTAACCCTTAGTTCAGTTTTCCGTTGATTTTAAGTTAAGGGGGTAGGGTGAGTTGTTATTGTAACATTTTGTAGTTGTCTAGGAGAAATACAAGTACTTGAGGCAGTTAACACGGTTTTGTCATTTTGTGAACACCTCTCAAGTGGTCTAATTCTTTAACTGTGTGATTTACATCTAACAGTGACCATTGTGCATCTTTGTATGGTATTAGTTCTAGTGACTTGGTAACCATTGCTAAACAATTGCATTAACCGGATAAGTAGTAACTTGTGATATACTTGTATGCCATGTGTCTATGAGATTCTACTTAGTTTCCTTTGTATGTTGAATTCAGAACTTGTCCAGTTAGTCATACCTAGGTTGAAGGATAGGGGTTAGTAAAGGATCATAGGCCATTTTGATATTAGCCCACTTTAGCCTAGATGACCTTTCTTGTATGCATAATATCCCTTGATCCCTATTTTGAGCCTGAATAGCCTATTTCTTTTTATGATACCTATCACCGTCCCATTTTTATATCATAATGAACCTGTTTTGGCCTTGGTCCTCCTTGGACACTATGCACCTTGACTTAGGAAAATGGCCTAAGTTAAGGGTGGCTATCATAGGGGTGCGTGATGTAAAATAAGTATGAAGAAAGATAGAGTAAAAGAAAAGAATAAAAAGCTGGGTACGGTGGAAAAGATAAAGAAAAGAAAAGTTGTGAAAAAAAAAAGTGATTGTAGAAAAGAACCGCACTTATCCTGAATAAGTGTGATCAAGAAAAGAGAAGAGTAGAAAAAGGTACATAAGTGAGACCCCAAAGGCTAGTGTAGTGTCAAGGAGGCTTAATCACTTTAAATATCATCGAGTATCATACCATCCCCTGGACTATATTACAAGATAAATATAAGACCTATAGTGATCCTAGCTGACCTGTCTGTAGATCTTGGTAATGAAAATAAGGGCAAGCATATGGTATTCGGCATTCATTGATTGGAACTTCATTCTGAGAGTGAGTGTGTTGTGATTGTCCCTATGGTTACATATGTGATGTCTGATATAGGTGCAATGGGAATTCTTTGTAGTGAGGGCACATTGGTTATGTTTCTAGTTCCTAACTTGTTACTATTGCTGATTTGATGCCATATCGTGATTCCTGTGTGTCACATTAATGATCTTCAATAACATACACAGTTGTTTGTAAATTGATTGATATTGGAGATGGTGAAGATGTTTTAAGATAATATGGATGGTTGACTGCTGAATGTACTTTGTATTCTCTTGGTTGTGTTTTAGTTGCTTGAGAACAAACAATTGTTTTAAGTTGAGGAAGTTGATGTGTCAGCAGCTGCTAACACATTTGAGGCTTTTAACTGAGAATAATTACAAAGTCTTAAGCAAATTTTGTCGCTTTTTATTATTTTATCTTTGATTTTGCAGTGAAAGTCAAGAGGTAAGAGAACCAACAATGATGGAAGTAAAAGAGTTGAAATCTGAAGCAAACAGATAGAAGTGTGCCTGAAGACATTTCTGATAAATCATCAGCACTCTGATAGGTTATCAGCTTCATCGTCAACCTTAAACAAAGAATGTGATTTAGTTGGAAGAAGTGACGATGACATGTGATAAGCCGTCAGCCTTGTGATAAGCCGTCAGAGTCACTGTCAGCCTTAGATAGAACATGGGAGCGGAGGTGGAGAGGTGACGACATTGTCTGATATGTTGTCACAGTTTTGATAAGCCATCAGGATTCGCCGTCAGCCTTAGACAGAACATAGGAGCTGAGGTGGAGAAGTGATGATATTGTTTGATATATCTTCACAGTTTTGATAAGCCATCAGGATTCATCCATAAGCAGAAATTGTCAAAATTGAAGAGGAGCTGACGATATCAGTGATAAGTCGTCAGCCTCCTGATAAGGCATCACGCATGTCGTCACCTAATCCGAGAAGAACACTGAACTCTGTGATTTTTTTTCCATAATTAGGCTGAAGTATTTAAATCACAGTTTAGGGTTTTCTAAGGAATTTGAAGCTATTTTGGAATGCACGTATTTTGTTATTTTCTCTCTAATTTCTTGGCTTGAACAAAACAATTAACTTTGAAGAGATTATCATCAATATTTTGCGATTTCTACTTTGATCTAATCTGAGAAACACTTGTTTCTATTCATCTTGTTGTAAAATCATCTTTCAAATTATGAATTGAACTTGTTGTATCGATTATTACATTATGAGTCGCTAAATCTCTTTAACCCGAATTATGGGATCTATGGGTTAGGTCTTGGAAAGTTGCTAAGTGTTCAAGATTCTAAAGGTAATAGGACTCCCTGATAATTCTTTGGTTTTAATTATTGTCTATTTATTGCTAACAATAGATAACACCTGCTTTGATTTGCTTGAGATAAGATATCAACTATAGTCGGAAGTGAATTATTGACGGAGACTTGGAAGCTACCAACCTTCCGTTTAATAATTGACGTTGTAACAAGGTTAATTAACCTGAGGTGAAGTTTGGTCAGTGAATATAAATTCCCTAAGTCAGAGAGGATTAGGTAATTAAATGCTTAAGTAGGTCGAGAGACATTTAGGCATAACTTCGATAAAGACAATCTGTTGTTCCTACCTATCGTGAGAATCTTGAATCACTATTAGCACCTGTCAAGTACCAAAACCCATAGTTAACATAATTCTGGTTTTCCATAAACTCTTGATTACAAACACAGAAACTAAAGTGACCAACAATTATTTGCTAAATTCTCAGCACCCCCAATTTATCAGAAACTACTAACTATCAGTTGATTAACTCGCATAGAACTCATATTGGCACCATATTCCATGTGGGATTCGACCCCAACCTAGTTGGGTTATATATTTACAATGATTGCTTACATTCTCACATAAGAGGTGTAGTTTGAGCGCTATCAATGGGTTATAGGGATTAAAAGGTATATAAGTCATTAAATAAGGTTAAAGACCAAAAAGCCCTCACCCCAAACTAAAAAATATAAAACTATGTGATTTATGCCCAGTGGCATGGCACGCCGCTATCGCAGAATCCACATAGCGTTCTACATCCTTATCGCGGTGTACACATAGCGTGGAACACCTTTATCATGGACCTTCACTAGTTTGGGCATGACTCCGAACTCTTTTCAAAAATTTTGAAACTCTCCCCAATGATCCCTTTAACATCCCTTTTCAAGATTTGAGTAAAAAATTATCGTTAAGCAAGGGGGAGAGTCCAAAATAAAATTGTCAAAATTCTTGAGGTCTTAAACGAATCATGGGCTAAAACCTTCTGAAAGTCACCAAAAACTTGCAATTTTTGTCCATTTTTCTGTTTGACTTTGAAAATGGTTCCCCAACCATGCCAAAGCAACTCAATCTATTTAATAGGCCATCAGAAGATCGCACAAAAAGTTTCACACAAACTTTTTCCTCGAGCTCAAGCCACCCCCAAACTATGGGTTAACACCCATCGAAAGTCACAAAAAACTACAATTCCTAAAGTTTTGCTCATTTGACTTGAAAAATGGCTCACTTGCTCCACCAAAGCAACTCAACCCATTTAATTGGCCATCAATGGACCGTTCGAGAAGTTTTTCCTAAATTTTTTTATGGAGCTCGAGTCAACCCACTGAACCAAAGGTTAACACCCGACTAAATTTGCAAAAAAAATCTACAATTCCTGTTGTTTCGCCCGTTTAACATGAAAGCTGGCTCTCCCATCCTTGCCAAAAAATTCAGATCCATTTAATATGTCGTCAAAGGGATGTCCCAAGAAATTTTTCTCAAAATTTTTTCCTAAGCCTGAGCCCATCAAATTGTGGGCTAACACCCATGAAAAGTCAAAAAAATCTGTAATTTACGTTGTTTTGCCCATTTGACTGTGAAAATGCTTTCCCCAACCTTGCCAATGCAACCCATCATTAAAGGATCATCTGAGAAGTTTTGCCTAAAGATTTTCCTGAAGCCTGAGCCCAACCCCTGAACCATGGGCTAATATCCATCAAAAGTCATAAAAAAATCTATAATTTCTGTTGTTTTGCCCGTTTTACTTGGAAAATGGCTCTTCGGTCCCACCAAATCAAGCTGATCTATTTAATAGGCCATCAGGGGACCATCCAAAAAGTTCTGTACAAATTTTATCTCAGAGCTCAAGATCACCCCCCTCCCCCCCCACGAACTATGGTCTAACATCCACCAAAATTTGCAATAAAGTCGCAATTCATGTTGTTTTACCTTTTTGACTTGGAAAAATGGCTCCCCCGACCCCACCAAATTCACTCGATCCATTTATTAGGCTGTTAGAAAACCACCCCAGAAGTTTTGTCCAGAAGTTTTTTCGAAAATAGAGCTCACCACTAAACATGGTCTAACATCCCAACTATTATTTCTCTCGTTTGACTAGGAAAATGCCTCCATTTAATAGGTAGTCAGGGGACCGCTCATGAAGTTTTGCCTAAAAATTTTCCCAAATCCTTAGCCCACCTCCCGAATCGTGGATGAACACCCACTTAAAGCCATAAAAACCTGCAATTTCTATCATTTTGTCTGTTTCATTTGGAAAAAGACTCCCCCGGCTCCACCAAAGCAACTCGATCCATTTAATAAGCGGTTCAGGGAACCTTCATGAAGTTTGGCCCAAAATCCTTGTTGGAGCCCAAGTCCACCATCGAGCTATGGGCTAATACCCACCTAAAGTAGCAAAAAACTCGTAATTCCTGTCGTTTCACCCATTTGTCTTGAAAAATGGCTTCCTCAACCCTACAAAAGCAACCCGATCCATTAAATAGTCCTTCCAAGAAGTTTCTCCCAAAATACTTTTTGGAACCCAAGCCCACCTCCCAAAATATGGGCTAACACCCATAAAAAATTATATAAAAGTCCCAATTTCTTTTGTTTCGCCCGTTTGACTTGAAAAATAGATCCCTTGACTCCACCAAAGCAACCCGATGTATTTAATTGATCGTCAAGGACTGCCCAAAAAGTTTATCCCAAAAGTTGTCTAAATCCCAAAATTTCTTTCATTTTATCCATTTGACTTATAAAATATCTCCCTCAAGCCTACCAAAGTAAACCAATCCATTTTATAGGCATTAATGGATCACAAAAAAATTTTGTACAAATTTTTTTACGAAACCCGAGCCCACCACCCGAATCATAGGCTAACACCCACTAAAAGTCACAAAAAAACCACAATTTTCATTTCGCTCATTTGACTTGGAAAAGGGCTCCCTCAACCCCGCCAAAATAACTAGATCCATTTAATAGGTCATCAGTGGACCTCTCAAGAAGTTTTACGTAAAATAGTTTCTTGAACCCCCCCAAACCAAAGGCTAACACCCTTCGAAAGTCGTAAAAAAACTATAATTCTTGTCGCTTTGCCTATTTGACTTGGAAAATAGCTCCCTCAAGCTTGCCAAATCAACCAAATCAATTTAATAGTCCATTGGGGTACCACCAAAAATGTTTTACCCAAAATATTTCTCGAGGATCGAGCCAAATACCCAAACCGTGGGATAATACCCATATAAAGTTGTAAGAAACCCGCAAAATTCTTGTTATTTCCCTCGTTTGTCTTGTAAATAGCTCCCCCGACCCCATTTAAGCAACCCGGTCCATTTAATCATTAGGGGACCAACCGAGAATTTTTCTTAAAATTTTACTTAGAGGTCGAACCCCCCTCCCCCCGAACTGTGGTCTAACACCCATGAAAACTCGCAAACAAACCTATAATTTATGTCGTTTTGCCTGTTTGAAATGAAAAATGGCTCTCCCAACCCTGCCAAAGCAACCCAATCCATTTAGTAGGTCAATAAGGGACTGTCTAAGAAGTTTCCCCCAAACAAATTCTCAGAGCCTGAGCTCACTCCCTGAACCTTTTGCGAGCACCCATAAAATGTCCAAGAAAAACACAATTCTACTATTTGAATTGGAAAATCGCTCCTTGGTTCTACCAAAGTAAGTCGATCCATTTAATAGGACATTAGGGGTATGACTGGGAAGTTTTGCTTAAAATATTTCTCAAAGCCCGAGCTCACGCTCCAAAATGTATGTTAACAACGATGGAAAGACTCTAAAAATTTGCAATTCCTTTTACTTTGCCCGTTTGACTTGGAAAATGGATCCCTTGCCCCCAAAAAAGTAATTTGATTCATTTAATTGGTTATCAGGGGATCATCTGAGAACTTTCACCCAAAATATATCTCGAAGCCCTATCCCACCCCTCGGACCATGGGCTAACACCCATCAAAATTCATAAAAAAAATCACAATTCCTATCATTACGCCCTTTTACTTGGAAAATGGCTCTCTGGACCCTTCCAAAGCAATCAAATTCATTTAATAAGCCAGCAAGGGACCACTCAAGCAATTTTACCCAAATTATTTTCTCCAAGCACTATCCCACCCCCCGAACCATGGGCTAACACTCACCAAAAGTTGTAAAATTCCTACCCTTGTTGTTTCACCCATTTGACTTGAAAAACAGCTCTTTCAGCCCCTTCAACTTAACCCAATCTATTTAATAGGTTGTCAGGGATCACCCATAAAGTTTTTCCAAAAATATTCCTTGTCCCAAACCTATCCCCCGAGTTAACACGCAACAAAGTCAAGAAAAACCCGCAATTCATGTTATTTCACTTATTTGGCTTAGAAAATGGCTCCCCAAACCCCGATAAATTAATTTAAATTATTTAATATGACATCAAGGGAGCGCTTGAGAATTTTCTCTTAAAATATTTCTTGGACCTCAAGTCCACCCCTATAACCGTGGGCTAACACCCATAAAAAGACGCAAAAATACTTGTAATTCCTATTATTTCCCCATTTGAGATGGTAAATGCCTCCCCCGACTCCATCAAAGCAACCAAATTCATTTAATAGGTCATCAGGAGACTGCTCGAAAAGTTTTGCCAAAAATATTTTTTAGAGTCCGATCCCCCCCCTCCGAAGCATGGGCTAACACCCATCGAAAGTCACAAAAAATCACAATTCGTGTTGTTTGCTTTTTTGACTTGGAAATTTGCTCCTTTGCCCCTACCGAAGCAACCTAGTCCATTAATAAGCCAATATGGAACCACCCGAGAAGTTTTGCCCAATTTTTTACAGAAGCCCAAGCCCATCCTCGAACCATGGGCTAACATAAATCAAAAGTCACAAAAAATCCAAAATTCCTGTTGTTTCACCCATTTGGTTTAGAAAATAGCTCCCTCGATTCGCCAAAAAAATTGATCCATTTAATAAATTGTTAGGGGGTTGTCCAAGAAGTTTTGCCCAAAATTTTTCTCAAAAATTGAGCTCACCCCTCGAGCCGTGGTCTAACACCCACTAAAATCGCAAAACACCCGCAATTCCTGTCATTTCACATATTTGACTTGGAAAATGGCTCCACTAGCCCCGCCAAAGCAATCCAATCCATTTAACAAGACATCAGGGGACAGGCCAAGAATTTTTCCCAAAATATAACACCCACCAAAAGTCCCAAAAAACCATAATTCTCACAGTTTTACCCATTTCACTTGGAAAATGGCTTCCCCGACCGTACCAAAGCAATTTGATCACTTAATAGGCCATTAGGGCCCTCAAGATGTTTGGCCTAAAATATTTGTCGGATCCCAAGCTCACCCCACGAACCATAGGCTAACACCCACCGAAAGTCATACAAAATCTGTAATTCCTGTCGTTTTACCTGTTTGATTTTTAAAATGCTGCCCTTGGCCCCAACAAATCATTCAAATTCATTTAATAGGTTGTCAGGGGACCTCTTAAAAAATGTTGCCCAAGATTATTCTTAGATCCCGAGCGCACCCCTAAACTGTGGGCTAACGCCCACTGAAAGTCACAAAATATCCACAATTATTATCATTATACCTGTTTAACTTGAAAAATGACTTCTCTGACCCTATCAAAGCAAGTCGATCCATTTAATAGGCCATCATTGGACCTCCAAAAAGTTTTCTCAAAGCCCAAGCCCACCGCTAGAATGTGGGCTAACAATCACCGAAAGTCACAAAAACCTTGTAATCCGTGTTGTTTCACCCATTTGACTTGGAAAATGGCTCCCCTATTCCCTCTAAAGCAATCTCATCCATTTAATAGGTCGTTAAGGGACCTCTTGAGAAGTTTCACCCAAATTTTTTCTCTCTGAGCCCATCCCTGAACCGTGTGCTAACACCCATCAAAAAATGTAAAAAACTCTTAATTTCTATTGTTTTTCTCATTTGACTTGTAAAATGACACCCCTAGCCTTGTAAGTGCAACCCGATCCATTTAATTGGCCTAAAAAGTTTCTTTTAAAACTTTATGGAGCCTGAGGACACCCCCGAACCGTGGGCTAACACCCATTAAAAGACGCAAAAAATCTATAAGAAATGTTGTTTCGCCTGTTTGACTTAAAAAATGGCTCCACTGGCCGCGTTAAAGCAACTTGGTCCATTTAGTAGTCTAAGGATTGCTCAAGAAGTTTCCCCTATTTTTTTATAGAGTCCGAGCCACCCCCAAACCTTGGGTTAACACCCATCGAAAGTCGTAAAAAATTGAAATTTCTGTTATTTCACTCATTTGACTTAAAAGATGGCTCTCTCAGCCCTACTAAAGCAATTTGATCCATTTAATAGGCCGTCAAGGTACCAACCGAGAAGTTACACTGGAAATATTTTTCGAAGCCCGAGCCCACTCCACGAATGCAAACGAATCCATTTGTCCAACGAATTTGAAATGCAATGTCCAACGAATTTGAAATGCAATTTGTTTTGTCAACAATGTCCAACGAATTTGAAATGCAATTTGTTTTGCTTATTTGACTTAGAAAATGACTCATCCAGCCTCGCCAATGCAAACTAATCCATTTAATAAATCATTAGCGGACCGCCTAAAATTTTTCCCAAATCTCCATCCCATCCCTCAAACTATGGATTAATACCCACCAAATGTCTTAGAAAACCCGCAATTCTTGTTGTTACACCCGTTTGACTTGAAAAATGGCTCCTCCAGCCCCGCCAAAGCAACTTGAATCCATTTAATAGGTCGTCTGGGGACCGCCTGAGAATTTACGCCCAAAAATATTTCGGAGCCCAAGCCCTCCCCTCGAACCATGGGCTAACACCCATCGAAAGTCACAAAAAATCCGCAATTCCTGCTGTTTTTCCGATTTTACTTGGAAAATGGCTCTCACAACCCCACCAAAGCAACCCGATCCATTTCATAGGTTTTTAGGGGATCGCCCAAAAAATTTTGCCCAAAATTTTATTCGAAACATGAGCTAACCCTTCTGATCCATAGGCTAATACCCATCGAAAGTCGTAAAAAGCCCTCAATTCCTTCCCCTTTGCCTGTTTTACTTGGAAAATGTCTACCATGGTCCTGCCAAAGCAATTCTGACCATTTAATAGGATGTCAGGGGACTATCCGAGAAGTTTTGCCCAATTTTTCCAGAAGCCCGAGGCCACCCCTCAAACCATGGGGCAACACCCATCGAAAATTGCAAAAAAAATCATAATTTCTGTTATTTTGCTCGTTTGACTTGGAAAATGGCGCTCCTGATCCCGCCAAAGCAACTCGCTTCATTTAATAGGTCGTTAGGGGGCTGCCAAAAAGTTTCATCCAAAATGTTTCTTGAACCTCGAGCGTTTTACTCATTTATATTTAATATTTCTCTTATTCTAACACTATATTAATATCTCTCCATATTTAAGACTAAGATTAAAGATGAAAAAAGACAATTAATTACGTATTAATTTTCTAAAATGACAAGTATTACTCCTTGCATTTCAAATTCGTTGGACATTGTTGACTTGACACTTTATTTAAGAAAAAATTTATTAGGATTATATTTTACTAGATTAGTCTTATTAATTATGCTTTGAAAATATAAATTTGGCTATATACACTTTATTTAGTCATTTAACTATAAAAGTAGTATTGGAGAAATATAATAATATTCTCTTGATTTCATAAAAAAGACAAATAAATTAAAATAAATAATTTTAAAAAGAGGATCAATTATTTAAAATGGAGTGAGTATGAAATACCTATTTTTAGTTTGTCGAAAAATAATTAGGAATGGAGAGAATAGTTTTTAGATAACTCTAAACCATTCTATGTCTTATAAATTGGAATAAAAAAGAAAAAACCAAAAATAGTATCCAATTTAAAGAAACATATTCATCGTGTTTGCGATTGACTAGACCTTTACCATCATGGCCAGTCCTAAATTCTACTATCTTATAAGAGGCAGTTGAGCTGCTGAAGCAGATAGGAGGTCGACATATCTGCTTCAGTTGTAATTTTACTATATCATCCCTAATTAATTATTATAAGTCATTTATGTATTAAAAAATTAATAATATTTAATAAAAAATAAAATAGACATTCATGGCATGTCTGCTTCAGCTGCTTTAATTGTAATTTTACTATATCACCCCTAATTAATTATTGTACCCCTAATTAAATACTATAAGTCATTTACGTATTATCAAATTAATAATATTTAATTAGAAAAAGGGTAAAATAGACATTTATGATTGTTTTAGCTGCTTCAATCGTAATTTTACTGTATCAGCAAAGCAGACATGAGGTCGACATGCCTGCTTCGGCTGCTTCAATTGTAATTTTACTATATCATCCCTAATTAATTATTATATCCCTAATTAAATATTATAAGTCTTTTACATATTAAAAAATTGATAATATTTAATTAGAAAAAAAAGTAAAATAGATATTTATGACTATTTCAACTGCTTCAATCGTAATTTTATCATACCACTATTAATTAATTATTATACGAGTATTTTTTATAGTAATTTTATTATGTCACTTCTAGTTAGTTATTACAAGTCACTTAAGACATGTGTACTTCATTGCTTTCATCGTGATTTTACTATACCACCCCTAATTAATTATTATGATTGTCTAAGCATTGAAAATTGATAATATTTCATAAAAAAGGTAAAAGAGACATAAAAATAATATGTCAACATAAAAAATTTGATTTACAATCGAAATTATATTAGTGCACATGAATTGGGATGAGACAGAGTAAGACATAAAATAACACATACTATTTGAAAATTAAATAAAAATTATTATAAATCACAATAATTAAGAACTTAATATAAAAGTACATATGTAAAAAAAGATTGATTGACTGTTGAAATTTTATTTTGTGTCACATAAATTGAAACAGAGAGAATATTCATATATTATTGAAAAATAATGTGAAAAAAATTATAAATCACAATAGAACTTAATATAAAAGTATATATGTAAAAAAAATTGATTGGCTGTCGAAATTTTATTTGTGTCACATAAATTGAAATACAGAGAATATTCATATATTATTAAAAAATAATGCAAAAGACATTGTAAATCATATAATTAACAACTTAAGAAATTTAAAAAATAAAAAATATTTGGCACTCTAAAAATTATACCAGCATCATTTAAATTAAAACAAAAGAAAAAAATATTATAATTTACAATAATTAAAAATATAAATTATTTTAATAATTTAAATTGAAATAAAAAATAACATATATTGGGTCTGTGCTGGCATGGGTCATCGATATTTGGTACTATATATAAGCGCCAGTGGGGCGGTTGGAAGCAGGCAGCTGATGGTCGACATGCCTTCTTTCAGCTATCTTCTTGCTCCATGATTTTACTATATCAGCTCTAATTAATTATTATATGAAATTTACTTATTCAAAAATAAAATAGACATTTATGGCATGGCTGTTTCAATTGTAATTTTACTGTATCACCTATAATTAACTATTATGAGTCATCTAAGTATTTAAAAATTGATAATATTTATTTTATAAAAGGTGAAATAAATATGACATCGATAAATATTGTATCGATGTCATATTAATTAGGATAAAGGGATATTACTTGAAAATGTTGAAAGTCATATAAATTATAATATAACTACAACAACAACAACAACAATAACAAACCCAGTGTATTCCCACCTGGTGGTAAATTATAATATAACTAACAACTTAAAATATCTAAAACTACATTTAACAAATCTAATTGACTTTCACAAATATTTTATCATTGATATATAAATTTAGATAAAAAAAATAACATATAATATCTGAAAAGTAGCACATTGGGCCCATGCTGGCACGGGCTCCAATATCTAGTTGAGACTACAAATTGAAAAAAAAAAAATTAATTTAATTGAAATAAAATAAAATGACCAGTCTTTTAAAGAAAGCTCCAAAGAAAATGATGAAGAAATCAACATTTAAAGGTTTTCCTTTTTTACATTTTTTTTGTGTTGTGTGTGCTATTTTTTTATAATTTTGATGTTCGGGTTAATTTACGAATACCTCGACTAATTACGCATGATATCTGTCACCATCAGGAATAGGTGTCAGGTAACTCTGTCCATCAAATCTAAAATGGATAGGAAGCATTACCTAGTTTGTCTATGGTGTGTGTGCTTTTTTATAAATAACCGTAGGGTTGGGTCAGCTTTTGCGTGCTTGACTTATAACATGCATACCTATCACCTCTCACCAGAAACAGGTACTCTGTCCATTAAAGCTATAATAGATGAGAAGAAATCACCTAACATATGTGTTATGCATTTTTATTGTTATACCTTATATCCATCACCTCCTACTAGTACCCACCAAAGTTTGGAAGAAATCACGTAGTATTATGTGCTATGAGTGCTTTTTTTAATATAACTGTGGTGTCATATCAACCTGCATGCATCTCGACTAATTATATGTGATATCTGTCACCTCCTATCAATAACAGCAACAAGTACTATGTAACTCTATCCACCAAAGCTAGAACGAATGGAAAGAAATAACCTAATATTTGTACTTTATGTGTTTTTTTAATAATCGTTGTGTCGGATTAGCTTGCACATACCTCAATCAATTACACGTGAATCGGTTACCTCCCACCAACAATATGTATCATGTAACTCTGTATATCAAAGCTAGAAGAAATCACCCAGTGTTTGTACTGTCTCATGTTTGTGCTTTCTCTATTTATCATGGTGTTGGGTCAGCATTCACGCACCTCATCTAAATACAGATTATTAGATAAATCTTCCACCAAAGATAGAATAGATGAGAAGGAATCACTATCACCTGTTCCTACATATTGTGTGTGATTGTATTATTTTTTTTGTTAAAGGGGAATTGCATTAAGAAAATTAAATGTTTAGATAAACACAGTGCCGGATTAGCTCAACCCGGTTGTAAAACAAAATAAAAGAAGTCATCTATTTCTAAGCTAGGTACAAAAACATTTACATATCTTTTAAAATAAGTTCCTGCCATGTCTGCCCATACTGCTTTCTGAGCATGCATTGGGGGAACTTCAAAAAAGGAGGTTTTCTTAAGCTCAACATTTGTTTCTCTTATCTTTGCCATTATATCCGCCACTCTGTTTTGATGTGTAAAGCAGTGGAATATCAGTGGTGTCCCGAACCGTCTTAGTCTTAGCCTGCAATCATCAAAAAGATCATTATAAAGTAAGTTACAATTTTTAAGCATGTGGATGATTTCTTTGGAGTCAATGTTTATCTCAAGAGGGGTTAGATGGTGATTTTCAGCCATTTTAGGGCCTTCTAAAAGGGCCATAAGCTTCATCTGATTATTAGTGATTTGAGAAAAGTGTTTAGAAAAACCCACTTCTTAACCTCCTGTCCAATTCCTAATGATTCCCATATCCCTCCCTTACCAGTGTTGTTGAGACAAGCTCCATCAGTATTGAGCTTGTAAGCTTGGTAAGCAGAAGGGTTCCATTTGATACTGATGCTAGTGACCCTTCGAGCATTAGTGATCCTATTGCTAGCAATGTGGTAGAATTCAATAGCCTCAGCATGGTTTTGTTGGAATTAGGATTATCCCTTTTGTTGTTGAAGGAGTTGTTATTTCTATTCTTCCAAATCTCCTACAAGGTAAAGGGGAGAATGTTGTGCCATCTGAGAGTACTGTCAAACTTAAAGTTCTTCAGTTTGTTCCAGGTGGTTGCCCAATTATGAGGATAAAAGCTATTGATTGAAAGGCTTAGGTTATTTCCTCTACTCACAATAGGGTACCAAACCTCTATAGATTAAAGACATTAGAAGAATATAAGAAAGATATCTTCATGAGGGTGTTCATAGGTGAAATAATTTGGGTTGATGTTGAGGCCCATTATTGAGAGAGTGGATTTGGTTGGCATCTGGTTATGTTGAGCAAGCCAAAGGAAAAAATTAATTTTAGGGGAACTGTGGATTTTCCATATCCAGGTATGGAAGTTAGAGGTGGCATAGCTTGTATGATTGTGGCCTTGGCTTATGATATTATAAGCACTGCCACTGGAGAACAGGACATTACCAGAGGCATCCCATACTAGGTGGTATGACAAACTAACTGAGTCCTTGTGTTCAAAAGGTTTTGTGCATTCAGCCAGTGACTATCCCTTGTTTTATAGAAAGAATGATAATTCATTATGTCTTGTTGTTGTCTATGTTGATGATGTTATCATCACTGGAACTAACATGTGTAACATCCAGGATCTCAAAAAATTCTTGCAATATCAATTTAAGATTAAGGACCTGGGAAAGCTATACTAGTTTTTAGGACTGGAGATACTTTATACAACTAATGGTGCCTTGATCTCTCAGAGAAAGTTTGTTGCGAATTTAATCAAAGAATTTGATTGCTTGAACTACACCAAAGTTTCATCACCATTAGACTCCACAGCTAAGTTGCATGCAGACAAAGGGAAACTGTTGTCTGATCCTTACTAAATTTCCTTACTAACACAAGGTTAGATATTACCTATAGTGTACAATATCTTAGTCAGTTTATGCATGCTCCAAGGGAACCACACTACTAGGCTGCATTACATGTGCTGAGATACATTAAAAATGACCTAACTTTAGGACTTTTTCTATCCAACAAACCAGACTATACTGTCTTAGCACACTGTGACTCAGAATGGGCCTTATGTCCTGATTCCATAAAATCAGTAAGTAGTTATATTATGTTCTTTGGTGATACTCCCATCAATTAAAAGTCCAATAAGCAGTCCACCATCTCATTCTCATCAGCAAAAGCAGAGTACAGGTCCCTCAGAAATGTAGTAGGAGAATTGGTTTGGATTGACAGAGTTAAATGAGTGCCCCACCAAACCTATTTCTATTTATGTGATAGTGAAGCTACAATTCATTATTGCAAGGAACCTTGTGTTCCATGAGAATACCAAACCCATAGAGGTTGATTGTTATTTTGTCGGAGACGAGCTTCATGATGGACTCATCAGCCTACAGCATATCTCAACCACACAACAGCTAGCAGACATTCTTACCAAATCCCTTAGTGGTGTCAAACATCTTTCTATCCTTGGAAAGTTATCAGTCTAGTCCTCACCTCCAACTTGATGGAGGTGTTGAGATCAATTAAGTAAATTAATTATGTAAACAGTTAGTTAATTAATTCTGCACATGTCAGTTAGGTAGTAGTTAGCTATAGTTAATTGTATTGCCTAATTGTTTACTATTCCTCCTGTACAAATAGACTCTTGTATTACAATTAGAATTAGTTTTTCAGTTTTCACAAAATATCTTTCCTTTCACATTACAGTTATCACAATTGAGAGATCAACTCACTCCATTAATGGAGGTTCATCACCACCTTAGCTCAATCTCAACAGACTTCAAGATTTATAAATTAAAATCTTCTCTTTTTACTTTTAATATAAAACTAAGTCAAGGATCTAGATAACGAACTTGGGAAATATGACAGGATCGATGAAACTTGAAAGGTGTTTTTTACCAGCATGTGAAGAATAAAAAATACAGAACATTAAATACAATCTAAAGAATTTGAGGATGAAATGTAAAAAAAGTTTGAAGAAATAAAAGATTCAATTACTACTGCTAAAAATTTAGTACTGGGAGATGATGATTTTTCATAAAAGATTTGGGATAGAAAGAAGGAATTCAAAGTAAATGAATTGTTTACCATGAGGAGAGAAACTTGTTTACCATAGTTAATTTATTTTATTAATTAAATACATCTGATCCATTAGTTCATTAAGATGACATGTCAAATTATAAGGGTATACTTGAGAAAATGAAGAGATCTTGGATCCCATAACAACCTTTACATTGTCAATGAATGTAAATTAAATTCATTTTGTTATATTTTTTCTTCGTAAAATGGTTACACACCATGTCAGTGGCTTCCTTAACACTTCGTCTATGCAAATGGTCTCACCAATAAGAAGTGTGGTTTGATTATAAGAGATGAACGACAAAGGTCATGGAATTTAAAGCTAAGTTCTTGTTTTAGTAAGAATCTGGGTGCTTTACTCTGTTTTCTTTTACTTATGGCTGCCGTGTTTATGTTATGTAATCTTGTAACCTTGATCGGTGTCTCACTCTGTATTTATGTACTATGTATTTGCGTGGTGTCTTGTGTCTTGAGTCGGGGGTCTATCGGAAACAGCCTTTCTACTTCTTTAGAGGTAGAGGTATGGACTGCGTACATCTTACCCCCCCCAGACCCCACCAAGTGGGAATACACTGGGTTTGTTGTTGTTGTTGTTGTTGTCTTACAAAACTCAAGCCTATATTATTGGTGGATGGCACAAATTCAGTGCTGATAATTGCTTAAAAAGGGGAGATCGCATAATGTTTGAGGTTGTTACTAACGGAGAGATACTGATATGGAAATTTCAAGTTGTTACTAATTAACTAACTCCATTGCAGAAGTTTCAAGGCAAGTTTTCTCATCTTACCCGCCCCTTATTTCTTTGGTGATCATTTTCATTTTCATATATGTGTTTGATTCTGCATTGTGTAAGTATTAGGTCTTGGATTGAATCTTTTTTCTTACGTATGTTTTTAAAAGTGTGTAAACCATTTTATTTTACCCTTTTACCAAATACAAATAAAAAATGAACTTAATTCCATTAAAACTGTTTCTGTTCTATTTCATATCACTTGTTTCTATCAGCATATTAGTTGTTATCCTAAATATTATTACACTTCCTTATCAAATTTTCTCTTTCTTTTGCATGGTTTTCTTAATAAGCAGACATTATGAAAAAAACCTCAAACATTAGTCTTATCAATGCACAAGTTGTTGCTTCAACTTCTGGTGATGATGATCATCCTTGTTTTATTTCAACCGTTAAACCTTATTGTTTTAGCAGGACAATTTTGGTAAGTTATTTAAACTGATTTTTTGTTAGGGTTGAATTTACTTATATACAATAATGTAGGCAACCTAACATGATGGTGTAAGAAATTGTACGCTATTGACTGTACAAAACTTGGAACTCTTTTTGCTGTAGTCCTATTTTGGCTCCTTCAGCTTACCGAAGATATGACCCTTAATAGGAGGTGTGGAGGTAGAGGATGTTGGGTTCATAGTAGATGAAAGAAGTTTGAATGGAAAAATGAAGAGTAAAACGGTGGAAGGAAGGAGACACTAAAATGGAAAGTGTACTCCCAAATTGGCAAGTTTACTCTTTCTCCCACATTGGTGGAAGAAGAGAACTTGAGAGTGTTTATATTGATGAATACTTACTCCACATGGCAAGTGAGGGAAGAAATAATAGATGTCTTGCGTTGTCATCGTTGTTGCTTAGTTTTGACTTCAGCTTCGGATTTGTCAAAGATCTATCTTATTTTATTTGACAGAAATAAAATAAATAAATTCAATCCGAAAAGTGTTTTGGAGTTAGTGAACTGGTGCCACTGTTTCAACGAATTGTTGCACAATGAAGTGATGCACTGTTTCAAAAAAATACTGCACTGTTTTGGGTAAACAGACATGCATTTTCAGAAATATCACACCTCTAAGATGGAGCATTGTCTCTTTTCAAAAGAGCCATCTATTGGCTATAAAAACCTGATTTCATCCACAAGTTTTGTAACAGAAAAAATTTTAGATTTCAAACTTCTTCTTGTCTTAACAAAAAATCTGTGTGTGATCATTCAACCCGTTGAGTGCGTTCGAAGAATCCGCCTATTTGAGGTACCGCTATAGTCAGATTGAAGGCCATTTTATCCTGGGAGGAAGATTCCATAACCTCGGGTACAGTGAAGGAAATTATTCCATAAGAAAAGTCCGTGAATTCTAACGACTTGGCCTTAATCATTTATATTTCATCTTTATTTTTCTGGAAAAAAAATAAATACACCTCTTGGAAAGGTCATTTTGATCTTGTGTTGAGGGTATTTGATACTTCATTGTGTGCTTGTTTATACTTGAACTCGAGTTGAAGTTGTTGTTTTACTATATAGATTTCTGCGTACTCGAATATATTGTGAGAAATAACAGAGGATTCTAATAGAAGGCTCGTAGTATATAGTTTGCAAATATATCTCTATAGCTATATGATTTCTATATAACATCTCTCATAGTCATGTAATTATATTGAAAATAGTTCATTTAAATGGTCTTTACCTGATAGTGTTGTAGTTTTGAAAATTATATAACATCACTAAGGATGTCATTTTGATCACAGCACACGATGGGGGTTCCCTAACAGATTTTGTAACAACCTTAATTTCATATAAATAATGTATTTTGCAGGCAAATATTTCGGAGAGATTGAAAAGAGAGAGGACATTGAAGCAAGTTGACTATTTAAATAAAAAATTGGTTGACCTAATGTATGGAGTAAAACTTCAAAAACTATGTATATGTTTCTACAAAATCGCCATGTAAGGTAAGTAAACTCGGAAGTAATGACTGACTAGCCGGCCGCTGATGACTTAGTATGGCTTGGTTGTGGTTGTATAAACTATGTGGATTAGTTGAACGTTATCTCGTTTCCTAGCAGGATAGATTTGCTGGTAGGTTGGTGCATTGTACATGTTTCCCTGTTTATATTGTTTCCCCAGTAGTAGCAGCATTTGTCCCATAGTATGTCTTGCGACTTCTGTTACTCCTCGTTGTGTACTGAGCTTCAGTTATCATATTAGTTGGTTATGGTGAACGCTCCTCTTTTGAATGCTATGTTATGTTTCCCTATTATTTTCTATGCCATCTTTATTTCTGTATTTTTTAGCTGATTTGATGTTATGTACTCAAGTTGAGGGTCTTCCGAAAACAACCTCTTTACCTCCTGAGCGGAGTTGCCTGTCAAGAACCAAAATTCCTGGGTTAAGTTTACCATATTATCAAGTGTGCGGCGAAAGGGTTTTCCTTCAAATATGGATTTGTCTGGATGTATCCAAATGCCTCAGAGGTTGTATGGCAGAATGACCATATTAGCAAGATGGAAACTATTACGGCTTGTTTGGTATGAGGGATAAGGGATGAGTCCACAGATTAATGTTAAGATGAGTTTATTTCATGTTTGATTGAGATAAAACTACAAGATAATTTGTTTCCCAACCAAGCGAGCCATAATTAGTGATCAACATAGATGGAATGATGAGTGATATGTTCTTGAATCTTGATGCATGATAGGACATATATAGATAGTCGCACGGGGTTTACCTAGTGCAGTTTACATCTCCTGTGTGGTTTGCGAGCTATTGCACAGTGAGGGGTTTACCCGGTGCGCACACAGGCCTCACCACAGAGTGCTCACCCGAAGGGCAGAGGCTGTGACTAAGAGTATAGCGGTTGCGGGTTTTCCTAGAGTTTCCAAAAAATAATATTTAAATGCTTGATAATCATACATAGCCAATTCCATCGGCATGCTATTTTCCAATCACTTTTACTTAGCTTTCTTTTATGCATAAACTCGTCATTATGCACACGTGTAACTACTAGTCTATGAAAACGTGCATTGTACGTTTTTCTCAAGTTATTTAATACAAAATTTGAATTGCTAATACTATAATATAAGTGGTACATATTACTTGAACATATATAATAAATTAATTACCTTGTAAAATTAATGATTATTCATGAAAAATACAAAATTAAATTGATACATACATTCAATTCCATCGCGATCATCTCAAGCAGTCATACATACAAAATTATATATCCTCTTTCACAAACTCGTTTCCACTTCTCTTATCGTTTTCATACTACTAAGTTCTAATACATTTCTTTCGCTTAAAAAAATAGAAATAGAATCTTACTGTTATTTCTGACAATACGGGTACGTAGAATCTGTATAATAGAATAACAACTTCAACTCTTGAGTTCAAGTATGAACAAGAACACAAAGAAGTTAAACAAATACCCTCAACACAAGATCAAAATGATCTTTCAAAGAGGTGTATTTTTCTTTTCTTTTTCAGAAAGTAGATGAAACAGAAAGTTGTTAAGGTCAAGTCGTCCGAATTCACGGACTTTTCTTAAGGAAATAAATCCCCTCACTGTACCCGAGGTTGTGGAATCTTCCTCCTAGTATAAAATGGCCTTCAATCTAACTATAGTGGTACCTCAAATAGGCAGATTCTTCGAACACACTCACGGTTAGAATGATCACACTTAAGAGTATTTTTAAGACAAGAAGAAGAAGTTTGTAATCTAAAAATTTTTGTACAAAACTTATGGATGAAACCAAGTTTATATAGCCATAAGATGCCTCTTTGTAAAGGTGGCAACGGTTCAACTTAGAGGTGTGTCTGTTCTGAAAAATGCATGGCTGCAGTATTTATTATTGCTGAAACAGTCTGCAGTAATTTGCTAAAACAACACACCTTTTCACGAAACAGTATGTATTTTCGTTGAAGAGTTGCAACTTTCTGAAATAACAATCTTTAACAGTGCAACCCTCTGTAACAGAAGCAATAATCTGTTTAAACAGTGCAACCTTTCAAACCAACGCATCAGTTCTGAAACACCTATTCGAAATACTGCAGCATTTCAGTTAGCAGTGTCACTGTTACTGCGTACATAATAGAGCATTACTGTTTCGAATTGATTTTCAGTCTGGATTTCTTTTCGTCAAATAAACTTTGTCCAAAAAGAAAGATCTCATTGATTTGACCAAATCCGAAGCCGAGCCGAGCGAGCGACGACGACGACGACGGCGCGAGGCATCTCTATTTCCTTGCCTCACTTACCATGTGAAGTAAGTGTTTCACTTTATAAACACTTTAAAGTTCTCTTCTTCCACCAATGTGGGAGAAGAGTAAACTTTCCAATTTAAAGAGTACACTTTCCAATTTGGGTGTCTCCTTCCCTTCACTTGATTTCTACATTTTCCATTCAACACACTATGAACCCAACAATCTCCCACATGAATGGGGAATGGCTATTTTTTTGTAAAATATTTATGGACAGTATGTGATCATCAAGCAAAGACTGATTGCATCTGGATAAGTGGGTTTCTCTTTGAACTTTCCGTAGTGAACATGTATCGGATGCACTCGGTCAATCGATAGATTTGATATCTTTGAACCGTCTAGCTTTAATGTACACCTAGACAACACATGTCACATAATCAGCCTTTTACCGTTTATGGTTCTTACGATTTTGTTCTTTTCAGCCATGAACACGTCCCGGTTTTCATGAGAGCTTAGAGAATAGGCCTTTACTAACATTCTCTTTGAAGCGGCTTCCACTTCGCCCTCACATAGGTGATTTCTAAATGTTTCAATCCTTTAGATTGAACTATTTGGTCAAATCTGGCAAACTTAGATAATCATTAAAAGACTTTTCACCTTGAGTCTTATCCTTGTTTACTATACATTGTCTACATCATGAGAATGGGTTGGGTAAATGACAATGTTGAACCTGTCAGACATAACTTTGTTTGATCTCTTTGAACCTAGCTCTTGGGATCTCCAGTCCGCTAGGTAGAGTTACCGCCATGCTGACTTGTCCTAGGACTTAAACCCATTCCCTTGAATGTCCTTTCTACTCCTTCTCTAGATAGGCCTTTTGTAAGTGGATCCGACACATTATCCTTTGACTTTACATAGTCTATAGTGATAATTCCACTAGAGAAAAGTTCTCTAACGGTATTATGTCTTCGACGTATGTGACGAGACTTACCGTTGTACATCATACTCCCTGCCCTACCTATTGTCGCTTGGCTATCACAGTGTATACATACTGGTGCCACTGGCTTGGGCCAATAAGGAATATCTTCTAAGAAATTCCAGAGCCATTCTGCTTCTTCACCGGCTTTATCTAATGCGATAAATTCAGATTCCATTGTAGAGCGAGCGATACAAGTCTGTTTCGATGATTTCCAAGAAACTGCTCCTCCACCGATAGTAAATACATATCCACTTATGGATTTTACTTCGTTCGATCCGGTGATCCAATTTGCATCACTATATCCTTCAAGTACCGTGGAATATTTATTATAATGCAAAGCATAGTCTTGAGTGTATTTAAGATAACCCAAAACTCTTTTCATTGCCATCCAGTGAGTTTTGTTGGGATTACTCGTGTACCATTCATTATATACATTAAACATCCCAATACTCTTGCGTACTCCAATTGAGAATCACTTTCACCTTCATTTTTCCGAAGTGCAAAGTTCGCATCCAACGGAGTCTTGGCAATATCGAATTTTATATACTTGAACTTGTCAAGTACTTTTTCGATATAATGAGACTGTGACAGTGCTAACCCTTGTGGAGTTCGATGAATTCTTATACCTAAGATCACATCTGCAACTCCGAGATCTTTCATATCAAACTTGCTCTCGAGCATTCGTTTGGTTGCATTTATGTCACAAATGTCTCTACTGATGATCAACATATCATCCACATATAAACATACAATGACTTGGTGATTTAGTGTGTCCTTAATATATACATATTTATCACATTCATTTATCTTGAATCTGTTTGCCAACATGGTTTGGTCAAACTTTGCATGCCATTGCTTAGGTGCTTGTTTTAGTCCATAAAGTGACTTAAGAAGTTTACACACCTTATTTTCTTTTCCTGGAACCACAAAACCCTCAGGTTGTTCCATGTAGATTTCTTCCTCCAATTCTCCATTTAGGAATGCAGTTTTTACATCCATTTGATGGATTTGAAGATCATATACTGCCGCCAAGGCAATTAACATTCGAATTGAGGTTATCCTTGTCACTGGCGAGTATGTATCAAAGTAATCAAGACCTTCTTTTTGGTTGAAGCCTTTTACTACAAGTCTTGCCTTGTATTTGTCAATAGTACCATCCGTTTTCATTTTCCTTTTGAAGATCCATTTAGAACCTAAAGGTTTATTTCCTGGAGGAAGATCAACCAATTCCCACGTATGGTTACTTAAGATTGAATCAATCTCACTATTGACTACCTCTTTCCAAAAGGATGAGTCTGATGATGACATCGCTTCTTTAAATGTTCTAGGCTCATTTTCTAAGAGAAATGTTACAAAATCTGATCCAAATGAAGTTGACGTTCTTTGACGTGTACTACATCTTGGATTTTCTTCATTATGTATATTCTCACTTGGTTCATCTCGGGGTTGTTTAGATCCTCCACTATACTGTTCATGTCTAGTTTTATACGGGTAAATGTTTTCAAAGAATTCAGCATTATCTGATTCAATTACCGTATTTTCATTTATATCCGAATGTTCGGATTTATAAACCAAAAATCGACATGCTTTACTGCTTTTAGCATATCCTATGAACACGCAGTCCACCGTTTTAGGTCCTATCTTAACCCTTTTAGGTATAGGAACTTGAACCTTCGCTAGACACCCCCACACTTTGAAATATTTCAAGTTGGGTTTCCTTCCTTTCCATTTTTCGTAAGGAATTGATTATGTCTTACTATGGGGAACTCTATTGAGTATACGATTGGTCGTAAGGATAGCCTCCCCCCACAAGTTTTGCGGCAAACCAGAACTTATTAGTAAGGCATTCATCATTTCCTTCAAAGTTCAATTTTTCCTTTCCATAATTCCATTAGATTGAGGTGAATACGGGGCCGTAGTTTGATGGATTATTCCATTCTCTACACATATTTACGCAAAGGGAGATTCATATTATCTGCCCCTGTCACTTCTTATCATTTTGATCCTTTTGTCTAACTGATTTTCAACTTCAGTTTTATATTGCCTAAACGCATCTATTGCTTCATCCTTACTATTTAGCAACTAGACATAACAATATCTAGTGCAATCGTCAATAAAAGTTATGAAATACTTTTTATCCACCACGTGATGGTGTTGACTTCATATCACAAATGTCAGTGTGTATTAAGTCTAAGGGATTGGAATTCCTTTCAACAGACTTATAAGGATGCTTAGCATACTTTGATTCTACACACGTTTGACACTTAGATTTATTGCACTCAAAATTTGGCAAAAATTCTAAGTTAATCAGTTTTCGTAACTTTTTGTAATTAACATGGCCTAAAAGTTCATGCCATAAATTATAAGACTCAAGCAAGTAAGAAGAATTTGAATGTTTATTCATTTCAACAGTCATTACATTCATCTTATAAAGGCCTTCCTCGAGATAGCCTTTTCCTACATACATTTCTCCTTTGCTAAATACTATTTTTCCAGAAATGGTTACACATTTGAAACCGTTTTTATCTAGGAGTGAAACAGAAATTAAGTTCCTACGTAACTCCGGAACATATAACACATTATTCAGTGTCAAAACCTTTCCGGATGTCATCTTTAGGAAAACTTTTCCTATTCCCTCCACCTTAGCAGTCGCGGAGTTGGCCATTAAATTGTTTCTTCCGCTTGAGTCGGAGCATATGTCAAGAACAACTCTTTGCTTGCGCAGACATGGCGTGTGGCCCCTGAATCCATCCACCAAGCGCGTGGATTGCCGACCATGTTGCATTCCGTGAACATAGCACACAGGTCGTCATAATCCTTGTTGGACTCAATCAGATTCGCTTGGTCCTTTTTTTTCCCTTTTTTGGGGGCTCGACAGTCTGTTGATTTTTGGCCAACTTTGCCACAGTTGAAGCACTTTCCCTTAAACTTTTTCTTGGGATGATTGCTTCCATGTTCAACATTCTTTCTTTTCTTCGAGTTGTTTTGGCCATCTTCTACAATATGTGCTCCACTCATTGTAGAATTTCCCTTTGACCTTCTTTTGGCAGTTTTATTGTCTTCTTCAATACGAAGTCGGACAATAAGATCTTCAACGGTCATCTCTTTGCGCTTATGCTTTAAGTAGTTTTTGAAGTCTTTCCACAAAGGTAGTAGCTTCTCAACTATTGCTGCTACTTGGAAAGCATCATTCACAATTAAACCTACAAAATAGTTTATGTGAGTATTGTGAACATTTTTAATTTGTTCAACTAAGGTATTTTTCAAAATTATACCTTCTTCGAGGAGATCATGTATGATGACTTGCAACTCCTGTACTTGAGAGACAACAGATTTGCTATCAATCATTTTGAAGTCCAGCAATCGTGCAACAAGGAATTTCTTAATTCCCGCATCTTTCGTTTTATATTTCCGTTCAAGTGCCTCCCACAGTTCTTTTGATGTCTTGGTTCCACTATAGACATTATAGAGGTCATCTTGGAGACCACTCAGAATATAGCTCCTGGAAAGGAAATCTGAATGTTTCCAAGCTTCTACAATAACGAATCGGTCCTTGTCCAAGGTTCCCTCGGGCACCTCGGGAGCGTCTTCGCTAGTGAACCGTTGTAGACATAATGTGGTAAGGTAAAAGAACATCTTTTGTTGCCACCGCTTGAAGTCGATGCCAAAAAATTTTCTGGGCTTCTCCGCCGGGGCCATCGTTGGCGGAGCATTTGTGCGACTTGATGTGGCAATATTAGTTTCCCCCATAGACGTTGTCGCATCCATCAATTGACTTTCAGTTGTCATTTTTCCTGTCACCACAAGACAGAAAAATTAGTATTTTTTAGAATACTATTAATAAAGTTAAATAACTTTACAACTTTTCCTTCTTGTTTCTAATTAACGATGAAGTTTTTACAACTTCAAATCGTCAATCGAGTGAACTTCAACTTTTGATGAAGATTTTATGTCGTCTAATCACAAGTTAAATTCAGACGGAGTAGAAAGCATAAGCTTTAATCTCCAAAAACAAGTTATATAGATTCTGTTAGATTGTTTCCTTAAGATTGTTATTTCCGACAATACAGGGTACGTAGAATCTGTATAATAGAATAACAACTTCAACTCTTGAGTTCAAGTATGAACAAGAACACAAAGAAGTTGAACAAATACCCTCAACACAAGATCAAAATGATCTTTCAAAGAGGTGTATTTTTCTTTTCTTTTTCAGAAAGTAGATGAAACAGAAAGTTGTTAAGGCCAAGTCATCCGAATTCACGGACTTTTCTTAAGGAAATAATTCCCCTCACTGTACCCGAGGTTGTGGAATCTTCCTCCCAGGATAATATGGCCTTCAATCTGACTATAGTGGTACCTCAAATAGGCAGATTCTTCGAACACACTCATGGTTAGAATGATCACACTTAAGAGTATTTTTAAGACAAGAAGAAGAAGTTTGTAATCTAAAAATTTCTGTACAAAACCTGTGGATGAAACCAGGTTTATATAGCCATAAGATGCCTCTTTGTAAAGGTGGCAACGGTTCAACTTAGAGGTGTGTCTGTTCTGAAAAATGCATGGCTGCAGTATTTATTATTGCTGAAAAAGTCTGCAGTAATTTGCTGAAACAACACACCTTTTCACGAAACAGTGTGTATTTTCGTTGAAGAATTGCAACTTTCTCAAGAAACAATCTTTAACAGTGCAACCCTCTGTAACAGAAGCAACAATCTGTTTAAACAGTGCAACCTTTCAAACCAACGCATCAGTTCTGAAACACCTGTTCGAAATACTGTAGCAGTTCAGTTAGCAGTGCCTCTGTTACTGCGTACATAATGAAGCATTACTGTTTTGGATTGATTTTCAGTCTGAATTTCTTTTCGTCAAATAAACTTTGTCCAAAAAGAAAGATCTCATCGATCCAAATCTGAAGCCAAGCAAGCGACGATGATAACGACGCGAGGCATCTCTATTTCCTTGCCTCACTTACCATGTGAAGTAAGTGTTTCACTTTATAAACACTTTAAAGTTCTCTTCTTCCACCAATGTGGGAGAAGAGTAAACTTTCCAATTTAAAGAGTACACTTTCCAATTTGGGTGTCTCCTTCCCTTCACTTGATTTCTCCATTTTCCATTCAACACACTATGAACCCAACACTTACATGGTGAGAGAGGAATTAAGCAGATTTCTTAATCTTATTGAAAGAGATCATCAGCCTCTATTGTTGACAAACATGGACAAAGACATCAAATAAAGTCCCTTATTCTTGAGGTCCATATAGCTTTTGTTCTTTTCATCAAAAAACATAGTATTGGCTCTTTCTACTATCTTCATTTCTTGAGTTTGTCTAGAGCCACCTTCAAACTAATAACCAATTAACAATGAATCAAAAACAATATTAGTTTGTTTCTCCCTTTCAAAAGTAAGGAACCATATTAATACAATACGAACATAGTGAAACTTGCGAAGGATGGGTGTGTACATAATCTTATCCTTAATTTATGAAGGTAAGTAAGTCGTTTTGACAATATCTCATCTCAAGTAAAACATATCAAAAGAAAACTCCTACCTTAAAGATAAAGTTGATGTTTTCAATACAACCTCAACTCAAATTTAATGACTTTAAATTTTTCCTCCGACAATCCACATAAAAGATTATCAATTTTATCTACCCCTAAAAATCAATTAATATTTGTTCTAAACTTCTTCCATCCTATAGTCAGTTTCAATTTCTACATTAACTTTAATATTAGGAAGAATATAGACATTTTTTTTAATCAAGTAATCTCTGTTTGAAAGTTAGTTTCTCGACTTTCTATTTCCACAAAGGACCAAAATGTTAATGTCTTCCTCTATTTACTCTCACGACAAGCTCATTCAACTCCACATGACCTTTAACTCTTTAGTGGTTAATCTTATCGAATGGAACGCATTTTGCTCAATTGTACATTATTTTGACATGATTCATGCATGTACATTAGTTTGAGTTGGTGAAGAATTTGAATTGATCATGAAAATGATACTGAATTAGAGTGTGAGCTTTGTCATGCCATACACCCTTTCAGTAGCTATCCACACAAGCATAGAATATTTAAGTGTGAATAGAAGTTAAGAACAAATTCGAGGTGTTGACCCTTTATAAACGTCACAAGCGATGACCTATAGCCTTTACTATATTATAGAAATTATATGAAAACTGAAAGAACGTTATTTGAAGCTTCAATCTGAGTTATTATGCAAGCATGGGTTGTGAATGACTTTCCATTGGTTAGTATTATGTTGATCTTCTCTTATATAGAGATGAAAAGCCTCTTTTTTAATGATGAAAAAATTGTGAAAAGAGAATCAGGTTAGGAAGTTATTGTTGAATTGTTATTTCAATATTATGCTCAATTTTTATTCATCTTCATTTTGTTTCTTTTGTCGACAGTTGACTTAGTTTGAGAAGATGAATTTACCTTTTCTGACTAATTTAAGTGCTAGAATTTGACCATTTGCTGCGTGACTCTGAAGATCCTGTTGCATATGATAATGGCGTTACTTATATGTTTATACAGCACAATAATGACTACTTCATGACCGCATCAAGACAGCATGGATACCTTGACTTCTGAACATGGAAGTAAACTCAAGATGCATTAACTACTCCCTCCGTTTCGTTTTAGTTGATACTCTTTCTAAAAATATTTGTTTTAATTTAGGAGTTAATAACTCAAATGGCCACTCAACTTTGAACTTTTGCATCAGAAAGTCACTCAACTTTGAACTTTTATCCCAAAAAGTCACTCAACTTTGATATTTACTCAGAAAGTCACTCAACTTTCACATTTTTACTCAGAAAGTCACTCAACTTTCACATTTTTATTCAGAAAGTCACTCAAACTGAATGACTTTCTAAGTAAAAATGTGAAAGTTGACTGACTTTCTGAGTAAAGATCAAAGTTGAGTGACTTTCTCGGATAAAAATTCAAAGTTGAGTGATTTTCTGGGATAAAAGTCTAAAGTTGAGTGACTTTCTGGAATAAAAGTCCAAAGTTGAGTGACCATTTGAGTTATTAACTCTTCAATTTAGTTAATATTTTTTTAATGACTGTGTCAAGTTCATAGGGGCCAACTATGAAACAGGGGGATATGTTATATTCAGCATAGTTATAACACTTAAAAACTCATGTGTGATAACTGTGATGTATATAATTTTTTCCCTTGCAATATTAAAAGGAAAAAATACGTAAGGTAGCATACTTAAATATTAAATTACAAAAAATAGCAACACTTTTATCAAATTACATTTTGTAGCATATGTATTTATATGTATTTGTATTTTTGTAGCACTACTAAAACATTCTGAATATTTATCATAAAGCCAATATATGTTTTTCACTTAGATTATTAGGCCCGCGCTGGCACGGGTTCTTCCATCTAATACATAGAGATAGGGGAATCGAAAAGCAAAACGTCTTCCATCTAGTACAGATAGACAGGGAAATCGAAAAGAAAATGTCTTCAGTTTCACCAAGTCTGCTGCCCATTTTAGCTAATCTGTTACCCTCCTTAGCAGATCCACCTACGCTAATAATGAGGAATCTGCAATCAAATAAAATAGACCGAGTATCTAGCATTTTCAGTATTAAACATACGTGCAATCCTCTTTTGAATCTACATTGATCTCGTAGCCATTTCCAGTTCTTGCAGGAGGACATTAATTTCCCCTTTTCTATTACTAGTACTTTTATTGCAAGTACAACTCTGTATAAACACAGTTTTTACATGGCTTCATTTTGTGAATTCTAAGTACAATAAAAGATGAAAATAATACGAACCTTGTATCTAACTCAAACTTAAAAGCTTAACTCATGATGTGAGAATTATCTAAGCCATAATTTAGGAGAGCACGATATTTCGTCACGTGGAACACTCAAATAGAAAGTTGTGATAAGGGCCAATGCAAAACTTGTCACATACCAATGTTTTGGATGACGAAAGACGACAAGGGAGACCTCGCCTCGCAACCAGCACTTGCCTTTCTTAAGTGAGGCGCCAATTATTACCAAAAAATTAAAATATTTAATTGCATCTATAAATAACCAAAATCTCAATAATAATGTATTAACGAATATTCAATTCAAAAATAAAGTAGATAGTAGATACTAAAAGTCTAGAACTAGAATGACTCAATAATTCATAAAACAAGCGACACTAAAACTCCAAAAGTCTATTCCTCTTCAAGAAATTCAAAATCTTAAATAAGAGAGTAGCGGTTTGAGGCTTTGTGCAGATAAAACCCTAATATTGCCTTTTAACTGTTAAATTCATGTCAATTTTTATTTTATTTTTAAATGAACACAAAAACAAAAAAATAACGCCATTGTTTGCCTCTCTATAAAGCCGCATAATTGGCTCTAATAGCTTAGCCTCAACAGTCATGCTTGTGGTGGGGGGGAGGGGGGTGATTTTGTCCATTTGGCATGTTATATCAGCAAAAAGTAAGATTTATTGAACATGAAATTCATGATACACACTTCTAAAGACGGGGCATTAGTAGTCTGATCTTTACAAAGACCAGAATTGTCCTGAACTTGAGCTCACCAGCCTCTACTATGCCTAGCAAAACCACAAACAAATCTTACTTTTCCCCCAATAATATCACAATTCATAATGTGTCCAATTTTCTATGTTTGGTTGGCTTAAATATTTTGAAAAATATTTTTCAAATCAACTTATTTTCCTCAAATTTAATAAAAATGACTTTGCTTAAAAAAGAAAGAAAAATATTTTTCAAAACTCTCCTTAATCTAACCCTCAAGTTAAAATATTGATACAACTCTCAAAATCACATATCCTTATCCCCACCCCTACAACCTCATCCAAAAAATATTTTAATTTTTTTAACCTCATCCCCTAATCCAAAACCCAAACCCTACCCCCCCTACCCCTTCCTCCCAAAAAAATTTTTTAAAAAAAAATTCAATTTTTCTCTACCTCGCCCTCACTCTCCTACCCCAACCCCCATCACCTCCTACTAAACCCCCACCCACCCACCCACCCTCCCAACCAACCACCCAATTTTGTTTTCTTACCTCATGCCTACCACCTATTTTGACAACCCTCATCCCCACTCCCCACCCAACCTATCAACCCCCTTCCAAAAGAAGATTAATTTTTTAATTTAATTTTTAAAAAAAAGTCTCAAAACTTTTTTTTTATCCCGTCCTTCTTTACTCTATTTGTTTTCATTGTTTTTGTTAAATATATATAAATACATTTAGAAAATATATACTTACCAAAAAATATAAGTAAGAAAGAACTTATTTTCCTAGAAAACGTTTTCCTCCATATTAAATACGCACTAAAAAAGTATTTTTCAGAATCAAAAATTATTTTTCTAAAATGTATTTCTACTCTTTAGCTAAACACTAAAATGTATTTTCTGAAAAATATTTTTTCATTTACCAATCAAACACTAGAAAATATTTTCTGAAAAATATTTTCCACTTACCAACCAAACATAAGAAAATAAGTAAGAAAACAACTCATTTTCGAGAAAAACATTTTCTAGAAAAATATTTTTGATAGAAAACATTTTCCTTCGTACCAAACACACCCATAGAGTAAAATAATACTGTAACAGCAATCAGAGCCAAACATCTCACAACTTTTCATTAGAACAGGAAAACAACTGAATTCAATAATTGGTAAATAGCAACTAATTATGGTCCGGTCATGAAAAACTAATGGATTACTATAAGCTTATATCAAAGTTTCAACTCGTACATTTATATACCTTCTTGGATTTAATTGGATGGCCCAGAAGCACTGCCAACGAAAACAGATTTTGGTCCCTTTTGCTGGGCACAGTCAACAATCTTTAAAGCCAAGCAATTTCTGTAAGTGGATCCATGGTAAAATGAGTTCTTCCGATCATACCTTTTCTCCATGAAAAGAATTGGGATGATTTTTGTCATTCACTAATACTGTAATCTGCTCATATTGGCAAAATCACGGAATCAGAATGTCCTCTCATATAATTAGGGGTGGACATTCGATTTGTTTGATTTGATTGTTGAATATCGATTCGATTTTTCGATTTTTGAATTGATGAAAATGAAAACTATAACCAAACCAAAATTATTTCGATTTAGTTCGGTTTTTACAGATTCGGTTCGATTATTTTGAATTTTTATTTCAGTTTTAAAGATTAAAGTAGTGAATATTTAAAATTAGTGATTTTTCTAGAAAAATAATTTTTTTTCAAACGTATTTTTCATTCCCAAATATAATTAATTCAACACACATGGAATAACCATAAATATCGGCCTCGCTGAGTCATCACCATTGGCGTGACGTCAGTGGTCGCACTCGACAGCGATTGCCGACGACAGTGACGAACTGAGCAAATGAACTGAGCAACAACTATCGTTGGCAATGTTGAAATTTCAAATGAACTGAAGAACTAAGGATGGTTGAGCGCCGCTGAAGCCGTCACATTAATGTTAGGATCTAATGCAAAGCAGTATATTAGGATTTAGCGTTACTAAATGATTATAATTTATATATTTATATGTTATATCAGATTATATTATATTTTTAGTATATATATATATATATATATATATATATATATATATATATATATATATATATATATATATATATATATATATTATAATATATTATTTATATAATTTTGATTTTTCGGTTTATCCGAATTTTTTTTTTGTAAATCCAAAAATCAAACCGTTTAACCAAATTTTTAAAATTTGAAACCAAAACCAAACCAAAATTAAATTTCGATTTAAGCCAAAATATGCCCGGCCCTACATATAATGACGTTACCTACAACTTCCATCTCAGGCAAGGTAATGTGCACAACCTAGGATAACTATGAGAGCGCATGCAATTCAGCCCCAATGTAAGAAAATCATAACATTCCACAGTTGGTATTAAACCAGCAATACTTCACATACCAGTAAGGGTTTGGTGATCACGCAAAGGTGATGAAATTAGTTGTCATCACCTACCCATTGTCTCAAAGGTTCTGCATAGCGAGGTGAGAGCAAAAATAGAAGATACTAAGGTCTAAAAATGGCCAAAATGATGGAAAAGGGGCGGCATTTCAAATGTCAAACGATTCTGTGAAGTGAAGCTGCCCATTAAAACTGCAGCTTTCATTTACCCTTTTAGGAGCATTCTTCGGAAGAACCTTTTACATAAATTTATAGACAGATAGAAACTAATCATGACTGTTACAAGGAACCAACAAAAACTAATTAGGAAGATCTGAGGTTAAGATTATTCCTTCTTAAGCATCTTCTGGGTCAGCCTCTTTTAAATCATCCGTATCATCCACATCATCCACGTCATCTATGGGTATATCTTCAATATCATAATCAAAGGAACCTGAAAATGCATTAAAACTAGGTAAAAGTCGAGCCAAGTTATTGAAGGTTACTGTTATCTAGAAAAAACATGCAGCTCTTCTAGAACATAAAATATACATCAAAACAAAAAGTACGAGACTGAAAAGTTATGACTCTACTATACAATATATCTCTATACTAGAAACATGTCAAGTACACTAAATTAAATTGCACCACATACCGATTTATAGAGTACAAAATTGCTGACAAAAGAAAATGTGAGTGAATTATCCACGGTAATATACACATTTTTCACAGCAGAATACGTAATAAACTGTGACACACCTAACTAGTAGTAGAAGTTTTTAAAAGTAAGGAATGCAGGGTAGAACCTATTATTCTTTAAGGGATTACGTATAAGAATTCTGCTTGTCAATTCTTAATGTACATGGAATATTCCTAAGTTAACCAGACCTTAGGCTTTAGCATCAGTTCATTCTTGCACAAGCTATTTGAATCCTTTGCGGTGGTCAAATATATTACCCACTAAATTGTATCTAAGGTGGCACTATATTATGTCAGCGAAATGTTTTTCAGGAAGAAAAGTGAAAATGCTCTATATTATATGTCGGAGAAACATTTTTCCAGAAGAAAAATGTAGACAACCACATACGTCTATTGTTAGAACTTTCGGTTTCTTCTTTCCCTATGTCATAATACACAGAGTAGAAAATAAAACTTCAACCAGTGTCAGTTGAATACAGATAATGGATCATAAATCAAAAGGCTAAATCATTTTACGAACAATAGAGGAAGAACGTTTACATCCTGAAGCAAAGGAGGCTGGAATTGCAGCAGGCTCCCTGGATTCTGGCATTTTATTGAGAAGATACTCAAGTTCCAGAAATTGTAAAAGACCTTCTGTCTGAGGGTTTTTATAGAAACCTGTGAAGGAATCAGACAGGAGAAAGAATCAGCATCCACATTGCTATAAACTATCATGCAATATACTACTAGACAGAAAATGAACTAATACTATGTTAAACGATCATAGACTTTAAAATGAAGATAATAGCAAGCTTCTACGGGACAAATTTCAATCTCACTTGTTGAGTTGTTCAGGACAAACCCAGTTTGTATTCTAGATGATTATGACAGACTCAATTGACCCCACTGAGCATCTTATGACATAAATAAAAGTAAGCAGCATAGATAATGTCCTGGTGTCCAGAGCATCACCATGGAAGAGACCATCAGCAACAGGTTGAGAAGGATTGTAGCATGGTGCAGTCTGAACAAATTCAAACGGCCTGGGTCCTCTTGCCCGTAGCTTATTTCTTACAAACTGGCGGCACTGTTCTATGTCAAGATGTGCATTACTACAATCAAAATAGAGGTGTTATGGGCTCATTTCCCTGAAACAAGATAAAAAAACAAAAACTTTGAAATGTACATACTTATAGTTCGCACTCCTGATAGTCAAGGGCAAGACAGCATTATACTTTGTTGTGATAGCCAACCATTCTTCATCAAGTTGAAGTTCATGAGGTCCTGGTCCCGACTCAATTTCAATAACCTATAAAGCTCAGTGAGTCACACAACATTAATTTAGGCCAGACACAAATGTGCCCCTTAAGCTTCTCCGATTTTTTTCATTTAAACACTTGAACTAAGATTTGTACCCATTGAACACTTCAACTCAGTCAAATTGTGTCTATTGAACACTTATTCCACAACTCTAAAACTTAAAGTGCATGAAAATCACTTGGTGTGCCTTGGCAAGTAAAACCATTGATAAAAAGGACACGTCAGCAAAGATAACAAAAAAGCCAAAAGAAAACTGAGTAATCTGAAAAGACTTCTGTAAATTTCCTCTCTGATGAGGCTATTTTCCCAAGAAGCAAAAATAATTCAGATATGGAGCCTCGAAAATTCGGTGGAAGAAGAAAAGATACTAAGATTTGAGTCACGAAGGAGTTCCTAGACGTGGCAGAATGATATTGAGGAAAAACATAAATTTACCGGACAGTATTTTCTGGTGAAGTCCAATATATTCCAGACTCGGATTATACAGATCAGTTTTCAGAGACTTTGAAGGAAGGATTTTGGGGTAAAAGGAAGAGAGGAACAGTATAAGAGGAAGGGGTCTGATGGCCGGCACTATGGAAGATGCGATTTCACTTGAATCTGAAGAAGAAGATTAAAGTGTGTATTGTTGTTCTAGATGATCTCTACTTATTAACAGTAAGAAAAGAAAGAAGAATTCACAAAAAACATTTGCTGATGTATTTCTTCTTCTCATGAAACATACAAGAAGAGAAGTTGGAAAAAATGGCCAGAAGTCAATTTTCTAACAAAACTCTATTGTTCCGGCAATCATATGCTCAAGTTCAGGTGATACACACGCAACTTGCCATGTCACCGAGTATTTGATAGGCACATTTTGAGAGTAGATGTAGTGTTCAATAGGTTATATGCTTAGTTTAGGTGTCAAAATGAAAATTTTTCAACAAGTTTAGTGATTGTGCATGTTTTCAGCCTTAACTTTATGTGCAAACTATAAAAAGGTCTCGACTCAGTAAACAACAGGGTGCAGAGAAATACCTGCAAAAACTTTCTACCAGGAAGGCACTTATCGAGGGCAAGAAACTTCGTGGACTGACCACCCTGCTCATGCTGAACTAAAGCAGCGAATTTGCAGTGCAGATGTGCAGAAAACCAGTAAGGAGGTCTCAACTTTCCCAGTAATTCTGCAGCAGGTTTGCTTCCCAGAGTTCCTTCCTGAATCTGAAAGAGTACACATCACAAATACTGAGTGCAATAAGGGACCGAAAAAATGAAATGAATATAATTCTACACCTCACAAGACGAATATGACACGGGGGCAAAGAAAGTAAAGAAATGTACAGACACGTGTGCTACTTATGGTTTCAAAGATCCATACTACAAAGATGACAAACACAGTTCCTGTGAACAAAACAGATATGTAGATATGTTCTTACTGAAAAGAACTAATTAACAGAAAGTCAAAGGATAACAACTATTAGACCAAGGAGTTGGCCAATTAAATGTGAAAGGGATTGGAAATCTCAAGTTCCTAAACAAGCCTGCTGGCTAATCAAGAGTATACTGGATTCTAAACCAATCCTATCACAACTCTTTATCCTTCAGCCTGGTAAGATTATCATTCGTCAAATTTATTATGCTAACTTACCAGATGTCCCAAGAGTTCCATGGAAGACTGTTATGGATAGAAATGCAGCCAGACCTAAAGCAAGATTCACTACTTGGCTGCTTATGTGGGGGTAGGATGCTTACAGCTGAACGCTTGACCAAATGGGGGATGCAAATTGATCCTAAATGCTCTTTATGCAGTACGTATGATGAGGCTAAAGAGCACCCATTCACACAATGCGAGTAGACTGCGAGAATATGGAACAAGTTGACACAATGGACCGAGATACCACAGTTCACACCTACAAATTGGGCTCTACATATAACATGGTTGACTGCTAATACTCGAGGGGACTCCAACAGAGCTCAGATTTTCAGGCTGCTGTACTCAGAGACTGTCCATGGTATTTGGATGGAGAGGAACCTGAGATTGTTTGAAAAAAGTAGTAGAGACTGGATGAATGTTGCCAAGGAGATTGGGTATGTGTCGTGTCCGAGCACCTCCAAAAATCAGAGTAGTCCATAGTTGTAGATTTTAATTTCTGGTTTGTTTGCTCAGCTAGTTTGTAGGAGATGGCAGGTTTTGTATAACAAAAATGCTTACTTTTGGTGATTTAATAAAGTTGACAGTTACCAAAACAAATGTGAAAGGGAAGAAAACAAGTGAGACAATGAGGTTGCTCCAGTGGTAAAGCACTCTACTCGAACAAACTAAAGGTGTTGACTATTCAAGCGACCAAGGGAGCAAACTGGGACTCGGTAGTAGTCATTCTTGACTTGGGGAAGGAGGTTTCTTATATCTGGAAAAAAAGAAGCAAAATAGTAGTGGTCTTAGTCTTGCTGAACACCTCAAGAAACGCATGTCATGGAAAACCGACTACCTTAATCTGCAGACAGAAAAGCACCCACTACGCAAGACTTCAGTAGGGAGCTTAAATGCTTGCACATGATAAAATGCCCCACACAATTTTTTATCTTGTACAACTGAATCCTCCTTCTATTAAAAAATTGAGATAACATGGAAAGAAAGAAGATGAAATGGGTGGTCAGGCCTAGCTCTAATAAGATGAATCAGCAGCAATAGGCTAAGGCCAATGAGGAGATTCAAAAGATTCCGGAGGAGAACTCTGCACACATCTCAACAAGGGCACTCTCAGCAGGAAAATCAGGTTGTGCAAGTGAAATCTTCTGTACCTGTGGTAATTGGACCTCCAGTTCCTGTTAAAAACTTTTCCAACAGAGCCAGATTGATGAATCTGACAGAGATGACATCTCAGTTATGTGAAATGCCAGATTATCAACAAGGAAAAAAACACAAAACGCTGAGAAAACAGATCCACCTAGCAGCAGCACTACAAATAGCATGAGCAAGTAAGTCCACGAAATTGACCTTTCTGGAGCCTCAGATAGATTATGGAGGAAATGGTTGATTTTAAGGATCCCAAGGAGACACAAAGCCACTAAAGATAATGCAAGAGGGCAGAAAGACTGAATCTAGCCATAAGAAATATGCAAAGGAGAATAAGCACACCATTGCCATGCCTACTGAAGGAGGCCCCACAAAGAACACCCCTGAAGAACCCAAACTAGTGAAAAAGGACTCCAGTGAATATGATTCAGAAAAAAACCAAGAGAAGATTCACACTTTTCTGATAAGGAGGATGGAGAGGACAATGAAGAGTGCAATTCCACTGATGAAGAGGAGCCTATTAATGCCTTTGCACCACAAACCTCGTGTAATGAACATGAAGTGGAGGATGCAGTGACATAACATAAAATATCTTGATCATGAGAGGAAATCTATCAGCAAGAAGTAAAGGTATAAACCAATAAGTGGGCACCTCAACCTTTGGGAGAGAGTGGTTGAGCGGAGGTTGAGGAGGGTTGTGTCCGTTTCAGATAATCAGTTTGGATTTATGCCTGGTCGTTCGACAACAGAGGCAATCCACCTGGTGAGGAGATTGGTGGAGCAGTATAGAGAAAGAAAGAGGGATTTGCATATGGTGTTCATGGAAAAGGCGTATGATTAAGTCCCGAGGGAGGTTCTTTGGAGATGCTTGGAGGTGAGAAGGGTTCCGGTGGCGTACATCAGAGTTATTAAGGACATGTACGATGGAGAGAAGACCCGTGTGAGGACGGCGGGAGGAGACTCAGAGCATTTTCCAGTGGAGACAGGGTTGCACCAAGGATAGACTCTTAGTCCGTGCTTATTTGCATTGGTGATGGACATGTTGACACGGAGCATTCAAGGCGAGGTGCCTTGGTGTATATTATTTACGGATGATGTAGTGCTAATTGATGAGACGCGGGGGGTGTAAATGATAAATTGGAGGTTTGGAGGCAAACCCTTGAGTCCAAGGGGTTCATGTTGAGTAGGTCCAAGACGGAGCATTTGAAATGCAAGTTTGGTGACTTGAGGCAGGAGGATGAAGTAGTGGTGAGGTTGGACTCCCAGGATGTGTGTAAGACGAACAGTTTTAAGTACCTTGGGTCTACAATTCAGGGGAATGGTGAAATCGATAAAGATGCCTCTAAAAGTATTGGAGCAGGTTGGATGAAGTGGAGGCTCGCCTCGGGAGTGTTATGTGATAAGAAGGTGCCCCTTAAGCTTAAAGGCAGATTCTATAAAGCAGCAGTCCGGCCGGCCATGTTGTATGGGGCAGAGTGTGCCAGTCAACCACTCTCACATCCAAAATTTGAAGGTGGCGGAAATGAGAATGCTGCATTGGATGTATGGGCTTACTAAAAGGGACAGAGTTAGGAATGAGATTATCCGGGAGAAAGTGGGGGTAGCTTCGGTAGATGACAAGTTACGGGAAGGAAGACTGAGATGGTTCGGGCATGTGATAAGGATGGGCGCGGATGCCCTAGTCCGGGGTGTGAGAGGCTAGATATGGATGGTTTCAGGAGGAGTAGAGGTAGGCCGAAGAAATACTGGAGAGAGATGATCAGACATGATATGGAGCAGCTCCAGCTGACTGAGGACATGACCCTAGATAGGAAGGTGTGGAGATCACAAATAAGAGAAGGCTAATGGGAGAGTGTGGGTTGTAGCTTGCAGTCCGAGGTGTTATGGTGTAGCCAGGTTAGTAATCTGAGGCTTGTACATAGTGTGTCCTTGGTTTGTGTGTGTATGGTACGACTAGGTGGGGGCCCTATGTCTTATGTCTTAGTCCCTATTTTCTTTTTTCACGTCGCTCTTATTTTCGCGTATTTCGTATTTCTCTGATTTCCAATTTACTATTTCTTATTCTTGATTTTATTATGTCATCCATCCACTTGTTACTATCCTTTAGCTTGAACCGGGGTCTATCGGAAACAGCATCTCTACTTCTTCGGAGGTAGCGGTATGGTCTGCGTACATCTTACCCTCCCCAGACCCCACTTTGTGGGAATACACTGGGTTTGTTGTTGTTGTTATTGTTGTTGTACTAGAGCCTAAAGGAAAGCTAAGAAATCTGTACCACCCCCTAAACCTTTAATGATTAGTGCAATTATACGGAACGTTAGGGAGGTAAAATCAAGAGGAGCTTTTGAAGGATTGAATTTTAAAAAATTGTGTACAAATTACCATTTATTGCTTTACAAGAGCCTTTGTGGATGATGTTGATATTCGGAGGTATAAGAGGATCCTTGATTTTGAAGGTTGCCACTTCAACTGTAATTGAAGATTTGGTTATTTGAGATTTCTCTCTCTGTAAATATTTTTTTTTTTTTGATAAACGGTAATTGTGTTCTTCAGCGGGAGTGCCAAGCAACCTTCAAAAATTACAAGGGCAAGTAATCACAATTATAGAGAGCCTAAAAAATCTACTAGCTATCATACTTCATCTGTACCCTCCTCTTTACACCAAAAATACAAAGTGGCAATCTACTGTTAGGATAATAGACATGATATCTATCCAGCAGATTTTCTGGACAAATTTCAGTGATAAGACAGATATACAACTATCTGGACAGATTATCTGGAGAGATTTCAGTTATAAATGTGTAATATTTGTAAATATTTGTGTAAATAGCTTTTAATACTTAGATATAGGAGATATTCTTAGAGATGTAATAGTTAGGAATGACAAATATTAGGGGATTCATGGCAGATCTTTAGGGATGTACAAGGAGAAGTCTTTCTATTTAATGACAGAACTCTCAACTTGAGAGATCATTCAGCAAAATTGATATGGTATTAGAGCCTTCTTTTTAGCTTTGATTCTTAGTGTCTTCCATCCGTGGTTCCTTTCAGAATTTTTATTTTTAAAGTCTTAGTTCTGCTTATCGCTTACTGTTGACAGTCAATCCTAAGCATCTTAGGAATCTCATCTTGATCATTCCGGTATCATTGTGTTTCTGTCACCCTTAGCTAGTCAAGAACATGGCGTCACATCAATTTGAGTCCTTCCATGTTCGTTTCACAGGCAAAAATTACTCTGCCTGGGAATTTCAATTTCAACTATTTATCACCGGAAAAGAATTATGGGGACATATAGATGGAAGTGATCCTGCTCCTACCGATTCTACAAAGCTCGATCAATGGAAGATTAAAAATGCTCTGGTGATGACATGGATTTTAGGGTCATTTAACCCTCTTATTGTTCTTAATCTCAGGCCATACAAGACAGCAAAGGCCATGGGATTACTTACAAAAGGTTTACAACCAAGAACATAGCGCAAGGCGCCTTCAGCTAGAGCATGAAATTGCTAATTACTCTCAAGGAGGTCTCTCTGTTCAAGATTATTTTCCAGAATTTCAAAACTTATGGGCTGAATTTACTAATATTATTTATGCTAAACAATCTGCTGAATCTGTCTCTGAAATTCAAGCAGTTTATGAGCAAAGCAAGAGAGATTTTTTTTGATGAAATTGCGATCTAAATTTGAGAGTGTTCTCTCTAACTTGATGAATCGAGAACCGTCTCCCTCTTTAGATATCTATTTTAGGGAATTACTTCGTGAAGAGCAGCATCTTTTCACACAATGTTTTCAATCAAGAAAACGTTCAGTCTATTGCATTTGTTGCTCAGAGAAAAGAAAAGGGTAGAGATATGAACAAAATTCAATGCTGTAGTTGCAATATGGCCATATTGCGAGCAATTGTGATAAGAAGTTTCGTAATTATTGTAAACAATAGGGGCATATAATCAAGGATTGTCCCACACGTCCTCAAAATCGTAGGATCAATGCCTTCCAAGAGAAGATAAATGGTTCCACTTCTGATAACTCATATTTAACAGAAACTAACAACCAATTTGCTACTCCGACAACTGGACAAGTTCTTCTTCTGGTGTATGTAGGTTGTGTTCTTCTTCTGGTGTATGTAGATGATATTATTATCACAGGAACTGACTCTTCACTAATCACTAGCCTCCAACAACAGCTAAAGGATTGTTTTCACATGAAAGATCTTGGTACTCTTACATACTTTTTAGGGTTGGAAGTTCATTATGATTTTTAGATGTGTTCTTGAACCAACAAAAATATACTCAAGATTTGATTACTTTGGTTGGTCTTCAAGAATCTTCCTCTGTAAATACTCCATTGGAACTAAATGTACAGTATCATCGTAAGGAAGGAGATCTTCCTGATCCAACTTTGTATCGTCAATTAGTTGAGAGCCTAAATTATCTTACTATTACTCGACTTGATATCTCTTTTACAGTTCAACAAGTGAGTCAATTTATGCAGGCTCCCTGCCATCTACATTTGGTGGTTGTCCGTCATCATTTGATATCTCTTAGGAATATCTACTCGTGGATTATTCTTTCCTAGTGGTTCTCCAATTCAACTTAATGCATTTAGTGATTCTGATTGGGCTGGATGTCTTGACACCCATCGCTCCATCACGGGTTGGTGCATGTTTCTCGGAGATTCTTTGTTATCTTGGAAGAACAAGAAGCAAAACCATGTTTCAAAATCTTCAACCGAATTTGAATATCGAGCAATGTCTACTGCTTACTCCAAGATTATTTGGCTTCGAAGTTTACTTGCAGAAATTGAATTTCCTTAATCTAATCCCTCTCCTCTCCACGCCGCCAACACAAGTGCAATTCAAATTGTCACTAATCCAGTTTATCATGAAAGTACCAAACACATTGAAGTGGACTGTCATTATATCAGAGAATGTGTAGATAAGAATCATTACTCTACCACATGTATCCAGCGATCTTTAAATCGCCAATGCGTTTACAAAATCCATGGCACGGCAACGCCATTAGTTTCTAGTGGGCAAATTGAAGCTTCTTGATTCACCGGCATCAATTTGAGAGGAGATGTTAGGATAATAGACATAACATCAGTCCGGAGGCTGGAACCAAACAAGCGGAGGCTGGAATTGATCAAATTAACCTGACCTACTAGATGAATCAGTTTCTCTCCTCAAAACTGGCTATGACAAGGAGACAGGTATCCTTAGTAAAATAGGTGCATGTTAATCTAACTGAGTACCATACCTTTGCACGTATACACCCATGGGAATAACTTTGGAAGAGGAAAATGTGACATCCACAAAGTTGAGGATTCACTCAAAGAAAGAAAGGGACCTAATCCCATCTCTCAGATTAGTATCATAAATGCGTATTTTTGTTTGTTCTAACAGATAAAGTCGCGTCCTCTAGAGTCCTTTGTCAGAAAATTATCTTATTCTAAAAGAAAGGATAGTCACCCCTAAATTGAAAATGATCACATCTAATTCTTTCAAAAACCCTTCCAATGCTTCTTACTCTTTCCTTTATATCTAGGCATACCAATTCCTTCTCTTATCAAAAAGAAAAAGTCCAGTCACAAACAATTTTTCTATGGAAAGGATCTACCAATGGCTGCAAATTCCTCATTTTCATGTCTTTTAAAGGAAACTGAGCATGGCAGTATTGAAAGTCTTCTCAGATCCTCTTGAAAAACACCCTTCGTCTCCTATTCTTCCAAAGCCAAACCCCTTCTTCACTCAAATTGCTGATGAAGAATCTTCCCTGAACCCTCAAAATTTTTCTAATTACATTGATGGATGATGCCTGGGTTGTTGAAAATCCCATCTTGCTTTCAAATAGCCCAGGAAAGGGTATTCTTGGTCTCAAAAACCAAAATGTTAGTAAAACATTAAGATATTCTGGGTAAAAGTTTGAAAGTTTAACTGAAAAGGAGACTCCCGAGGAACCTGGTCCCAAAAAGTGGAAAGTGGCTGTCAGGGAATCTGTTATCACCTATACTAGAAGGAAAAATGGGGAGAGAAGGTTGTGTCTAAAGAAGTGAGAAATAGGTTCTTGAGAAATCAAAAGGTGTTAACTAGAAGGATTTTTGACATAAGTGTGTTAACAGAACCTGGAATGATGGAGTTAGTTGAGCTAGTAAAACATCAAGGCTGGATGCATCTCATGGAAGGACCTACCTATTCCCACAGTCTTTGATGAGGTGGTCAGGGAATTCTATTCCACAATGGAGTTTTGTGAAGAAAAAATGAAGATGACAACAGCAGTTCAAGGGAAGAAGCTGAATATTGATGTTGCTTTGCTTGGGAGAATTCTGGATGTTCTTATCTGCGGTGTGAGGATTGTCTTCAAGCAACAACCATCAATAGAGTTTTTGGCTACTGCATCAAAGGTTAAAGAAAAAAATCAGTGGTTGCAGTGAATAGAAAATCACTCAAGAGTGAGTTGCAATTGCTCTTTGATTTTGTAAATAAAGTATTTTGCCCAGATCACAAAAAAGGAACATTGCTTCAGCTGTTGACTTGTATGATATGGAATGTCTTAGCAGTTTTGAGTTCATTAGTTTACCTGCATTGATGATGGAACACATATACAAAGTGGGTCTCGGGAAAAATAGCAAACATGGCATGCCTTATGGTTATTGGTTAAATAAAATGTTTGATCACTTTGGTATTGTGTATGAGAATGGAACTCCTGGAACTGTATTGCAAATGCTTGGAATGAAGACATTGGTCAAAACTGAGTGTGTAAAGAAGAAATCAAGCACCAACTGCCAAAGGAAATTCCGCAAAGAAATAGAGGAGTTATAGTTCAATATAGCTGCTAAGGATACAGAGATCAGCAAACTGAATATGACAATTCAGCATCTGAATGTTAAGGGTCCAAGTGTCACTGATGAGCTTTGAGCTTAAAACTGAGAATATTGACATAAAGAAAAAGGTCTCCACTTTGACAAATGACATTCTCAGCTTGAATGCAGAAATAAGGCATTTAACTAAGGAATTGTTGCACTGTCATGGTATAGAAAACAATAACCTGGCTGCACTCTTTCAAACCATCCTTCCAAGTCCCTCCCCTGTTTAACCTTTCTTGATCCCTATGGCTTATTCTTTGGAACATTTAAATTATGCACTGCAATGATACTTGTCTTCTACTTATGAATGAATCTTTGTTTGTGTGTTGCATGTATTTCCTATTTCTATTAAAGATGTTCTTCATGTTAGTGTTGCCCCAGTGGCCATGAGTTAACTAACCTGTACTTATTTTAATCTTGGTTTACTATTTTCACTTTTCAATGATGCCAAAAGGGGGAAAACTGACTTCATATGGTAAGGACCAGGTAACCAGGTACTTGGTGATTAAATGATGAATTGCAGATGTATGTACCAGGTAACCAGGTACTTGGTGTGTAAATGTTGAATTGCAGATGTGTGTATGGCATATTGATAGGCGGAAGAAATGATGGTGCATATTGACAGGGGGAAACATTGAAATTTGCAGGAATGAGTTGAGTTTTTATTATCAATTGACAAAAAGGAACCAAGTCCCTAAGTTGCATGATGATGGAAGCATGGTGTTGCATGAATGGGTGAACATTCATCTTCAGTAGTGGTAATCACACTGATTAAATGTGATGAATGTGTATTGATGCTCAAAAACTGTGGTTGGTTTGTCATCATCAAAAAGAGGGGAAATTGTTGTATCTTGTTTTGATGATGAGCAGCTGACTACAAGGGACCAGGTCCCTAGATGTTCAAGGCTACAGTACAGCTGGCACACGTCTACACAGTTTTGTCCTCTTGAGTAAACAAACTACACAGGTGTTGCCTATACTATTATAGGACACCTGGTCAAATTGTATTTCAACTCTAATCATCACTCAACTATAAAAGGAAAAGGATACTTCTCTATCAAACAGTTTTTGCAAAATTCAGAATTGAAGAAACTGAGAGAGGCAAAAACTCAATCTAACTTCATTGCTCAAGTATAACTCAAGTTCTTATTTCTTATGCATAAAAGAGTGAGTGTTCTTGAGTTGAGTCTTGAATTATAATCGAATTACTCATGTTATACGAGTAATGTTCTTTTCTTCTTGCTTTGAGAAAGCTTAGGTAGAGTTACCTAAGGTGGATATTGGTTAGAGTTGATTAATATCAAGATGTGTTCTTAGCAGAGTTGTCAAGATAGGTTTGTGGTAGAGTTATTACAAGCAGGAGGAACCTAGAATTAGGTTCAGTCGAGTCAGTAATTAAGAGTTCGATTATAGTGGAGTTTTGGTTGCTTGTGAGTGCAAGCCATGGTTTTTCCTCCCTTGAGCAAGGGGGTTTCTACGTTAAATCTGGTGTTTGTTGAGTTCCTGGTTAATTTACTGTGTTTTTGCTTGTGACTGATTCTGAGGGACCTGGACCCGCACTATGTGGTGCAACACCCAGGGTTCCAACAATTATTGTTGTTGGTCTTATTATTATTATTATTATTGTTGTTGTTGTTGCTGTTGTTTTTAAACTTATTTTTTCATTTTTGTTTTATTTAGTATGATAATGATATAATATGAGCCTCAATGAAGAAAATGAGATTCATATTGCCGACTCCAACTTGTTTGGAACGGAGCTACAGTAGTTGTTTTATGGTATTTGCATCCAATAGGATAAGATTTTTGTATGAGACTATCTAACAAGGTATATCAGCAATGGAAAAAGTGAACCCGCTCAAGATTACCTCTTGCTCAAAGAAAGGTTTTTGACGAAGAAGAGCTTTTAAGTTCCCACCATCAGTGATGCCAACAGGCCAGTCATGTGAAAGAAAGATATCAATTGGTTCCTCAATTTGCAAGAGCTTGTGGACATCATACTCGCGAACATGATATATCGATCGAATATCCCGTTGATTATATGGCAGCTTCTCATAGTGCCCTGCCCAATCTCAGGCAGTTATCATACATAACAGTCACATAAAACCAATTTCAAGTTTTTAAACTTATATTCAGTGAAAAATCTAGAGAAGCTAGGACAGTGGATTAGCCAACCAATACAACTTGCATTTGACAAAACCTACAAGGTTGCTTTCACCAACACATCAACACTAAAAATGCCGATATCCAAATCCAGGTAGTATTTGCTAAGACTAACATACCCATATTGTAATGGTGTGATTTATAAATTCCAGAAAGACCACCAATACGAATGTTGCCAAACTTGATTACTCCAGCAAATCCAAGGAAGTATATCTGAGGTGCTGCCCATCCTCCATAGTACCTGGAAGCGCAAACAACCATTGCATTAGGTAGGCAAGTTGAGGAAAGTAGCATATTAGAAGTGATGTATCTTACATTTCATGTTATTTCTCATTCACCATTCCGTCCTATCATACCCTTTATCAACTATAGCTAAAAAACGCATCTATGAACAGTAAAAGAATTTCCTTCTCATGCTCAAGTTTGCAAGAAGAGAGAAAATCCAGGATGCATCCAACAGACATTTTAATAAAGCCAGCGAATTATGCTATTGGAGAAATACAACATGACTGGTCATATCAAACCAGCTATCAGATTTCAATACTTTGTTCCTCAATCAAACTAAACAATAATTTGTGAGAAAATTAAATCCTTAATATTCTTATTCTTTTTTCTAAGCTGCAACTCCTCAAAGGCTAGTTCCACAAAAATGTATTTTTAACAAGTAAAAAGTTTATAAGGTTGGTGTAACAATGTTATATGGGAGTGAATACTGGACTTATAAATTCCTGCATATTCCCAAGAGATGTGTTGTAGAAATGACAGAGGTTAAGAATGAACGAGAGGTCATTTAGAAACACTGCATCCGACAGAAGGAACAAATATCATACATGGAGGATAATTCGAGAAAATGTTGTGCCTATGTACACCTCCAAAAGAACCAGTCGAAAGGTGTGATACTATGGCCATTGAAGGGGCCCTTTGGAGAGAACCAGATTTTGTAGGTTTCTCCTTTTCTTGGTACACCTCTTGTATATGGCCAAGATGGCCTTGTTATTATCAACAACAACAACAACAACAACAAACCCAGTGTATTCCCACCTGGTGGGGTCTGGGGGGGTAAGATGTACGCAGTCCATATCTCTACCTCTAAAGAGGTAGAAAGGTTGTTTCCGATAGACCCCCGGCTCAAGACACACGATACCACACAATACAAAGTAGAGCACCGAAAGGCCTTGTTATTATCAATGAAATATTTTTCTTGATAAGGATTATCAATGAAGCATTTTACCTGATCAAAAAAACTTTGGTCATTGAAGGTGTTAAAACGGGATAAGATAGACCTAAAACATATGAAGGGAAGTTGTCCAAAAAGACCTAAAACTTCTTAAAATTCAGGAGAATGTAGTGAAAACATAACACAACAGAAGTAAAAGATTCATAGGTGATACCAACTCCTACCTCCATCCCATTTTATGTCAAGCACTGTAACTGGGCAGAAAGTTTTAAGGAATGTCGAAAGACTTTTGAAACTTGTGATCTAAAACAAGGCATAGATACTTGTGGCTATAAATCATCCCATATATAGGAAGTTTAAAGTTAATTCATTTCTAAATATAGAAATACAACATTCTTTTTGGGATCCAGTAAAAAAGGAAGTGCATCACATAAGTTGGCAAGGGACTACTTGGGATTAAGGCTTAGTTGTGTTAGTTTACTTACACTAGTTCCAATGTTTGCTAAATACCTTTCTCCTTATATTAGAATTTGTGTGTCAATAGAAAACAAGGAGAACCTCTAGTGCCTTAGAACTATTGAGGAAGAATGGATATTGAGGATATGTATACCCAACCCAAACTAGTCTTGGATTAAAGCGTTGTTGTTGTTGTAGCTAGTTGCATATCCATAACAGTGGTGTCTTGATCAGCCTGAATGCAACTCAACTATTCTACCGGGTAAGTTGAATGTCCTTAATTTAAACATTTATTTTAAGTGATGAATATGCAAATAAATAGATAAAAGCAGTTCAAGAGTCAAGAGACTAAAAATTAAGCAAATAAATGGTTCACTAAAACACACAATCACCACACAGCACAAACACAAGCTCTTCATACAGAGACAATTAACTCATTAGCGACTCTTTCAAGAGGTCTTTCTTAATTTCCTTCAAATACTATTGTAACCACTTGACATTGAATAGACATTCGAATATCGAGTATTACAAGAACAACAATATTTGAATAGTTACATTGCAGAAGACGGCTATCTATCATTGGTAACTTAATAATTTCAACTACATCAGATGACTATAAGACAGCTGACCAGCCATTTTTAATTTCAAGATTGAACAGCTTATATTAAGACTAGATGTCATCACAAATAAGAGCTAGTGCAAGAAAGCTGTAAAGAGAAAACACTGATAAAGATGTTTTGGCAGTTCCAAATTAAGGGATGAGGTACAGAAATGTATAACAATTCCATGCAATACTGACTGGCGGTATCATATAAGGGAACCAACTCACAGTTCCCAAAGGTAATTGGATGCTTCGTGGTTTCCTCCAATAAATATAGTTGGAAATGGTGCTGCTTTCTCTCCTGAGTAATATTTCCAGAAAGAGTTCATGCTCCGGTATTTAGGTGGCACATTTAAGCTTTCCAGATCCTTCTCATTCCTAACAGCCTGTTTGCACAAATAAAATATATCAATTCGTACTAGTCAAGCCGAGGATTTGATTGTTTTAGATACATCAAATTGTTGCAAAATTTCAGCCAAATCAACACATTTAAAGGTCAAATACAATCTGTCTATTTACTCATTTCATCAGTTAATATGCAAAATCACCCTGTTGTCTCAAATTTTATTCTTGGTTATGTTCTTCTTCAATATAACCTTGAAATTAAGCATCATCAACGATCGGATCCCATTTTACAACCAACATCATGAAGCATAGAAGATCAAAGCACTAAAAATTCGTATTGTTAGTTGTTACCATTTTCAAGAAAAATACTACAAAGTTGTATCAAGAAAAATGATTCTAGATAATGAAGAGCACGAATGGTTCTAAATAATGAAGAGCATTGTTGTGGATGCGTTGAAGAAAATTAAAATAAGAAATTAATTATATTATTAGTAGCTTTATTTATTATTTTAGAATAGGATTTATGTTAGCTATCATTATTAGTCTAGAATAGGGTTTTATGTTTCCTACTTTCATAAGGGTTATAATTTCTAGAAGAGGGTTTTGTGCTTCCTACTTTCATAAGGATTAGACCACTATTGTAATATGACTCCTATTTAAAGAAGGTTTTGAAGAATAAATCAGCAAGTCGTATTTAATCAAAAAGCAAGAGATTTGAACTCTAAGGCTTCAGCCTCCCTCCCTTTAACGAGCTGAAGAGCTCAGAGTTCTCTTCCATTGAACTCTAAGGTTTCAGTCTCACTTTAATGAGGTCAATTTATCTATCACCCTGTGACTCGATCCTTCTCTAAAAATCCTAACAAGAACACTTAAACTGAATAACATCTATTAAGAATGAGCCGAAGCCTAATTTTCCAATGAATAGATAATAATTTCAAAACAAATTAAAAATAGAAGATTCAAAACAACAAAATCCAAGTGTCATCATTGTTGGGTGGTATATGTAAGCCAAATGAACCAAAGCCCGATCAATTATTAACTCTTGCAAGAAAATCAAATAATAAGGAATGCGTCAAAAGTTAACAAGGAACAAGTGTATCCACCTGAAAGTCACCGCAGCATAAAAGGAGATCAATCTTTATATTTTGAACTTCTTGCAAATGCAATAAGGTGGCATAGACATTATCCAAGTCCCCATGCATACACCCTTCTACTGCTATCCTCATCTGTACTAAACTAACCAAAAAGTCCATTAGAGCAACTGAAAATCCATATATAAATATTTAAAAAAAAAAAAAAAAAAAAAGGGGGTAGCCTATTCATTGCTGATTTTACTCAACCAACCAGTGAAATAGACTAAACATACTCCTATGCAAATTAACACTTTCAGAATTTAATCTATATCCATATCTATATCTATCTATCTAAAGTTGGAAGCCCAAATTTAAAGAGTTTGAAAGACCTAAATATCCTTCTAAATAACCTGAATAACCCTTTTTTTAAATAAGTATTGTCTAATAATCTATATATATCTATCAATTCTATATTCTATAAAACTGGGAACCTCAAATTAGATGCCTATATATTTTTAAATAAGTAATTTTGATAGTAATATTTAAATAATATAAATATTAAAATTTGATTTGTCCTACTGGGAAGGTTGTGGCCCTCTAATTTTTTAACTAACTTTTCGAATTCTAAAATTAATCATTGGTAGCTTGTAACGAAAAGCCACATTCTTATATGGAAGTCCCTGTCTACAGCAGCCAATGATTTGTGAAAATCCATTGGGTTTTTAAGAAACCGAAAGTCATTCACAGTTACACTCATAACTACACCTCTTAAGAACAGCAATATGTATCATCCAACCTTCTTTTCATGGATAACTAAATAAGTGAATGGTTCATATAGAAACAGGGAAAAAAATAGTTTCAACACTTTCCTGTTACACAAAGTTTTAATAGCATGGTGCAAGAGAGTGGCCATGTAAGTTTCTAATATGTCAAACTACATCGTCCAGAATGTAGGAACGAACTATATGATGCCACAAATAGCACAAGAGCAAAAAAGAACATGTTTAATGGCAAGTATGATGTAAGGTAGATTTTAGTAAATTGCTCCTACATTGGTACTTCGTAAAAGTTTTTCGAGAACTTTGGTTGAAGTTTATATTGTTTTATGCAATATCCTCTCCAATAAATACAGAGTCATATCTTACACCTTATTCTTCACTATTTACCAAAATTGATTTTCTAGTGCTATTAAAATTTCTTACACTCTATGCGTATTACTCTTTTTTCTTTTAGATCCATGTTCGAACAAGGATTAATTTCAAAACTATACAACTTGGTGTTTGGTTTCAGAACCAACTACATTAGTATTAGAACTACTTTTTTCTGTTGTGTCATCTTTATTCCAGTTAACTTGTTTTTATAACCGCAGTGTTCCGCAAGCTTGGGCACCTCGACTAATTCCACGAGTTACCTGTCATCTCCTACCAACAATAGGTACCAGGTAGCTCTGTCCACCAGCTATGTCCACCAAGACTAGGACAGACAAAGGACAGACAGATGGAACAAAGTCACCTAATTATTTTGTCTCTGATGAAATTTGAACATAAGATCTCATGATTCTCAACCCATTGCATTGGCCAGTAGGTCACGTCACACCCTCGGGTGCTTTACATTTCAATTAATTTCACTTGCTCTCTTTTCCCTCTTCTATCTTATACAAATGTATAAATGGTTTATACTTGGTCATTTAAAGTTAAGATATGTTACGACTGTTAATATTGTTTTAGTGATTGAGTTCTTGAAATAAAAATTAAAAGAGATAATCATCAAAGGGTGTGGCGGGATGATTAGACCAACTAAAACAATCTAATCTTAGCTATGGTCTATGCAAAGATACTTGTCCCAACTCCGAGCGAAATTCTTTTCCAATATAGACGTAGCCACACTTGGTGTTTTGCCAAAACTCCAAACAATTACACTTGAGCATTCAGTTTTCATGAACAATTCATGTGAACCTTTATCTATTCAGCCACACAAAGTAGGTACTTATCACCCTAGTAATGGCCAAATGTGATTCACAATCCAAGATTGTTCATGTGCTATGATCTTCAGTGGCTAATCACAGAGAATTGGAACAATCATAATAGTAGGAGCACTCACAAATATGTGTAATTAAGGTGCATATGTCTGTAACTCAGCTTAACCAAGTTTCGAGGCTAGCAAGTGTGACCTATCCCATCCCACACTTCGAACTATAAGTCAAATCAGATGGGGACTTCAGGACAACAGTGTAAAAACAAGGTAATGAATTTGATCCTATACAGTTCAGTGTGGTGAACCTGCATGTGATACTGTTAGTAAGGGCGTATGCAGGATTTTTTGTAAGCGGTGTCGAAATTTTAAAGGTGAACAACAGACAAATCATAAAAATAATATCGTATTTAAAAAACAAAATTTAGACTATATTAGTAAAACATAATTCAAATATATTCCTGCAAATCCTCATTTTTGGAGGTGTATTCATACTAACCTTATTGAGGATTGCTAATAATTCCTTTTTTACACCCATGGAATTTTAGGGTCAAAGGTTTCACTGGTATTTCTTATGAAAAAGGTCAAGAGTTCGATACCTTCTACCTTTATATTTTTAGAGTCAAGAATAAAAGTTTCAAAAATAATGAAGGGTAGTTCGATCTCACGACCTAAAAAAAGGATATCAAGCACTCGATCACTTCTATAAGATTTCCTAGTTGTCAAGGGATGTCAACTTCTTGTTTATCTAGGATCATTTTTTGTTTTCACATATTATTTGTATGTGTACCTGGTCTACTATTGAACTCGATCAGTTACAACCATATAGCACGATGCACAAAAAAGAAAAAAGATCCTTTGTATGTTTTGCCAACAAGAATTTCCAATTCAATGCAGTGCAGCAACTATCATGACAAAGGGTAATGCGTGCTACCGTAACACATAATATGGCGGCAATTAATCAAACCTATGGCGGGCACTATTCATGGAGTGCAGTGTCAACAGTTACAACGATAATCTTATAGTTGGTCCAATATCATAACCAGCTGGAACGGTTGAGACTAACAAGTGAAAAAAGGGTCAAATTTTTGCCTCAATATTCGCTCCGAAAAGAACCGAGGAAGTGTGTATGAGAGAAAGAGCTGGAGGAAGAGGACGTACCTGATTGTTTGGGACAGCAAAACTGCAGGGAGGAACAGAGGAAAGGGTTGAGAAAGAAGGGATTTCCTCAATGGCTACTTTGATTCAAGAGTACAAGGGCCCAAATTTATTTCATAACCTTGCCAAAACATGAACTTAAAAAATTATAGTGGGTGCTTGGGCATGAAACAAAAAGAATTCTACTTTATTTGGAATAAATTTAATTCGGTTATATTGCAATAAATTTTTAGAATTTAGAATACATCAGTAACTTATCCACTAAAATCCCACATGAGAAAGATCAGATTGTAAGAAGACTTTACCTCTATTTTTTGGAGGTAGTTGACTATATTTGAAAGACTTTCAGCTCAAGTGAAGCAAGTCAAAGTGGTAATGAAAAGGAGGATAAAGAAAGAAAACACTGCAAAAAAACAATACAACTAATATGAAAGTAAGGTGTAACACTAACACAAACAACAAGATGCGACCACTTAAACATAATAAAAATATGCCAACTAGTAAAAAGTCAAAAACTTAGTGAATAGGCTAATATTACGGCTCTAGACTACTACCGAACTAAAGACCTCAAGAATAGGATAATACTAAGACAACACTCAACTACCTACTAAACTTCTACCCTAATCTGCGACCTCCACATCCTCCTATTGAAGGTTATGTCCTTAATTAAGCTAAAGATGTGTCGTATCCTGTTTAATCACCTCGCTCGAAGACTGTCTCGACCTATCTCTACCTCTCTTTGTCCCTACTATATCTAACCTCTCACACCTCCTCATTGGAGCATCTGCACACTCCTCGCTAGGGTATCTGTGTACCTCCTCTTTACATGTCCAAACCAACTTAATCTTCCTTTCCTCATTTTGTCGACCACAGACTATGCTCCCACTTTGTCCCTGATATACTCATTCCTAATCTTATCGCATCTAGTACGCCCACACATCCATCTCAACATTCTCATTTCCGCCACTTGTATCTTTTAAACTTGAGAGCTCTTGACTGGCCAATACTTCATTTCATAAGACAAATTCGGTCTAAACATCACTCTATAAACTTACCGTTATGTTTTGATAAAAATATTGGTCATTTTATGAAGATAGAAAATTTAAGATAGATTTGAAAAGATTTTTATTTTTTAAAAAAAGTGAACACGGGTTTTGGTTGTTTACAAATTTTGACATATGACTTCAAGTTGTACTTGAAAGTTTATGGTCAAACGTTGATTTTTAAATAAAGTAGAAAAAACAACAAAAAGTGCAAAAACTTCTCATGGCCAAACAGTTCCTATATATTGTCCAACACAAAATAGGATGCCACCTTATTGCATTTGCAAGAAGTTCAGAATATAAAGATTGATCTCCTTTTATGCTGCGGTGACTTTCAGGTGGATACACTTGTTCCTTGTTGTTAGCTTTTGACGCATTCCTTATTATTTGATTTTCTTGCAAGAGTTAATAATTGATCGGTCTTTGGTTCATTTGGCTTACATATACCACCCAATAATGATGACACTTGGATTTTGTTGTTTTGAATCTTCTATTTTTAATTTTTTTTTTTGAAATTATTATCCATTCATTGAAAAATTAGGCTTGGGCTCATTTTTAATACATGTTACTCAGTTTAAGTGTGGTTGTTGGGATTTTTAGAGAAAGATCGAATCACGGGGTGATAGATAAATTGACCTCATTAGAGGGAGACTGGAACCTTAGAGTTCAATGGAAGAGAACTCTGAGCTCTTCAGCTCGTTAAAGGGAGGCTGAAACCTTAGAGTTCAAATCTCTACCTTTTGAGTCACTAATTCACTACTCAAGTGACCACACTTTAGTGAATTCAATTAACAAGTTCACATTTCAAGTACCTAAACTTAAGCATTTTCGAGTCACTAAGCCACTACGCTTAATCACTTTCAAGTAACTAATTCATTTATAGTATAAGTCAAACAATTCAACAAGTCTAATAAAGCAAATAAGTAGAGGCATCGCATGTCCCTCTCACACCATATAATCATCACAAAATTCCTATGGCTTTCAAAGCCTTCTACAGCAAACAATCCTACCTTAATACTACATTTAAAGACTTCATTATAAGAAAATAGAGAGAAATCAACTTACCTTTGTTTCGCCTAAATTGAAGAGAAAGAGCCAAGCGGTTACCGGAAAATAGCAAAGGAATCCTATTCCTGAATTTGGATTCTGTCAAAAGGAATGAAACAAAATTCTCAAACCCATTAACAAAAGTAGCTCAGAGAGGAAGACAATCACCCTGAAATACCCCATATTCAAATCCCACTTCAATTTTCCAAGATTTTGAGCAATAAAAATTCAATCTTTACCAAAAAAATTCAAACACCCACATAAGCGAATGTCTTTAATCACATCCCAGCACAAAGAGAAACCTCTATATCATGGTAACATACATAAAAATGCAGACGAAGAAAAAATGGCTATGTCAAGCCCAAAACCTTCTTTGAAACATAAGTGAATGTCTTTAATCACATCCCGGCACAAAGAGAAACCTCTATATCATGGTAACATACATAAAAATGCAGACGAAGAAAAAATGGCTATGTCAAGCCCAAAACCTTCTTTGAAAAAAGTACCAACAGTTATCAAGCAACCAAAATAAATACTATAGAGGCATGTTTAAGTCAACTAAAATTAAAGTCAGTAAGAAAAATATGATAATATAGAGAGCTGACCTGATTAAGGTATACTACTACAAAGACTTGCCAAGAATTGGAAAATTTGGCCAGCCAAACTCACTCAAAGAATCAAAAGCTTTGTTGACTATGCTAGTGAGTTATCTGAAAAAACAAATGGAAAATATCACATTAGAGGCAACATAAACTGGGCAATTGTAATCTACCTCTTGTACTTGCAACACAAGTTTTATACCTTGAGCATTTAGTCAAGAAGCATTAACCTATTTTTAAACATGAGACAAATAGAGTTTAGAGTATCATACAACTAATATAAATTAGATTAAATTGAAAAACAGGATGATTGACGTGGTTTTTGTTATATTATTAAGTACAGTAAGATGATTAAATATGTATGTGTATAGTCAATGTTCATTAATTTTTAATTAATATAACCAAAGATATTCTAGTACTCTATTCATTTGGATTTTGTGTACTCAAATAAGGAATACATAAAGGTTATTCACACAATATTACTGAAATCCGTCTACTCTCAACTACTTAGAATTAGATCACATCATATGATTAGTTGAAAATTACCATAGAGAATGTTTTCTCTCAAATCAATATTATTTTCTCTAATTTAGTCATTGAAGGTCCTCATTTATATACCAATTTATGTTTGTCTACTGATCTGGTATAAATATCTCTAGCTTCTTTTCTTGGTTCCAGTTCAGTTTGTCACGTGTACAGTGTTAAAATGAAGTGCAATAGCGGATAAAATAAAGATCCATGAATGGTACAGATTCATAATAAACAATCAAACAATCAAACAGATGGTACAAGTAATGAGATCCTCAAGGACGAAAACTGAAGAATGAAAAAAGAACAACAGAAAGATACATTACAACAGAAAGATACATTACAAAACAACAATAAAGGGACAATTATTGACTCCATATCAAGTGAAAGTTGATGTACTCCCTCAGTTTCGTTTTGTTTGTTTTATTTTTCTTTCTGGTTCGTTCCAAGAAAAATATTTATTTTCCTTTTTGACAACTCTTTAATATTAATTAACTTTTCACCTGATACATTCAACGCATCTTTAGTTTAATATTGTCATATTCAAAAGTTTCTTAATGTCCTTAAATTCCGTATCAAATCGAAATCAGACAAACAAATTAAAATGGAGGGAGTAGAAAACTGGACTAGCTATAAAGAAATTAATACTAATAAATCGAAAAATGCACAAGATAGAAGATTAAATTACAGGGAAATTAAGGATGATGTGTTGACTCCAATATTTCAATGCCGCCATGTCAATGCATGTCCAGCTGCTTCCTCGCCATTGTAGGCCCCTTTTATATAAAACCCCAACAAATAGGATAAGATTCACTCAGTCACTTGTGGCAGGCGCTCACCAATGTTTACTTTTTGTAAACAAATTATAAAAATGGAAAATCGTAAAATTTGCAGTAGCAAAGTACCAATTCGATAAATCGTAAAATGTGCAGTAGCAAAGTACCAATTCGATATGCATTGCTTAGGCAAAGATTTTTAAGAATGAAATACTACTTAACAATTCCAAAAACAAAAACAAAATTTTAAATTTGTTATTATAAGCAGTGTTGTGTACCCAAGTTAAAGAAGAAAATAAAAGAAGAAGAAATATCGAAGGGGAGGGAGATGGTGGTACCTGTTCAATGGTGCTGGTCACCGAGCCGCTGTCGTTGCCACTGAACTGCTGTCGTCGCCGCTGTCGGGCTGTCGTCGCCGGAGAACTTGTCGCCGGAGTATGCCGTGATTTATTTATGAAAAGTTGGGTCCATGTAATTTTTTTGGTGGATTCAGTACTTCATAAAATTGGACGGTGATTGTTAATAATCTTGAAATTTGTGGTGTTTATAATATATTTTGGTTCATTTTGATTTTAAGGGCTTTTTAATTAATTTATTTTTTTAAGGAAAAATGACTATAATAAAAATTATAAACTTTCGATTGATTAAAAATATACAAATTTAAAATAGGTAATTACAAATATTAAAAATTATCAATTTACAAAAATTACTCATCTTAAAATTGAAATTTTAAAATATTAAAAACTTTCAAATGATAAAATATGCAAGTTTAAAATTGTAATTATAAAATACTAAAAACTGCAAATTGAAAAAAAATTGCACAACTATAAAATTGAAAATTTGAAAACACTAAACGCTGTCAATTGACAAAACCATCAATTTACGGGAAACATACAAGTTTAAAAGAAAATTAAAATTAAAAAATATATTTAAAACTGTCAATTGACAGAACAAATGTAGAAATTTAATTTTTTCTTAAAGTTTTGTTGATAAACAGATTGTATTTGATTAATCTTTTTTAACAAAAGTTTTTTTGAGAGACTAATTATGGTTTATGAAAAATGACATGTATTAATAGAAGTTTTCTATTGAGATTATTTTAAATATTTATTATATTATTTTTATTCTAAATGTCATCAATTGTGTTTTCGATTTTTTTAAAGAAAAGGACTGCTTCTGCTTTTACTTGTATTTTAAAAATAAAAAATTTCTGCTTCTTATCAACAAAATAAAAATTGTTTCTTCTTTTTTCTAAAAACACTTTTACAAGTTATCCAAACACCCTCTTTATCAAATAATAATAATAATAATAATAATAATAATTTTCCAACAGCAATCTCAAACACCCAAAATCAAATAGTCATAATTCCTATTCCCACACTAAGCACAAAGTCAAATCACACAAAATTACTCTCTAAGAGTAAGTAATATTTCAATTGGGTTCTAATTTCTAAATTATCTCATTTTTCTTTATTTTTTAATCAGATAATACATCAAAACCCTCCTAAACTTGTCCCGACAACTTAATTTAGCACTTAAACTTTACTAATAATTATATACCCCTTAACATCTTTATAGTGAATTTATTTTCCCCCTTAATATATAATACCACTCTCATGAGGGAGAGTGCATCACACTCGCTGACACGTCAGTGCCAGATCATCATCACGTCATAGCCATATAAATAAAGTTTTTTTTAATATTTATATATATAATATATATATATATATACATATTTTAAAATATATAAAATATTTTAAATTAAAAATATACCACACCCCCCATTTTTCATTTTCTTCATAACCACCCCTCCCTCCCCCTCCCGTCTACCCCCACCTGCACACGCGCCCCCATACACCCCTACACTCCCACACCTAAACATACCCCTATCCACCTCCGTCCACCCCCACACAAACCACACCCGCCAGGTTTTTCGGCTAAAATTCCGGCAAATTTTTGTCAGAAAACTCAACTCACTTGAAAAATTTAATTACCACCATCGAAAAATATCATAATATAGTAATAAAAAACTCAACCCACACGAAAAATTCGATCAAATTAACACCGAATTCTCTAAAATCAACAACCAAACATTCAAACCATGTAGAATTTTTAATTTTCAAATTTAATTTCATTTTTTTTATTGATCTAAGAGGTCGAAGGAGGATAAATTAAAGGTGGGGGTGACAACTTTCATAATTAGAGGAGAAGTCGGGTGGGGGTGTTGGCTACGGAGGGGGGGGCGCGCTGTTGGCGGGGTTGGGTGAAGAAGGGGAGGATTTATATATATATATATATATATATATATATATATATATATATATATATATATATATATATATATATATATATATATATATATATATATCACACATTTTTTTTAGAAAATGTCATATCAGCATAAGGGGGGAAATAAATTCACTATAAAGATGTTAAGGGGGTAAATCTATAATCTATATCTATATCTATAATATATTAAAAGTGTGAAGACCCTTAAAAAATTGATTTGAATATTTTGCCCTTCATTAAAACACTCCATATAGATAAAATTATTTTTTCACTATTTTCTCAAATTATTAGTTAATTATTTTAATAATATTAATTATAATATTGAATCCTAAAATATATATAGAAATAAAAAATTAATAGTGATAAAATATATGGTAATAAACAAATATTACGATTAGAAGAATTAGAGAAAAAAACTACTCAAAAGACCACTATTTATAGTTTACAATTCCTGAATTCTTGAAAAGAAATTAAAGAGGAAATAGGAAGAACAAGGTAATTTTCCTTATTACTAACAAAAAAAAAAAAAACAATGTATCTGTGTTCTGAAGAAAAAAATATAGAAAGAAGAAGAGTAATTTTCCTTTTAAGGAAACAAAAGCATCCATGCATCTGTGGTTCGAGGGGAAAAAAAATAAGAGAAAGAAAAAAGAGTAATTTTTCTTATAACTACTTCCTTCGTTTTCAAATAGTTGGTATGATATTTACCTTTAAAAATATTTATTAAAAGTTTATTTTACTAAATTAGACTTATTAATTACTGTTGTTGGAATTCTTACTCTTTTAAAATTGATAGTTATTTATGTTGGTGGGGGAATATAAATTTACCATATTTAGATAATTTAAAAAGCTTTTGGATTTTTATAAATTGACAATCCTTCTACAATAATACAATATCATCTTCAATGAACATATAAAACAAAATTATTTACTTTGGATCTTAGTTTATTCTTTATTGTTTGCTTTACAATTATTTTTTATGACAGAAAATATTTTTATAATATTTAATTTACTTTGAGGTGCATTAATTTTGTAGGTATCTTGAAGATGGTTGATGATGAGAATATATACAGACAGTTGATGATCCGGATTTTAAAAGGTGATTAATTTTGCTTGACAATATGATATAATTTATTATAGATATTCATTCTTATTCTTTTCATGTGAAATACATTGACATCTCCTTATAACAATGCGACAAAGAGACACATCAAGAGACAAAGAAGAGAATGAAGGAACATTTTTTTTTAAATATTCACGGTACGAACTAGTTGATAAGCGTTTCTTCAAAAGTATTCATGAATGAAATAAAAATTTAATGTATGATACAATTCTTGGATCTATTTGATAGGACATACCAAGCACGAGATTTGGCTAAATTAAACTCACCTTTTGAGATTTTTTTTTTTGTTTATAATAATATTTTGAAGGGTGGAACTGAGAATATTCATTATTATATGGAAATAACTTCTCTTTTGGTTAAATTTTTTGATCTCATATGTATTTAACATTACTTGAATTAAAAAGTAGTAGTTGCTAGATGTTGTCAACAAGATAAGTTAGAGATGTTAGGCATTATGATTTGGTTTCTATTAAATATGTGTTAGCATTAAAATCGAGTGAATTACAAGCTCTTGAAATGTTGGTTTTAATTTATGCATTTCTTTTTGTTAATTTGTGTAGATGAAAATTGAATTATTATTTGAATGAAATTAAATTTAAAGCTCTACATGTGAATTAATTAATTTTTTTTTTTGGTGGAATGTCATCAAAGTTCATCTGGACCTCTCCAAAGATTTACTTTGTTCCTCTCAAAATAAGTGTCATCTTGAAAAAAAAAATACGTCCATTAAAACATACATTAATATGTAGTTTATTAACTATTCCTATTTAATAAATGTTTCTTGAAAATGAACCACCATTAAGTAGTAGAGTTTATGAGAATAGTTGAAAGGAAGAGTTTTAAGATTTAAATACTAAAGTGTAATAATACATATCTTTATTAATTAGTTATTACACGATCTTTTAATTTAAATGAAATCAATTAAAGTTATAAAAATTAAATTTTTATCCTTACCTATTTGTAAGAGATTAAAACTCATAATATTTAACACTTTAAAATTGATAAAAGTTTTACCTTATTTTTATAATTTTCTAATTTGAATTGTATAAAATAATTATAATTACTTATCTTTCTCTAGGAATCCAAACATAAAATGTAAAAAATACTTATTTAATAAGACATCTTTTTTCCTTAGTTAATTGTTCTTCTATCAATTGTTTAGGAATTTACACATCTTTATTTAATTTTTATTCTATAAATCAAAACTATTTTTTAAATAATTGATGTAATTTTAAAAAATTAGTGTATGATTATTAATTACATGCACACATTACAATGACTTAAAGGTGATGGCCTACGACAAAATATAATTTTCTCATATGTGAAAACTCTTAGATATTCTATATAAAATTTTTATGACTGCAAAATGTTGATATATCAAGACGTATTGATCAATAAATCAATTGAGTATAATTTGAATTTTTGGATTTGAATTTATTTAGACACACGGTCACTTTTGTTAGAGAGCGTCTTTCTCTTCTGATGTGGACCTTTCGATATGAACTCGAATTTAATTAGGACGATTGAAGATGCATTAATTCTATTATTTCCTAAATAATCATGTTTTCAAGTTAGTTAAATTAACTATATTTTGATGGCGCGTAAGTAGTGGTACAATTTTAAATTGACAAAAGAAGATATGAATTCCGAATTATTTATACTTTTGGGAGTGAAAGAATTCTGAATTATTTATACTTTTGGGAGTGAAAGAAAACAATATGAGAAGTCTCTCATATCATAAAAATTTTTATCGTTGCATTATAATTTTAAAATATGGTATTGAATTTACAAACAAAAGCTTAAATTTTATTTTTCATTAGTGAAATTAAAGAATAAATATTATAATATATTTAAAATTAATTACTATTTTTCAATAGTTTATTCGTCTTTTCTGTATTTTGTACTGATTGATTTATTTTTACCATTTAAAAATAGAAAAAGAGAGAGAGAGAGAGAAAGAGAGAGAGGAAATTGTAATTGACAAAGTAAAAACATTAATAGCTTTATTTGGAATTTCTAAAAGTTTAAAAATATTTTAATTTTTTAAGAGCTCATATTTTTTTATATTTATTTTTAATTTAAATATATTATTTAATGTATTTACGATCAAACCTCTCTATAGTTGCAATATTTGTCTAAAAAATTCATTGCTATGATAGAGAGATGTTGCTATGTAAATATAGTAGCGTTTGATATTTAAATCTCATTTAATTATTACTAATAAATATATAAAAAAATTATTAACCAATTTAACAAAAATAATAGCGGAACAAGGAGGTTCCAAATATATTTTTAAGGTTTTTTTTCCTTCTTACATTGTGATTGTTCGAATCTCTACTCCTAAGTGATTTCTCATATGTTTAAAAATTATTAGTTTAATGATGATACTTAAACTTTGTATCCAACGTAATCCACACCACCAAAATTAAGCCAAGAAACACTTGAATATAAAATCAAAATGTGCCTGCGTTCCCTAATTATGTGTCAAAAGAACACCTCTTTGCAAACACCCAAAAATTCTATTATTATTATTATTATTATTATTATTATTATTATTATTATTATTATTATTATTATTATTATTATTATTGTTATTGTTATTGTTATTACTTTTTTTTACTATTACTACTACCAATCTGTCATTTATATATAAGAAAAATTATTATTATTATTATTATTCATTTTTTGTTTTACTATTATTATTATTATTATTAAAAATAGAAATAATAGTAGTAATAGTAATAGTAAAAAAAAAAAGAGAGAATAGTGCCCACACAAGAAGACAAATTAGTAGTACCAAAATCTTCACTTATCTATAATATATTAAAAGTGTTAATACCCTTAGAAAAGTGATTTGAACTTTCTGTCCTTCATTAAAAGATTTTTCTTTAGACAAAACTGTCTTTTCACTATTTTTTTAATTTATTATTTAATTATTTTTTATTATATTAACTAGATTTGCTAAAATCGAAGCTTTGTGATCACTATTGTATTATTTTTTTTATAGTTCACAGGTTGTAGATAAATGTTGGTTGGCTTTGAAGTATTTCTTGCAGAAAGGTTAGTTTTAATTGTATTGTTTTGATATTTTTATTATCTTATTATTTTATTTTAATTTACCGATGCCAGATGAATGTCGGTCGGCTTTGAAATTTTTTTTAGGTAAATGTTAGATTTAATTGTATTATTGTAATATGTCTATTAATTTATTATTTTGTGGTAATTTACAATTCGTAGATGATCTCGATTGGCTTTGAGAATTTTTTGTGTGTAAAATTTAAGTTTAGTTGTATTGTTTTGATATCACTTTTATCGTAATATTTTGTTGAAAGGTTAAGTTTAATTGTATTATTTTGATATCTCTATTATCGTTTTTGGTAAAGGTTAGATTTAATAAATAAATTCTTCATCTTTACATACTCAAAAGATATTAAATTTAATTATTATATTCATCTTTATTATTTAAACAAATATCCTATATTGTGTAATGTTTGAACTCATTAAAGTGAGGTACACGCACAAAATGCGTACACCTAAACTAGTAAATAGAAGATCAGTTTAAGTGTTAAAGTAAGTTGGGGAGACAAGTTTAGAGGGGTTTTGATATATTATCGCTTTTTAAATTTTGAATTAATTCATTACCTTATCATGTTGAATTTTTTTTTATTAATTTGAAATTGATTGTACCTTCTCAAATGATTACAATTGTTAAACTCAATTTTAGTGATTTAATTTATCATAAAATGAATAAAATTAAAAAATTTCAAATAATTTTAAAATAATTAAAGAATATTTAAAAAAACTGTATATGCTATGATAAAAATAAAGTAATAAATAATGATACTAAATCAAGCGATAAACTAATAAAATATCATACTAGCAAAATGAGATACTTATAGTTGAAATAGTAGTTAAATACGTTAAAAATATAAGAAACAAAACAGTCATTTGATGACTATATAATTGGTTTCCCTAAAATTAGAAGTTATTTTATTATTGGGCATATTAGATTGAGAAAAAAAAGTATAGTTGAAATATAAAATATAATATAATCAAATAAACAAAAAGTTAATTTGATATTATATTTCTATCAAATAGTTGAATCGATATTATATTTCTATATTTTAAAAAATTGTTTTTAAAGAACTCTATTTATAAGGAAAGAGTGTTTGATTCTTGAGAAATTCCGACCTAAAATTCACATGTATGACTTCTTCTTTTGTTGAGTTAGTTAAAGAGAATCGAGATTATTATTTATCAAGAATTTACACCTTTTTTTTTAAATTTTTGTTTAATAATTTAAATAATTATTTTATTTTGTTTATATAAGTCTATTTTTTTTTTCATTTATAAAAAACTAATAAACAAACACGAATAAGATGTTTTAAATTTCACAATCAATAAAATAATAAAAGATTCAATGTGTCAAACTAATAAGATAACAATATTTAGATTTATTTTCTCCCTAACACTTTTCACGCATTGCGCGGGAACGAATACTAGTTACAAAAGAGGAAAGGTATTTTGATGAGTTGGGTCGGGTCAGTTATATATTTAATATTTCCGACTACAGTGGCCGGTTATATATTTAATATATTTAATTATTTATTTTTTCGACTACATCAGTGAGTTAGATATTTAATATATTTAAATTAATTATTTCTAAAAATTTTATTATATTTAATTATTTAATATTTTTGACTACATCAATCGATTATATATTTGATATTTTTTAATTATATATTTTAAATTAATTAATATAATTTAATTATATATTTAGATTAATTACTACAATGTAAAAGACTACCGTGTAAAAAAAGGGAAGTCCGGTGTACTAAAGCTACCGCTATACACGGTGTCCGGGGAAGGGCCCCATCACAAGGGTGTATCGTACGCAACCTTACCTTCCATTTCTGCCAGAGGCTGTTTCAAAGACTACCGTGTAGCTTATATTTTATATAATTATTTATTTAATAATTAAATATAATGTTCTGACCACTACAGTCGGGTACAAATTAAATATATTTAATTATTTAATATTTTCAACTACAGTAGTTGAAAACATTTAATATATTTATAGAGTAGTTTTTTGTAATGTATTTAGCAATATATTTATTTAATTATTACTTTTTTTTTACTATTGTGGTCGAAAATATAATTAATAATATATTTAATTAATTATTAATTTTCTGTATAAAGGGTATGATTATAAATTTAGTCATATATTTCTTTAGTTATTAATATTTTCGACTACAATGGTCGGACATATATACTGTATTTAGTAATTTAGTTATTTAATTATTACATTTTCCGACTATAGTGGTCGAAAATATAAGTAATGATATATTTAATTAATTATTAATTTTCTGTATAAAGGTATGATTATATATTTAGTTATTAGTAATTTCGACTACAGTAGTCGGAAATATATATTGTATTTAGTAATATATTTATTTAATTATTACATTTTTCAACTACAGTGGTCAAAAATGTAATTAATAATATATTTAATTAAGTATTAATTTTCTGTATATAAGGTATGATTATATATTTAGTCATATATTTATTTAGTTATTAGTATTTTCGACTAGTCAGAAATATATATTGTATTTAGTAATATATTTATTTAATTATTATATTTTTCGACTACAGTGGTTGAAAATATAATTAATAATATATTTAATTAATTATTAATTTTCTGTATAAAGGGTATGCTTATATATTTAGACATATATTTATTTAGTTATTAGTATTTTCGACTACAGTGGTCGAAAATATATATTTAATATTTTACTTAAATAATTATTTAATTTTCGTATAAGGATCTGATTATATATTTAGTAATATATTTATTTAATTATTTATTTTTCTAACTATAGTGGTTGGTAATACATATTTAATAATTTATTTAAATAATTATTTAATTTTCGTATAAGGGTCTGATTATATATTTATTTAATTATTTATATTTTCAACTACAACTATTGTAATATATATTTTTTGAAATTTACTACCAAATATTCTGACTGTTGTAAAGTAATCAGAGCCAAATATAACACAACTTTTCAGTAGAATAGGAAAACAACTGAATTCAATAATTGGTAAATACCGACTTATCATGGTCCGGTTATGTAAAACTAATGGATGACTATTGTTGGGTTCAAAATCGAGAGGGCATCATGCGAAAGCTATTAGTTGTAAACTATCGTAGTGATAATTCAGACGACAAAGAAAAACATACTAAAAACATATTATTGATGTTGGTTGGTCAAATGACCTACATATCAAAAACTAATATTGAAAAAACATAAAACCTAATGAGAGAAATCTCCCCTCAAACAAAGACTCTTTTATGACTAGATTGTGGATGTTATTGTGTTATGGTATGAGAAGGAGGTCTTCTATTTATAGATGTTCAAAACCTTTCTCCAAGAAAAAGGTTAACCAAGTATGAAAAAGAATTATATTTTTTCTTTCAGAAAAAGTAAAAGTAATTATGGTAACTTTTATTTCCTTCTAAGAAAAAATAAAACTTAAATACAATAAGAAAATCAGGGCAAAAACCCTAACAAATCTCCTCTTTTGGCTTGATTTTCTTCACTTGATCCGTCTTCTCTTCATATCACGTGCATGAACTTTGTTCTTGATATAATCTTCATAAATACTGCTTGCCATGGTTAAAAATAAGGTTTAAAATATCATGGTTAAAAATTAGTTTAAAATCAATATTTTATTTTCATTTTTAAAGATAGAGCAGCAGGTGTGTTGAAAATATGGTTGAAACTTGTTCTCCACATGTAATTTAACAAAAATCTTCATTATCGCCCAAATTGTTACAGCTTGATTTTGAAATCGCTTTGAACCTGTTTAATCTCGTCTCACCACACCATTGGACCATTGAACCGTAAGCTCTGATACCACTTGTTGGGGCAAACTATCGCAGTGATAATTCAAACGACAAAGAAAAACATACTAAAAACATATTATTGATGTTGTTTGGTCAAACGATCTACATATCAAAAACTAATATTGAAAAAACATAAAACCTATTGGGAGAAATCTCCCCCTAAACAAAGACTCTTTTATGACTACATTGTGGATGCTATTGTGTTATGGTATGAGAAGGGGGTCTTCTATTTATATATATCCAAAACCTTTCCACCAAGAAAGAGGTTAGCCAAATATGGAAAAGAATTATATTTTTTCTTTCGAAAAAAGTAAAAGTAATTATGGTAACTTTTATTTTCCTTCTAAGAAAAAACTTAAATATAGTAAGAAAATCAGGCCAAAAATCCTAACAACTATAAGTATATATCAAAGTGAAAACTCGTACATTTATATACCTTCTTAGATTTAATTGGATGGCCCAGAAGCACTGCTAACGAAAATAGATTTTGGTCTTTTTTGCTGGGCACGGTCAACAATATTTAAAGCCATGCAATTTCTGTAAGTGGATCCATGGTAAAATGAGTTCTTTCGGTCATACCTTTTCTCCATGAAAGGAATTGGGATGGTTTTTATCATTCACCAATACGGTTATCTGCTCATGTTGGCCAAATCATGGAATTAGAATGTCCTCTCATATGATGACATTACCTACAACTTCCATCCCAGACTAAGGTAATGTGCAAAACCTAGGATAACTATGTGCACCCAATGTAAGAAAATAATAACATTCCATAGTTGGTAATAAACCAACAATACTTCATATACCAGTAAAGGTTTGGTGATCAGACAAAGGTGATGAAATTAGTTGTCATCACCTACCCATTGTCTCAAACATTCGGCATAGCGATGTGAGGTTTAAAAATGGCCAAAATGATGGAAAAGGGGCGGCATTTCAAATGTTAAACGATTCTGTGAAGTAAAACTGCCCATAAAACTGCAGGTTTCATTTACCCTTTTAGGAGCATTCTTGGGAAGAACCTTTTACATAAATTTATAGACAGATTGAAACTAATCATGGCTGTTACAAGGAACCAACAAAAAATAATTATGAAGATCTAAGGTTAAGATTATTCCTACTTAAGCATCTTCTGGGCCAACCTCTTTTAAATCATCTGTATCATCCACATCATCTATGGGTATATCTTTAATATCATAATTAAAGGAGCCTACAAATGCAATAAAACTAGATAAAAGTCAAGCCAAGTGTAACACCCTGAGTCCACACCCCGGATGTCATACGGTGCTTGCGACCCCGAAGGACCACAAGTCAACCCATGACTGGTACCTACAGTGAGCACTGAATAATAATACTGTAATAAATGCAGAGGTTAGGCTAAAGTTTCCATATAAATAAATACTGAAAAAATGAACATCTGTCTGAAATAATCTAGTCTGAAGCCTTTAACTGTTTGAATATGGAGTTGATGGGACAAGTCCCCAACTAACTCTGACTACTAAATATATTGAACTACTGAAATACTAAAATGATAACTCTGTCCTCAAACTATGAGGACTCACCACTATATCTGTTGCTGATAGTCTAGGTTGCTAAGTACGGTCAAGATCCCGTGCGTCTGAACCTATGATATAAGACATTATAACGCAAAAGAAAGAGTATGCATCAATACTTTGAATGTACATGTATGCTAAGTGAGGTAGGCTGATATGCAAGGGTTCATATGCATGAACAATAACTGCCTGAATAATATGAATATAACTGGATAAGCGTACATGTATAATTGAAACTACTGAAACACTGGTTATGCAATACATTACACATAACTATATATACTGTAATTGAGATCATACTAATACTGGATACTGAGTTTTGATAACTAAATGACTGATATCTGAGTTTTTCTGATTACTGTATTACTGATAGTTGAGTAACTATTTCTGACAGTTCTGATCTTGTAGAACTGAACTGAGTTCTATACTGAGTCTAAAACTGAAACTGTAATTGTAGGAGTGTTCATCTAACCGATATACCCCAATTATAAAATGAGTTGGGGTCTAAACTGTGACCCTAGTTGGAAGGGTGTTAGCACCTTGCCAAGGGATACTAACAATGGCTGTGAGTTAACCCTATCTGGCAGGAAGATATTTCGTCTACCCTCACTGGCAGGAAAACTCGTACGAGATGCATTAACTCTTTTCTGGCAGGAAGATATCTCAACCTACAATGGCTATGGAGTTCTGTAACGCAGGGATTGCTACTAAGGGTCAAACCCTCTACTGCAGGAATACCTCCATCCCTGGGTTTGCTTGATGCTGATTCCTTCTCCCAACTGAATAGACCCTGAACTGATTTCTAGACTGTTCTAGGATTGACTGAACTATTACTGATCATGATGTCTAACTGAATTAGACTGAGTCATTGAGTTCTGTAACTGACTGAGTACTATGATTCATGAAATTATTGAGACTATTCTGTAGCTACTGAAATTCTAGGAAAACAACTAGATTTTTGGGTATTGAATACCCCAGTACTTGATAGCATTGAATCTAAAACATGGCATGATCATAATAGCATAACAATAGTAGCTTGTTAGCAATGCTTTCCTTTAGACATTTTGTTAAACACTTGAGAGGCATGAACTTGTGCACATACTATTATGTCATGATTTCATCCTTTAATTCACATGAACATTTTATCAAACACTTGGGGAGCATGAACTTGTGCATATACTATTATGTTATGATTTCACCCTTCAACTCACATGAACATTTTATCAAACACTTGGGGAGCATAATTTATGCACATAATAATAATCAACATGCAAGCATCATGATCATAATACCAACTCACAAATTCAAAGGGCTTTTAACATAAATCCACATAACACTACACACATGTTAATTACTTCACATGAAACTTGTCATTAAATCATGGATTAGAAACCCAAATAACATCATAATCATGAATACAATCAAATTCAACATGAAATTCATGAAATCAATCAACTTGTAGTTTTAACAGAGGTTCTTGAACTTCAAGGATGGAAGAAAACCCTTGGATGAACATCTAACATACCTTGGTAATCAAATTCGTGAAGATTGATGGTGTGTTCTTGAAGCTTGGACTTGAAATTAAATGCTCTAAGGTTTATTTTTGAGAGAAATTGAGAGAAAGTGAGTGGTTTTGCCCTTAGGATAGTTTAATCTCGTGTTTTAGGGCTAAATAAGAGTGGGAAATAACCCAAATACCCCTCTGAATGCAGATTTTTAATTACTGAAAAAGTTACCCAGCGACACGCAGACCGACGTACCGCATCAATGGGATCGATGCAATGGCCGATGCGATGTATTGATATCACGTTGGTTCACTAGAATTTTACTAAATACTGGAAAAAATATCCGCTGACGCGATAAGGAATGCGACGCATTGAGATCGCGTCGACTCACTGTTTTAACATTTAAACAAGCTTCTCACGAGGTCAAAAAATTCCAAAACTCCCTCGAGAACACCCATTGACATCCCTAATCATGAATCGATTTAAAAATCATCATTTTAAGGTCATAAGGGTCGTAAATAAAATCATGAAAATACCAAGGTCCTAAAATGAGACTAAGTGTCATTACTTAGCTGAAATTTTTTAAGTTTGAGACCTCTTTTCATGATCTAAAGGGCTTAGTTAAGCTAGGATTTTGTGGGGTCTTACAATATCTCCCCCTTGGAAACATTCGTCCTCGAATGAGACTGACTAAGTTGAGAATACTGATAGACTGAGTTTACATACTGAACATGCACAACTGAAGCATGATTACATAACTGAAACTACTGATATACTGAGTCTTTATACTGAACAGTGAGCATGCATAATTGAAGCATGAAGACATGGCACATGACTGAGCTATTTCAGAAGGTATGTATGATATGAGAAAGTTATACAACTGAAACCGACATCGAGTTTGTAAAGGTAATCTGAGTATGGAACTTAGTAAATTTAAGAAAAACTGTTACCTTGAGCTGAGTCTAAGTTTGCGGAAAAGAGATGAGGATACTTGATCCGCATATCTGCTTCTGCTTCCCAAGTAGCTCCCTCAACGGACTGATTCCGCCAAAGAACTTTGACTAGAGGAACTTCTTTGTTCCTCAGTATGCGAATCTGATGATCAAGAATTTCGACTGGAACTTCTTTATAGAAAAGACTGTTCTGAACATCTATACCCTTTATAGGGATTACAACTGCTGGGTCACCAATGCATTTCTTAAGTAAGGAGACGTGAAACAGTGGGTGCACTGAAGCTAACTAGGAAGACAACTTAAGCTCATAAACTACCTTTTCAAAATAGTTGAGGATTCAGTAAGGACCGATATATCGGGGACTGAGTTTCCCCTTCTTGCCAAACCTTTTCACTCCCTTCATATGTGAGATTTTCAAATACACATAATTACCAATCTCAAACTCGAGATCTTTTCTTCGGACATCTGCATATGATTTCTGTCGGCTCTGAGCTGTCTTAAGCCTTTTCCTCATTAATTGAACTTTTTCTAACGCATCAAATACCAAGTCAGGCCCTACCACTGTAGCCTCACCTACTTCAAACCAACTAATGGGAGATCTATATCTCCTCCCATAAAGTGCCTCAAACGAAGTCATCTGGATGCTATAATGCTAACTGTTATTATATGCAAACTCAATCAGTGGCAAATAGTTATCGCAACTACCCTTAAAGTCAATGGTACATGCCCTTAATGGTCCTTTTTGCTTGACTATCTGTCTGAGGGGGGAAGGCTGTACTGGGGTGAACTTGGGTACCATGACCCTTTTGGAAGGTTTTCCAAAATTGAGATGTGAACTGCATGCTTCTATCTGAAATGAAGGACAATGGAGCTCCGTGCAATCTGACAAATTCTCTAACATAAAGCTTGGCATAATCCTTGGCTGAATAAGAGGTATGAACTAGTAAGAAATAAGCTAATTTGGTCATCCTAAACACAATGACCCAAATCAAATCATGCTGACGACGAGTACGGGGCAAACCCATCACAAAATCCATGTTCACCTCCTTCCACTTCCAAGTAGGAATACTGAACTCCTGCATAGCTCTACTAGGTTTCTGATGCTCGATCTTAACCTACTGATATGTTGAGCACTTAGCTACAAACTCTGTAATGTCTCTCCTCATCCCACTCCACCAATAGACTTTTGCAAGTAGCGGTATATCTTGGTGGCCCTTAGGTGAATCGAGTAGCGCGTACTATGTATTTTTGCAAGAATCCATTGTTTCATGCCATCTACACATATTACATATAGTCTACCCTGACAATGTAACACACTATCTCCTCCTTGGGAGAAAACGTCTACCTTCTAATCTCTGAAAACGTCTACTTTCTAATCTTTGACTGACTCTTTCAAGTTAACTAAACTGGGATCTCTATGCTGTTTTTCTTTTACTTCAGAAACCAGAGATGATTTCGAACTATTCTACACCCATACGCTACCCTCTGATGAATCGACTAAGCGGACAACTAGTCGGGCAAGCTGATAAACTTCCTGAACTAACTTCTTCTTACTATCCTCCACGTGAGTAACACTACCCATAGACATCCTACTGAGAGCATCAGCCACTATATTGTTCTTTCCCGAATAATACAGAACACTCATGTTGTAGTATTTCAACAACTCTAACCACCTTCTCTGATGCAGGTTTAGGTCTTTCTGAGAAAACACATGCTACAGGCTTTTATGGTCTGTGAACACATCAAAATATACTCCATACAAATAATGCCTCCAAATCTTTACGGCAAACACTACAACTACTAACTCAATATCATGAGTGGAATAGTTCTTTTCATGGGGCTTAAGATGTCTGGAGGCATAGGCTATGACCTTATCTTTCTGCATCAAAACACACCCCAAGCCAACTCTTGAGGCATCACAATATACCACAAACCCACTGAACCATCTAGAAAAATCAAAACTGGGCTGTAGTGAGTCGATTTTCCAACTCCTGAAAACTCTTCTCACAAGAATCTGACCACTAGAACTTGACTTTCTTCTGAGTTAATCTGGACATGGGGGATTAAATAAATAAAAACCCTTTCACAAACCATCGATAATAGCTACCGAAACCAAAAAAACTCCTGATATTTGATGGAGAGATGGGTCTGGGCCAGTTTCTTACTGCTTCGGTCTTTTGAGGGTCAACTCTAATGCCATCATCGGAAATGATATGACCAAGGAAAGCTAATGACCTTAGCCAAAATTTGTATTTAATGAATTTGGTGAACAATTGATGGGCTTTGAGGGTCTGTAACATTATTCCGAGATAGTCTGCATAATCCTATTCACTGTGAGAGTAGACAAGAATGTCATCAATGAAGACTATGATGAACATGTCCACGTACTGCTTGAACACACGGTTTATCAAGTCCATAAAAGCTTCTAGGGCATTGGTAAAACCAAATAACATAACTAGGAATTCAAAGTGACCATATCGAGTTCTGAAAGCTGATTTTGGAATATCACATTCTCTGACTCTGAGATGATGATAGCATAATCTGAGGTCTATCTTAGAAAAGTAACTAGCACCCTGATGTTGGTCAAATAAGTCCTCGATTTTGGAAAGTGGATACTTGTTATCGACCGTGACTTTGTTTAACTAACGATAGTCGATATACATTCTGAGAGTATTGTTTTTCTTACGCATGAATAAAACTAGTGTGCCCCATAGGGAGACACTGGGCCTAATAAATCGCTTATCTAAGATATCCTTCAACTGTTCTTTTAACTCTTTGAGTTCTTTTGGAGCCATTCTGTATGGAGGGATAGAGATTGGATGAGTATCAGGAAAAAGGTTTATTTTGAAGTTAATTTCCCTCTTGGGAGGAACTCCACGGAGATCTTAAGGAAATATATCTGGAAATTCACATGCTACTGGAACTGACTTAATACTAGGAGTTTCAAAACTAGAATCCTTAACTCGAACAAGATGGTAGACACACCCCTTGGATATCATTTTCCTCGCCCTTAGGTAGGAAACAAGCTGACCCCTAAGTGCTGAAGTACTACCCCTCCATTCTAGGATAGGTTCATTTAAAAACTGAAAATAGACAACTCTATTTCTATAGTCAACTGAAGCATAGCATGAATGGAGCCAATCCATGCCGAGAATAAAATTAAAATCCGTTATCTCTAGCTCTATTAAATCTACTGATGTAACTTTCTAAGATACGATAACCGGACAGTTCCTGTATATTCATCGGTCTATGATAGATTTACACAATAAGGTAGAGACTAAGAAGGTCTTTGCTAGGATTTCAGGACTGACTCTTGATAACGCTCAAACTACAGCTCTCGTAAGAGTGTAAGCGTTCGTTGTCAAATATAGAACCCAACTGGGTTGGGTGTCGAATCCCACAGGGAATAGCTGGTCACAAGTAAGCAACTATTATTAGACTTTTGGTGAAAGTTTCGTAAAAAGGGGGGATTTTGTAGCGTGCAATAATGTAACAAAATAGCAAAGTAAAAAGAAAGAATATTTAGTAAGATTCTAATCAATGAGAATTGAGAGTTGGGCTTATGTCCACCTTATGAGTTATATGTCTCTATTGGCTATGAGTTATACGGAATTCAGACATGCATGTGCTTATAGAGAATTGTATTCTATAGTAAATCCAGGTGTCTTTCGACCATCAAGGATTATTTCACTTTAACTCTTTCGAGCTTAAAGCGTATCTAACGGTACAAATTCTCTAAGAGGTTAATCCAGTTACGGCACTAACTTTTTAACAGGGGTTGGTGCCCTATTACCTTGACATTATCTCTTTTCCAGACATATAACTTTTCTTTTGAACAAGTTAATGCTATACTGGCGTATCCTATGTGTTAGCAACCACAAGGATTTGCATTAAGATGAAGAGAATAATGATATAAGCAGCATACGTGTCACGAATTCACAAACTCATAGCAATAGATAGTATCTCATAAGGCTTCCATAACCCCAACAGAGAAGTTTAGCTATTCATGAATGCAACGAAAATCACAATAGACATTATTATTATACCAAAAGAAAGATCTCACGTGTAGTATGGTTTGGTAGTGCTTGTGGCGTGATTTCAGTGCAAATAGCGTTTCTCTTATTGTGGAAATTTAGAAGTAGAATAGATGAAGAGAATAATAATTGAAAGTAAAAGTATTCGAATTAATGGAAGAAGTATCAAGATGAGAATTAGAATTGTTGGAATAGTGGATGAATGAATTAAAAATCTCTAGCAGAATAGGGTATTTATAACGCCCATATCCTATTCCTACTAAGCTACTGCATTACTTAACGTAATCCTACTAGGTTACTGCATCATTATCCTAATCCTAATAAGTTACTGCTGATCTCCAAAGTCTTTAGAAATACTGTTTTTACCCGGGACAGGTTTTCCATGCATCAATTTTGGTCCTAGGCGTCCAAGCTCTCCTTCCTTTCTTTCGTGAAGCTTCCTTTGGCATCAAGTTATCCATAAAATGCTGAATTCTGCATCATTTATGCCTGAAAACTTGCTAATCACGTTTGTTAGCTCACTTACAGGAAAAAGGACTAAAAGTGCATGAATTATATAGTTTGTCCTAAAAACTTAGCTAAAATACGGGTAAATTATAGTACTATAGGCGTGTAAATACGCCTATCATCAACACCCCACACTTAAATCTTTGTTCGTCCTCGAACAAAATATCATGTCCATCTAAATATCTTCTTAGGGTTTCATAGTAACAACACAAAATATTCATTAAGACAGGCACGACAATTATTAACAAAGAGTAGTTTTTATGATCACTACCAGAAATAATTCAACCTCCAATCTAGACTCATGATGATGGTTAATTCGTATTCAAAACTTAAAGCACAAAAAATCATACACAACTACCTAAAACTCATCAACCATGCGTGTCTCACAATATATTACCCATAATCACTCACAAGTATAGTGTATATTTCGAACATGGGTATAAGATTATCCTTGCTCTCACACTCATAAAGAATTCATATGCTGCAACTGATGACCATAGGCTTGCCCTTAGTGTAATGCTCCACTAAATATCAGAATGCTAAGCTTAGGATCAAATAGGTCTTTTACGGGTTGTAATGTAGGCTAAGGGACGGGTAGGACTATTTTGGCCAGAAATAGTGACTATGTTCCTAAGCGCTTTAATACATCACATTATGTCATTAATATTCTCTTTTAATCAACCTTGTTACCTTTCTTTCGTCTATCACCCCTTTTCACCTATTTTGTCATTCAAACATAACTATCTTTTTATTTAATCATCAACACAATTTAGCTTTTTGTTTTATTTCTTTTTCTTTTCTTTTCTCTCTTTTTTTTATAACACTCCTCTATGATAGCCATTCTTTTTCATAACAATTTCAAGTACCAATACATTATAAAGAATCACTCTCACCCAATTTTCTCTTATTTTGTCACATGACTTTACAATTTAAAGAACTTAGGAATTTGGATCAAATTATGGTTTTGAAAAAAATGGATTAGACTTACATATGAGGTTGTCAAAGAAAATAGGCTAAAGGCTCAAAAGAGGTTAACTAGGATAATGTCCATGGGTAGGTAAAAAGAAGGTAAACAATCATAGGCTGCCAAAGAAATGCCTAAATCATCTCCTAAACTTGCACTCTTTATTTCGATTTACATACATACCAGGCAAGTTCTAGCATCAGCCACAAACATAGAATATACTATATCCTCACACACACAAGGCATATGGTCGACTTTATTGGGAGTAATGTAGACTCTTCACCTAACAGTTGAAGGAATTAAATCACACAATTATCACATAGTGAGTCACAATTAGAGCCTAAACGTCTCAATAGTAATGATTTTATCACAAACTCTTGTTATAATACCATGCTGCCTATTAGAACGATTTCATGCAAGGTTAGAAAAAAAAATTTAAAAAAATTTTACTACTAAAAAAAAACAAAAATTTAACCACTAAATAAAACAAGCAATTATAAATAAGCAAATGTAGATAAAGAAGTATAGCATGCAAATACCAGCACCCCACACTTAGACGGGACACACTGCCCTCAGTGGAAAATAAATAAGAAGAACCTGGTTAGTCGGACTCCTCATTTATGTCTGGGGTCATACCCCCTTTGTCAGAATCATCATTGGAGTCGTCGTCATCAGAATTCTTCTCCACGTCGGAGTCTGGCAGTCTGCGATTATCATCGGTTGGCACATCGTCATCAAGAGGTTCCTCAAAGTATACACCTACTTCACACATTGCCCTTGCATGCTCATTCATTGGGTAGTCATAATCCAGCTGTTGGAGCTCTGCAGTAGTTGGAACACGACCTCCGCTCATCATTGTAAACCGAGTCATACCATAAAGATAGCGAAAGAAACTCTCATCGCAAGCATGTCTTTCTGCAGTAGTAAGGTTGACGCCATGCGTGGATTCAACATCCTTAACCTTTGTGAGTTAACCTTCTTCGGGTTGTGTGGAAGCTTATGATCAGCCGGTTCCTCTTCGATGTCCTCCTTCCTTAATATTGCGGTCAACAGATTGCCAAAGCTGAAGTGGGACCTCTTGTGCAGCCTAGCCTTGCGCATTATAGATCAAATAATTTCCCCAATGTTGATAGGGACATTCGTCATTAGTGCGTACACCAAGCACACTCTATCTCATGTTATCTTTGTGTACTGAGTCCCTGGAATTAGGCAAGAGTTGACTATGCGCAACCATATCCTTGCTTCCCTATTCAAGGAAGCATATGGGAAGGTATTGTGCCGACCGGTGTCCTTGTGTCTAATCCATCATGCCATAGATCTTGTTCCACACAATGTGTGTCTAATGGCTCTGTACGGAGGTCTATTATACAGCTCCTTGAATGGTGATGGATCAACAGATGGTAAACCTAGAAAGGAGTTGAAGAACTCCGCATTTAGTTGCAGAACTTGGCCCCGAATCTTTACCTCACCCCCTGTAGTTTTCGGTGGCCAGTTGGCATAGAATTCTCGTGTTAAATCGAGATTGCACTCTCTCATATCTCAGAAGATGAAATCAAGATGTAACGCTATTATCTTGGCCAACATACGAGGTTCTTTCTTTGCTAGGCTCTCCTTGTTTATCAATTCCACATGAACATATTTTTTCTCTTTATTGTTCCTATACCATTCCTTTCCTTCCTCCTCTAGGACCCATTTAATTCCAAACATGCGGCGCGGTACTTGCAGCAAGGATGATTCTCCTTGCTCTTTTCGTCCTCTTTTCTTACCTTTTTGTGAAGTGGTTACTTTATCTTTTCCTTGTCTTGCTTTGGGTGCCATTGTACCTGAGATTAAAATAATAGTCATGTTAGCTTAATCTCGGTAGATACAATCAATAAACAAGTAGTATTGGCACCACCCCACACTTATTTTGTTGGCACAAACTAGTGAAGTGAAAGTTTGTCGATTACTCAGACTTCATCGATATACGTTTTAGTCACTATATTCCAACAATATAATCAGTACAGTCATACTTTTCTTGTCATCTTTAACTATCCTTTTTTATTTTATCTAATGAGATCTTGGCAAGACTTTACATGTTTGGATTGATGTATCTTTTGAGCAAGACTACTACATATTAAATCAAGTTTTGGAATAATCATAACTTCATATGTTTGTAGTCAATCATGATTTTCATATTTTATCAATAAGTCATTCCAACATGTAAGTATTCTAGTGACAAGATTATGCAATTTTCTTGACCATGTCAATTCCCCAAAAGTATAACAGTGTATCAAAATCAAATATAAGTTGAAAACAAGTCAAGATCATTCTTACGTATTCTTTCACTCACTTAGTTGTAGCACAACAAATCAACCACATTCAAATCACCAATACTACTTCAAGATTTAACAATTCATAATAGGCGTAGTAGTGTAGTACTTACGGAATATAAATGAAGAACAAAGATGTACTTACTTGGTTGATGGCCTCGGAAGATGTTCTTGTAGAATTAAAAGATCAAAAGGAAAATTTTTAATAGAATTTGGAGAGGTAGGCGGCGCTTAGGTATAGTTTGCAATGTATTTTTGGTCTAAGACTAAGTTTCTTATTTATAGGGAAAGTTTGGGTCGGGTTTTGACCCATTTAAAATCGGATTTGGAGACCAAAAGTGACCATAGGCGGCGCCTAATGCTTTGCCTATGCTTGGCATAGGCGGCGCCTTTTACAAAGCCTAGTTGAGCATAGGCGGCGCCTATGCCATGGCATTGTTAGGCATAGGCGGCGCCTATGCCATGGCATATGAGATTCAGAGACAAAAGGCTTTGTCATAGGCGGCGCCTATGCTATGGCATACTTAGGCATGGGCGGCGCCTATGCTATGGCACTCTAGAATCCGAGAGCTTAGGCCATAGCATAGGCCTTGCCTTGTTCGTTGCCTATATTTCCATAAGCAAAGCCCAACCCATAGCGTTTTGCTTCTTCATTCCTAACTTACCACCTTCAACATGCAATTCTTCCAAATCAAAATTTGCAACCAATCTCCTCTTTTACACCTCTTGTACCTACATTCACTCAAAAATGATTAGAACGATGGGTTGCCTCCCATCAAGTGCCTTATTTTTGGTCGTAGATCGACTCTTCTTTTTGGATTTTTATTTAGTGAAAACAAAAGTAAAAGAAACGATAAAACAAATGATGGGTTGCCTCCCATCTAGCGTTTGATTTATTGTCGCGGCACGATATAGTTACCTCAAGTACTTAGACTTCGTCGAGATAGATGGTGGCCATATAGTTTATCGAGTCAAGAGGACTGATATATGGCTTTACTCGTTGGCCATTAACCTTAAAAACAACACCATCATTGTCCTCCAACTCAATTACTCCAGACGAATAGACTTGGCTAATTTTGTACGGGCCAGACCATTTGCACCTTAACTTACCTGGGAATAGTTTCAGTCGAGAATTGAAAAGTAGTACCATATTACCCTTTTGTAAGTTTCATTGAACAATCCGCTGATCATGATTCTTTTTTATCCGCTCCTTGTAGAGGTCTGATCTTTCATAAACATGTAGACGGACTTCATCCATCTCGTTCAGCTGCTCCAATCTGAGGTTCATAACATCATCCCACTTCAAATTCAGTCGCTTTAACGCCCACAATGCTTTATGCTCGAGCTCAATGGGCAAGGGACAGGCCTTTCCATAAACTAGTTGGTATGGGGACATGCCGATTGGCGTTTTAAATGCAGTCCTATAAGCCCATAGTGCATCGTCCAGCTTCCGAGACCAATCTTTCCTATTTGCATTTACCGTCTTAGCAAGGATTTGTTTGATCTCTAGATTGGAAACTTTTACCTGTCCACTAGTTTGTGGGTAATAAAGCGTGGCTACCTTGTGTTGCTTGACACCATATTTTTCCAACACAGATTTGAACAACTTGTTGCAAAAGTGTGATCCTCCATCACTTATGATGGTACGTGGTACCCCAAAACGAGAGAAAATGTTCCTCTTTAAGAATGCAACAACTCGCTTTCCCTCATTATCGGCCAATGCTATAGCTTTGACCCATTTTGAAACATATTCCACAACAACTAGGATGTATTTCATTCCAAACGAATTTACGAATGGACCCATGAAATCAATACCCCATACATCAAAGAGCTCTACTTCAAGAATTTTCGACATGGGCATCTCATGGTGTTTCGAAATCGCACCTTGTCGCTGACATTGGTCACATCTTCTCACAAAGTCGTAGGCATCTTTGAATATCAAAGGCCAATAATATCCACTTTGCAATAACTTCCTTGCTGTCCGATTACCTGTGTGATGTCCCCCAACTTGGGAAGTGTGACATGCTTCTAATATATTCGGTACCTCTTCATAGGATATGCATCGCCTGATAACACCATCCGCGCATCGTCTAAACAAATATGGCTCATCCCAAAAGTAGTGTTTTATATCATGCATGAGCTTCCTCTTTTGATGGAAAGATAGATTTGCAGGTATCACAGTACTCACCACAAAATTTGCAAAGTCTTCATACCATGGTAACTCTTCCATTATTGTGGCTAAGATCTCTTTATCGGGGAATACATCATCAATCTCACAATCAGGCTGCGCTATATGCTCGTTCTCGAGTCTAGATAGATGATCAGCCACATGGTTCTCGCACTCTCTTCTATCTTTAACCTCAAAATCAAATTCTTGCAGTAATAATACCCATCGAATGAGCCTTGGTTTCGCATCCTTCTTTGTCATTAAATATCTTAGAGCTGCATGGTCTGTATGAACTATCACTTTGGTTCCCAATAAATAAGCACGGAACTTTTCAAAAGCATACACAACCGCTAGGAGCTCTTGTTCTGTGACAGTATAGTTCTTTTGGGCTTCGTTTAGGACCTTACTCGCATAGTAGATTGGATGGAATAACTTCTCCCTTCTCTGGCCAAGTACAACACCCAAAGCTGCCCCACTAGCGTCACACATGACTTCAAATGGTATAGACCAATCTGGTGCTACCATGATAGGAGCTTCATTTAGCTTCCCTTTGAGGCATTCAAATGCCTTCAAACAATCCTCATTGAAGTCGAACTTTGCATCTTTCTCCAAAAGTTTGCATAATGGACTAGCAATTTTGGAGAAGTCTTTGATAAACCGCTGATAGAAGCCTGCGTGACCGAGGAAACTACGAACTCCCTTCATGGAAATTAGAGGTGGTAGCTTCTCGATAACTTCAATTTTAGCTCGATCAACCTCAATTCCTCTTTCGGAGATTTTATGCCCAAGAACGATACCTTCTTTGACCATAAAGTGGCACTTCTCCCAGTTCAGCACTAGGTTAAATTCAATACATCTTTGCAACGCCATACTCAGATTTGCCAGGCACGATTCAAACGACTCACCAACGACTGAAAAATCTTCCATGAACACCTCCAAAGTGTCTTCCACCATATCAGAAAAAATGGACATCATACAACGCTAAAATGTGGCTGGTGCATTACATAACCCGAATGACATACATTTGAAGGCAAACGTACCATATGGGCATGTAAACGTTGTCTTCTCTTGATCTTTAGGGGCGATACAAATCTAATTATAGCCGGAATAACCATCTAAGAAACAAAACCATCCTTTCCCCGCTAATCGATCGATCATTTGGTCCATAAATTGCATTGGAAAGTGATCTTTAAGTGTTCATGAATTCAGCTTCTGGTAGTCCATGCATACTCTCCATCCTATGATAGGTCTGAGTGGGATTAACTCATTCTTTTCATTCGCAACTACCGCCATGCCATCTTTCTTGGGTACACATTGAACCGGGCTTACCCATTTACTGTCAGAGATGGGATACACAACCCTTGTATCTAACCACTTAATAATTTCTTTCTTAACTACTTCTTGCATAGGTGGATTTAGACGCCTTTGATGCTTAATAGTTGGTGTGCAATTTTCTTCAAGCTGAATCTTGTGTGTACAAATCCCAGGCGGAATACCAATAATGTCAGTGATGGTCCAACCAATGGCTCTTATATACTTTTGTAGAACACTAATGAGATGTGAAACTTGTTGCTCACCCAAATCTGCTGCCACAATGACTGGGAGTGTGTTTCTGTTTTCCAAGAATGCATACTTTAAATGACTAGGCAGCTCCTTTAATTCTAACGTGGGTGGCTCTTCAATAGATGGTTTAGCTGGTGGTGTAGGTCGGTTTTTGAGATCAAGGTCCAGCTTCTTCAGAGTATAATGATACGACCCTAATCTTGTTAGAGCATCAATAGTTTCTTCATAATTTTCAGCATCCTTATGCTCAACATTCATAAGCACAACCGCCAATGGGTCATCAGTAAGCTGCTTCTCTTCAAGTAATTCTTTCTCATCATCAAAGTAAACATCAGCTACCAAAAATACGTTCAGATCTTTGGGTTGCTTCATTGATTTTCACACATCAAAGCGTACTACTTCGTCATTTATCCGGAATAAAAGCTCATTAGCTCTTAAATCAATAAGCACACTTCCTGTTGCAAGGAAAGGGCACGCCAAGATTATGGGAACTTCTGAGTCTGCCTCACAATCCAAAATAACAAAGTCTGCCAGAAAGATGAATGAAGAAACTTTCACCAATACATCACATAAAATACCAACAGGTCGTTTTACCAACCTATCCGCCATTACTAGCCTCATGTTGGTTGGAGTAGGATCACCCAACCCCAACTTCTTATAAATAGATAATGGCATCAAATTAATGCTAGCTCCTAAATCGCATAATGCTTTGGCAAAATTCAAAGATCCAACGGTGCAAGGAATAGTAAATGCACCGGGGTCGGCCTTTTTCTGATCTAGTGATTGGGTAGCAATTGTACTGCAATGATGGACTGTATCTGTCAACTCATAGCTTGCTGCCCGCTTCTTTGTCAAAAGATCCTTCATAAATTTCGCATACCCAGGCATTTGTTCTAGTGCCTCCACCAACGAAACATTAATGGTCAGCTGTTTTAACATTATAAATTTACTAAACCTTGTATCATCCGCCTTATTCTTTAATCTTTGAGGAAAAGGTGGTGGTGGAAGTGGAGTTGTTTTCTCCACAGCTTTTTTCTCCTTTTGATTCCGAATTTTGGTCTTTTCAGGCTGCAAACAACTAGGGGTGACGTCATGGACGTCTTGGTCCGCCTCTATAGCGTCATCACCTTCTTTATTTTCGTCCACTTGCTTGTTTTGGGATGAATTTTCCAGCACCTTACCATTCCTGGTAGTAGTAGCCATGAATGATCCGTCGTTCCTTGGATTTTACACAATGTCGCTAGGTAAAGTGCCAGCCTTTCTTTGATTGAGTGTTGCTGAAAGTTGGCTTAATTGCTGCTCTATTTGTTTTATTGAAGTGGAATGTGAGTCAACCAATTGCTTCATCGAGGACAAATCATTTATTATCTTTGTTACTCCCGTGTTGGTTGCCTCCACTCCTTTCAACAGTTTAGCTATCATGTCTTCCATATTTCCAGAACCAGATGCAGTGGCGTCACGTCTTCCTGGGGGGACCTACAAACCATTCTTGTCATTCTTGTTCTTCCAACTACCTTGGTCCTTGTTTCCAGATTTATCATAATAGTTCCGACCTTGGTTTCCTTGGGCATTGCCTCGGAAACCCGACTGGTTGTTCAAGTAGTTGGCTTCTTCTTCAGAATCAGATTCCTCTCTTTCTTTTGACACAATAGCTTTGACTTTTTCGGTTTTCCCTGCTAATAGATGTTTTGTAAGAAGATCCACTTGTGTTTTCAGGTGCGCCATATCTTGATCACGTTCTTCATCTTTTCACCTTTGTTCTGCAATCATGCCGATAGACAAAATAGGGCTTGATACCTTAGAATCCCTAGTATGCCAAGCTCTACTTTGCTTTGTCATTCGGTCTAGCATATTGCTTACCTGCCCAAAGGTGATGTCCATAAATGATCCTCCAGCTGCATTATCCACCACTGGTTTAGTTATTGAATTCAAGGATCTGTATAGTATCTCCATTAGGTGGACATTGGTCATATGATGGTTTGGGCACCGCATAAGCTTCGTCTTGAACCTCTCCCATGTTTCATGAAGAGCTTCGGTTGGAAGCTGCCAAAAATTGCTGATTTCATCTCTCAATTGTGCTCTTTTGGATGGCAAAAAGAATGTTTCTAGGAAAACGTCTTTCAATTGCCTCCAATTTGTAATAGAATCAGGAGTCAGCCCATTCAACCATAGAGTTGCCTCTCCAGACAGAGACAATGGAAATAAGCGTAATCGAATTGCATTCTGACCAACGCCAGGATTGTCAAACGACTTGCATGTAGAAATAAAGTTGATCAGATGCATATTCGGATCATCGCCTGCTAGTCCACCAAATAATCCCTTGAGTTGCAATAACTGAATCATGGTGCTTGTAATGTTGAACTTGGATCCGGGTGCCAATGGTGGAGGAATAATGGCTTCTGTGGCTCTGGCTCCATCAAGATCATTATCATCATCGTCGAATGCTGGTTGCACAGGTCGGCGTTCATGCCTAAACCTAGCTTGACGATCTCTTCTGTTAGTAGGTGTTACTATCTCAGCATCACGCCTAGGGTTTAGTAACTCGTCATCACCTAGATCCTCATCGTCAGGATTTATTGCTCGCCCAGGGTTATCAATATTCTGTTGATGCACTTGAGCGGTGGCTAGAGCAGCTAGTATCGCCTGTTCCTATTGAGCAACCATTCTTTCTATTTCTTGTTGTGCTTCCATTCTGCCAATACGTTGTGGTTCAGGATTGATAGGTAATAACGGTTGACCAGAACTTCGAGTATGGGACATGCACTGAATAAAAACCTGTAGAAGACAAAAATAAAAACTAAAAGTAAAGTACGAGAATCTTTGACCAAAGGGTCTAGTAACTATCACAAACTTAGTTGACAACCGTAGTCCCCGGCAACGGCGCCAATTTTTGATAACGCTCAAACTACAACTCTCGTAAGAGTGTAAGCGGTCGTTGTCAAATATAGAACCCAACTGGGTTGGATGTCGAATCCCACAGGGAATAGCCGGTCACTAAGTAAGCAACGATTATTAGACTTTTGGTGAAAGTTTCATAAAAAGGGGGGATTTTGTAGTGTGCAATAATGTAACAAAATAGCAAAGTAAATATGGAAAATAGCAAAGTAAAAAGAAAGAATGTTTAGTAAGATTCTAATCAATGAGAATTGAGAGTTGGGGTTATGTCCACCTTATGAGTTATACGTCTCTATTGGCTATGAGTTATGCGGAATTCAGACATGCATGTGCTTATAGAGAATTGTATTCTATGGTAAATCCAGGCATCTTTCGACCATCAAGGATTATTTCACTTTAACTCTTTAGAGCTTAAAGCGTATCTAACGGTACAAATTCTCCAAGAGGTTAATCTAGTTACGGCACTAACTTTTTAACAGGGGTTGGTGCCCTATTACCTTGACATTATCTCTTTTCTAGACATATAACTTTTCTTTCGAACAAGTTAATGCTATACTGGCGTATCCTATGTGTTTGTAACCACAAGGATTTGCATTAAGATGAAGAGAATAATGATATAAGAAGCATACCTGTCACGAATTCACAAACTCATAGCAATAGATAGTATCTCATAAGGCTTCCATAACCCCAACAGAGAAGTTTAGCTATTCATGAATGCAACGGAAATCACAATAGACATTATTATTATACCAAAAGAAAGATCTCACGTGTAGTATGGTTTGGTAGTGCTTGTGGCGTGATTTCAGTGTAAATAGCGTTTCTCTTGTTGTGGAAATTTAGAAGTCGAATAGATGAAGAGAATAATAATTTTAAGTAAAAGTATTCGAATTAATGGAAGAAGTATCAAGATGAGAATTAGAATTGTTGGAATAGTAGATGAATGAATTAAAAATTTCTAGCAGAATAGGGTATTTATAATGCCCATATCCTATTCCTACTAAGCTACTGCATTACTTAACGTAATCCTACTAGGTTACTGTATCATTATCCTAATCCTAATAAGTTACTGCTGATCCCCAAAGTCTTTAGAAATGCTGTTTTTGCCCGGGACAAGTTTTTCATGCGTCACTTTTGGTTCTAGGCATCCAAGCTCTCCTTCCCTTCTTTCGTGAATCTTCCTTTGGCATCAAGTTATCCATAAAATGCTGAATTCTGCATCATTTATGCTTGAAAACTTTCTAATCACGTTTGTTAGCTCACTTACAGGAAAAAGGACTAAAAGTGCATGAATTATATAGTTTGTCCGCAAAACTTAGCTAAAATATGGGTAAATTATAGTACTATAGGCGTGTAAATATGCCTATCATCAACTCTGAAGTCAGCAACTATATAGGGAGTTACAAAGGACAAAGAAGCTCCTGGATCTAGCAAAGCATAAATATGTAAATGATAAACTTGTAACATACCAGTGACTACATCAGGAGAATTTTTTCTGATCCTGTCGGAACTAAAGTGCATAGAGTCTGTTTGAGCGCTGCCCACTATAGCATTGGAAGTGGTACCCTGCTGAATCAGGCATCCAGATTGAGCTGGGGGACAATTATGTTGACTCTGCAAACCCACCTGAGGACACTCTTTGACCCTATGGCCTAGCTTGCCATATTTAAAACATATTTCATTGCCAGCTTGACAGATACCCTAATGGTTTCTGTCACACTTCTGGCAAAGAGGATTTGTTCGGGCACTGCTAAAACTACCTTGGGGTTTATGGACTAGTGCCTTATGTTTATTACCGTCTCTGAATTTTGACACTGGAGCACTGGATGAGGACAGAACTGAAGATTTCGAGCGGAACTAAAATTTTTGGGGAAAACTGAGAATGATTACCACCCTTTGACTTAGGCTGAGTGAAGTTAAAACTACCTGTTCTAGCTCTCCTTTTCTCCTTCTCATTCTCCTTATTATTAAAATCCTCTATCTACTGAGCATGGACTATGAGCCTAGATATGCCTATCTCCTTAATAAACATTGCAGTCCTACACTCCTTGACTACACTGTTAGATACACCCAACATAAACTCACTCATCTTAGATCTTCTATCTGCTACCGCATGAGAGGGCATATATGGCTGAGTAAAATTCATAGAATACTCTTTCACCGTCATGTTTCCCTATTTCAAATTAATAAACTCTAAAACCTTAGCTTTCCTCAACTCCAGTGGGAAGAACCTATCAAGGAAAACAGTAATAAAATCCTCCCATTCTATAGGCCCATCATCTGTGCCCATGTCTGCCTTCCACTACTTAAACCATATATGAGACATATCCTGCAATTAATATGCGACTAACTTAGCACTCTCACTAGAAGTCACCCCATGATATCTGTGACTTTCTGAACCGTGTCAAGGAATTCCTATGGGTCCTCCTCAGGCTTAGACCCAGTAAATAATGGTGAATTCATTTGGGTAAAGTCCTGAATTCTAGATGCAACAGTATTGGCCATTGGGTTGGCCTGAATGGTAGCTGGGTTCATTATAGGCTACCACAGAATAAGCTAGAGTGATGAAATTTGCTCTAAATTCTGCATGGAAGACATGCTCGTCCAGGGAATCTGCCTGAACGGGCGAAGGTGCTGGCTGATTTCTAGTTCTTCTTCCTTTGGTTCTTTTGGGAGGCATATTATGTAAACGGAAGGAAACATTGGATTAGATAGAGAGTTTAACTCAAGCTCATGCTCACTCATATGATATGAACACTGAAAGAAGGGAAACTTTTCCTAAAAATGCCTCATAGCCTCTTATCCATAAGTGTGGCGTGCTACACACCCATGCACAAGACTCTACTAGACGTGGATTTCAGACTTCCTAGGACTCTATTGAACCTTAGGATCTGATACCAATTTTGTAACGCTACGAGTCTGAACCCCAAACTTGACACAGTGCTTGCAACCCCGAAGGACCACAAGCCAACCCATGACTGGTACCTACTGTGAGCACTGAATAATAATACTGAAATAAATATAGAAGTTAAGGCTGAAGTTTCCATAAGGTTCATAACTAAAAAACAAATACTGATAAATAAATACTGAACAACTGAACATCTGTCTAAAATAATCTAGTCTGAATTCTCTAACTATCTGAATATGGAGTTGATGGGACAAGTCCCCAACTAACTCCGACTATTGAATATACTGAACTACTGGAATACTGAAATAATAACTCTGTCCTTGAACCATAAGGACTCAACACTATATCTTCTACTGATATTCTGGGCTACTAAGTATAGTCAGGAGCCCGTGCGTCTAAACCTATGATATAAGACATCATAACGCAAAAAAAAAGTATACATCATTACTTTGAATATACTGGTGTGCTAAGTGAGGTAGGTTGATATGAAAGGGATCATATGCATGAACATTAACTGGCTGAATAATATGAATATAACTGGATGAGAGCACATATATGACTGAAACTACTAAAATACTCTTTATGAAATAATTTGCACATAACTACATATACTGTAACTAAGATCAAACTAATACTGGATACTAAGTTTTGATAACTAAATGATGGGTATCTGAGTTTTTCTAATAACTGTATAACTGATAGCTGGGTGACTGTTTCTAAAAGTCCTGATCCTGTAGAACTGAACTGAGTTCTATACTGAGTCTGCAACTAAAACTGAAACTGTAATTGTGGGAATGTTCATCTAACCGACATACCCTGATTATAAACTGAGTTGGGGTTTAACTTGTGACCCCAGTTGGAAGGGTGTTAGAACCTTTCCAAGGGATACTAAAAATGGCTGTGAGTTATCTAGCAGGAATATATTTTGTCAAACTTATTGGCAGAAAAACTCGTACAAGATGCATCAACGCTTGTCTGGTAGAAAGATATCTCAACCTACGCTGGCTATGTAGTTCTGTAATGTAGGGATTTCTACTAAGGGTCAAACCCTCTACTGGAAGAAGTGTCCCCATCCTTGGGTTCGCTCGGTACTGATTCCTACTCCTAACTGAATAGACCCTAAACTTATATCTAGACTGTTCTAGGCTTGACTGAACTGTTACTGATCGTGATGTCTAACTGAATTGGACTGAGTTCAGTGAGTTCTGTAACTGACTGAGTACTACGGTTCGTGACATTACTAAGACTATTCTACAGCAACTAAAATTCTAGGTAAATAGCTAGATTTTTGGGTATTGAATACCTCCAGGACTCGATAGCATTAAAAGTAAAACATGGCATGATCATAATAGCATAATGATAGTAGCTTGTTAGACATGTTTTCCTTTTGACATTTTGTCAAACACTTGAGAGGCATGAACTTGTGCACATACTATTATGTCATGATATCATCCTTCAACTTACATGAATATTTTATCAAACACTTGGGGAGCATGAACTTGTGCATATACTATTATGTCATGATTTCACCCTTCAACTCACATGAACATTTTATCAAACACTTGGGGAGCATAATTTATGCACATAATAATAACCAACATGCAAGAATCATGATCACAATCCCAATTCATAAATTAAAGGGTATTTTAACATAAATCCATAGAACACTACAAACATGTTAATTACTTCACATGAAACTTGTCATAAATCATGGATTAGAAACCTAAATAATATCATAATCATGAATACAATCAAATTCAACATGAAATTCATTAAATCAATCAACTTGTAGTTTCAAAAGAGGTTCTTGAACTCCAAGGGTTGAAGGAAACCCTTGGATGAACACCTAACATACCTTGGTAATCAAATTCGTGAAGATTGATGGGGAGTTCTTGAAGCTTGGACTAGAAATTTAATGCCCTAGGGTTTGTTCTTGGGAGAAATTGAGAGAAAGTGAGTGGTCTTTTTCTTAGGATAGTTTAATCTCGTGTTTTAGGGCTGAATAAGAGTGGGGAGGTGACCCAAATACCCCTCTGGATGTGGACTTTTAATTACTGAAAAATGTGCCCACTGACTCACAGACCGACGCACTGCATTGATGGGGTCGACACGATGGCTGACGCGACGCGTCGATATCACATTGGCTCAATGAAATTTGTACTGAATAGTGGAGAAAATATCCTTTGACGTGATAAGCGATGCAATGCATCGAGATAGCATTGACTCACTATTTTCAACATTTAAACAAGCTTCTAACGAGGTCCGAAAATTTTGAAACTCGTCTAAGAACACCCATTGACATCCCTGATCATGAATCGACTTAAAAATTGATATTTTAAGGTCATAAGGGTCATAAATAAAATCATGGAAATACCAAGGTTCTAAAATAAGAGTAAGTGTCATTACTTAGCTGAAATTTTCTAAGTCTGGGACCTCTTTTCATGCTCTAAAGGGTTGAGTTAAGGTAGGATTTTGCGGGGTCTTACACCAAGGTATTGAAGGTTACTGTTATCTAGAAAAAAATGCAGCTCTTCTGGAACATAAAATATACATCAAAACCAAAAGTAGGACACTGAAAAGCTATAACTCAACTATACAAGATATCTTTATACTAGAAACATGTCAAGTAAACTAAATTAAATTGCACCACATACCCATTTATAGAGTACAAAATTTCTGACAAAAGAAAATGTGAGTGAATTATACATGGTAATATACACAGTTTTCACATACGTAATTACAGGTCTCTGGCAATCGCAGGTAATGCAATTTTAAAATCAACCAACAAGGGAAATTTATGAAAGGTAATAAACTATGACACACCTAACTAGTAGTAGAAGTTTTTAAAAGTAAAGGAATGCAGGGTAGAACCTATTATTCTTCGAGGGATTCCGTATAAGAATTCTTCTTGTCAATTCTTATCTCTTATTTCCTTTTTTTCTTATTTTCTATTACTCTTATTTTCGTGTCTCTCTTATTTCTATTATTATTATTTCTTATTTCTTATTTTAGTTCACATCCCATTCCATGTATTACTATGACCTTGTTAACTATCCTTTATCTTGAAGCTGGGGGTCTATCGAAAATAATTTCTCTATTTCTTTAGAGGTATCGATATGGACCACGTATTTTTACCCTCCCAGACCTCACTTGATGGAATACACTGGGTTTGTTGTTGGAATTCTTAATGTACATGGAATATTCCTAAGTTAACCAGAGCTACATGGAATATTCCTAAGTTAACCAGAGCTTAGGCTTTAACATCAGTTCATTGCGTTGGTCAAATATATTACCCACTAAATTGTATCTAAGGTGGCACTATATTATGTCAGCGAAATATTTTTAAGAAAGAAAAGTGAAAATGCTCTATATTATATGTCGGAGAATCATTTTTCTAGAAGAAAAATGTAGACAACCACGTACTTCTATTGTTAGAACTTTAGGTTTCTTCTTTCCTTATGTCATAACAAATAAATAGTGTAGTAAATAAAACTTCAACAGTGTCAGTTGAATACAGATAATGGATCATAAATCACAAGGCTGAATAATTTTATGAACAATAGAGGAAGAACATTTACATCATGAAGTAAATGAGGCTGGAATTGCAGCAGGCTCCCTGGATTCTAGCATTTTATTAAGAAGATACTCAAGTTCCAGAAATTTTAAAAGACCTTTTGTCCGAGGGTTTTTATGGAAACACATGAAGGAAATAGATAGGAGAAAGAATCAGCATCCATATTGCTATAAACTATCATGCAATAGACTACTAGATAGAAAATAAACTAATACTAAGCTGAATGATCATATACTTTAAAATGAAGATAATAGCGAGCTTCTCTGTGACAAATTTTAATCTCATTTGTTGAGTCGTTCAGGACAAACCCAGTTTGTATTCTAGATGATTATGATAGACTCAATTGACTCCACTCAGCATCTTATGAAATAAATAGAAGTAAGTAGCATAGATCACGTCCTGATGTCCAGAGCATCATCACACGAAGGAGTTCATAGACTTGGTAGAATGATATTGAGGAAAAATATAAATTTACCGAACAACATTTTTGGTGAAGTCCAATATATTCTTGATTTGTCGGATTATACAGATCAGTTTTTAGAGGCTTTAAAGGAAGGATTTTGGGGTAAAAGGAAGAGTGGAATAGTATAAGAAGAAAGGGTCTGATGGCCTGCACTATGGAAGATGCGATTTCACTTGAATTTTGAAGAAGAAGATTTAAAAGCGTGTATTGTTGTTCTAGAACTGATCTCTACTTATTAACAGTAAGAAAACAAAGAAGAATTCACAAAAAAACATTTGTTGATGAATTTTTTCTTCTCATGAAACATAAAAGAGGAGAAGTTGGAAAAAATGGCCAGAAGTTAATTTTCTTAAAACTATATTATTCCGACAATCACATGCTCAAGTTCAGGTGATACAAACGCAACTTGCCATGTCACCAATGAGTGTTTGAAAGGCACATTTTGAGAGTAGATATAGTTTTTAATAGTGTAATGACCCGAGAGTACACCTTGGGCATTACACGGTGCTTACGACCCCGTGGGACCACAAGCTAACCCATGAGTTAGTACCTGCTATGAGCAATGAGTAAAATTGATAAACAACATATGCAAAAAATTATCTGAAAATGCCATGAGATTTTAGTACCTGAAAACAATACTGTATCATAGATTTAAATGTTTGAAAACATACTAGCAATATTGATAAAATAATTGATAATAACAATTAAAAACTGACCAACTATTTGTGCTAGTCTGAAAGCTCTAAACTGACTGACTGTGGAGTTAATGGGACAAGCCCTCAACTAACTCTAACTGACTGAATTACTGATCTACTGACATAACTAAATATAATATAACTCATCCTCGAAGGATGAGGACTCACCCCTGCTACTGTTGCTAATGCACTGAAATATCTAAGTACGGTCAGGAATCCAAGCGTCTGGACCTATGATATAAGACATCATAGCGCAAGAAATGAGTATGCTATTAGTATTTTGAATGTACTGGTATGCTAAATGAGGTTGGTTAATATGCATGGGTTCATGTGCATGTAATAATAACTGGCTGAATAACATCAGGTAACTGTATGAGAGTACATGCGAAACTAAAAATACTAAACATGCAAGACCAAGCGTATATCGTATATCTAAAATATTCTGAAACTGTAGTACTGAGATCTGTATCTGAATAACTGATAATTCAGAGTCTAGACTGAAACTGAAGTACTAAATTTCTGATAACTGAATAACTGATAATTATAAGTCATGGTCATATAGAACTGAATCTAGTTCTGTACTGAATACTGAAACTGAGACTGTGGGAGGTATCATCTAACCGACATGCATCAATATGAACTGATTGGGGTCCAACCTGTAACCCTAGTTTGAAGGGTGTTAGTACCGTGCTATGTGTACAAACACTGGTTGTGAGTCACCCTAACTGGCAAGAAGATATTTTGTCAACCCTCACTGGTAGAAAAACTCATTCGAGATGTGTCAACCCTTTTCTGGTAGGAAGATATCTTAACCTACGCTGGCGACGTAGTTTTGTAGCTCGGGGATTTGCTACTAAGGGTCATACCCTAACCTGGCGGGAATACTCCCATCCGTGGGTTCGCTCGGTGCTGAATCCCACTCCTAACTAAAAGACATTAATTACTGAGTTAAACTGAGTTTAACTGAGCCAACAACTGAATATGATACTGATCACTTAATTGGGCTAAGCTGGACTGAACTGACCATTTTAACTGACCGAGTATTACTGCTAATGATATAACTGGGACCTCCTGAAACTACTGAAAACTAAGTAAAGAACTAAATTTCGGGTATCACAACCCCCAGTACTCGATATCATTGACAATTGGACCATACCCATCTTTAAAAGCATAACTAAAAGATCACCATGCACAATTCATTCACTTAGACATTTTGACAAACACTTTGGAGGCATAATCTTGTACATGGCAATAAGCAAGCATGTTAATGTATCATAACTTCAATAATCAATTCACAATTCAAGGGTTTTACATGAGATATACATCAACCAACATACCCTTTACTTTAGATGAAACTTCCATTTTCTGAACATAAAACTTAAACAACAACACATATATGGAAAAAAATTCAATATAAATCACGTGAAACTCATAACTTGAATTTAAAAGCGGTTCTAGGACACCAAGGGTGGAAGGGACCTAAGGATGAACATCTAACATACCTTGGTTTCGGAATTATTGAGAATTGTTGGTGAATTCTTGAGATTTGGACTTGAACCTTGATGAACCTAGGGTTTGCTCTTTAGAGAATTTTACGAAATAATGAGTGAATATTTCTTTTTGGAAGGCTTAATTTCGTGTTATGGCTGAATAATGTAAGGGGAAAATGAATCAACTGCCCCCACAAACCCGTAATTTAATAAACAAAAATGTGCCTAGTGACGCAATGGGTGACACGCCGCATCGAGGGTGACAACACGATTACCAATGTGATGCATCCTGATCGCGTTGGCTCACTATTTTGTTTATACAACATGCCTCAAACAATGTCCGAAAATACCAAAACTCACTTGAGATGACCTATAGACAACCCTGACCATGAATCAATTTAAAAATCGATAGTATAAGGCCAGGAAGTTCAAAATAAAATTCATTGAAGTTAAGGGGCCGAAATATGGCTAAGTCTTTAACACTTAGCTAAATTTTCTAAATCTTTAACCCCTTTAGTATACAACATAAGACTGAAATGAGCTAAGATTCTTATGGGGTCTTACAATATCTCCCCCTTGAGAGCATTCGTCCTCGAATGAGACTGACTGAACTAAGAAGTATAGAGGAACTGAGGTTACATGCTTGAGCATGCCTGACTGAAGCGTGACTACATGACTGGGTCTGACATATGATGACTAACCAAACTGATTCGTGAATATATGGATGACATAAGAATAATATGCAGTTGGAGCTGAGTATGGAAATGAGGGATTCTAAGGAAAATTATTACCTTATGCTGAGAATATCGAAGAACTTGAGATAATTTACTGAACATGCGTGAATGGGATTATGAGATCATAACTGAGTCTGAAACGTGATACATGAACTGGACCTCATGAACTTAGCTGATTTCTGGAATACATCCAATGACATGAGAATGGTTATATGGCTGAGATAGGAACAAGATAATCAACTTATGAGCTATCATTACCTCCAGATGGATCTAGTTTTGTAAAGAAAATATGAGAGGTTTATTACATGAAAAACTTGGGGCATTACGACATCTCCCCCTTAGGATAGTTCATCCCTCAAATGATATTGACTTGGTTGAAATATTAATAAAAACTGAGATGATGTACTGGACACTTATAGACTGAATTATGACTGAATATCTGGGATCTGAAACCAAGGCCTGAGGAATAGAGTATCCATGACACAAATTTATCATAGAAATCAAATTTGAAGGTATACATAACAAAAATCTAAAATTCGTTGATCATTGAGAGTGTAATATGAATACTAGAATCGAAAATATGATAAAGCATGAGTACATGAGTCATGAGCTGCATGACCTAAGCTTGGAGTTCATAAATTCATGGAATATGATTCGGATTACTGGGTAAACTGGAACTCCTTATACTAGGGACTAGAAGCGTACATGATTTTATGGAAAGTGCATGAATTTGGGCTATGATCATAGAGCTGACATATAAGCCATGAGTAAATATCATGATAACTGAAGCATAAAGGTTGAAATAAGAATGGGTCGGGCACCTTCCTCCCAACTGTTATTCTACAATACACTGGCATCACTACTAGAATCTAAGAGACTGACTTGGCTACTTGTTCTACCATTTCCACCTTAGCTTAAAGCCATCATTTTAAGTTTGGAAACCACTTAATCAATACGTCTAAACTGAATTGCCACTACTTTACTCTAGAATCTGGGGTATAGTAATACACATAATTGGTAAACTCACCCTGAATGACTATGCCCGATAATGTAAAACTTGTTGCTTGTACTTTCTTCTGAGATACAAATCTTATCCTTCTATGGCCCCAACAATAATCATGTAACAACTTAAAATTGACTAGCTTAGAATTTCCAACTCTTCTTTTTACTAGCACAATCTTCAAATGTTCGATTCTAACACATAACATGGATATCCCCAAATCTTTAATAACTATACTACCTTCATCATAACCTACAAATATCACATATCTAAACTTATATTTCTTCTTAAACCATGAGAACTACTATTACACCTGAACATCTGACATTAACATCTTATAGTCCTTAATGGAGCTGGTGGTAACATCAATTACTATATCAATAGCCCCATTCAACCTTAAAACTCAAGGATACTACACAAGTACACCCACACCATCATGCTTAGATTATATTCTTGCATATACTATTTTCAAGCCTACTGATTCACCTTTCATACAACTAGCCCCACAGATACATAGTCCACCAAATTTAGATAACACTATCCCCACTTTAATGCCGCTAAACTTCAGGATTCATGCTTCTAAATCTAGGCCATCTACCATCATAGAATTCTAGGAAGGGCTCTAAAAATATATCTGACCCCTAAGAACTGAGGTACTACCTCTCCATTCAATGATCGATTCATTCAAAAACTGAAATTGAATGACTCTATTTCTGAAATCAACTACAGTATTTTTTTAATATGGTAATCGAGTTATTTCTGCATAACTGTCTGGTTGGAATAGGTCTACCTACTGAAGTAGACACTGAGGAGGGCTCTACTAGAGTATCGAGACTGACACTAAAATTAACAACTATATACTAAGTTAAAAAAGAAAGCAAGGCTCCGGGGTCTAATAAAGCATAAACTCAAAGATTATGAAAGGCCTATAACGTACCCGTAACTATATCAGGAGAACTTTCCTAATCATATGTGGATGGAGTGCATAAAGTTTGTTCTGATGTTGACTGGTGGCACTAGAAGTGATGCCCTGCTGAGTCGGGCGATCAAATGGGACTAGAGGACGGTTGGACTGCCCCTGTTGGTGAAAATCCTTTCCCCTCTGAGCCATTACTCTACACGCCCATAGCTTGTGGCATACATAACTATATCCAAAACATACATCACTACAAGCTCTACACACCTTTATGATTCCTACCACATTCATCGCAAAATAGATGGGTACGATCAATGTTCCAACTACCTTGTGACTTAGAACCTAGTGATCTATCTCGACTATTATACTCAAACTTAGGCACTGGTGTACTGGTTGAAGGCAGAGCTGGGGCTGATAATTTTTGGCAGAATTGGGAGTGGTTACTACCCTTTAACCTTAGCTTAAAATTACCTGTTCTGCCCTCTTGTTCTTTCTCTGTTTCTTTCTACGCTCCCCCTACTCACTCAGTTAAACATAAATCAAAAGCCTAGATAGGACAACAACCTACAAATTTCTCTAAGAAACTACTGAACAAGCTAAGGTAGTAAAAGCAACTCTGAATTTGGCGTGAGAGACATGCTTGTCTAGGTAATCTTTCTAAACGGGCGAAGGTGCGGGTTGATTCTCGTTTCTTCTTCCGTTCGTCTTTCTAGGAGGCATATTCTTTAAACGAAAGGAAGATTGGAATTAGATAGAGAGTTTTACTTGAGCACATGCTCATTCGCACGATTTGAACACTAAAAGAAAGGAACTTTCCCTAAAATGCCTCGTAGCCTTTTGTCCATAAGTATGGCACGTTTCACGCCCATGCACAAGACTTTACTCGACGTGGATTTCAGACTCCCTAGGATATTTTAAAATGTTAGGCTCTAATACTAAGTTTGTAATGCACTGAGAGTACACACTGGGAATCACACGGTGCTTACGGCCCCATGGGACCACAAGCTAACCCATGAGCTAGTACTTGTTGTAAGCATTAAGTAAAATTAACAAAAAACATATGCGAAAATTATCTAAAAATGCCATAAGATTTTAGTATCTAAAAACAATGCTTAATCATGGTTTTAAATGTCTAAAAACGTACTGGTAATACTGCTAAAATAATTGATAATAACAACTGAAAACTAACTATCTATACTAGTCTGAAAGCCTCTAAAGTAACTGTAGAGTTGATGGGACAAGCCCCCAACTAACTCATACTGATTGAATAACTGATCTACTAACGTGGCCGAATATAAGATAACTTGTCCTTGAAGAATGATGACTCACCCCTGCTGCTGCTTCTGATGCATTGAAATGTCTAAGTATGATTGGGAATCCGATCATGTGAACCTATGGTATAAGATATCATATCCTAAGAAATGAGTATGCGATCAGTACTTTGAATGTACTGGTATACTAAATAAGGTCAGGCTAATATTCATGGGTTCATGTATGTAATGGTAACTGGCTGAATAACATAAGGTAACTGTATGAGAGTATATGTGAAACTGAAAATACTAAACATGCAAGACCAAACATATATCGTATATTTGAAATAGTTTGAAACTATAGTAATAATATTTGTAATTGAATAACTGAAAGTTTAGGCTAAAACTGAAGTACTATATTTTTATAAATGAATAACTGATAACTGTAAGTCATGGTCGTGTAAAACTGAACTAAGTTATGTATTGAATATTGAATACTGAAACCAAGACTGTGGGAGGTATCATCTAACCGACATGCCCCAATATAAACTGATTGGGATCCAACTTATAACCCTAATTAGAAGGCTGTAGTACTGTGCCATGGGTACTAACACTGGTGGTGAGTTACCCTAACTAGCATGAAGATATTTTGTCAAGCCTTACCGGCAGGAAAACTCATACAAGATGTGTCAACCCTTATCTGACTGGAAGATATCTCAACCTACGCTGACTACATAGTTTTGTAACTCAGAGATTTGCTACTAAGGGTCATACCCTAACTTAGCAAGAATGACCCCATCCTTGGGTTTGCTCGGTGTTGAATCCTACTCTTAACTGAAAGACATTGATCACTGAGTTAAACTGAGCTTAACTGAGCCAACAACTGAATATGATACTAATCACTTGACTGGGTTAAGCTGGACTAAACTCGCACTGACCATGTTAACTGACCGAGTATTACTTCTAATGATGCGACTGAGACCCTTCTGAAACTACTGAAAACTAAATAAATAGCCAAATTTTAGGTATCACAACCCCCAGGACTCAATATCATTGACAATAGTACCGTACTATAACTTTAAAAGCATAACCAAAGGATCACCATGCACAATTCATTTACTTAGACATTTTGTCAAACAATCTTGTACATGGGAATGAATCAATTAAAAAATCGATAATCTAAGGCCGAGAAGTTTGAAATAAAATTCATCGAAGTTAAGGGGCCACAATATGGCTAAGTCTTTGACACTTAGCTAAATTTTCTAAGTCTTGTACCCCTTTTGTATGCATCATAAGACTGAAATGAGCTAAGATTCTTCCTGGGGTCTTACAAATAGCTTATATGCTTAGTTTAGGTGTCAAAATGAATTTTTTTTGACAAGTTTAGTTATTGTGCATGTTTTCAGCCTTAACTTTATGTGCAAACTATACAAAATTGAGATAACATAGAAAGAAAGAATATAAAATGGGTGGTTACCTAGCTTTAATAATATAGATCAACCACACTAGGCTAAGGCCAATGAAGTGATTCAAAAGATTTTGGAGGACAACTCTTCCCACATATAAACAAGGGCACTCTCAGCAGGAAAATTAGGTTGATCAAGTGAAATCTTCTGTTCCTATGGTAATTGGACCTCCAATTCCTATTAAAAACTTTTCCGACAAAGCCAAATTGATGAATTTGACATAGATGACATATCAGTTAAGTGAAATTCCAGATTATAAACAAGGAAAAAAACACCAAGAACTTAAAAAAATAGATCCACCTAGCAGCAGCACTACAAATAGCATGAGCAAGTAAGTCCACGAAATTGACCTTTCCGGAGCCCTAGATAGATTATGGAGGAAATGGTTGATTTTAAGGACCCCAAGGAAACACAAAGCCACAAAATATTATGCAAGAGGACAGAAAGAGTAAGTCTAGCCATAAGAAATATACAATAGAGAATAAGCACACCATTGCCATGCCTACTGAAGGAGGCCCCACAACGAACACCCCTGAAGAACCCAAACTAGTGAAAAATGAATCTAGTGAATATGATTCAGAAAAAAAATCCAAGAGGAGATTCACATTTCTGATAAGAGGTATAGAGAGAACAATGAAGAGTGCAATTCCACTTATAAAAAGGAGCCTATTAGTTCCTTTTCACCACAAATCTCGTGTAATGAACATGAAGTGAAAGATGCAGTAACATGTCATAAAATACCTTGATTATAAGAGGAAATCTATCAGCAAGAAGTACAGGTATAAGGGTACGTTAAGCTTTAGTATAATTATTAGAGCCAAAGGAAAGCTAAGCAATCTGTACTACCCCCTAAAACTTTAATGATTAGTGAAATTATATGGAACGCTAGGGATGTAAAATCAGGAGGAGCTTTTAAAGGATTGAATTTTAAAAAATTGTGTACAATTTACCATTTATTGCATTACAAGATCCTTTGTGGATGCTATTGATATTCGAAGGTATAAGAGGATCTTTGATTTTGAAGGCTACCATTTCAACTGTAATTGAAGATTTGGTTATTTGAGATTTCTCTCTCTATAAATGTTTTTTGATAATCGATAATTGTGTTCTTCAGCAATAAGGGAGTGCTGGCAACCTTAAAAAATTACAAGGGCAAGTAATCATAATTATAGAGAGCCTAAAAAATCTACTAGCTGTTATACTTCATATGTACCCTCCTCTTTGCACCAAAAATACAAAGTGGTTATGCAGTTTTTGTTAAGTTTCTGTATTGTTTTGGTAATATTCTCAAAACACTTGTTGTTTCTTTCTATCCAAAGGGACCACCATATGCATGAAGTGATTATTCTCCACCATTTTTCCTGAGTCTTGCTCCCCTTTCTCCACACCCAACAACTTAAGAGATCTATGGTATACTCTGGCATTACCCATGATCTTTGGATAAGGTTGAGAAATATGTGCCATACCTGGATAGTGACTCTATAATGGAGGAACAAATGGTTGTTTGTTTCTTTTTTTTCATTACAAAAAAAAATGTAAAGACAATCTGAACCACCCCCCCCCCCTTTTCAAATTCTCTTGAGTTAGACATGCTCATCTACACATCAACCATGCGAAATACTTTACCTTGGTTGGAACATTACACTGCTATGCTCTTAGGTTGTACCATAAAATCTCTTTTGTAGAGTCTTCCAACAGAAAACCTCCCATCTTTTTCATGCCTCCATCTTATAGTATTAGGTTCAACATTTAGGCCAGAGAAATCATTCAATCTCTGTAGTAATTCAACAATTTCTACCTGCCAATCATACAAAAGCATCATAAAAGTGATGTTCCACCCTAGGGGATACCAAGTCTCAACAAATAGATTCTCCCGAGTTTCTACAAAAAAGAGAAAAAATCTGTAAAGGCTTTCATAAGAGAATCTTGACCAATCCATTTGTCTTTCTAGAAGTGAATCCTATTACCCTCTCCCACCTCGAAACATATATTCTTATTCAGTTACGACTATAAATTCCTGATAGTCCTCCACATTGAGGCCCCATAGGTATTGGTCACAAGATTAAAGGTCGAATAATCAGCTTGCCCATACTTATGATAACTTCCTTCCGGAGGGAATGGACTTCTTTACCAAATATCCATAGCCACTTTGATAATAAACACCTATTTTGTGACCCCAGGTTCTTAATACCAAGTCCACCTGATTGTTTACTAAGTTGTGCAGTTTGGAACTTCACTAAATGGATGCCCTTCCCTTTCTTATTTCCTAACCAAAGGAAGTCCTTCCTTAATTTATTCAGTCTTTCTTCCACCTTAACAATAAGTGAAAAGAGAATTATGACATCAATAGGAAGCTCATCCAAAATAGAGTTGATCAAAGTTGTTCTTTCTCCCAAGGATAGATATTGAGACTCTAAGTGGATGATTTCTTCTTAGTCTTCTCCACAATTCCATCCCATAGCTCAGTCTCCTTATGATTATATCCCAAGGGCATTCCCAGATAGTAAGTTGGGAAATTTTTAAACTTGCAACTCAATATATTAGCTAGACCTTGGATGTTAATAGCTTCTTTTACTTGAAATATGCCGTTCTTTATCCAGTTAACACAAAGTCCTCACACTGCTTGAAAAACTACTAAATAACCCTAATAAAGCACACCTATTTTGATTTAACCTCGCATAACAACACAATATCATCTGCATAAAGGAGTTGGAAGATTTGTAATTCTTCACCAGCTTGATTGCCCATCTTGAAACCTTGCAACTAACTTATCTGTGCAGCCAACCTCAATATGCTTTAAGCCCCCTGTATATCTAGGATGAAAAAGAAAGGGAAAATAGGGTCGCCTTGTCTTAACCCTCACCCTCTCTCTGGAGGAAAATAACCAACAGGTTTTCCATTAATCAAAATACAGAACCTGACAGTTTTGATACAAAAGCTTATCCATTTTACCCTTTTTTCTCCAAATATCAGATGTCTCAAAATATTAATAAGAAAGTCCCAGTTCATAAGATCATAAGCTTTTTCAATGTCAAGCGTATCCATGATACCTAGAGCTTCAACTTTGAGCCTTGAATCCACATATTCACTAGCTATTAAAGCAACATCCATGATCTGCCTCCGTTGGAAGAAATCCATTTATTGTTTGTTGCGTAGCTTGCTAATTACCTTCTTCAACATTTTTTCCAGAATCTTGGAAAAATTCTTATAAACTCCACTAATGAGTCTTATTGGTTGAAAATCTCTAAGTTTAGTTGCCTCAGATTTCTTTGGGATGAGAGCCACAAAAGTAGCATTGAGACTCCTCTCAAATTCATGCCTCTCATAGAAAAGATTGACAACATTCATAATATCTACCTTCAACAACTCCCAAAAAGTTAGAGAAAAACTCATAGGAAAACCATCTGGGCCTGGAGCTTTATCACCCGAACATTACTCAATACAATTCAACACTTCTACCTCTTCAAATTAACTTTGTAGCCAACTTCTTTCTTCCTCATTAATACACTTTGCTCCATGTAATTTGAACTTAGGTCTCCAAGGTTCAATTTCTTTATACAGTTTCTAATAGAAACTAATAATCTCCCTCTTGATCTTATATGGTTCTTTGATAAAATTCCCCACCACCATCAAAGCATTAATAAAATTAAACCTTTTGTGAGCTGTGGCAACCCTGTGGAAAAATTTGGTATTTTTATCATCCTGCTTTAGCCACTGTATCCTAGACCTCTGCCTCCAAGTTATTTTCTCTTGTCTAGCAACTTTCTCAAATTCCATAGAAACGTTAACCATTTGTATAAGCTCATCCTCTGTTAAAAGTCTCAACTTCTGAATCTTCTCTAGGTCTAATATTTGATGTAGGATTTCTTCATTCCTCTGTTTCCAGTTGTTTCTACATGCTAATCTCCACTTCTTCAATTTTAGTTTCATTATTCTTAGTTTTGAAACTAGAACAGAGGATCTTGTACCAACTATATTGAAATCCAACTACCATTCTTTGACTTTACCAATAAAACCATCTACTCTCATTCACCATTGTTCAAATTTAAAGTATGACTTTCTCAAATTCAATCCACTTCAATCAAGCATAATGGGATTATGGTCTGATCCAATTTTGGGGAATAGGTTTTGTTTGATTTATGTGAAAGATTCATCCCATTAAGAAAAATATAGGAATCTATCAATTCTGGAAGACAAAGTATGACTGCATCCTCTTATCTAAGTAAAATAGCCCCCAATAGTGGAGGATGAAAAAATTCATCTCATTCATCCAGTCTGTGAACTCATTTATGGATCCCATTATATTATACACTTCTTCCCTCTCACCAGGATATCTTATGACATTATAATCACCATAAGCCACCCAAGTTCCATTATAAGTTTCTTTTATGTTGCTCAATTCGTGCCGTAACTCTCTTCTGATAATAGTATCACATGAAGTATAGATTGCACTAAGAAACTATGTGACCTGGTTGATGCCTTCAAACTTTACTGATAGAATTTGGTTATCTTCTACCACCAATTCCCCCTACAGTATCTCTTATCCTACATCACTATTATCTCGCCCCTTCTACCAATTGCGTTTAAGTGATAGTCCCTGTAACACCCCATATTTTTGTGCTAGAATTTAAACCATCGTTCCTATGTGTATAAATGTTAATATCATGATTTTTATATTAATACATATGTAATTATCATTATCATTATTTATTAAATGCTCTCGAAGTGAAAGATGTTAATAGAATTTACTTAGAATAAAGTTGAACTAAGAACCTTAGATTCGTCCTAAGTTTGGTGTTAGATTCTACAAGGGTCAACTTTGAAAGTGTTTAAATTTTAATGTATGTAAAATTTTCCATCTAAATAACCACCAAATTGTAGGTAATTGAATCAACTTTCCAACGATACCAATTTTACCTTAATTTGATACCCGAGTGAAAAGTTATAGCATTTTTGTGTGAGGCAGTAAGCTGTTGCGATTACACCGCTCGGTGGTGCCTATAGCGGTGGAACCAATAGTGCTCAGTGGTAAGCCTTAAAGTTGGAATTATCCTAAATAGTAGGTCGCTGCGATTACACCACTCAGCGGTGCCTATAGCGGTGAGATCAATAGCACTTAACAGTGAGCCTCAAAATCAAGATTTCTGCTAAAACTTTTAATTTTGAGGGACAGTCTTGTCTTTTCGCATATCAACATAGGTCATAAAAGCACTATTTTAAGCATTCATTAGTGAATTATTTGCCCTCCTTCTCCTAGTTTACTCTCAAGAACAAACCTTAATCAATCCTCTTCAAGATCATCCATTCTATCACCTCCTCTTCAAGAAAAAACCAAGAATTTAGGGTTCCTAATCCAAAAAGCTCAAGAAAAGCATTCAAGAACATTCCCAAGGCTTCAAGGTCAAGCTTTTACATCAAATCAAGCATAATAAGGTATGTGGAGTTATGAAAAAAGATACTCCTTTCATCCTTATGCCCAAAACTAGCTTTTAAAGATGAATTTACATGAATTGCAATTAGGCTTCATACCCAAAGTATCTTATTTTGAGTTATGGATTTGTAAAGTGATTGAAGTATGAAATTTCAAATTTGTTTAATTTAAAGAATTCTCTTTTATTATTTGAATACCATGATTATGACTTGAGACATTGATTACAGATTTCTAGTTGAGTTTAAGCATGATATTGTGATTTTGATTTCATTATCTTGATATTGTTGAAGTATTTCAAGAAGTATATTGAGCATGACGTTTTTCTATGAATTTACATAAGTTTAAAGCATGGGTTTTACGCCCTAAGTTTTAGTATTGATATTTCAAGAAGATTATGCTTTTAAGCACCCTATGATTAGTGTATATTAAGATTTTGAACAAGATTGGATCTTTTGATCCTCAGTTAAGATATGGAATCTACTTTATAGTTTTGATTAGAGCTTAAAGTGAATAGATGCATAACTAGTTTTCATTATAAACCCCTATGCTGGTTTTAAAGTGGATTTCCTACAGAATGAGCATACAGATTAAAGGGAGTGGTATTTAGCACTGAGTTGGGTATGATTCCAAGTCTCATGCCCCAGAACTACGAGCCAACATAGGTTCAGATTTTTAGATTATCCCCATTTATATAGATGCAGCTACAAATTATGTCACCCGGCTCAGGTTACACTCCTTGGTAAGATTATGACACCTCTCCCCAATGTGAGGTTTTTACCTTTGGAGAACTAGATGTTGGACTTCATGTTAGCTCACATGGTTTATGTCGGTTAGAAAAACCTCTAACAGAAAAGGTTTTTAGAAGAAACTCCCTAAGTCCTAAAACAGAATAAAAAACAACTTTTAGAAATGAAGTGTAAAGGCTCACAATTTTACTCAGATATTGTTTCACATTAGACATTAGCTATGAGATTTTTAGCTTTCAGTTTATAGATGATAAAGGTGAGTCCTTTTACACTTAGCCTGCATGATTTGAAAATAGACTTGACTTCAGTCCTACTTATTCCACTAGAAATAGTAATGATATAGCTTTTAGGACTAAGTGTTATTACTCATAAGATTTATACAGTATTGTAAGACCCCGCAAAATCCTAATCTTAATTCAGTTCTTTAGGCTTGTCCAGGGGTCCCAGACTTAGAATATTTTAGCTAAGTACTCAAACTTAGTGTCATTTTAACCTATGAAGGTTGGCAGTCTAATTTCACAACCTTTACATCTATTAAATATTAATGTTTAGGTTGATTCATGATCAGGAATGTCCAAAGGTGTTTCCGGACAAGTTTTAGATCTTTCAAACTTCGTTTGAAGCTCCTTTGGAATCCTAAAATAGAGAATCCATACAATCTTGGCGCGCCGCATTGACTATCGCATTGATTACTATTTTCTCCAACTACCAACGTCCAATTCCAGTGAATCGACAAAAATATAGCGTGACCCATTGGCTATCACATCGATGTCATCGACTGCCGCGTCGACCTGCGTATCGGTAACCAAGTTTTCAGTCATTAAAATACCATGTTCTTGGGTGTATTTAGGTCTTTTCCCTCAACCCTCAGCCCCCAAAACACGAAATTAAACTCCCTATAGAGAAAATATAGTCATTCTTTATCAAATTTTCTCAACAAAACCCTAGAAGATTTAATTTCAAATCAAGAACTGAAGATTTAATCATAAACTTTCAGAAATTCTTCAACGGTATGTGAAGTGTTCATCCAAGGGTTCCTTCCGCCCTTGGAGTCCAATAATCTCTTTTGAACTTCAAGTAATAGATTTTATAATTTCCATGGTTGGAATTAAAGTGTATCCATGATTTTTATTTCGATTAAATTCCTAATTCATGATTTTATATATATATATATATATATATATATATATATATATATATATATATATATATATATATATATATATATATATATATATATATATATATATCATGTGAAATTGATAATTATGTGTGTAGATTCATGTGAATCCATGATAAACCCTTGACTTGTGAAATTAAAGATGAATTATGATGCTTACTGATTATTCAATACTATGTGCATATACTATGCTCACCAAGTGCTTGATAAATTATCCATGTGAACTATTAAGAGAATGAAATCATGTCAGGTTAGCTTATTTGCAAGTTATATCATACAAGTGTTTGTCAGATTGCCCTAATGAATGAATGCTGATCAAGTTCATAGTTTACATGTTTCATGTTATGCCATGTCTCTTAATTTATGCTATTGAGTCCTGGGGGTACTTGTACCCGACAATTTAATTGATTACCTAGAGCCATGGTCAGTCATAGAATAGTATCAGCTATGACATGATCAGTAGTAATCTTAGTCAGTTATAGAACTCAAAAAAACTCAGTAGAATCCATATTAGTCCAGTCTAATTTAGCATCCAGTTTAGACCTCAGTAAACTCAATCAGCAAATAGAATTCAGTAGTACTCCGTCAGTCAATGAAACTCAGTGAACTCAGTTCAGTATAGCTAAATAGTAGTCTCAGTAATTGTTCATTCCAGCCTAGTACAGACTAGAAATTAGTTTAGTGTCTATCAGCTGGGAGTAAGATTCAGCATCGGGTTAACCCAAGGATGGGGCATTCCTGTCAGCAGAGGGTTTGATCCTTAGCAGCAATCCCTACGTTACAGAACTACATAGCCAACGTAGGTTGACGTATCTTCATGCCAGACATTATGAGAGTTAATACTTCTCATCTGATATATCCTGCCAGCGAGGGTTGACATAAGAACTTCCTGTCAAAAAGGCTTATCTCATAGCTTATCTTTAACTGTGGCATGGTATTGACACCCTTCCAACTGGGGTTATAGGTTGAACCCCAAATAAGTTAGAGAAGGGTCATGTTGGTCAGATGTTTACGTCCCATATTTTTAGTTCCAGTCTCAGTCTCAGAATAAAACTCAGTTCAGTTCTACAGATTTAGGACTATCAGATATAGTCACTCAGCTCAGTACGGAACTTAGTATGGTTCCACAGTTTTTAGAACTGTTAGATACAGTTATTTAGATAATTAGTAATACAGTATTTGTAAATTTAGATATAGGTTATCAGTATTATAATTCAGTACTCAGTATTAGTAAGATCTCAGTTACAGTCTATGTATTCATGCATGTATGCTTACTCAGTCATACTCATGTTATTCAGTTATTATTGTGCATGCATATAAACCTATGCATATCAGCCTACCTCACTGAGCATACCAGTATATTCAAAGTACTAACACATGTTTTTTTTGTGCTATGATGTCTAATATCATAGGTTCAGATGCACGGGCTCTAGAGCACCCTTAGCAGTTTAGGTTCTTAGCTTTTAGAGTAGTGGTGAGTCCTCATAGTTTGAGGACACGCTTATTATTTACAGTACTTTAGTTTTATTTCAGTAGATGGGGTTAGTTAGGGGCTTGTCCCATCAAATCCACAGTTCATGCAGTTAGAGGGTTTTTTAGACTATAGTATTTTTAGATAGTTGTTCAGTTTTTTAGTACTTATATTCAGTTTTGGTATTGTTATGCCCTATCAGTATTATTTACAGATTGAAACTTATAGCATATTTCTACCTTATTCTATATATTATTCAGTATTATTGTTCAGTTATTACAATAGGTACCAGTCATGGGTTAGCTTGTGGTTCTTCGGGATTATGAGCACTGTATAACATCCAGGGTATAGACTTGGGGCGTTACAAACTTGGTATCAGAGCCTAAGGTTCAATAGTGTCCTAGGAAGTCTAAAAGCTATATCTAGTAGAGTCTTGTGTTTGGGTGTGTTGTGCGCCACACTTATGGGCAAGAGGCTACGAGATGTTTTTGGAAAAGTTTCCCTTCTTTCAGTATTCATGTCATGTGAGTGAGCACAAACTCAAGTTAAACTCTCAGTTTAGTTCCTTTCTTCCTTATACTTCCAAAACATGCCTTCCCGAGAAGCTAATGAGAGGAGTAATGAAAATCAGTCAGCCCCTCTACCCATTCAGGTAGATCCCCTGAATGAGCATGTCTCCCACTCTGAATTTAGAGTTGCTTTCACCGCCTTAGCTTATTCAATAACTGCTCAGAAAAATAAGTTGGCCATTATCCTGTCAAGGCTTATGGTTCATGCTTTGTAGAGTGGGGATAAGAGGTATAGGAAAGAAAGGAGAAAGAATAAGAGTTCCAGAATATCTAGGCTAAAAAGTGGCTGAACAAATCAACTCTGCCAGCAGTGTGGCAAAAAACACCAGGGTATCTACAGAGCTGGCAGCGATGTTTGTTTCAAATATTGCAAGCCAAGCCACAGAGTCAGACAGTGTCCTCAGGTTAGTTGGTAGAGTCAGCATACCTGTCCCCCAGCTTAGTCCGATCGCCCGAATCAGTAGGGTGCCTATTCCAGTGCCACCGATGGGCTGCTCCGAAATAGACTCTATGCTCTTCAGCTCAGACAGGATTAGGAAAGTGCTCCTGATGTGGTCACTGGTATGTTATAAGTTTATCATTTGTATGTTTACACTTTGATAGATCTAGGATCTTCCTTGTTCTTTGTTACTCCACATATAGCAGTTGATTTCAGAGTCAGTTCAGAAATTCTAGTAGAGCTTTTCTCAGTCTCTACCTCAGTTGGTAAATCAGAACTGTCTGATTATGATATCTCAGAAAGTCACTTCAGCAGATTTATCCGAATTAGAGATAACTGATTTTGATATCATTCTCAACATGGATTGACTTCATTCCTCCCATGCCTCAGTCAACCGTAGAAATAGAATTGTCCAATTTCAGTTTTTGAATGAACCCGTCCTAGAGTGGAAGGGTAGTACTTCAGGACTTAGGGGTCAACTTATTACTTACCTTCGGGCTAGAAAGATGACATCAAATGGATGTATCTACCATCTCGTTTGAGTCCAAGACTCTAGTTCAAAAACCCCTACTCATGAATTAGTATCAACAGTAGGTGAATTCCTAGATGTCTTTACCGAAGATATTCCTGGAGTTCCTCCCAAAAGGGAAATTGATTTTGGAATTGATCATCTCCCAGATACTCAGCCCATATCTATCCAGCCATACAAAATGGCTGCAGTCGAACTCAAATAATTGAAGAAATAGTTAAAGGATCTCCTAGATAAGGGATTCATCAGAATCAGTGTGTCCTTATGGGGCACGCCAGTCTTATTCATGCATAAGAAAGATGGTTCTCTCAAAATGTGTATAGACTACCATCAACTAAATAAAGTCACGGTCAAGAACAAATATCCACTCCCCAGAATCGATGAGTTGTTTGACCAACTTTAGGGTGTCAGTTATTTCTCAAAGATACACCTCATATCAGGCTATGATCATCTCAGAGTCAGGGAAAGTGACATCCCAAAAGCATCTTTCCAAACTCAGTACAACCACTTTAATTTTTTTGTCATGTCCTTTGTTCTTACCAATCCCCCAACAACCTTCATAGACTTGATGAACCATATGTTTAAGAAACACTTGGATATATTCATCATATTCTTCATAGATTACATTCTTATATATTCCTGTAGCGAGCATCATCATGCGGATCTTCTTAGAATCATATTCCAGACTCTCAAAACCCATTATTTATCATGATATCTATTCATATATTACATGTCAGCTCTATGATCATAACTCATATTCGAGCATGCTAGCAAAATTCATGTACGCTTACAGTTCCTAGTATAAGGAATTTTGATGTTGGGCGTATTTACACACCTGAAGTACTATAATTTACCCATATTTTAGCTAAGTTTTAAGGATAAAATATATAATTCCTGCACTTTTAGTCCTTTTTCCTGTAAGTGAGCTAACCAACATGATTAGCAAGTTTTCAAGTATAAATGATGAAGATTTCAGCATTTTATGGAAATTGTATGCCAAAGGAAACTTCACGTAAGAAGGAAGGCAGCTTCTGGAAGCTTGTGGACTGAAAGTGATGCATGGAGAACTTGTCCCGTGCAAAAACAGCATTTATAAAGACTTGGGGATCAGCAGTAACTTAGTAGGATTAGGACAAGGATAAAAACCCTATTTCAGTAGGACAAGGATAAAAATCCTATTTCAGTAGGACTAGGACAAGGGTGTTATAAAAACCCTTATTTGCTGAATTTTTCAGCATTCAATCAATTTCCGCCACCCTCTTCCTTATTCCTCCCTATTCGATCCTTTCCCCTTTTCCTCACAGAATTCGTGGTTGACATTATTTTTATTTTATTCGACATTTAGTACTATTCACGTTACTTTCTGACAGAGAAAGCACGACCCTTGTGACCAACATGAGATCATGATGATGTTTATTGCGATCTCCGTTGAAATTATGAGTAGCTAAACTTCTCTATTAGGGTTATGGAAGCCTTATAAGATACTATCTATTGCTATGAGTTTGTGAATTCATGATACATATGCTACTTATATCATTACTCTCTTCATCTTAATTGAATTCTTGTGGTTACAAACATATAGAATAAGCCAGTATAGCATTAACTTATTCGAAAGAAAAGTTACATGTCTGGAAAAGAGAGAGTGACAAGGAAATAGGGCTACCAACCCTATTTAAAAGTTAGTGCCGTAACTGGATTAACATCTTGGAGAATTCGTACCATTAGTTATACGCTTTAAGCTCGAAAGAGTTAAAGTGAGATAATCCTTGATGGTCAAAATACGCCTGGATTTACCATAGAATACGAATCTCTATAAGTGCATGCATGTAACTCATATCTAATAGATATGTAGAACTCATAAGGTGGACATAACCCTAACTTACAATTCTCATTGATTAAAAACTTACTAACCAAAACATTCTGATTTTTTACTTTGCTATTTTGATACTTTTAATCCACATCATAAACAAATCCCCCCTTTCCGTAGAATTTTCGACCAACAGTCTACTAATAGTTGCATACTTAGTGATCGAGTATTCCCTGTACGATTCGACACCCAACCCAGTTGGGTTCTATATTTGACGACGACCGCTTACACTCTTACGAGAGCTGTAGTTTGAGCGTTATCAAATTTCAGTTCACACGGTATTACAAACCATGTTTCAGGAATATAGAAACTCCAGACTCAGGTTATGCAGCTTATGACTCATGTACTCATGTTATGTTTTACAGTATGCTCAGTCCCCATGCCTCATTCTACCCTCCTAACGAATCAGCTAAATTCAGATCATGACATGTATATCCTCAACCTTAATCTTTTTGTAGATCCACCCAAGATGTTGATATTCTATCCCACAGGCCTCAGTTAAGTGTCGAGTTTGATATAGTATTCGGTATGTAGTACTCAGTATTCAGCCTCAAAATTCAGTAAAGAACTCAGATAGTTCTACATAATCATAGATATTAGTTATCAATTGCTTAGCCATCAGAATCCAGTACTTTAGTATTAGTCTAAACCTCAGTTACCAGTATCCAGTTATCAGAACTTAGTATTTAATTCCAGTATGAGTCCCAATTACAATCTCAATTGCATTCTTAGCTACTATTTAGTTACCCAGTCCCATTCTAGTAATCAAATCAGTAACTCAGTTCAGCTCCAGGTTTGCTTGTCCATAGCATACAATTATCAATTATTTAGATATCAGTATTTCAGTACCTTAGTTTATAGACTATTTTAGGACCATGTTATACGCTTTGTCTTGCACTTTTAAATAATACAATCCTCCACAAATTCATGCTCAGTTGTCTCATGATACTCAATCAGTCCTTACCTCATGTGCTTAATACTCTATAGTTTCATACCAGTTATTCAGACTAAGAATAGTTTGATCTTGCATGACTAGTATTCAGCTATCAGCGGTTTAGTTAATCAGATAAGATAGTATGTTTGTGCATTCATACCCAGCGCCAATATGAATATTTTCTGTAGTCTTAGGTAAAGCGCCGTGCTAAGGTAGAAAATATAGTTGAGAGGTTATCCAAGGGATATATTTAAGTTTGAAAATCTTAGTTGTAGTACATAAGGCTTAGTCACTCTACCTTAGATGAGGTCTCGTAAGCCTCACCATATATTATAGAAATTTAGCTAGAATATGACTTTTTATTCAGACGCTTGATTCAGCCTAGGCAAAGATTCTTTGCTCCCTAAAGTCACTAGAAACCTATAGAAAGGGTGCCAAGGAAATTCTCCAGTCAAGCATGAGTTTTCAACACAAGTTAGTTTGTAAAGCCTAAAATCCAGTTTAGTAGTCGGGTGGGTTTCCCAACTTTCCTCACTAGTTGCACTATCCGAAGTCTCATAAATATAACTATTCCAAGATGGTGCAACCAGGTAGTTGCGTGATCATCTCAGTTCATGTATCATGTCTTAGTTTTAAATCCCAGATACTCAGTCATGACTCAGTTCATGGGTGCCCTGAGCATCATCCTAATTTTTTCTCAAAATCTTAGCCCAGTCAGTATTCTTCGAGGGACATAATGTCCCAAGGGGGAGAGACACCATAACCCCCGAGCTTTTCTATCCAAAACCTCCTAGCTTCTCTACACGTAACAAATTTAATTGGAATAGTGGGTACTCACAGGTTGATCCTCAAGTTCCAATCTCATCTGTAAGCCATATATTCAAGAGGCTCAGTTTAGTTTATGACATTCAGTTTATTTCACAAAATTCAGTTCATGTATCACATTCCAGGCTCAGTTATGTTCTCATATTCTCATTCATGAATGTTCAGTAAAGGGTCTTAAGTTAGAGATCAGTAATTTCATATTCTTGAAAGTCTCTCCCATGAAGGGGGTAAAGAGATTCGGAAAGAAGGGGAATTTCAGTCCCCAATATGTCAAACCTTACAAGTTTCCTAGTCGTTTTGGAAAGGTGGCTTACAAGCTTGAGTTGCCTTCATATCTATCTTCTGTTCATCTAATATTCCACGTTTCCTTAATAAAGGAATGCATAGGTGACCCAACAGTCGTAGTACCTATAGAGGGCATAGATTTTTAGAACAGCCTCTCTTATGAAGAGATCCCAGTCGAAACCCTTGACTATCATATTCGCAGACTGAGGAACAAATAAGTTCCTTTAGTCAAAGTTCTTTGGTGGAATCAGTCTGTTGAGGGAGATACTTGGGAAGCAAAAGCATACATGTGAACCAAGTATCCTCATGTATTCTCCGCTAATCCAGACTCAGCTCAAGGTAATAGTTTACTTAAGCTTAATTAGTTTCATGTTCAGATTTCAGTTACAAACTTGATATTAGTTACCATTGCATGTTTAGTTATATGTTCATGAGCCAGTTCAGTTATGTATCCATACATCAGATATGTATATTCAGTATGTAGATTCAGGTTATCAATAATCCTATTCATGCATTCATGAATCATGTTCAGCTATAGCCATGCATCAGATATGCATGTTCAGTATGATAATTCAGAATACCAGTAATATCAGTCATATAGTCATGTTTTAGATTTTCATGTACAGTAAGTGAGTCAGTCTCTCAGTATTCTCAGTCTCAGTAGTCTTATTCGAGGAAGAATATTCCTAAGGGGGAGATAACGTAAGACCCCGCAAAATCCTAAGCTTAATTTAGTCCTTTAGGCTTGTCAAGGGGTCCCATACTTAGAATATTTTAGCTAAGTACTCAAACTTAGTGTCATTTTAACCTACAAAGGTTGACAGTCTTATTTTGTGACCTTTACATCCATTAAATATTGATGTTTAGATTGATTCATTATCAAGAATGTTCGAACGTGTTTTTGGACAAGTTTTGAATTTTTGAACTTTGTTTAAAGATCTTTTGGAATCCCAGAATAGTGAACAACTCGATCTTGGCACGCCGCATCGACTATCGCGTTGATTACTATTTTCCCCAGCTACCAGCATCTAATTCCAGTGAATCGATGAGAACATGGTGCGATGCGTTGGCTATCGCGTCGATTCCATCGACGTGCCACATCGACCTGTGCGTCGGTAAACCAGTTTTTAGTCATTAAAAGATCGCATTATTTAGGGTATTTAGGTCTTTTTACCTCAGTCCTCAGCCCCCAAAACACGAAATTAAACTCCCTATAGAGTAAATATAGTCATTTTTTCTCAAATTTGCTCAAGAACAAAACCCTAAAAGATCTAATTTAAAATCAAAAACTCAAGATTCAACCATAAACATTCAGAAATTCTTCAACAAAGGTATGGGAAGTGTTCATCTAAGGGTTCCTTCCACCCTTGGAATCCAAGAATCTCTTTTGAACTTCATGTAATTGATTTTATGATGTCCATGGTTGGAATTAAAGTGTATCCATGATTTTTATTTGGATTAAGTTCCTGATTCATGATTATATATATATATATATATATGTATATCTCATGTGAAATTGATCATTATGTGTGTAGATTCATGTGAATCCATGATAAACCCTTGACTTGTGAAATTAAAGATGAATTATAATGTTCGCTTATTGTTCAATACTATGTTCATATACTATGCTCACCTAGTGCTTGATAAATTGTCCATGTGAGATATTAAGAGAATGAAATCATATCAGTTAGCATATTTACAAGTTATATTATGCAAGTGTTTATCAAATTACCCCAATGAATGAATGATGATCAAGTTCATAGTTTACATGTTTCATGTTATGCCATGTCTCTTAATTTATGCTATCAAGCCCTGGGGGTACTTGTACCTGACAGTTTAGCTGATTACCTAGAGCCATGGTCAGTCATAGAACAGTATTAGTCATGATACAATCAGTAGTACTATTAGTCAGTTACAGAACTCAGGAAAACTCAATAGAATCTATATTGGTCCATTCTAATTCAGTATCCAGTTCAGACCTCAGTAAACTCAATTAGCTATCAAAATTCAGTAATATTACATCAGTCAACAGAACTCAGTGAACTCAGTTCAGTATAGCTAAATAGTAATCTTAGTAACCGTTCAGTCCAGCCTAGTGCAGACTAGAAATCAGTTCAGTGTCTATTCAGTTGGGAGTATAATTCAACACCGAGTTAACCCATGGATGGGGTCATTCCTGTTAGCAGAAGATTTGACCCTTAACAACAATCCCTATATTATAGAACTACGTAGCCAGTGTAGGTTAAGGTATCTTCTTGCCAAATATTATGTGGGTTGATACTTGTTATCCGTGTTATCTTGCGAGTGAGGGTTGATGAAAGAGCTTCCTGCTAGAGAGGTTTAACTCACAACTTGTCCTTACTCGTGGCACAGTATTTACACCCTTCAAACTGGGTTATAGGTTGGAACCCAAATCAGTTAGAGAAGGGGCATGTCGTTAGATGATTACCTCCGATAGTCTTAGTTCCAGTCTCAGTCTCAGAATAGAACTCAGTTCAGTTCTACAGATTCAGGTCTATCAGACATAGCCACTCAGCTCAGTACGGAACTCAGTATGGTTCCATAATATTTTAAACTATCAGATACAGTTATTCAGATAATCAGTAATACGATATTCGTAAATTTAGATATCGATTATTGGTATTCCGATTCAGTACTTAGTATTAGCATGATTTCAGTTACAGTCTATGTATTCATCAATTACTCTTACTCAGTCATACTCATGTTATTCAGTTATTATTGTGTATGCATATAAGCCTATGCATGTCATCCTACCTCACTGAGCATACCAGCATATTTAAAGTACTGACGTATGCTTTTCTTTGCACTATGATGTCTAATATCATAGGTTTAGACGCACGAGCTCCAGAGCACCCTTAGCAGTTCAGGTTCTCAACTTTCAGAGTAGTGGTGAGTCCTTATAGTTTGAGTACATGCTTAGTATTTACAGTAATTTAGTTTTATTTTAGTAGATGAGGTTAGTTGAGGGCTTGTGCCATCAACTCCACAGTTCAGACAATTAGAGGCTTTTTTAGACTAGAGTATTTTCAGATAGTTTTTCAATTTTTAGTACTTATATTCAGTTTTTTGGTATTATTATACCCTATCAGTATTATTTACAGATTGAATCTTATGGCATGTTTCCACCTAATTTTGCATATTATTCAGTATTATTGTTCAGTTATCACAAGAGGTATCAGTCACGGGTTAACTTATGGTCCCTCGGGATTATGAACACCGTGTAGTGTCCAGGGTACAGACTCAGGGCATTACAAGTATGCTTTATCATTCATGATTTATGATTTTCAGCTTTCAGTTATTCAAGCCAATGTGAGTCATTTACACATTAGCATGCATTCCTTACAAGCTAAATGAACAATTGAGTTACTATTTTACTTATGCATTCATCCCCACATGCTCAGTACATTCCAAAAGTATTGATCCACATATACATCTATGTTCTAAATTATTTAATAATGTAGGTATCGGTTCATTTATAGTCCATATATCACGATCAGACAGTTGTAAATTCAAGCCAGCAGATAATGAGTCCTCCTACTTCGGGGAATTCAGTTAGATGTTATTTATGTACTTTATTTTATTAATAATGTGTATTGATTAGTGGTAGTTGGAGTCGCGTCCCAGCTACCTATAGTTAGTAAAGTAGAGGCTTTATAGACTATCAGTAGAACTAATGTATTGGATTTTAGTTTTTTTTTTTGTATAAGCAGAGTTGTAATTATTTTTATAATTTATGTATAAGAGTTGTAATTATTTTTTTTGTATAAGCAGAGTTTGTAATTATTTTTAGAACTAAAGATTGATCTTCCACTTATTTTGTTCAAATTTATGTATTTTATTCAGTTGCTCATGATTTATGCTAGTACAAGGGTTTTCTTGGGATCACGTGTGGTCCTAAGCACCGTGTAACGACTAGGGGATAGTCTCGGGTAGTTACACTCCCCCATCAATCTGTTTTTCCATAATTGTCTTAAAACACGTGCTTTATTTTCTGTCAGTTTAGCTTTTATTAACATATAAATATCAGCCTTCCATTGTTGTATTCTTCTTCTAACTATCTCCCTCTTACTTACAACATTTACCCCCTCCCCCACCCCAATATTCTAAGAAAATTTTTTCCCTTTCATTGAGTGATGGGTGGTGTTATCCTCCCTCTGTTCCTTGACTCCCCTTCTTTAAATTTCATATTGAATTCTAGGTTTGTGACCACTTTGAAACTATTCTCAAGGCAGAATTTGCCATACTAAGTACATCCTTTTTCTTCAAAGATCACCTGTTCTGATTGATTCTTAGAAGAAGATCAAAGGCCATTTTTTCACAATCTTCAAAAGTTTCTCCAAACAAATGGCTAAGCATTAGAACATTTTACTAGACCCCTAAATATGCCCTATCTTTAATTGCGTTATCTAACAGAGAATCATTAATTTGAAGGGGTAAGGGTTCTACGTAATTCATCATCTTCCCAATTTCCTCATCCCCATGCAAAACAATCTCCCCACCCGAGTTATTTCCAGTCCCCTATTTTCATTGTTCTTCAAAGTTCAGTTCTTCCAAGTTTTTTCCCTCAAAGGTCATACCTCATCTCTCATTCTCAATCTCCATATCCTCATAGGATAATATTTTATGGGTCACAGTTCCAACCCCATCTCTTTTCCAGATAAAAGAGAACTCGATGGTATTAAAATCTCATCTAAGAAAAGATTATCGATAAAAGGTTATACTTCAGTTAAAATTGGATCTTTTTGTTTTTTCCCAAACCAATGCAATTTACACCACTCAACTAGGTCAACAAGCCCAGGTTTTCATAATTAAATCTAGGCCCATTTTTAATTAAAGAAATCATATGATTCTCTAAAAAAGGCACGTGTGCCTCCTTTCCTTTAAGATCATAAACCTTCTGCAAAGCAATATCCACCTCGTGTAAGCTAGAGACCGAAGGGTCCAAGGTATGAGAGGTCACTATCGAGTTGACCTCACATCGCAGGTCCAGTTATCTTATTTCTTGAGGTTCGTGCCCATCTATATTTCTATGCTTGTACATCACCAAAGTTCACACCATATCGGTAGAGTAAAAATAAACTTTCCATCACTAACTTCGACTTCTAATGGGATCTCTTTTAAAGGTCCTTTGACTCGTATACGAGCCTATCTCAGATGGTTGCGTAAATGAGTCTCCTCTTTATTATCTAACCACCCACCGCACTGGTCACCAATCTCTTTCATCATCTCTTTTGGCCACAACTATAGAGGAAGCCTTAGTATGCGGACCCAAAACCAATTGAACTTCTTTTGTGTTTGGATAGCTCCCGTTGTAGGAGAGTACCAACCCAGTTCCAATAATTGATTGTTACTCTTCCATCTTCCTCAAAGAACATTCTCGGCATCTCTTCTTGATTGAAATTTAAATAGAAACTGAATTCCATCCAAATAAAAAATCTGAATGTTGAAAATGCCTTTCCCGGTCTGTTGTACCCATTTCCCAAGTCATTTTGAGTCACAATCGGGGAAGTAACTGACAAGACTTATTCTCAGTGGATTTCCCCCTCAGTGATGCTCTCCTTCAATGGAGGGAAGGAAATATTTACCGACATCTGTTTCTACGTACCACATCTTTGTAACTCCCCTTTCTTGCATCTCTTTTTGTCCTTGCCTCCCCTGTCTTACAATTTAATTCTTGTATCTATAAATCATCATCAATGAATGACTCAAATTTTGATGAGAGGTTGGTCCACCCTTCACTAAACGGATCTTTCCTGCCCATTAATTGTAATAACAGAAAAAAATCTCCCAAACTTATTGAACACAAAAGAGCAATAAATGTGGGAAGTCCTGTCTCTGCCTCTCCAAGTTTTAAAGGATTTCCCTTTAATGTAACAAACCTCTTTAAATCTTTTACACAGCCAAACTAAGGAGACTTTGCTTAGCTTCATCCGACGCATGTATAGCTTTGCACTCTCAACCCATTCGAATCAAAATTCTATTAGACATTTAAGAAGAAAGATATAGAGTTATGAAGAAGAGAGATAAGAGGGGGTGAATGATCCATGGTGAAAGAAGTCTACTGGAGGTGAGGTCATTTTGAAGCTCCACCAAAATTTTTATGATTCATTGCTATATACAACACAAGAACAAATCATATGTTTATAACTATTCCCTTTAAGTTGGGATCTTCTATAAATATTACCTATGAGTATAAGCAACAGGTTACAGTCAAAATGAGTTTCAAGGGTTGACGAGCCTTTTCAGATGACTCTGGTATATGCCAAGATAAAAAAGAATTCAAAGAGTACCATTGTGGGATATCTTAAGACATCAAAACCAGGGTTGGGAAAGGCATTTGCCACATCACCAAAGAAGTTTTAAATTATTTCAAGTTTAGTTATATAATATACCAATTAATACAATTACATAAACTTGAAGATTGTGAAAATCTTGAAGAAGAATAAACTTTTAGAGTTTTAGAATTGCTTGTTTACGGATTGTTTAAGTCATTCAAGTTTTAGACTTTTAGTATCTACAATCTATTTTTAGTTTTTGAATTCACAAATTTTCTAATATTTCATTGCTATTGAAATTTTGATTATTTATATATGCAAGTAAAGATTTACATTTTTGGTATTAATTGGTGAAACACTTCAAAAAGGTGAGTGCCTCGCCGTATGGCGAGGCAGAGCCATATCGACGTTCGCCTTCCAAAACACTGGTTAAAACTTGAAAGTAAGTGGCCCTTGATATATTAGTGGTGTTTTGTGGATGTTGAAAAAAATAAACAAGCAGATCACACACAGAATTTTTGTTCTTAAAGTCTTAGTTCTATGTATTGCTTATTGTTAATAGTTAATCCTAAGCATCTTAGGAATTTTGTCTTGGTCATTCTAGTATCATTGTGTTTCTGTCTCCCTTAGCTAGTCAAGAACATGGCACATCAGTTTGAGTCCTTCCATGTTCGTTTCACCAGGAAAAATTACTCTACCTGGGAATTTCAATTTCAACTATTTATCACTAGAAAAGAATTATGGATACATATAGATGGAAGTGATCTTGCTCTTACCGATTCTACAAAGCTCGATCAATGGAAGATTAAAAATGCTCCGGTGATGATATAGATTTTAGGGTCATTTGATCCTCTTATTGTTCTTAATCTCAGGTCATACAAGACAACAAAGCCCATATGGGATTACTTATAAAAGGTTTACAACCAAGACCATAACGCAAGGTGCTTTCAACAAGAGCATGAAATTGCTAATTACTCTCAAGGAGGTCTCTCTGTTCAAGATTATTTTTCAGAATTTCAGAACTTATGGACTGAATTTACTAAGTGTAAACAACATAAATCCCTACCTATTGAAACTAATTACATAAAATCCCTTCTAATTTTCTCTCTCCCAAATTTTGTAAATATACTCATACATTCGGCTGCCCGTCATACATAGCTCGAATGTATGATTAAACAGTTAATTCTATATTTAAGGTAAAATGATAAAATATAATCTCCTATATTCATGGAAAGAGTAATCAAATAAAACCTTTCATTCCCTTAAATAAAGCCATTAATTATCTATAATTATGTTTTGTATGATTAAATAAAATAACTAAAATTTAAATTAAAAAAAACTCTTAAACATCACCGTTAGTTTTCCTCATTTTCAATGATGTTTTTTTAAAAAATCCTTCCTCGTATTTCTTCAATTCTCAAAAAAAATATGAACATCCCATATTGTTGCGTCATTTCAAAATTTGGGAGTTGAAAATTATTTATCAATTCTATAAAAGTGATGCAATTATTATTTCGAAAAGTATTAACTTTTTGAAATTGATTGCTACGATCGCGATGGAATTGAATATTGACGAAGTTCATAAAAAAATGAAGTAACATACACAATAATTTCACATGTATGAGGGCAACTTATACATGTAAAAAATAAACTGCAGTAATGTATAATGTCATACTATACATCTAAATTTTTCACCTTGAACATTATGACCTATATATCTTGACAGAAGGTATAATGAAAATTTATAAAAAAATAAGATTTTCTAACAGTATAATACCACATAAAGCATAAAATGCATCTTATAAGGACTTTTGATGTATAACATATTAAAATATATATCTTCAGGCTTATATTATACATTAGAATAAGTATAAGGGCAACTTATACATTTTAAAAATAAACTGCAGTAATGTATAATGTCATATTACACATCTAAATTTTTCACTTTAAACATGTATGACCTATAAGCTTGACAGAAGGTATAATGAAAAATTATACAAAAATAAGACTTTTTAACTGTAAAATACAACATAAAACACAACTAATGTAATAAGAATTTCGAATGTATAACATATTGAAAATATATATCATTAGACTTATATTATACATTAGTCTTCCAAAATAACTAATGTATAATGCCTGATATATTATATCTTATACTTTCAAATAAAAACTTCAAGAATGTATAATGTTACACCATACATATAAAATATTAACATTATACATTATTTATCTATAAACTTGTCAGAATGTATAATGTAACCTTATACAAAATTCATAGATTACAATTGTATAATTCGACTAAACACAAAAATAACCTCTTCTATATATACAAAAAATTACATTATACATAAGTGTGTTAAATAAAGTAATGTATAGCTTATAAAATCTACATCTTTGGATGCAATGACAAGTAATTTTTCCCATCGTAGCAAATCACTTATTCTTTTGAGTAGCCTCGGTGTACAAATTGCAGTTATCTTTGCAATCACAAAGCTAGCCTATTTCAACAAAAAACAAACATATAGTTAGACAAAATACTGAAACATATAAAATAGAATCTTTGAAACATAAAGTTAGATCCAATAATATTGGAAGAATTTGATATTACAAAATAGAATCTTTGAAAGAGTATTAAAAACATATAAAACGGAGAAAGATCACTCCTTTTCATAAATAGAATAATATAAACAAACATTAAATAATCAAATAATTAGGATTTATATTCTTACAGAAGGATGAGTAAGTGATTTCGTTGATTCAATCATTTGAATAAACTCCGTTATACTCTGTTCACAAGATTCATTTTTCATGGCATGTTCCACCCTGTTGTGCTCTGCTGCTGCTGCTGATGACACAGTTGATATTTTTCGAAGCTTCTGATAATTCATCGCCATTTTTTTTGCCTTTGTTTTCTCAAACAAGTCCATGACTTTCTGATTTTGTGAAGTTCAAAAACAATCAAAAGTTAATGAATGAAATCAATAAGTTCAATTAATGTTTGAAAACTTACAATGGTAAACTCTAAGCATGATTGCTTGATTTTAGGCGTGAAAAAAAGGAATTGAATAATGGAGGATAAATTAATTTGTAATGGGAGAGAAAAAGAGTGAGGAAAAGACAACCTTTTTTAGATGTATAATATTAAGGAGAGGGAAATTACCAAATAAGGAGATTTTTGTAATTATTTTGGGATTTGTGTAAATACTTTACCAATTTGGGATTTAATGTAATTATGTAACTTTAACTTGTGTATATAGGTAATTTTTAGATTTACTAATATTATTTATGCTAAACTACCTGCTGAATCTATAATTCAAGCAGTTTATGAGTAAAGCAAGAGAGACCAACTTTTTGATGAAATTGAGATCTAATTTGAGGGTGTTCACTCTAACTTGATAAATCTAGAACCATATCCCTATTTAGATATATGTTTTAGGGAATTACTTCGTGAAGAGCAACTTCTTTTCACACAAAATGCTTTCAACCAAGAAAACATTCAGAGTATTGCATTTGTTGCTCAAGAAAAGGAAAAGGGTAGGGATATAAGCAAAATTCAATGCTATAGTTTCAAGAAATATGGCCATATTGTGAGAAATTATGATAATAAGTTTTGTAATTATTGTAAACAACAGGGGAATATAACTAAGGATTGTTCCATATGTCCTCAAAATCGTAGGATAAATGCCTTCTAAGTGAAGATAAATGGTTTCATTTCTGATAACTCATATTCAACAAGAACTAACAACTAATTTGCTACTCCGACAACTGGACAAGTTCTTAATAGTACAACAAATGATTGTGTCATCCCTTTCAGCCTTGGGGTTACAAGGTAAGGATATTATATCTAATTTTTGGTTTGTTGATTCTGGCGCTTCCAATCATATAACCAACTCAACTAGTGCTAAAAAATATTCATAAGTATCATGGTCTCATACAAATTTAGGTGGCCAATGGTAGTAATTTACCCATTACCAAAGTTGGGGATATTAATCAAACTTTTAAGAATGTTTTTGTATCACCAAAGCTCTCCACTAGTCTTATTTCAGTTGGTCAATTAGTAGATGAAAATTATGATGTGAAATTTTTTCATAATGGTTGTCTTGTGCAGGATCAGGTGTCAAGGATGATAATAGTGAAGGGGCCTAAATTTGGAAGATTTTTCCTATACATTTTTCTATTCCTCATGTTATATCTTATGCTTGTACTCCTACAACTAGTAAGATGGAGGTTTGGCATAAGCGTCTAGGATATCCTAATTCTACTGTGTTGTCTCAATTATCAAATTCTGGTCTGTTAGAAAATAAAAATCAATTTCCAGTTGCTTCCTTTGATTGTTCTACTTGTAAATTAGGCAAATGTAAAACTCATCTTTTTTTAGTTTTGGTAGTCGTGCTACAAAGTGTTTTGATGTAATTCTTAGTGATGTTTGAGGAACTTCATCAATTGTTTCACATGCTAATTTCAAGAACTTTGTGACATTCATAGATGATTATATATTCAGTTTACATGGGTGTATTTACTTCTATCCAAATTTGAATTGTTTTCCATGTTCAAGAAATTTTTGGCTTACATTGAGAATTGGTTTTCCACATGTATCAAAATATTAAGATTTGATTTTGGTGAAGAATATATGTCTCATAAATTCAATAATTTCTTACTTGAGAAATGGATCATCTCACAAATCTCTTTCCCATATACACCACAATAAAATGGGATTGCTAAGCATAAAAACCATCATCTTTGAGATATTACTCGTAGTTTATTGATTGAGTCATCTGTACCATCTAAATACTGGGTGGAAGCTTTGTCTACTGTTGTTTATTTGATTAATAGGCTTCCATCTAAAGTTTTAAATCTTGAATCTCCATATTATCATCTTTATCACAAGTATCCTAACTACCATAGTTTTCATACATTTAGTTGTATTTATTTTGTGTACCTACCTCCTTCTCAACGTAATAAACTTTCTATTTAGTCTACTAAATATGCTTTTATGGGTTATAGTACTTCATAGAAAGGTTTTATTTGTTATGATCCATTTTCTATCAAATTTCATGTTTCTAGAAATGTTGTGTTATTTGAAAATAGTCTTTCTTTCCTACCCATGTTGAGTCATCTTCTGTTCTGTTCTTCTAACTTTTGAGAATTTGTCCTTTTCTTCTAAGCGGTTCAAACCTGGATTTGTGTATGAACAACATCAGCAACTTTACTCCATTCTAAAATGGATCTGCCACCTGAGACTGCTTCACAACCAGAATCTAAGATTTCTTCAAGGTCTGCTCCACTTCACCCTCCTGAGCGATCTACCAGAGTGTCTCATACTCCTAATCTGTCTAGAGCATGAGCAAAACTCATGTTCTTATAAGGACATATTACTTTAAGCATGTAAGAACTTACTTAATCTTTAATTATTTTGATATATCTTGTCTTATAATGGGGTTTTAATCCAAGTATGGGGTAACAGTCTTCTCTCTGAGTGTTTGAAGGAATCGATTAATCTCTGATCTTAGACGTTGGTCAGCCTGAAAGTGTGGTCGCAGCTAAGGTGAGCGTTAGGCCCTGTTGGTAGTCCCGTCACTAAGATAACACTAGAAGAATCCTGTGTAAAGCCATTAAAACTTGTTAGATCCCATAAGCCATAGATGTATTAATTTAATTTGGTTTAAGCTTTTTCATATCTGTTTATTGTAATATGCTTGCTTATGTGAACATGTATGTTTTCTCTGTTAGCTTCTAGACAACATGTTTAAAATATGAACAATCATATCAAAAACACTGTTAACCTTTCTTCTCAAGCAACCCCGATTGCTACTATTGAAAATGATCTTCAAAACTGGAGTATTCCAGAAGAATCTTTCAATACGATTTACCAAATCGGGAAATTTAGTTTTTTGAAAAAGCATAATATCAAGACCTCTGAGTCTACCGTTGCCATGAATAATTCCTTGAAAATTATTCAACTGTTCAATGAACTAGATATAAACAGATTTAAGAATCAATTTAATTATCTGCATGTTGGACTTGTTCAAGTAGCTATCAAGTCTCTATTTCGACAGGGCTTAGATATCCCTGTTTGTGCTATCTTAAGAGATGCTCGTCTATTAAATTTTGACGATTCACTCTTAGGAGTCATCCAAAGTAACCTAGCCAACGGCCCGGTATACTTTAATTGCTACCCTAATTTCTCTGTGGATATAAATGATCCTAACATCATGGATGTTTTAACTCTTAACGTTAAAACAAAAAACATGAATAGTAAGGAAAACACCAGAGAAATAGCGATCATATACCATGTATATTATCGCCTCATGGGTACTACTCTAGCACCTAAGGCTAGATTTACGAGCCCTAAAGGGGTCACCACCCTAATGGAAGCAAATAAAGACCAAAGCACAGTCTTTGTTCCTAAGGCTTTAGTTTGGGATGATATTCTTCACAGCAACGAATGGCACTTTGATGCTATCACCTAACCTATCCAGATTTACCTGGAGAAATCTCAGATCGAACGGGTTATCCAACACCCCGACGGATCTATTGATCTAAAATTCCTTGGGCTTGAAGCTTCTCGGCACTCTTCGTTCCGCCGATCGGTCTCCACCCGTGCTTCCACTTCCAAACCCCCGGAGGGAAGTGATGAAAACGATAATGACAAGGGAAAGATTCGAGGAGTTGAATTCTCTGGTCCTGTCCCAAAAGTTTATTATCAACAACACACTAGGGTTAATGAACCCGAAAATATTTACGCGCCTGGCAGTCCTACCGCCTCGGATATGGAACCTCCTCCTTCCACATCCCATCAAAAACTTAGGACTGACCCTAGCTTACTCGTCATCAAATCAGATGAAGAGTACGTTCCTGACCTTCAGGCATTAAAGGTCCTATGGTACCTCCCTAAGGACGCTATTAAGCGGAAATGGTATACCAGTACCTATTCCAAAGAATAACAAAAAGAGTTTGGTCGGCTATGGATAGCTGACATGAAAAGACTCCGATGTGACATAGAATTATTCAAATGGTTTGAATACACCGGTAGGATGGAAAACCAGACTGAATCCCTTAACGTTATTATCAACAAATGGTATACGCAGAATCATAAGTAGTAGAATCTGTGACTCCGCCTCTCGAAGGAATAAAAATTCCTTATCATAACGAAATACTCAGTGCTTCTCCTTTCAAGAAGAAGCATGATAGACCTACTATGGCCCCCACCAATAGAGATCTTGATCGAATAATTGACCAGAACAATTATACTAATCAAGTTCTCCATACTATCTCTCAACAAATAGGAGAAACCACGACCTCTACCCTTCCTTTTGAATCTCCCCAACCGGTTAAGAGCACGACAAGCTCTAAACCTATCTCGAATCCTATCTTTAAGATACCCGAATTTCAAAAAGAGAAATTCCCAGAGCTCAATGAAGACTTCAAACTCTCGGAGCAAATCCTGGAAAAAATCAATCACAAACTTTCGAAGTTTAAAGTCGCTCAGCAAGGAGAGTCTAGTACCCAAAAGAACTCTGTTTCTAAACTCACCAATGAACATTTTTCAACTAAGAAAAACTATTACAAAAAACTCTCTCCTCCGGATGTCCAGTTCGAAGAAAATCCCTACCTCTCTACATTCAATCATGATGGAAGAGGTATAACTAAATGGAATATTAACGGTCTGGCTGAACACCAGATTTACAATAAACTCCATGAGATGGCCGTGTCTATTACAGCCTATAAAATCAAGGGAGCTTCTGACAAAGGAGAGGCCACCATGATTGTATCAGGTTTTACTGGTATGATGAAACATTGGTGGGATAATTACATCACCGATGAAGTAAAAAATCTCATCTATGATGCTACGTCCACCGAGACTGTCGTCAAAGAGGAAAATGGTCAAGAAGTTCTTGCGCAAGTAGCAAAAGAAGATGCTTGTGCCACCCTCCTTTACCATATAGCAAGACATTTCATCGGAGAACCAAAACTCTTTCAAGATAGGAGTCTAGAAATCCTTAATAATCTTTGTTGTAAAGACTTAGCAGACTTTAGGTGGTACAAAGACACTTTCCTTGTAAAAGTTATGATACGAGTCAGTGACTTTTGGAAAGAAAAATTTATTAGCGGTCTTCCTCCTCTGTTCGCAGACAAGGTTAGAACCAAAATTAAGGATGGGTTTGAGGGACAAATCCCTTATGGAATTCTCACCTACGGAGACTTAATCAGCTTTATCACCACTGTAGGCATAGATCTCTGTACCGACCTTAAGCTTAAGCAACAACTTAAGCAAAATAGTGCTTCCAAATATGGTCTAGGAACCTTCTGTCAAGATTATGGGTTTACAGACTTATCTTCTCACAAAAAGCATAAGAAGAAATTCTTTAGGTCAAACAAAAAGACTTCTCCTCACAAAAGGACTTACAAGAAAGAGTCCTATAAACCTAGTCGAAAGACTAAACGGAAATCTTCCAAAAATAAAGATACTTGTTGGACTTGTGGCAAAACTGGCCATAGAGCAAAGGATTGCAAATCCAGCAAGAAGAAGAAGATCAACCAACTTGATCTACCAGACGAAGCTAAAGAAAAATTATTCTCTATTATAGAGGATTCTTCCGAAGCTTTCGACTCCTACTCCACCTCAAGCGAAGATTTTAGCGACGAAGAATTTATCAACGCCGCTTATGAATCTGATCAATCTCAGTCTGGGCAAGAATGTGACTGTAATGCTACTTTCTGTACTTGCCCAAACAAAATAATTAATGTTATCTCAGGAAATCCTAAAGAAATCCTGTTTGACATAATTGAGCACATTACCGATGAAGAGAAACGGAGTAGGTATCTCCATGAGCTTAAAAGACTTATGCTTTCTCATGAAGAAAGCCCTCCTAAACCTATTATTCAGCCGTTCAACATGAAGCAGGTTATGGCTAAATTTAACACTCCTACGGAGCCTACCATTTATGACCTCAAAGGAGAAATCTCTTCTCTCAAAAGTGAAGTCAGAAACCTTAAGAACCGACTTGACCACGTAGAACTGAATATTTTTACAGATCAAGTCCTAAAATCTGCTGCTCCTGAGCAGTCCCTGTTACCTGAATCCTCCCCTGACCTACAGATCATCCCGAATGATTATCTCCAAGAACCTAGTACTTTCCCAGGCGAGGACACTCCTTCTACTTACACTCCTTCTACTTCTGGCAAAGCTGTAGCAGCTATTAAAGCTTACAGCGAACATATTGTTGTTAAAATAGTCATCGACAAAGACTTTGTTCTAAATAGAGTCGCCCTTTTTGATACTGGCGCAGACAGTAACTGTATTGTCAAAGGCCTTATTCCCACTTGGTATCTCGAAAAGAGTACCTCTAGACTCTATTCTGCCACAGGCGAAAAAATGAAAATCCATTATCAGCTTCCTAAAGCTCATGTCTGCAACAATGGTATATGCCTTGTTAATGAGTTTGTCATCACCGAAGATATCACTGAAGATATCATTCGAGGGATACCTTTTGTTAACCAAATTCGGCCCTTCTGGAGTGATTACGATGGTATTCGTACCACCCTTCTAGGTAACGAATTATATTTCCCATTACCGCGTCCTCTATATCAGGAAGAAGGACGCAAAATTAAAGAGGAAACTATGTTTAAAATTAACCGCCTTTCCTCTCATATCTGTTTTCTTAAACAAGATATTCAGCTCAAACATATTGAGCACACTCTAAAAACCCGAAGATGGTTACAAAAATTGCCATTCTCCAAAAAAAGTTCAAAGATGAAATCTGCTCCGAGTTCCCTAATGCTTTCTGGGAACGCAAAAAACATCTAGTCGAACTTCCTTATATTTCTGGCTTTGAGGAACACTCCATTCCTACTAAGGCCAGACCTATCCAAATGAATCAAGAAATGATGGAAATTTGCATAAAATAAATTAACCATCTTCTCTCAAATGAGATCATTAGACCCTCCAATTGTCCTTGGAGTTGCTCTGCATTTTATGTAAACAACAGTGCAGAAAAAGAATGTGGAACTCCTCGTCTTGTTATAAACTACAAGCCTTTGAATGCTGTTTTAAAATGGATTAGACATCCGATTCATAATAAAAAGGATCTCCTCAAAAGGACTTTTAAATCCAATCTTTACAACAAGTTTGATATGAAGTCAGGTTTCTGGCAAATCCAAATTGCTGAAAAAGATAAATACAAGACTGCCTTTAACGTACCTTTTGGGCACTACGAATGGAATGTCTTACCATTTGGGCTTAAAAATGCTCCCTCTGAATTTCAGAATATTATGAATAATATTTTGAATCCATATCCTTACATGTCAATTATTTATATTGATGATGTGTTAATCTTCTCTGAAAACATTGATTCTCATTTTAAGAACCTCAATACTTTCTTTAAGATTGTTAAATTAAATGGTTTGGTCGTCAACGCCAAGAAAATGAAGTTGTTCCAAACTTCTATTCGATTTTTAGGTCATGATCTGCACCAGGGTAGTTATAAACCTATTTGTAGAGCCATTGAGTTCTCTTCCAAATTTCCTGATGAAATCACATATAAAACCCAACTTCAAAGGTTCTTAGGAAGCCTTAATTATGTTGCAGATTTCATTCCACATATTAGACAGGTCTGTGAACCTTTGTATAAACGTCTTAAGAAAAATCCAGTCCCATGGAGTTCTGACCAAACCAATGCTATCATCAAGATTAATTCTTTGGTACAAAACCTTCCCTGTCTAGGTATTCCAAACCCTAAAGCTTTCATGATTGTAGAAACAGATGCTTCAGACATAGGGTATGGCGGTATCCTGAAGCAAAAGGTACAAACTAATGCTCCTGAACAATTAGTCAGATTTACTTTTGGGGTATGGAACTCAGCCCAAAGAAACTACAGCACTGTAAAGAAAGAAGTTTTATCTATAGTGCTATGTATCACAAAGTTTCAAGACAATCTTGTAAATAAAGAATTTTTATTACGAGTTGACTGCAAGTCAGCTAAAGAGATCTTGCAAAAAGATGTAAAAAATTTGGTTTCAAAACAAATATTTGCTAGATGGCAAGCTCTCCTATCTAGCTTTAATTTCCAAATTGAATTTATCAAAGGAGAAAATAACTCCCTCCCCGATTTTCTAACAAGAGATTTTTTACAGGGCCATGAGACCAACAAATCTGGGGAAAGCCCCCATAAGCACCAAGCAGGAACAATCTAGAATGGCAAGACCATTTGATTCTCCCTCAGCATCTGCAAATCCATTGCGGCCAACAGTCCCCCAGAGGCCTACACTCAAGGCGGAAATACAATCGCCATCCCAAAATAGATATTCTGCTCTAACGGAATTTCCAAAGCTCTCACTACCAATACTTACCAAATTGGTAGATTTGAAGACTAACCTACCCTTGGACAAAGGACAGCCAACCAGCCCATCGGTACAGACTAAACAAAGTTATGCCATGAAGGCCCCAGAGACCTTTGCTCAAGCAGTGAATCCTTCAGCAGGAAAATTAGCAACTCCAGCTTCTCCATCTCCCCCCAGAGAAGAATTTGAATTTATTACTACTCAAGTGATTCCCATTATTGCCTTGGACAAGGCATATGAAGGATATCCGCTAGACCAGCTAATCAAGCCAGTCTACAACAACAAGAATTTCGTGGATACAGAAGACCCACTCAAAACACGAAGATATTATGAAGCCATTTTAGTGGACAAAGACTCCATTGAAATAGAGCGTTCTATGAATGATCGAAATCCCGAATATATTGATTATTCAAAGTTTACTATCAAGCGGGTACTAACCCCCTTTAACTGGTTTGCAGATCATCTGCACACCCCTATTGCTCTATCGATGCCACATAGGCCTCAAACCTACAACTGGTACGACTACAAGTCCTCCTGGTTCAATTTTCTATTTGTTCGTCCAGGACATACAGGTTCGTTGAATACTGCCCTGCCATGATAGATGCCATTATACCTCGATGGTTTTATGAATGGTGGATGTACTTTGGAGGAATCAAAGAAATTCTTCCTCAGCAATTTCTCAACAGATTTCCTGACTTCTGCACCAAAGAAGGATACGCTACTCTCCCTGAACACATTCAAATGTGTAAGTTTTTTATTAAAAATAGGGTATCATACATCATCTCCTGGAATTTTACCAAAGGAGAACAATATCGTATTTAATACTTATCCAAAGAAATAAGGGTAAAAGGTTGGATTCCAAAGCCAACAGCTCCACGAACCCCGGAATAAGGAAAATCTGTAGCGGCCTCCTCCAGCTCCTCACAGAGTAAGAAGGCTTTAAAGGAAAAATTAAAAAAGGCCTTGGCTAATATGGAAAGCCAAGAAAATACCAATGAAGATGAATTAATTCAACTCATTGCAGAAGCTTCTTCCACAGGAAACAGCGACAACAATGGCGATATGCTAATCCCTAAAGGTATAGCTATAGCCTACCTCGATACCAATTATGAATAGGAAAATGACCTTTCAGAGAGATAGAGGTTCAAAGAGCCAGAATTATCTCTGCAAAAGGCAGTTCACTATTCTTGACTGGAATCTAAGGACTCCATGCTGCCTCCAGAAGAATCCAAAAGATAAAAGCACTCTCATCTTTTCAAAAGTAAGCACTAGCATTTGCTTTTCTAAAAAACATGAAGGAATCTCCTTTATTAAAGAATATGTCGGCTCCTTTATTAAAGAAGATGTCGGCAAAATCTGAGCCCTCCACTTGTACACTTTAGATGTACCTGGTTTATCTTCTTTTGTCTATATAAGACGATGTAAATCTTTAGAGAAGGCATCCAAAAATTTCCATACACTAGAAATTCTCTCCTGCCCAATCTCTTGTAAAGCTATTGTAATGATGTTTTAAGGTTTTCAATAAAATTTGTAAGTTGTTTTAAATCTCTGGTTGCTATTTTGTTTTACGGTTATCATAAAATTTCAATGGGTTATCTAACACCCCGACTGATCTATTGATCTAAAATTCCTCGGGCTTGAAGCTTCTCGACACTCTTTGTTCCGCCGATCAGTCTCCACCCATGCTTCCACTTCCAAACCCCCGGAGATGGTTACAAAAATTGCCATTCTCCAAAAGAAGTTTGAAGATGAAATCTGCTCCGAGTTCCCTAATGCTTTCTGGGAACGCAAAAAACATCTAGTCGAACTTCCTTATATTTCTGGCTTTGAGGAACACTCCATTCCTACTAAGGCCAGACCTATCCAAATGAATCAAGAAATGATGGAAATTTGCAAAAAATAAATTAACCATCTTCTCTCAAATGGGATCATTAGACCCTCCAATTCTCCTTAGAGTTGCTCTGCATTTTATGTAAACAATAGTGCAGAAAAAGAACGTGGAATTCCTCGTCTTGTTATAAACTACAAGCCTTTGAATGCTGTTTTAAAATGGATTAGACATCCGATTCCTAATAAAAAGGATCTCCTCAAAAGGACTTTTAAAGACAATCTTTACAGCAAGTTTGATATGAAGTCAGGTTTCTGGCAAATCCAAATTGCTGAAAAAGATAAATACAAGACTGCCTTCTACGTCCCTTTTGGGCACTACGAATGGAATGTCTTACCATTTGGGCTTAAAAATGCTCCCTCTGAATTTCAAAATATTATGAATAATATTTTCAATCCATATTCTTACATGTCAATTGTTTATATTGATGATGTGTTAATCTTCTCTGAAAACATTGATTCTCATTTTAAGCACCTCAATACTTTCTTTAAGATTGTTAAATTAAATGGTTTGGTCGTCAGCGCCAAGAAAATGAAGTTGTTCCAAACTTCTATTCGATTTTTAGGTCATGATATGCACCAGGGTAGTTATAAGCTTATTTGTAGAGCCATTGAGTTCTCTTCCAAATTTCCTGATGAAATCACAGATAAAACCCAACTTCAAAGGTTCTTAGGAAGCCTTAATTATGTTGCAGATTTCATTCCACATATTAGACAGGTCTGTGAACCTTTGTATAAATGTCTTAAGAAAAACCCAGTCCCATGGAGTTCTGACCAAACCAATGCTATCATCAAGATTAAATCTTTGGTACAAAACCTTCCCTGTCTAGGTATTCCAAACCCTAAAGCTTTCATGATTGTAGAAACAGATTCTTCAGACATAGGGTATGGCGGTATCCTGAAGCAAAAGGTACAAACTAATGCTCCTGAACAATTAGTCAGATTTACTTTTGGGGTATGGAACTCAGCCCAAAGAAACTACAGCACTGTAAAGAAAGAAGTTTTATCTATAGTGCTATGTATCACAAAGTTTCAAGACAATCTTGTAAATAAAGAATTTTTATTACGAGTTAACTACAATTCAGCTAAAGATATCTTACAAAAAGATGTAAAAAATTTGGTTTCAAAACAAATATTTACTAGATGGAAGCTCTCCTATATAGCTTTGATTTCCAAATTGAATTTATCAAAGGAGAAAATAACTCCCTCCCCGATTTTCTAACAAGAGGATTTTTACAGGGCCATGAGACCAACAAATCTGGGGAAAGCCCCCATAAGCACCAAGCAGGAACAATCTAGAATGGCAAGACCATTTGATTCTCCCTCAGCATCTGCAAATCCATTGCGGCCAACAGTCCCCCAGAGGCCTACACTCAAGGCGGAAATACAATCGCCATCCCAAAACAGATATTCTGCTGTGACAGAATTTCCAAAGCTCTCACCACCAATGCCCACCAAATTGGTAGATTTGAAGACTAACCTACCCTTGGACAAAGGACAGCCAACCAGCCCATCGGTACAGACTAAACAAAGTTATGCCATGAAGGCCCCAGAGACCTTTGCTCAAGCAGTGAATCCTTCAGCAGGAAAATTAGCAACTCCAGCTTCTCCATCTCCCCCCAGAGAAGAATTTAAATTTATCACTACTCAAGTGATGCCCATTATTTCCTTAGACAAGGCATATGAAGGATAGCCACTAGACTAGGTAAGCAAGTCGGTCTACAACAACAAGAATTTCGTGGATACAAAAGACCCACTCAAAACACGAAGATATTATGAAGCCATTTTAGTGGACAAAGACTCCATTGAAATAGAGCATTCTATGAATAATCGAAATCCCGAATATATTGATTATTCAAAGTTTACTATCAAGCGGGTACTAACCCCCTTTAACTGGTTTGCAGATCATCTGCACACCCCTATTGCTCTATCGATGCCACATAGGCCTCAAACCTACAACTGGTACGACTACAAGTCCGCCTGGTTCAATTTTCTATTTGTTCGTCCAGGACATACATGGTTCGTTAAATACTGCCCTGCCATGATAGATGCCATTATACCTCGATGGTTTTATGAATGGTGGATGTACTTTGGAGGAATCAAAGAAATTCTTCCTCAGCAATTTCTCAACAGATTTCCTGACTTCTGCACCAAAGAAGGATGCACTACTCTCCCTGAACACATTCAAAGGTGTAAGTTTTTTATTAAAAATAGGGTATCATACATCATCTCCTGGAATTTTACCAAAGGAGAACAATATCGTATTTAATACTTATCCAAAGAAATAAGGGTAAAAGGTTGGATTCCAAAGCCAACAGCTCTACGAACCCCGGAATAAGGAAAATCTGTAGCGGCCTCCTCCAGCTCCTCACAGAGTAAGAAGGCTTTAAAGGAAAAATTAAAAAAGGCCTTGGCTGATATGGAAAGCCAAGAAAATACCAATGAAGATGAATTAATTCAACTCATTGCAGAAGCTTCTTCCACAGGAAACAGCGACAACAATGGCGATATGCTAATCCCTAAAGGTATAGCTATAGCCTACCTCGATACCAATTATGAATAGGAAAATGACCTTTCAGAGAGATAGAGGTTCAAAGAGCCAGAATTATCTCTGCAAAAGGCAGTTCACTATTCTTGACTGGAATCTAAGGACCCCATGCTGCCTCCAGAAGACTTCAAATGATAAAAGCACTCTCATCTTTTCAAAAGTAAGCACTAGCATTTGCTTTTCTAAAAAGCATGAAGGAATCTCCTTTATTAAAGAAGATGTCGGCTCCTTTATTAAAGAAGATGTTGGCAAAATCTGAGCCCTCCACTTGTACACTTTAGATGTACCTGGTTTATCTTCTTTTGTCTATATAAGACGATGTAAATCTTTAGAGAAGGCATCCGAAAAGTTCCATACACTAGAAATTCTCTCCTGCCCAATCTCTTGTAAAGCTACTGTAATGATGTTTTAAGGTTTTCAATAAAATTTGTAAGTTGTTTTAAATCTCTGGTTGCTATTTTGTTTTACTATTTTCATAAAATTTCGCTTAAATACTCATGATCCGTTTCTGGTATCAGAGCCATGTTGGCAGATTGTGTGTATAGCATGAGCAGCTAAACACATAATCTGTCTAGAGCATGAGCAAAACTTATGTTCGTATAAGGACATATTACTTTAAGCATGTATGAACTTACTTAATCTTTAATTATTTTGATATATCTTGTCTTATATGGGGTTTTAATCCAAGTATGGGGTAACAGTCTTCTCTCTGAGTGTTTGAAGGAACCGATTAATCTCCGGTCTTAGACGTTGGTCAGCCTGAAAGTGTAGTCGCAGCTAAGGTGAGCGTTAGGCCCTATTGGTAGTCCCATCACTAAGATAACACTAGAAGAATCCTTGTAAAGCCATTAAAACTTGTTAGATCCCATAAGCCATAGATGTATTAATTTAATTTGGTTTAAGCTTTTTCATATCTGTTTATTGTAATATGCTTGCTTATGTGAACATGTATGTTTTCTCTGTTAGCCTCTAGACAACATGTTTAAAATATGAACAATCATATCAAAAACACTGTTAACCTTTCTTCTCAAGCAACCCCGATTGCTACTATTGAAAATGATCTTCAAAACTGGAGTATTCCAGAAGAATCTTTCAATACGATTTACCAAATCGGGAAATTTAGTTTTTTGAAAAAGCATAATATCAAGACCTCTGAGTCTACCGTTGCCATGAATAATTCCTTGGAAATTATTCAACTGTTCAATGAACTAGATATAAACAGATTTAAGAATCAATTTAATTATCTGCATGTTGGACTTGTTCAAGTAGCTATCAAGCCTCTATTTCGACAGGGCTTAGATATCCCTGTTTGTGCTATCTTAAGAGAATCTCGTCTATTAAATTTTGACGATTCACTCTTAGGTCATCCAAAGTAACCTAGCCGATGGCAGAAAGCAATAAAATATGAAATTTTGGCTCTTAAAGAAAATAACTCATGGGACATTGTTTCTTATCTTTCAAATATTTGTCCAACAGGATGTAAATAGGGTTATTCAATTAAACTTTATTCTGATGGAACTCCTAATTGGTACAAGGCTCAACTACTGGTTCTTGGAAACAAATAAGAGTATGGTGTGGACTATGAGGAGAATTTTGCACCTGTAGCAAAAATAACAACGGTGCGTATGATAACGCTCAATCTACAGCTCTCGTAGGAGTGTAAAGCGATTGTTAGCAAATATAGAACCCAACCTGGGTTGGGTGTCGATCCCACAGGGAATAGCTTGGCCAACAAGTAAGCAAAATTACTAGACTTTTGGTGCAAGTCTCGTAAGAAGGGGGGATTGTAATACGTAACCAAAGTAATGAAATAAAAGCTGAAAATAGCAAGGTAAAAAGAGAGTATTTCGTAGGTTGTGAAACAATGAGAATTGAAGCGTTGGGGTTATGTCCACCTTCTGAGGTATACATCTCTATTGGCTATGAGTGTGTAGAGTCTTGACATGCAATTGCTTATAGAGAATTGTAGTCGATGGTAAATCCAAGCGTCTCTCGACCTAAACAAGGACTATTTCACTTTAACTCTCTCGAGCTTAAAGCGTGTCTAACGGTACGAATTCTCCAAGAGGTTAGTCCAGTTACGGCACTAGCTTTTTAGTAGGAAAGGGTGTCCTACTACCTTGACATTATCTCTTTTCCAGACAAATAACCTTTCTCTCGAACAAGTTAAATGTTAGACTGGCGTTATTCTTGCGTTTGCAACCGCAAAGAATGTAGATTAAGATGAAGAGAATAATGATATAAGCAATATACTTGTCTTGAACTCACAAACTCATAGCTATAGATAGTAACTCATTCGGCTTCCATAACCCCAACTAAGAGGTTTAGTTACCCATGAATGCGAAGGACATCACGATTTGCATGGTTGATGGCGTGAGAAATAGGTGATAGGCGTGTGGTTTTGGTGATTCCCTAGCAAATAACGATTCTCTTGTTGTGGAATAGATGAATAGAAGAATAGATTAGAAGTGTTTGTAGATGAGGAAGATGAGAAGAATGGAGGAAAATTAATAGTTGAATTGATAGTTGAAGAAGTAATAAAAATCTCTAACATGATAGGGTATTTATAATACTCCTATCCTACTCCTACTAAGCTAATGAAATAAATAACCAAATCCTAATATACTAATGAAATCCTTGACCCAAATGTACTAGGGTAAGGTTACAATATCATAATCCAAATAGAATAGTAAAACACATAACCTAATTATACTAGGTTAATGTATCTTTGTAAAAATATAGCTTTGTGTCTGTAAGTCCCCAAAGTCTTCAGAAATGCTGTTTTAGCCCGGGACAGATTTTCCATGCAGCAGATTTGGTCCTTAGGCGTCCAGCTCTTTTCTACTTCGTTTGTGAGCTTTCTTTTGCGTCAAGTAAGCCATAAAATGCTGTATTTTGCATCATTTATACCTGAAACTTTCCTAATCATGTTTGTTAGCTCATTTACAAGAAAAAGGACTAAAAGTGCATGAAATATATAATTTGTTCTCAAAACTAGGCTAAAATATGGGCAAAATATATTGATATAGGCGCGTAAATTCGCCTATCATCAACACCCCACACTTGCAGCTTTGTTCATCCTCGAACAAAATATCATGTCCTTCTAAGCATCAACTTAGGGTTTTTACAGCAACAACACAAAACATTCTTCAAGACAAGCACAAAAATTATCAACAAAGAGTAGCTTTCCGATTATAAGTAGAAACAATTTATCCTCAAGCATAGACTTATGATGGTGATCAACTCGCATGCAAACGTTAAGGTACATAGAATCATATACAACTATCCAAAACTCATCAACCATGTGTGTCTCACAATATAGTACCCATAATCACTCACAAATATAGCATATTTTTCAAACATGGGTGTCAAAATATCCTTGCACTCACTCTCACAAAGAATTCATATGTAGCAACTAATGACCATAAGCTTGCCTTTAATGTAGTACTCTACTAAATGTCGGAATGTTAAGATTAGGATTAAGTAGGTCTTTAGATGGTTGTAATGTAGGCTAAGGGACGGGTAGGATCAGCTATTTTGGCCAGAAATAGTGACTAAGTTCCTAAGTAGTTTAATACATCACATTGTATCATTGACACTTTTTTCTTTCATCCTTTCTTTATTTTATTCTTCCACCCTTGTTCTCATCTTTTGTTTTTCAATTTTAATCACAACTCACTTTTTAGCTTTCTTTTCCTTTTTCTTTTCACAACATACCTCTTATGATAGCACTTTCTTTTTCATAGCACATTCAAGCACCCTTACAATTTATAGCATCATACTCACCCAATTTTCTATGTTGTCACATGACTTTTTCACTTTAAAGCACTTAGGAATTTGGATCAAATTACGGTCTTGAAAAAATGGATTAGGCTTACATACAAGGTTGTCAAAGAAATAGGCTAAAGGCTCAAAAGGGTTTAACTAGGATGATGTCCATGGGTAGGTAACACTGAAGGTAAACATGTATAGGTTGCCAAAGAAATGCCTAAATCATATCCTAAACTTACGTTCCTTATTTTCGCTTTGCATACATATCAGGCAAGTTCTAGCATCAGCCACACGCATAGAATATACTATTATCTCGCACACACAAGGCACTTGGTCGACTTGATTGGAAGTAATATAGACTCTCGTCCCAACAATTGAAGGAATTGAATCGCACAATATCACATAATAAGTCACAACTAGAGCCTAAACGTCTCAATAGTCACAATTGTAGCACATACTCTTGTTCTAATCTCATGCTACCTATCAAAATAATTTCATGCGTAGCTAGAAAAATTTGACTCCTAAAAATTAAAAAACGTTTGAACGAAAAAAAAAAACAAAAAAAATGGATGGACTCAAAAAAAAAACAAAGTAAACAAGCAAATATAGGTGCAAACAAGGAAGTATAGCATGTGGATTCTGCCACCCCACACTTAGACGGGACACTGCCCTCAGTGGAAAATAAATGCGAAGAACCTGGTTAGTCAGACTCTTCATCAATGTCGGGGGTCATACCCCCTTCGTCTGAATCATCATAAGAGTCGTCGTCAGAGTTCTCCTCCTCATCAGAATCAGGCAAGCGTCTATCATCATCAGTTGGCACGTCATCGTCCAGAGGTTCCTCAAAATATATGCCCACTCCACACATCTCCCGGGCATGCCTGTTCATTGGGTAGTCGTGGTCCAGCTGTTGGAGCTCTTCAGCAGTTGGAATACGTCCACCACTCATCATAGTGAATCGTGTCATGCCATAGAGATGACAGAAGAAACTCTCATCACGAGCATATCTCTCCGCAGTAGTAAGGTTGACTCCATGAGTTGTTTCAGCATCTTTGACCTTTGTGAGGTCAACCTTCTTTGGGTTATGTGGGAGTTTGTGGTCAGCTGGTTCCTCTTCTATATCCTCCTTCCGCAACATTGCTGTCAACAAATTGCCGAATGTGAAATGGGACCTTCGGTGGAGTCTGGCCTTCCTTATGGTATATCGAATGATTGCCCCAAAGTTGATAGGGACATTCGTCATCAACGCATAAACCAAACACACTCTATCTCTCGATATCTTGGTGTATTGCGTCCCAGGAATAAGGCATGAGTTGACAATGCGCATCCAGATTCTTGCTTCCCTATTTAGTGGAGCATAGGGGAAGGTGTTGTGATGGCCTGTTTCCTTATGTCTGCCTTATCTTGCCATCGATCTGCTTCCACAAAGCGTGTGTCTTATCGCTCTGTAAGGAGGCCTGTTGTACAACTCTTTGTATGGTGCAGGGTCGACCGAAGGTAGGCCAAGAAAAGAGTTGATCTTGGCCCCGAATTTTGACTTCGTTGCCTGTTGTGTTTGGCGACCAGTTGGCATAAAATTCTCTTGTCAAGTCAAGATTGCACTCTCCCATGTCGCGGAAGATGAAATCTAGCTTCAAAGCCATTATGTTAGCCAACATTTGCGGCTCCTTCTTTGCTAAGGTCTCCTTGTTGATCAAGTCGACGTGCACATATTTCTTTTCTTTGTTGCTGCTGTACCATGCCTTGGCTTCTTCCTCAAGAACCCACTTTATTCCGAACATTCTGTGTGGTAGGTGTGCTGAAGATGATTCTCCTTGGTCTTTTCGACTTCTCTTCTTGTCCTTTCGGGACGTGGCAGCCTTCTCCTTGCCTTGCTTTGCTTTAGGTGCCATTGTGCCTGAGACTAGAAATAATGTTAGTTGCAGCACAATCTCACTTTATACAATCTATATGCAAGCACTAGGGGTACCACCCCACACTTAATCTTGTTAGCACAAATCAGTGAAGTGAAAGTGGTCGAGTACTCAGATTTCGTCGACATACGCTTTAGGATTGTATTCCGACAAGAAAATCAGCATTACACCACTTATTTGCAGCCATTGGACTACTTTCATGGTGGATATAGCAACACTACAACCTAGGGGTTACCACATGGAATTATTATTCTTACAACAAGCACAACCTCCTAAGTCGATAGGCACTATAACCTTATCCCGATGGCCGGGATAGTCTATCATGTAATCATCCAACCAACAATCTTAAGCAATATTCATAGCCATATCAATTCAGCAATTATCATAACAATGCTATCGAAACAAAATTCAAGTCGAAAACAAGTCAAGAATTCCCTACGTATATATTCAATCACACGATCTTGTAACAATTATCCAAACACATGAACATTACCACCAATCTCACATGATTTAGCAAAATATAATAAGCATAGCAACGTAGTACTTACGATAAATAGATGAAGAATAAGAGAGTACTTACTTGCTTGAAGATTGTGGAGAAGTTGTTGTGAATTGGAAGAACAAAGGAAGAAAATTTTGAGAGGATTTGGAGTGATATACGGCGCCTTTAGGGTTGTTTCTAATGTGGTTGTGTTATAAAACCAAGTCCCCTTTATATAGGAAGAGTATGGGTCGGGTTATTGATGATAGGCGAATTTACGTGCCTATATTAATATATTTTGCCCATATTTTAGCCTAGTTTTGAGAACTAATTATATATTTCATGCACTTTTAGTCCTTTTTCCTGTAAATGAGCTGACAAACATGATTAGGAAAGTTTTAGGTATAAATGATGCAAAATACAGCATTTTACGGCTTACTTGATGCAAAAGAAAGCTCACAAACGAAGTAGAAAGGAGCTGGACGCCTAAGGACCAAATCTGCTGCATGGAAAATCTGTCCCGGGCTAAAACAGCATTTCTGAAGACTTTGGGGACTTACAGACACAAAGTTGGATTTTTACAAAGATACATTAACCTAGTATAATTAGGTTATGTGTTTTACTAGTCTATTTGGATTATGATATTGTAACCTTACCCTAGTACATTTGGGTCAAGGATTTCATTAGTATATTAGGATTTGGTTATTTATTTCATTAGCTTAGTAGGAGTAGGATAGGAGTATTATAAATACCCTATCATGTTAGAGATTTTTATTCATTCTTCACTTAATTCAACAATTAATTTTCTTCCATCCCTCTCATCTTCCACCACAAACACTTCTAATCTACTCTTCTATTCATCTATTCCACAACAAGAGAATCGTTACTTGCTAGGGAATCACCAAAACCACACGCCTAAACACCCACTTCTCACGCCATCCACCATGCAAAACGTGATATCCTTCGCATTCATGGGTAACTAAACCTCTTAGTTGGGGTTATGGAAGCCGAATGAGTTACTATCTACTGCTGTGAGTGGTGAGTTCAAGACACGTATATTGCTTATATCATTAGGCTCTTCATCTTAATCTACATTCTTTGCGGTTGCAAACGCAAGAATAACGCCAGTCTAACATTTAACTTGTTCAAGAGAAAGGTTATTTGTCTGGAAAAGAGATAATGTCAAGGTAGTAGGACACCCTTTCCTATTAAAAAGCTAGTGCCGTAACTGGACTAACCTCTTGGAGAATTCGTACCGTTAGACACGCTTTAAGCTCGAGAGAGTTAAAGTGAAATAGTCCTTGTTCAGGTCGAGAGACGCTTGGATTTACCATCGACTACAATTCTCTATAAGCAATTGCATGTCAAGACTCTACACACTCATAGCCGATAGAGACGTATACCTCAGAAGGTGGACATAACCCCAACGCCTCAATTCTCATTGTTTCACAACCTACGAACTACTCTCTTTTTACTTTGCTATTTTCAGTTTTTATTTCATTACTTTGGTTACTTATTATAATCCCCCCTTCTTACGAGACTTGCACCAAAAGTTTAGTAATTTTGCTTACTTGTTGGCCAAGCTATTCCCTGTGGGATCGACACCCAACCCAGGTTGGGTTCTATATTTGCTAACGACCGCTTTACACTCCCACGAGAGCTGTAGATTGAGCGTTATCAAAAATTGGCGCCGTTGCCGGGGAATACGAGTGTCAATCAAGTTTGTGATAATTACTAGACCCTTTGGTCAAAGATTCTCATACTTTTACTTTTAGTTTTTGTTTTTGTTTATTGCAGGTTTTTCTTTTAGTGCATGCCCCATACTAGAAGTTCTGGTCAACCGTTATTACCAATCAATCCTGAACCACAACGAATTAGAAGAATGGAAGCACAAGCTGAAATCGACAGGATGGCTGCTCAACACGAGCAAGCAAGATTAGCTGCTCTTGCCGCTGCTCAAGTCCAACAACAAAACATTGATAATCCTGGACGAGCAACAAATCCTGACGATGAAGATTTAGGTGATGACGAGTTACTGAACCCTAGGCGTGATGCTGAAATTATAACACCTGCCAATCGAAGAGGTCGACAAGCTCGGTATAGGTATGATCGCCAACCTTTGCAACCAGCTTTCGACGATGATGATGATGATCTTGATGGTGCCGGAGCCACTGGAGCAATAATTCCACCACCATTAGCGCCCGGAGTCAAGTTCAACATCACAAGCACCATGATTCAGTTATTGCAACTCAAGGGATTATTTGGTGGACTAGCAGGCGATGATCCAAATACGCATCTCATCAACTTTATTTCTACATGCAAGTCTTTTGACAATCCTGGTGTTGGTCAGAATGCTATTCGATTACGTCTATTTCCATTGTCTCTGTCTGGGGAGGCAACACTATGGTTGAATGGGCTGACTCCTGATTCAATTACAAATTGGAGGCAATTGAGAGACGCTTTCCTAGAAAGATTCTTTCCGCCATCCAAGAGGGCTCAATTGAGAGATGAAATCAGCAACTTTCGTCAGCTTCCCTCTGAAGCTCTTCACGAAACATGGGAGAGGTTCAAAACAAAGCTAACGAGATGCCCAAACCATCACATGACTAATGTTCACCTCATGGAGATCTTGTATAGAGCCTTGAATTCAGTAACTAAACTAGTGGTGGACAACGCAGCTGGAGGTTCTTTTATGGACCTTACCTTTGGTCAAGCAAGAAATATGCTAGATCGCATGACGAAGCAAAGTAGAGCTTGGCATACCAGGGATTCAGAGGTAGCAAGCCCCACTTTATCTATTGGCATGTCTGCAGACCAAAGAAGAAGAGAAGAAGAACGTGAGCAAGACATGGCGCACATGAAAACACAATTGGATCTTCTGACAAAGCACTTATTATCAGGGAAGACCGAAAAAGTGAAAGATGTAGCGCTAAAAGGAAGAGACGAATATGATTCTGAAGAGGAGGCCAACTACTTGAACAATCAGGGGGGTTTCCGTGGGAATGCCCAAGGAAACCAAGGTCGGAACTATTATGATAAATCTGGAAGCAAAGACCAAGGTAGTTGGAAGAAAAATAATGAAAATAGTGGTTTGTACGTTCCCCCTGGTAAACGTGATACCACCACATCTAATTCTATGGAAGACATGATGGCTAAGTTATTGAAAGAAGTGGAAGCAACGAGCGCGGGAGTTAAGGAGGTGATTGATGATTTGGCCTCCATGAAGCAATTAGTTGATTCTCATTCCACTTCTATCAAGCAAATAAAGCAGCAATTGAGCCAACTTTCAGCAGCATTCAATCAAAGAAAGGCTGGCACCTTACCGAGCGATACTGTGAAAAACCCAAGGAATGATGGGTCATGCATGGCCATCACTACCAGAAGTGGTAAGGTGCTAGAAACTTCAGCAAAAGGAAAGCAAGTGGTTGACTTAGCAGCAGACATTGACGCCACACCTAGTGACGTTACAAGAGAAGAAGCCGCAACAACTACTTCAGGCGTCAAGGATGTTTTACCTAGAGACGTACAACCTAAAAAGAATGATAAACGGAAGCAAGAGGGGAAGAAAGCCATAGAGAGAACACTTCCATACCCACCACCACCTTTTCCATAAAGGTTGAAGAAGGTGGCCAATGACACGAAGTTCAGCAAATTTATGACTATGTTGAAGCAGCTGACCATTAATGTCCCATTGGTAGAGGCACTTGAACAAATGCCTGGGTATGCGAAGTTTATGAAAGATCTTTTGACTAAGAAGAGGGCAGCAAGTTATGAGCTGAAAGATGATGTGCATCATTGTAGTGCAATTGCTACCCGATCGATAGTTCAGAAGAAGGCCGACCCCGGAGCTTTCACGATTCCTTGCACCGTCGGATCTTTGGACTTTGCTAAAGCATTGTGTGACTTAGGAGCCAGCATCAACTTGATGCCATTATAGATCTACAAGAAGTTGGGGTTAGGAGATCCTACACCAACTAATATGAGGCTTGTTATGGCGAATAGGTCGGTAAAACGACCGGTTGGTATTATATGCGATGTCTTGGTGAAGGTATATTCATTCATATTTCCAGCAGACTTTGTCATCTTGGATTGTGAAGCAGATTCAGAGGTTCCCATAATCTTGGGACGCCCTTTCCTTGCAACTGGAAGTGTGCTTATTGACATGAAAGATAATGAGCTTTTGTTTCGAATTAATGAAGAAGTTGTACGGTTTGATATATGCAAAACAATGAAGCAGCCCAGCGATATGAATGAGTTATTTGTAGCTGATGTTCATCATGAGGATACGAAAGTATTATCTATAGAGAAACAGCCTACTGTTGAGCCATTGTCTGTTGTGCCACTGAAAGTTGAGCATGAAGATAATGAAGGTTATGAAGAACTTATGAGTGCTCTAACAAAAATAGAGCCTTATACTCCTAAGCAACCAGATTGTGATCTCAAGAATCAACCAAAAGCGAAGACTCCCGTTGACGAGCCACCAATGCTAGAATCGCAAGAGCTTCCCGATTATCTAAGGTATGTGTTCTTGGAAAGTAGAAATATACTTTCGGAGAGTATAGATGATTTAAGTGAACAGCACGTAGAAGCTCTCATCTCTGCTCTAAAGAGATACAAAAGAGCTATGGGTTGGACTATCGATGATATAATTGGAAATTCTCCGGGAAAATGTAAGAGCCATCTTGAAGAAGATCGCATGCCCACAGGTAAGCCTCATTATCGTCTAAATCCTTTCAGAAAACGATCCATCACTTACCTCGACGAAGTCTAAGTACTCGAGGTAACTATATCGAGCCACGACAATAAATAAGGCGCTAGATGGGAGGCAACCCATCGTTTTATTGTTTTATCATTTCATCATTTCATCGTTTTGTCATTTTATTGTTTTATTGTTTTATCGTTTCATCGTTTTAGTATTTTTTCTTTTTGATAAATGAAAATCCAAAAATAAGAGTCGTGCCACGACCAAAACTAAGGCGCTTGGTGGGAGGCAACCCATCGTACTAATCGTGTTCATTTGTTTTGAGCTAATATAGGTGCAAGAAGTATGCAACGAGGAGATTTATTTCAATTGACGATTTGGTCGCATTGTATGGTAAAGTCGGTAAGTTAGGAATGGTGATGCATAAGGCTATGAATTGAGCCTTTCTCACGTCATAATAGGCTTCGAGGAAGGCTAGGCCTTGGTAAAAATAGGCCACGAACGACGCACAACCTATTCTATAGCCTAAGGACTCGGAATCTAGTGTGCTATACACTAAGTGCCGCCTATTCCTAGGTATGCTTTTGACTATGCGCCGCCTATGCTATGGCATTTGAGATACTGAGACCAAATGCCATAGACTATGCGGCGCATATGTCCCATTATGCCATGGACAATGCGCCGCATATGTCATTGATATGCCGAGAGATATGCGCCGCATATGTGGTGATTTTGTCCCCAAATCCGATTGTAAATGGGTCATAACCCGACCCATACTCTCCCTATATAAAGGGGACTTGGTTTTATACCACAACCACATTAGAAACAACCCTAAAGACGCCGCATATCACTCCAAATCCTCTCAAAATTTTCTTCCTTTGTTCTTCCAATTCACAACAACTTCTCCACAATCTTCAAGCAAGTAAGTACTCTCTTATTCTTCATCTATTTATCGTAAGTACTACGTTGCTATGCTTATTATATTTTGCTAAATCATGTGAGATTGGTGGTAATGTTCATGTGTTTTGATAATTGTCACAAGATCGTGTGATTGAATATATACGTAGGGAATTCTTGACTTGTTTCCGACTTGAATTTTGTTTCGATAGCATTGATATGATAATTGATGAATTGATATGGCTATGAATATTACTTAAGATTGTTGGTTGGATGATTACATGATAGACTATCCCGACCATCGGGATAAGGTTATAGTGCCTATCGACTTAGGAAGTTGTACTTGTTGTAAGAATTACGATTCCATGTGGTGACCCCTATGTTGTAGTGTTGCTATATCTACCATGAAAGTAGGCCAATGGCTGCAAATAAGTGATGTAAATGCTGATTTTCTTGTAGGAATACAATCCTAAAACGTATGTCGACGAAATCTGAGTACTCGACCACTTTCACTTCACTGATTTGTGCTAACAAGATTAAGTGTGGGGTGGTACCCCTAGTGCTTGCATATAGATTGTATAAAGTGAGATTGTGCTGCAACTTACGTTATTTCTAGTCTCAGGTACAATGGCACCTAAGGCAAGGCAAGGCAAGGAAATGGCTACCACGTCCCAAAAGGGCAAAAAGAGAAGTCGAAAAGACCAAGGAGAATCATCCTCAGCGCACCTACCACGCAGAATGTTCGGAATAAAATGGGTTCTTGAGGAAGAAGCCAAAGCATGGTACAACAGCAACAAAGAAAAGAAATATGTGCATGTCGACTTGATCAACAAGGAGACCTTAGCAAAGAAGGAGCCACAAATGTTGGCTAAAATAATGGCTTTGAAGCTAGATTTCATCTTCCGCGACATGGGAGAGTGCAATCTTGACTTGACAAGAGAATTTTATGCCAACTGGTCGCCAAAAACAACAGGCAACGAAGTCAAAATTCGGGGCCAAGTGTTACAGCTTACAGTGAATTGGATCAACTCTTTTCTTGGCCTACCTTCGGTCGACCCTGCACCATACAAAGAGCTGTACAGCAGGCCTCCTTACAGAGCGATAAGACACACGCTTTGTGGAAGCAGATCGATGGCAAGATGGGGCAGACATAAGGAAACAGGCCGTCACAACACCTTCCCCTATGCTCCACTAAATAGGGAAGCAAGAATCTGGATGCGCATTGTCAACTCATGCCTTATTCCTGGGACGCAATACACCAAGATATCGAGAGATAGAGTGTGTTTGGTTTATGCGTTGATGACGAATGTCCCTATCAACTTTGGGGCAATCATTCGATCTACCATGAGGAAGGCCAGACTCCACCGAAGGTCCCATTTCATATTCGGCAATTTGTTGACAGCAATGTTGCGGAAGGAGGATATAGAAGAGGAACCAGCTGACCACAAACTCCCACATAACCCAAAGAAGGTTGACCTCACAAAGGTCAAAGATGCTGAAACAACTCATGGAGTCAACCTTACTACTGCGGAGAGACATGCTCGTGATGAGAGTTTCTTTCGTCATCTCTATGGCATGACACGATTCACTATGATGAGTGGTGGACGTATTCCAACTGCTGAAGAGCTCCAACAGCTAGACCACGACTACCCAATGAACAGGCACGCCCGGGAGATGTGTGGAGTGGGCGTATATTTTGAGGAACCTCTGGACGATGACGTGCCAACTGATGATGATAGACGCTTGCCTGATTCTGATGAGGAGGAGAACTCTGACGACGACTCTTATGATGATTCAGACGAAGGGGGTATGACCCCCGACATTGATGAAGAGTCCGACTAACCAGGTTCTTCGCATTTATTTTCCACTGAGGGTAGTGTCCCGTCTAAGTGTGGGGTGGCAGAATCCGCATGCTATACTTCCTTGTTTGCACCTATGTTTGCTTGTTTACTTTGTTTTTTTTTTTGAGTCCATCCATTTTTTTTGTTTTTTCGTTTTTTAATTTTTTAGGAGTCAAATTTTTCTAGCTACGCATGAAATTATTTTGATAGGCAGCATGAGATTAGAACAAGAGTATGTGCTACAATTTTGACTATTGAGACGTTTAGGCTCTAGTTGTGACTTATTATGTGATATTGTGTGATTCAATTCCTTCAATTGTTGGGACGAGAGTCTATATTACTTCCAATCAAGTCGACCATGTGCCTTGTGTGTGTGAGATAATAGTATATTCTATGTATGTGGCTGATGCTAGAACTTGCCTGGTATGTATGCAAAGCGAAAATAAGGAGTGTAAGTTTAGGATATGATTTAGGCATTTCTTTGGCAACCTATACATGTTTACCTTTGTTTTACCTACCCATGGACATCATCCTAGTTAAACCCTTTTGAGCCTTTAGCCTATTTCTTTGACAACCTTGTATGTAAGCCTAATCCATTTTTTTTCAAGACCGTAATTTGATCCAAATTCCTAAGTGCTTTAAAGTGAAAAAGTCATGTGACAACATAAGAGGAAATTGGGTGAGTATGATGCTTTAAATTGTAATGGTGCTTGAATGTGTTATGAAAAAGCAAGTGCTATCATAAGAGGTATGTTGTGAAAAGAAAAAGGAAAAGAAAGCTGAAAAGTGAGTTGTGCTTAAAATTGAAAAACAAAAGATGAGAACAAGGGTGGAAGAATAAAATAAAGAAAGGTTGAAAGAAAAAAGTGTCAATGATACAATGTGATGTATTAAAGTGCTTAGGAACTTAGTCACTATTTCTGGCCAAAATAGCTGATCCTACCCATCCCTTAGCCTACATTACAACCATCAAAAGACCTACTTGATCCTAAGCTTAGCATTCTGACATTTAGTAGAGTACTACATTAAGGGCAAGCCTATGGTCATCAGTTGCTACATATGAATTCTTTGCGAGAGTGAGAGCAAGGATATGTTGATACCCATGTTTGAAAAATATGCTATATTTGTGAGTGATTATGGGTACTATATTGTGAGACACACATGGTTGATGAGTTTTGGATAGTTGTATATGATTCTATGTACCTTAACGTTTGCATGCGAGTTGATCACCATCATAAGTCTATGCTTGAGGTTAAATTGTTTCTACTTATAATCGGAAAGCTACTCTTTGTTGATAATTGTTGTGCTTGTCTTGAAGAATGTTTTGTGTTGTTGCTGTAAAAAAACCCTAAGTTGATGCTTAGAAAGACATGATATTTTGTTCGAGGACGAACAAAGCTGCAAGTGTGGGGTGTTGATGATAGGCGAATTTACGTGCCTATATCAATATATTTTGCCCATATTTTAGCCTAGTTTTGAGAACTAATTATATATTTCATGCACTTTTAGTCCTTTTTCCTGTAAATGAGCTGACAAACATGATTAGGAAAGTTTCAGGTATAAATGATGCAAAATACAGCATTTTACGGCTTACTTGACGCAAAAGAAAGCTCACAAACGAAGTAGAAAGGAGCTGGACGCCTAAGGACCAAATTTGCTGCATGGAAAATCTGTCCCGGGCTAAAACAGCATTTCTGAAGACTTTGGGGACTTACAGACACAAAGCTGGATTTTTACAAAGATACATTAACCTAGTATAATTAGGTTATGTGTTTTACTAGTCTATTTGGATTATGATATTGTAACCTTACCCTAGTACATTTGGGTCAAGGATTTCATTAGTATATTAGGATTTGGTTATTTATTTCATTAGCTTAGTAGGAGTAGGATAGGAGTATTATAAGTACCCTATCATGTTAGAGATTTTTATTCATTCTTCACTTAATTCAACAATTAATTTTCTTCCATCCCTCTCATCTTCCACCACAAACACTTCTAATCTACTCTTCTATTCATCTATTCCACAACAAGAGAATCGTTACTTGCTAGGGAATCACCAAAACCACACGCCTAAACACCCACTTCTCGTGCCATCCACCATGCAAAACGTGATATCCTTCGCATTCATGGGTAACTAAACCTCTTAGTTGGGGTTATGGAAGCCGAATGAGTTACTATCTACTGCTGTGAGTGGTGAGTTCAAGACACGTATATTGCTTATATCATTAGTCTCTTCATCTTAATCTACATTCTTTGCGGTTGCAAACGCAAGAATAACGCCAGTCTAACATTTAACTTGTTCGAGAGAAAGGTTATTTGTCTGGAAAAGAGATAATGTCAAGGTAGTAGGACACCCTTTCCTATTAAAAAGCTAGTGCCGTAACTGGACTAACCTCTTGGAGAATTCGTACCGTTAGACACGCTTTAAGCTCGAGAGAGTTAAAGTGAAATAGTCCTTGTTCAGGTCAAGAGACGCTTGGATTTACCATCGACTACAATTCTCTATAAGCAATTGCATGTCAAGACTCTACACACTCATAGCCGATAGAGACGTATACCTCAGAAGGTGGACATAACCCCAACGCCTCAATTCTCATTTTTTCACAACCTACGAACTACTCTCTTTTTACTTTGCTATTTTCAGTTTTTATTTCATTACTTTGGTTACTTATTACAATCCCCCCTTCTTACGAGACTTGCACTAAAAGTTTAGTAATTTTGCTTACTTGTTGGCCAAGCTATTCCCTGTGGGATCGACACCCAACCCAGGTTGGGTTCTATATTTGCTAACGACCGCTTTACACTCCCACGAGAGCTGTAGATTGAGCGTTATTAGTTATGACCCATTTACAATCGGATTTGGGGACAAAATCACCACATATGCGGCGCATATCTCTCGGCATATCAATGACATATGCGGCGCATTGTCCATGGCATAATGGGACATATGCGCCGCATAGTCTATGGCATTTCTAGACATATGCGCCGCATAGTCTATGGCATTTGGTCTCAGTATCTCAAATGCCATAGCATAGGCGGCGCATAGTCAAAAGCATACCTAGGAATAGGCGGTGCATAGTGTATAGCACACTAGATTCCGAGTCCTTAGGCTATAGAATAGGTTGTGCATCGTTTGTGGCCTATTTTTACCAAGGCCTAGCGTTCCTCGAAGCCTATTATGACGTGAGAAAGACTCAATTCATAGCCTTATGCATCACCATTCCTAACTTACCGACTTTACCATACAATGCGACCAAATCGTCAATTGAAATCAATCTCCTCGTTGCATACTTCTTGCACCTATATTAGCTCAAAACAAATGAACACGATTAGTACGATGGGTTGCCTCCCACCAAGCGCCTTAGTTTTGGTCGTGGCACGACTCTTATTTTTGAATTTTCATTTATCAAAAAGAAAAAATACTAAAACGACAAAACGATAAAACGATAAAACAATAAAACGACAAAACGATGGGTTGCCTCCCATCTAGCGCCTTATTTATTGTTGTGGCTCGACGTATTAATCTCGAGTACTTAGACTTCGTCGATATAAGTGATGGCCATGTCATTCATCGTGTCAAGAGGACCGATATATGGCTTGACACGTTGGCCATTCACTTTGAAGATAACACCCTCATTGTTTTCCAATTCGACTACTCCAGACGAGTAGACTTGGATGACTTTAAATGGACCAGACCATTTCGATTTTAACTTACATGGGAAGAGCTTGACTCTGGAGTTAAAGAGTAGTACCATGTCACCTTTTTGGAAGTTTCGTCGAACAATCCGCTGATCATGATACTTCTTCATCCGCTCCTTGTATAAATCTGATCTTTCATATGCATGGAGACGAAATTCATCTAGTTCGTTCAGCTGCTCCAACCTCAGGTTCTTCACATCATCCCAATTCAGATTCAAGTGCTTCAATGCCCACAATGCCTTGTATTCAAGCTCGATGGGTAGATGACAAGCCTTACCATAAACTAGCTGATAAGGTGACATGCCAATGGGTGTCTTGAATGCAGTCCTATACGCCCATAGTGCATCATCTAGCTTTCGAGACCAGTCCTTCCTATTCGCATTAACCGTCTTGGCAAGGATTTGCTTGATCTCGCGGTTGGAAACCTCAACTTGTCCACTGGTTTGGGGATGATAAGGCGTAGCTACCTTGTGTTGCTTGACTCCATACTTGGCCAATACAGATTTGAATAGCTTGTTGCAAAAGTGAGATCCTCCATCACTTATGATAGTACGAGGTACTCCAAAGCGAGAGAAGATATTCTTCTTTAAAAATGCTACAACACGCTTTCCTTCGTTGTCGGCCAATGCTACAGCTTCAACCCATTTTGACACATAATCCACAGCAACCAAGATGTACTTCATTCCAAACGAATTCACGAATGGTCCCATGAAATCAATACCCCACACATCAAAGAGTTCTACCTCCAGAATTTTGGACATGGGCATTTCATGGTGTTTTGAAATAGCACCTTGACGTTGGCATTGGTCACACCTTCGCACATAGTCGTATGCATCTCTGACTATTGTAGGCCAATAATAACCGCTTTGCAAGACTTTTCTTGCCGTTCGATTCCCTGCATGGTGTCCTCCAACTTGCGAAGTGTGGCATGCTTCCAATATAGTAGGCACTTCTTCATGGGATATACATCGTCGAATGATACCATCCGCGCATCTTCGAAACAAATAAGGCTTATCCCAATATTAGTGCTGAACGTCATGCACAAACTTCCTCCTCTGGTGGTAAGATAAATTGGAAGGTAACACATTACTCACCACAAAATTTGCAAAGTCGGCATACCATGGTAATTTCTCCATTGTTGTTGCTAGTATCTCCTCGTCAGGGAATGCATCATCAATCTGATTTTCTGGTTGCGCCACATACTCATTCTCAAGTCTGGATAGGTGATCAGCCACTTGGTTCTCGCAACCTCTTCTATCTTTGACTTCGAAATCAAACTCTTGCAGCAGCAATACCCATCGAATCAGCCTTGGTTTTGCATCCTTCTTTGTCATTAGATACCTAAGAGCTGCATGGTCTGTATGAACGATCACCTTAGTACCCAATAGATAGGCACGGAACTTCTCAAACGCATACACAACCGCTAAGAGCTCTTGTTCAGTAACAGTATAGTTCCTTTGGGCTTCATTTAGGACCTTACTCGCATAGTAGATAGGATGAAATAATTTCTCCTTTCTCTGTCCAAGAACAGCACCAACGGCTACACCACTAGCATCACACATGACTTCGAATGGGAGCGTCCAATCTGGTGCTACCATGATAGGGGCTTCAATGAGTTTTCCTTTAAGGCATTCGAATGCCTTTAAGCAATCGTCATTAAAGTCAAACTTCGTATCTTTCTCCAATAGTTTGCACAATGGACTAGAAATTTTGGAGAAGTCTTTGATGAATCTACGATAAAACCCAGCGTGGCCAAGAAAACTACGAACTCCCTTCACCGAAATTGGAGACGGTAGCTTCTCAATTACCTCTATTTTGGCGCGATCAACCTCTATTCCTCTTTCGGAGATCTTGTGCCCAAGAACGATTCCTTCTTTTACCATAAAGTGGCACTTCTCCCAATTCAATACAAGGTTGAACTCTACACATCTTTGAAATGCCATGCTCAAGTTTGCTAAACATGCTTCAAAAGACTCACCAATAACTGAAAAGTCGTCCATAAATACCTCCAAAGTGTCTTCTACCATATCAGAGAAAATAGACATCATACAACGTTGAAAGGTGGCTGGTGCGTTACACAACCCGAATGGCATGCGTTTGAAGGCAAAAGTACCATATGGGCATGTAAACGTTGTTTTCTCTTGGTCTTCGGGGGCAATACAAATCTGATTGTAACCTGAATAACCATCCAAGAAGCAAAACCATCCTTTCCCCGCTAATCGATCTAGCATTTGGTCCATAAATGGCATGGGGAAGTGATCCTTGAGCGTCCAAGAATTCAGCTTGCGGTAGTCCATGCATACTCTCCATCCAGTAATGGGCCTGAGTGGAATAAGCTCATTCTTTGTATTCACAACCACCGTCATACCTCCTTTCTTGGGAACACATTGTACTGGGCTTACCCATGTACTATCAGAAATAGGATACACGACTCCTGTGTCTAACCACTTGATAATCTCCTTCTTCACCACTTCTTGCATTGGTGGGTTTAGACGTCTTTGATGTTCAATGGTGGGTGTGCACTTTTCTTGAAGCTGAATTTTATGAGTGCAAATCCCAGGTGGAATACCAATGATATCCGCAATGGTCCATCCAATAGCTCTAATATACTTGCGTAAGATTGTAATAAGAGCTGCAACTTGTTGCTCACCCAAATCGGCTGCTACAATGACTGGAAGAGTGTTTCCGCTTCCTAAGAATGCGTACTTCAAATGGCTTGGCAGCTCCTTTAATTCTAACGTGGGTGGCTCTTCAATAGATGGCTTAGCTGGTGGTGTGGGTTGATTTTTGAGATCAAGATCCAGCTTCTTGGGAGTATAACTATATGTCCCTAATCCCGATAGAGCACAAATATCTTCATCAGAAATTTCAGCATCATCATTCTCTCCTTTCATGAGCAAAACCTCCAAAGGATCATCAAGAATTCGTTCTTCAGCAAGTAACTCTTTCTCGTCATCAAAGACAACATCAACCACCGAAAATACACTCAGATATTTGGGTTGCTTCATTGATTTGCAAACATCAAAATGAACCACTTCGTCATTGATTCGGAATGAAAGTTCATTAGCTCTCAAATCTATGAGCACACTTCCCGTAGCAAGGAAAGGGCGTCCCAAGATTATGGGAACCTCTGAATCTGCTTCACAATCCAAGATGACAAAGTCTGCTGGGAATATGAATGAAGATACCTTCACCAAGACATCACATAGAATACCAACCGGTCGTTTTACCGACCTATCCGCCATAACAAGCCTCATATTAGTTGGTGTAGGATCTCCTAACCCCAACTTCTTGTAGATCGATAATGGAATCAAGTTGATGCTGGCTCCTAAGTCACACAATGCTTTAGCAAAGTCCAAAGATCCGACGGTGCAAGGAATCGTGAAAGCTCCGGGGTCGGCCTTCTTCTGAACTATCGATCGGGTAGCAATTGCACTACAATGATGCACATCATCTTTCAGCTCATAACTTGCTGCCCTCTTCTTAGTCAAAAGATCTTTCATAAACTTCGCATACCCAGGCATTTGTTCAAGTGCTTCTACCAATGGGACATTAATGGTCAGCTGCTTCAACATAGTCATAAATTTGCTGAACTTAGTGTCATCGGCCACTTTCTTCAATCTTTGTGGAAAAGGCGGTGGTGGGTATGGAAGTATTCTCTCCACGTCTTTCTTCTCCTCTTGCTTCCGTTTATCATTTTTTTCAGGCTGCACGTCACTAGATAGCACATCCTTTACGTTTGAAGTAGTTGTTGCGGCTTCTTCTCTTGTAACGTCACTAGGTGTGGCGTCAATGTCTGCTGCTACGTCAACCACTTGCTTGCCTTTTGCTGAAGTTTCCAGCACCTTACCACTTCTGGTAGTGATGGCCATGCATGACCCATCATTCCTTGGGTTTTGCACAGTATCGCTTGGTAAGGTGCCAACCTTTCTTTGGTTGAATACTGCTGAAAGTTGGCTCAATTGCTGCTCTATTTGCTTGATAGAAGTGGAATGAGAATCAACTAATTGCTTCATGGAGGCCAAATCGTCAATTACCTCCTTAACTCCCGCGCTCGTTGCTTCCACTCCTTTCAATAACTTAGCTATCATGTCTTCCATAGAGTTAGATGTGGTGGTGTCACGTTTACCAGGGGGAACGTACAAACCACTCTTTTCATTATTTTTCTTCCAACTACCTTGGTCTTTGCTTCCTGATTTATCATAATAGTTCCGACCTTGGTTTCCTTGGGTATTCCCTCGGAAACCCCCCTGATTGTTCAAGTAGTTGGACTCCTCTTCCCAATCAGATTCGTCTCTTCCTTTCAGCGCCACAGCTTTCACTTTTTCGGTCTTCCCTGATAATAAGTGCTTTGTCAGAAGATCCAATTGTGTTTTCATGTGCGCCATGTCTTGCTCACGTTCTTCTTCTCTTCTTCTTTGGTCTGCAGACATGCCGATAGATAAAGTGGGGCTTACTACCTCTGAATCCCTGGTATGCCAAGCTCTACTTTGCTTTGTCATGCGATCTAGCATATTGCTTGCTTGACCAAAGGTGAGGTCCATGAAAGAACCTCCAGCTGCGTTGTCCACCACTGGTTTAGTTATTGAATTCAAGGCTCTATACAAGATCTCCATGAGGTGAACATTAGTCATGTGATGGTTTGGGCATCTCGTTAGCTTTGTTTTGAACCTCTCCCATGTTTCGTGAAGAGCTTCAGAGGGAAGCTGACGAAAGTTGCTGATTTCATCTCTCAATTGAGCCCTCTTGGATGGCGGAAAGAATCTTTCTAGGAAAGCGTCTCTCAATTGCCTCCAATTTGTAATTGAATCAGGAGTCAGCCCATTCAACCATAGTGTTGCCTCCCCAGACAGAGACAATGGAAATAGACGTAATCGAATAGCATTCTAACCAACACCAGGATTGTCAAAAGACTTGCATGTAGAAATAAAGTTGATGAGATGCATATTTGGATCATCGCCTGCTAGTCCACCAAATAATCCCTTGAGTTGCAATAATTGAATCATGGTGCTTGTGATGTTGAACTTGGCTCCGGGCGCTAATGGTGGTGGAATTATAGCTCCAGTGGCTCCGGCACCATCAAGATCATCATCATCATCGTTGAAAGCTGGCTGCAAAGGTTGGCGATCATACCTATACCGAGCTTGTCGACCTCTTCGATTGGCAGGTGTTGCCATTTCAGCGACATGCCTTGGGTTTATCAACTCATCGTCACCTAAATCCTCATCGTCAGGATTTGTTGCTCGCCCAGGATTATCAATGTTTTGTTGTTGGACTTGAGCAGCAGCAAGAGCAGCTAATCTTGCTTGCTCGTGTTGAGCAGCCATCCTGTCGATTTCAGCTTGTGCTTCCATTCTTCTAATTCGTTGTGGTTCAGGATTGATTGGTAATAACGGTTGACCAGAACTTCTAGTATGGGGCATGCACTAAAAGAAAAACCTGCAATAAACAAAATCAAAAACTAAAAGTAAAAGTACGAGAATCTTTGACCAAAGGGTCTAGTAATTATCACAAACTTGATTGACACTCGTATTCCCCGGCAACGGCGCCAATTTTTGATAACGCTCAATCTACAGCTCTCGTAGGAGTGTAAAGCGGTCATTAGCAAATATAGAACCCAACCTGGGTTGGGTGTCGATCCCACAGGGAATAGCTTGGCCAACAAGTAAGCAAAATTACTAGACTTTTGGTGCAAGTCTCGTAAGAAGGGGGGATTGTAATACGTAACCAAAGTAATGAAATAAAAGCTGAAAATAGCAAGGTAAAAAGAGAGTATTTCGTAGGTTGTGAAACAATGAGAATTGAAGCGTTGGGGTTATGTCCACCTTCTGAGGTATACGTCTTTATTGGCTATGAGTGTGTAGAGTCTTGACATGCAATTGCTTATAGAGAATTGTAGTCGATGGTAAATCCAAGCGTCTCTCGACCTAAACAAGGACTATTTCACTTTAACTCTCTCGAGCTTAAAGCGTGTCTAACGGTACGAATTCTCCAAGAGGTTAGTCCAGTTACGGCACTAGCTTTTAAGTAGGAAAGGGTGTCCTACTACCTTGACATTATCTCTTTTCCAGACAAATAACCTTTCTCTCGAACAAGTTAAGTGTTAGACTGGCGTTATTCTTGCGTTTGCAACCGCAAAGAATGTAGATTAAGATGAAGAGAATAATGATATAAGCAATATACTTGTCTTGAACTCACAAACTCATAGCTATAGATAGTAACTCATTCGGCTTCCATAACCCCAACTAAGAGGTTTAGTTACCCATGAATGCGAAGGACATCACGATTTGCATGGTTGATGGCGTGAGAAATAGGTGATAGGCGTGTGGTTTTGGTGATTCCCTAGCAAGTAACGATTCTCTTGTTGTGGAATAGATGAATAGAAGAATAGATTAGAAGTGTTTGTAGATGAGGAAGATGAGAAGAATGGAGGAAAATTAATAGTTGAATTGATAGTTGAAGAAGTAATAAAAATCTCTAACATGATAGGGTATTTATAATACTCCTATCCTACTCCTACTAAGCTAATGAAATAAATAACCAAATCCTAATATACTAATGAAATCCTTGACCCAAATGTACTAGGGTAAGGTTACAATATCATAATCCAAATAGAATAGTAAAACACATAACCTAATTATACTAGGTTAATGTATCTTTGTAAAAATCCAGCTTTGTGTCTGTAAGTCCCCAAAGTCTTCAGAAATGCTGTTTTAGCCCGGGACAGATTTTCCATGCAGCAGATTTGGTCCTTAGGCGTCCAGCTCCCTTCTACTTCGTTTGTGAGCTTTCTTTTGCGTCAAGTAAGCCATAAAATGCTGTATTTTGCATCATTTATACCTGAAACTTTCCTAATCATGTTTGTTAGCTCATTTACAGGAAAAAAGACTAAAAGTGCATGAAATATATAATTTGTTCTCAAAACTAGGCTAAAATATGGGCAAAATATATTGATATAGGCGCGTAAATTCGCCTATCATCAGCGTACTATTATTACCATTGTTGCGTCACAAAATTTACCTCTTCATCAAATGGATGTCAAAAATGCTTTTCTCCATGGTGATCTCAAATAAGATATTTATATAAAACCCCCACCTGGTTTGTTCTTATCTCCTACATCAGATGAATGTAAGTTAAAGCAGTCTTTCTATAGATTAAAGCAAGCTTGTAAAGCTTGGTTTGTCAAATTTCGATCTTCTTTACTTCAATTCTCTTTTGAACAGATCATATATGACTTATCTTTATTTCTTTAAAAAACATCTGTAGGTTGTGTTCTTCTTCTGGTGTATCTAGATGATATTATTATCATAGGAACTGACTCTTCACTAATCACTAGCCTCCAACAGTAACTAAAGGATTGTTTTCATATGAATAATCTTGGTACTCGTGCATACTTTTTAGGATTGAAAGTTCATTATAATTCTTTAGGTGTGTTCTTAAACCAACAAAAATGTACTCAAGATTTGTAAGACCCCGTAAAGTCCTGGTCTATCTCAGTCCTATATAATATGCCAAAAGAGGTCCCAAACTTAAAAAAAAATTCAACTGAGTGTTAAGACTTAGTCTCATTTTTGGACTTGATATTCAATGGTCTTATTTTCGATCTTTTCGTCCTTAGATTGACGATTTTTAAATTGATTCATGATCAGGGTTATCTATAGGTCATCTCGGGTGAGTTTTGGGATTTTTGAACATCATTTGATACATGTTTGGATGATCAAAATAGTGAGCCAACGCGATCAGGACGTGTTGTGTTGGACATCCCATCGTCACCATCGACGTGATGCAGCGATCATCGCGTTGGGTTAATCGACGCGGTGCGTTACCTGTCGTGTTACTGGGCATGTTTTGTTTATTAAATTATGGGATTGTGGGGACAGTTGAGTCATTTTCCCCTTACATTATTCAACTATAAGCATAAATTAAGCCTCCCAAAAGGCAAATTTACTCATTATTTCATAAAACTCTCTCAATAGCAAACCTTAGGTTCATCAAAGTTCAAGTCCTAATCTCAATAGTTCACCAACAATTCTCACAAATTCAAAAACCAAGGTATGTTAAATGTTCATCCATGGGCCCTTTTCACCCATGGAGGTCAAGAACCCAATATTAAATTCAAAGTTATGGATTTTACAAGTTATTGTGAGTTTAACTATGAATCCCCATGAATTTTGATTCCATATCATGTTTTCATGAAATTATTGTTGTTATTAAACCCTACATGTTTTGAATGGTTTTTTTCGCTGATTTAAGCCTTATTTTAGGGATTTAGTATCAAAATCATGCTACTACTAGTTGCTTTAAAATAAAACAATTTCCATGTTTAAGCCATGCATTGCAAATGTTTGATGAAATGCCTCAAAGAATGAGTTTTGAATAAATGTTTACATATCATGTCTTTTAAGTGTTAGTATGATCTTTCTATCATTGATATCAAGTCTTGGGGGTTATTATTACCCAAAAAACTTAGTTGTTTACTTACCTTAAGTACATTTAGAAGAGTTTCAAATCTAGTAGAGTATTAACAATTCATTCAGTGCATCATGTCAGTAGGCTCAGTTCAGTCCAGTGAATAGAGTTGGTTTAGTTGGGAGTAGGATTTAGCACCAAGAAAACCTAGGGATGGGGGCTCACCTTCCAGTTGAGGGTGTGACCTTTAGTAGTAGTCCCTGCATTCCATAACTATATAGCCAGCGTAGGTTGAGATGTTAACCTGCCAGTTCAGGGATTATCTCACAAGGGTACCTGCCAGTTGAGGGTAACCCTTAGTCCTTTGGGACAATACTTTAGTGGAGCCATGTGTTAGTACCCATGGCACGGTATTGATACCCTTCTAACTAGGGTCATAGGTTGGACCCCAATTAGATCATTGGGGCATATCGATTAGATGATAACTCCCACAGTCTCAGTTCAATATTCAGTATGCTTTAGTTCAGCCTTGCATTGACCATAGCGTACAATTATCAGTTATTCAGTTATCAGATTTCAGTATTTCAATTTACAGTAGACTATTTTTAGAATTATGTTATATGCTTGGTCATGCATTCTTAGATTTTACAGCATTCACACAATTATTATTCATGCTATTCAGTCAATTATTATTCATGTACATGAGCCCATGCGTATCAGCCTAACCCCATTTAGCATACTAGTACATTCAAAGTACTAACCGTATACTCATTTCTTGTGATGTGATGTATCATATCATAGGTGTGGATGCTCAGGTTCCCGATCATACTGAGACATCACAACATATCAGCAACAACACTCGTGGTGAGTCCTAATATTTTAAGGACTGGCTATATTTATTTCATGCTTTCAGTTCAGTAGTTAGTTGGAGTTAGCTGGGGCCTGTCCCATCAACTCTTATTCAGCCAGTTTTAGAGGCTTTCAGACACTTCAGATAGACAATCAGTTTGTCATTATTTTTATTAGTTTTAGATAGTTGTTTCCAGATTTATGATTAAGAAATATTTTGGAACTTAAAACCTTATGGCATTTTCAGCTTCACTTTCGTATATGTTTTATGATTATTATTCAGTATTCATAGCAGGTACCACTCACAGGTTAGCTTGTGGTCCTTCGGGATCGTAAGCACTATGTGACGCCCACGGTGTACTCTTGGGGCGTTACAAGATTTGATTACTTTGGTTGGTCTTCAAGAATCTTCCTCTATAAATACTCCATTGGAACTAAATGTAAAGTATCATCGTAAGGAAGGAGATTTTCTTCTTCATCCAACTTTGTATCATCAATTAGTTGGGATCCTAAATTATCTTACTAGTACTTGACCTGATATCTCTTTTGCAGTTCAACAAGATAGTGTTATTCCATAATCCAAGACTCTAGGATAGTCTATATCCGTGAACAACCAAATGAGTCCAACCGTCCGATACTCAACCAATAAGTAATACCAACCAAACCATAATCCAAACTATAACCATATGAGTTCCATAATAATTATATATAATCCCAAAATAATAGAGGATGGAACAACCAACAATACAGTCAATCGGTGTCAGCCCCAATACCAATACAAATTCTAAGGCTAACACTAATAGCCATAATAGTTCCACAAAATCCTCTAACCAAAAAATACCAAAATCCAATTGGTACATGCCCCAAACCATAGCCAAAATCAATATCTATAAATAAACCAAAGTATGAAATAACATCCATGAAATAGAGACTTTCAAAAATATGAAAACTCACCACTTCAAACTAATAACTAATCCTAAAGTCCAATTGCTAAGCATGAGTAGTGGAATAATTGGTTCTTGCGTCACATGGGGATACAGTTGCCCGAAGATGGGTTAATGGGTGAACTCTAGCATTAATTCAGGATAAGGATAAAATAATGTCATTTAACAAAATCAAGAAAACTATCCGTATGCATACAAACCATACATATAATATATATAACTGTGCCAGGAAAGAGAATTCAGTTTAGCGTGCATTTAAAACCACTAACCTAGGTATGTGTAGCTTAAATTTTCTTAACCATCCACATGCTATATAGGTCTAGTGTAACCCCCTGAACGGGCCCCAATGCATGTAGCCCCACAAATTGGAGATACCATAGGAGTAAAAGATTCCTAAATACCGTTTACCCTCCATGATATATATGTACAGTATACTTAGAGGATTCCCATGTACCTCATAGTGTTGATATGGGATATGATGAATCCAAGAAGAAAAATAGTCTAGAGGGAAAAATAGCTGGAGATGAGCCATACATTGATTTGGATGATGAGGTAAGTTTTGAAATAGATTCTGATGAGGATAATTATAGGGATAGTGAGGTTAAACAACCTTCTAGAATAGAAGGAAAAGCAAGGAGAGCAAAAAGAAAGTATAAGAGGACTTTATTTTATCATACTTGTAAATTAATAGTTTGGGAGTTTGGACTTTGTTTTACAAATGCTGGAGAGTTTAGAAAAGCTCTAACTAGATATGCTATTCGAGAACATGTAGAGCTAGATAAGTTTGTAAATGAACCAAAAAGGGGTGAGAGTAAAGTGTGTAGATGGCTGTCCATGGTTATTGTTTGCAAGCACTGATTCTAGGACTATAGGTTTTCAAGTTAAGAAGTACATTCCAGTCCACAAGTGTAATGCCACAACAAAGAACAAATTGGTGAATTCTAAGTACTTGGCAGAAAGGTACAAGGATAGAATCATTTTACATATGTTTTGATGCTTTAAAGAGAGCATTCAAAGCTGGTGCCAGGAGATGTATTGGGTTTGATGGTTGTTTTTTGAAAGGTGTTTTTAAGGGTCAATTACTTGTGGCTGTTTGTAAGGATGGGAATAACCAGATGCTACCACTAGGCTGGACAGTGGTTGAAGTTGAAAACAAATTCACTTGGAGATGGTTTTGTTAGACTTGTGAAGAATGATCTTGAGCTGGGAGATGGGTCTGAAATGACTACTATTGCTAATATGCAGAAGGTAACCTCATTTATTTTCTCTTATTCATTTTCTGAATTTTTTATTTTGTACTTGTTTTATACTTATGTCAACTAATATATTTTATTTTGTTCACGGGTCTTGACAGTGCAAGTTCAGATTTACTGCCAAATATAGAATAGAGAATATGTGCTAGACATGTTCTAGCCAACTGTTCTAAGGATTGGAAAGGTATTAAAAGAAGAAACTATTTTTGAAAGTGTGCCAAATCTACATATGAGCAAGAATTGAGAAGAAATTTGGATCATATGGAGATGTTAGGAGATAAAATTTGTGGAGATTTTTATGTGGTACAACATAGAAAGGTGGTCTAAGGTTTACTTCCTGAAAGCTTCAACTCATGGATACTGGGGCCAAGATACAAGACTATCATATCAATGCTTGAGGAAATAAGGGTTAAGGTGATGAGAAGAATAGACCAGTTGAGACAGTTTTCTGAAACATGGATAACTGATGTTTCTCTTATGGCACTAAAAGTGTTGCAAGATAACACATCAAAATCTATGAAGTGTACTCTTGAGTGGAATGATGGATTTGATTTTGAAGTTAAGGATAAATGGAGAAATACTTTTATAGTGAATTTGAGGGATAATACTTGTAAATGTAGGTCTTGGATGTTAAAAGGTATGCCTTGTTGTCATGCCATAATTGCACTACACTTTAGAAGGCTAGAACCCATTAACTATGTTGCACATTGGTATACTAAGGAAACTTACCTCAAGACTTATAGTTACTTCATTCAGCCTATTACTGGCGTGAAAATATGGCCCAAGTCAACCAATCTTTCTGTTATGCCACCTACAATAAGAAAGCTTTCAGGCAGACCCAGTAAATCTAGAAAAAAAGAGCAGAATGAAAAAAGGATTGGAAAGTTGTCAAACAGGGGTATTGAGATGACCTACAACACATGTCACAACAAGGGTCATAATAAAAGGAGTTGTCCATTGAATTCAAGTTCCACTGGAACTAGTGTGGGTTCTTCTTCTGCAGCACTAAGCACAAGTAGAGGAAGAGGAAGACCAAAAGGATCTACAAAGGTAATATTTGACTTGTAATTTATTAGTGTTTTAATTCTTTTTTATTTTCTTTTATTGTTTTTCTCATTATATTTTTTCTTATGTATTGTAGGCTGTTGCAGCAGCAGTAACTATTGGTAGAAAAAAAGGATCACCTGCAGCAACTGCTGCTACTATGGGTGTTGATAGAGGAAAATGAACTACAACTTGTGCTGTTGATAGTATTATTGGTAGAGGTAGAAGAGTTGATGCTGCAGTTGTTGGTGGAGCTGGTAAAGGTAGAGGAGCTGGTGCTGTAGTTGTTGGTGGAGCTGGTAGAGGTAGAGGAGCTGGTGCTGCGGCTGTTAGTTGTACTGAAACATCAAGAGGAGATGGTGTCACTGGTGCTAGCAAAAGAAGAGGGACAACTTATAAAAGACCTAGGATGGTTGGAATGTGGGTGCTTCATACAAAGAGTGATTTTAAAATCCTCAATTTAAGTTAAAATTTATTGATTATATTTGTCTAGTTTAAAATAAACCTTTTTCAAGTCTTTAGTTAAATTTGTTCTCTTTTATTTTTGTCAGCCTGGAATGCCTATGAACTCCTCTATAGTGACCGGAAATCTTGGACATCACAAACCAACCTCAGGTATGAAATGGAAAGAAAAGAAAGTTGTGACCCAACAAAGACTTGAAGACATAAGATCATAGAAAAGAATGAGGACAAGATCAAATGTTGCTGAACTAAATCATCTAAGCCAAACAAGTTCAACATCTTTCCAGTAGAAGCTTGATTATGTTTATATCTTTGTGTATTGATGGTGTGTAATGAAACAGTAGTTATTTTAACTTAGCTAGTAGTTCAATTGTGGTGACTGCAACTATGCAGCTGTGACTGCACGAATTTGACATGTTTTGAAAACAATGATGCAGTAGTGACTGTATTTTTGGCTAATATATCAACAGTTGTGACTATATTTTTTTAGCTAATGTTTCTATTAAAATATCAGTAGTTGTGACTGCATTTCTATTGTGTTATATTCCTGCAGTATTTTGACATTTTACAACTTCAAATTATTGTTTGTTGCCTGGACTTATTTTTTGGCTACTAAATGATTCAAATGCAATCAATTTAACAATAAATACTCAAACAAACATAAAAAGGTATAAATTGCACCATTACAAAAGATAAAAAAACATGATTCACTCCATCTAACAACCTTTCTCTTCTTCATATATATAAGAGAATCTAAATAAAAAGGAAGTTGCACTACTCAACACAATAATTTGCAACACATCATATAACAACAACCTAGTGCTAAGGTAACCTCATTGAATCATTTTTCATAGAGAGCATCCCAACCAAATAGCTTAAAGCTATTAATAATATACAACAAAAAACACAGCAAAGAAGTGAGTATTGTCTCTAGTCCTTCCTTCAGCTATTCGTCTCCAATTCTTTTCTTTCTCTTTGATCTTTCAAATTTCTTCTTCCAACTTCTCCAATTTCATATTAATCCCATTATCATCGTATTTGGATTCTTTAGGCTTGTCAACTTCTTCTGAACCTTCCTTGATTGATTTGCTCAATCCAATAAATTTATCAACTTCATTGAAACGACAAGATTCAACTACATTCTCAAGCTCACCTAGTTTTTCAATTAGTTTAGGAATCACATAGTTGGACCTCGGATCAATGTCTTCTGAATTCCTCCAACGCCAAAAGTCGCAAGATCTTGAACCCTTCAATGGTGATAAATAAAGAATGATTTAACCTCATTTGTCTTAATCAATTCTGTCGAAATAACAAGAGAAAATGCAAAATTACATATTTACTCCATAATAAGGACATGCCCAATATCTTCTACCGGGATTACTTGAAGTCCAAGATGTCTTCAAAAGCAATAAAATTCCGTGATTACAATGAATAACTTGCTTCAAAGAAGAATCATTTTCCTCAATAAATAGTTTAATAAAGTTAACTAACTTCATTATTGTGTGCTACAAGAAATTCATTTCAACAAATAAGATAAAATTTAGAAATAAAATTAAAGGAGACGATAAACAAAGTAATTCAGAAATTCATTATGAAAGTAATTCCTAAAAAAACATAGACAAAATAATGAATGAGATTATACCTTAATACGAAAAGGGACGAAGCTAAAATCAATTCGATTTTATGTTTTTTAATCTCAACTTTATGCGGCTTAATACAAATAAAGAGAAATCAATTTTAAGTTTTGCATAACTTTCATGAATTGAAGAAATTTTGGATTGAAGATGAAGAAGGAGGAGGACAAATTAGGGTTTTCTTATAGAATAATGGATATAACCGTTAGGGGGGGGGGTTCAAATGGATATTTAAAAGAAAGAGAAAAGAAATTAAAAAGACAAAAATAAGTTTTTACGCGCCAAGCAACGCTTGTTTACACGCGGGCTGTTAAGGGATTGAAATAATTCACTTTAAAGATGTTAAGGGAGTAAATAAACGGAAGTTAAGTTTAAGTGCTAAAGTGAGTTTGGAGGACAAGTTCAGGGGGGGGGGGGGGGGGGGGAATGTCTTTTCTCTGAAAAATATGAGCCCATAGAACCATCCAAGTCTTTAATTAAAAAAGGCAAAACCCATACGTAGCCCCCTTAAGTACGCACCATTTTTCACTTAGACACCTCAAGTGGACATTGTTCCATGTTGGCACCTCAAGCGGCCTTTAAATGTGTCACTTTGACACGTTTTGCTGAATCAGCAAAATAATTTTAATGCGTGAAACACACTCTCTGCTGAAGTGGAAAGTGACGAATAAAATACGGACACATGTCATTTTTGTCCAAATAATTTATAAATAATTAATTTTAAATAAAAAATACCCAAATAATTTATAAATAATTAATTTTTAAAAAAATACCCCCTCTCCCTAACCTACCCACCCCACCAACCTTCTTCTTTAAACACCCCACCCACCCACCCGCTACCCCTACCCTACCAGTCTTCTTCTTAAAACACCCCACCCACCCTTCACCTCCACCCCACGTACCCCGCTAATATTTTTTCAAACACCCCACTCATCCCACCACTCTTATTCCCCTCTTTATCTTCCTAAAAGACCCCACACCCCCTCCCCACCCTTGTACCCCAGTCATCTTTAGTTTTTTTTCATCGATTTTGCTTAGATTTTTAATTTTTCTTCACTGATTTTAATTGATTTTTAGATTTTCTTCATAAATTTAGCTTCATTTTTTCATATTTGCTTCATCTATTTTGCTTCAATTTTTAGGTTATTTAATTGATTTTGTTTGATTTTAATTTTTTTTCTCGAATTTAGCTTTATTTTTAAATTTCTTTCATCAATTTTTCTTCGATTTTAATTTTTTTATTGATTTTGTTTAAATTTAATTTTTCTTCACTGATTTAGCTTTATTTTTCAATTTTTCTTTATTTATTTTGTTTGATTTTTAGTTTTTCTTCATTGATGTTGCTTATTTTTTATTTTCTTCATCGAATTTGCCCTTAATGATTAAAAAAATGCTTATTATTTAATTTTCACAAAACTTTAAATGTGTATATAAATTTCTATCAATAATTATTACCGTTAAATAAATTAAGATTGACAAAAATAACAGATAGAAATGTGAAAGAAGTACAAATTAATGGGTGTTGAGTTAATATATTGTTTTTGGCAAGACAAACTCCTAAATATATATCTAATTTTTAAATCTCTTCCAATAATTTTCACTATTAAATAAGCTTAAAATTGACAAAAATGATGGATAAAAATAAGAAAAAAGGTATAAATTAATAAAAATGAGTTCATATATTGTTGGTGGGCCAAATTGGACACCACATCAGCCAAAAAATGGCTTTCACGCGCCTTCATGGAGGTGCAATACATGCACCTAACCAACTCAGCAAAAGGTGTCAAAATGACACACTTTATGGCTACTTCAGGTGCCAAAATGGAACAATGTCCACTTGAGGTGCCTAAGTGAAAAATGACAGGTACTTAAGGGGGTTGTGTATGGGTTTTACCATTAAAAAAGGGGACAAGTGGGTTCACAATATTATTAAGTTAAAAAAGATAAAAACACTTAAGCAAGTAGAACAATTATTCAATAACTATTAGTTGTCTTAATAACTATCAAAGTTATTGAACAACTTCACATAATTGTTGAACAACTTTGTAAAATTGTCAAACAACTTTGATAGTTGTTCAACAACTGCAAAGTTGTTCAAGAGAAAATATTTAAAAAAACTAATTTTTTTTATCCCTTTCACCTAACTTTTAAAACTTGAAAGACCTCACTTAATTAGAAAACTTGTTTGTCCCTTTTAATTCAAGGTCCCGGTGAGGCTGTCACGGCACCCGACCACCTCTATTGAAACTTGTAGTCCCTCCATTTTAAAAAAAATTGAACAACTTTTCTTTTTAATATGTTTCAAAAAGAATAATTTTTTATAATATTTTTTAATTTACTTTTTCATATTAACATGTTTAAGACCACAAAATTAAAAGATATTTTAGTATATTTGACATACCTTTAATTTAAAATCCCAAGATTTAAAAATCTTTTTTATTTTTTTAAATTCCTTATCAAGTCAAATTGGGTCATTCTTTTTGAAACGGAGATAGTAATATATTATTTTTAACATGAGATAAATAAAATTTAGATAATAATTATTAAAACAATTTAAATTTTTAATTATTATAATTTATAATACTTTTTTACATTATAATTTAAATGACATTGATAAAATTTCGAGAGTCGGACAAATATTTTATATCTTTTGAATTATTTTAAGTTGTTAATTCTGTGATTTATAATGCTTTTTACATAAGTTTTTAATAAGATATGAATACTTTCTCCGTCCTAATTTATATGATACAGATAAAATTTTAACAATCATCCAAATTATGAATATATATATACACACACACACACACATACACATATATATATATATATATATATATATGTTATTAATTATTGTGATTTACAATACCTTTTATCTCATTTTCAAATAATATGTTGCTTTATATTTTCCCTCTGTCTCATCTCAAATTATATGACACTAATATAATTTTCATAGTCAATCAAATCTTTTATGTTTCCATATCATTTTATGTCTATTTTATCTTTTTTTATAAAATATTATTAATTTTTAATTGCTTAGATGACCATAACAATTAATTAAATGCGATATAGTAAAATTACGATTGAAGCAGCAAAGCATGCATGTTAAATGACTTATAATAACAAACTACAAGTGATAAAATAAAATTACTATAAAAAATACTTGAATTTTTTTTTAAGTAGGTCTCATGTAAGGGGTCAAGTTAGTTTAAAAACACAAGGAGCTAATTTACTATTTTATATCTATTTTATTTTTTTATTAAATATTATTAATTTTTAATACTTAGATGACTTATAATAATTAATTAGAAGTAATATATTATTTTTTAAATACATAAATAATTTATAATAATTAATTATGGGCGATACTGTAAAATTACGATTTAAGCAGCTGAAAAGTGGGCAAGCTGACAGGACGACCTTGAGCAGCATCCCATGGAGGTGGTGAAGGGAGAGCCCCAATTGGTGAAAAAAAAAACCATAACCCTTTGGGGTTATCTTGCACTTGGAAGAAGAAGTAGAAAAAGGAATAAATATAGTGCTAATTTGATTCTTCGTCGCCGTAGTAAATAGGAGAAAAATCAAATTTAATTCTTTGTTTTTACAAAAACTTTACAAACAAAAAAATAGGAGTAAGCTTGTGACATGTTCACTAAAAAAAATCCCTTTGTAGCCAATCATTTATTAAAAAAAATTAATATTATGGGTATGGGAGAACGACGAGAATTGAACCCATGCATGGTGGATTCACAATCCACTGCCTTGATCCACTTGGCTACATCCGCTCCCTCGCCTACTTACATTCCATTTTACCATTATTTAAATTAGAAAACAAAAGATTCAAGTTCGAATATTTCTCTTCTTTCTTATTTGAATGATATTATTATTTCAAAGATAAGAATATGAATCAAAGATCAGAATCTGAAGTCAATTTTTTTTAAATGAAATAAAAAACATATAGTAACATTAGCAAGAAGAGGAACAAGTTATATTTCTAGAATTTTAAATAAATACGTACAAAATGGAAATAAAATACTAAATCCTGAAAAAATGCAGGCAAATATCCTCTCTTTCTTTTTTTATAATGCAAACAAAAAAGTTTATGTAAGTAAAATACTAGTAAATTGCTAAATAAAATAAAAAGAAAAAAAGAAAGAAGCAATAGCACCCTCTTGATAAAACAAGAAAATGATTATTGCTCCTTTCTTTTCAAAACCTCTTATACACTAGAGTGGGATCTTATCTATTTGTAGATGGAGCTTCGATAGCAACTAAGTCTACATGAAAGTTATGAGCATTACGTTCATGCATAACTTGCATACCAAGGTTAGAATGGTTAATGATATCCGTCCAAGTGTTAATTATAGGACCTTGACTGTCAACTACAGATTGGTTGAAATTGAAACCAGTTAGGTTGAAAGTCATAGTGCTGATACCTAAAGTGGTAAACCAAATACCTACTATAGGCCAAGTAGCTAGGAAGAAGTTTAACAAACGAGAGGTGTTGAAACTAGCATATTGAAAGATCAATCGATCAAAATAACCATGAGCGGCTACGATATTGTAAATTTCTTCCTCTTGACCGAATCTGTAACCTTTATTAGCATATTCATTTTCTGTGATTTCCCTGATCAAACTAGAAGTTACCAAGGAACCATGCATAACACTGAATAGGGAGCCACTGAATACACCAGCTATGCCTAACATGTGAAATGGGTGCATAAGGATGTTGTGCTCAGCCTGGAATACAATCATGAAATTGAAAGTACTAGATATTCCTAGAGGTATACCATCAGAAAAATTTCCTTAACCGATTGGATAGATCAAGAAAATTGTGGTAGCAGTTGCAACAGGAGCTAAATATGCAACAACAATCCAAGGTCGTATACCCATACGGAAACTAAGCTCCCACTCAAAACCCATGTAACAATCTATGCCAAGTAAGAAGTGTAGAACAATTAGTTCATAAGGACCACAGTTGTATAACCATTCATCAACGGATGCCGCTTCCCAGATTGGGTAAAAATGTAAACTTATAGCTACAGAAGTAGGAATAATGGTACCAGAAATAATATTATTTCCATAAAGTAGACTCTAAAATGGGTTCACGAATACCATCAATGTCTACTGGAGGAGCAACAATGAAGGTAATAATAAATACATAAGTTACCGCAATAAGGTAGGGATCATCAAAACACCAAACCATCCAATGTAAAGACGATTTTCAGTGCTAGTTAACCAGTTACAGAAATAACCCCATAGGATTTCGCTTTTGCGTCTCTCTAAAATTGCAGTCATGATAAAATCTTGGTTTATTTAATCATCAGGGACTCCCAAGCACACGAGTTTTCTACAAATAAAAATAAAAAATGAAAGGCTTGTTATTCAAAAGTATAACATGACTTATATACTCGTGTCAACCAAGGTGTATATGGATCTATTCAAGTTTTTAATGAAGTTGATTGAAAAAATAAGGACTTTTCTACAGAGAGTTATAATTTCAATATGATAATGGGTTGTTCGGGATTCGAACCCGGAACTAGTCAAATGGAGTAGTTAGATATTGACTCGTGCTAGTTATATATGAAATGAACTAAAGATATATTTTACTACTCTAGGGGATTCTAATAGACTAGAAGTCCTTCCGACCCCTCTTCTATATATTAGAATATATGTGTATGAACTTGTCATGTTTTTAACTCTTCAATAAACTCTTCATCTCATATTAAGTAAATTGTTGAGATTTTTGTATATTTTAAAATAAGTGTATTTTTGAAAATCCAAGAAAATTGTTGAAATTTTTATATATATTTATACTTTCATTTAATGAGGTTCTTAAGTAATTTATATTTTTTAGGAGAGTAATTTAAGAATAATTAAAAGGGTAATACTAAAAAGGAGTCTATAATTTATGTCCTTAATAATTTTTAAGGGGTGTGTCATACCACAATAATTTACTTAATATGAAATTAAAGGAGTAATTTTTTGATTAGGTAAAAGAATTATTTAAAGAAGAGTAAAATAAAAGAATATTATTAATGTCTTCTTGATTATTTAAAACATCACTTATTTAGGAATAAAATGAAAATGTTAAAAAAACTCTTCTCCCTCCATTTACTTTTACTGTTTAATTATTTCTAAAATTGACCTCCATTTTTACTCACTTTGAACATATCAAAAAAAGATAAAAGAATTTTTCTTATTTTACCCTTAACATTAATTATTTTTTCTTTAAATAAAGTGAAATAATTTTTTTAAAACAAAAATAAAAAATTATCATGGCCAAACAGATCGTTTTTAATTTAAACACATCACTTAAGAAATTACTCAATTCTACCCCCCCTCTCCCGGTCCCATATTAGTTGAGCATTTTTCATTCTGCATGGTGCTGAAGAAATCATTAATTGAATGATCATTTTTACTACTACACCCTTTATTCATATTATTCTCATATTAGTTGAGCATTTTTCTTTTTGCATGGTGCTTAAGAAATCATTAATGGAATGATTATTTTTACTACTATACCCTTTATTCATATTAATGGACATAAAGATAATTTGTTTAAATTTTTGAGGAGTATATTAATTGTAAGGGTAAAATGAAAATGTTTTAATTAATTCTATCTTGACTTAGTAAGTGAGCAACTAATTTGAGACATTTATTTTTAGTAAGATAATCGACTACATGGAACGAAGATAGTAGAAAATAAGGAGTATTTTTACTAATTTATTAATGACCATAAAACTTTGGCCATAATATGACCATAATATTAAAAAGACTATAATAGCCTTTTGGAATCTTTTTCTAATTTTTTAAAGTAAGCATTAAAATATGTATACTCCCTATATTGCAATTTAATAGCAATACAAATTCTTAGGCAAAAATATTAATAGTCTTATACCATTAAAATACGTATATTTCTTCAAAAACGCACAAATTTTTTGCTATAACTAAAACACTACGTTTCCTGTCTATTTTTTTCCTCATGTTCTTCTCCGACTTTTTCTCCTTGTTACTAAAATGATCTCTAATTCTTTATTTTTTTTAAGTATATGGTTAAATAAAATTAAAATATATATTTAAATAATTCTCAGGCATAATTTGTAAGATATCGCAATGACGACAACTCAACATACCTTAAACCTGATAAACATTGATACTTATAAAAATTATGCATATAGTTCACATCTGTCGAGAGATATAAGTGTTGATCATATAACTCTTTCACTCCTATATTACGACAATTTGATAAATTGTGAATTATTACTTATATTTGTTATTAAATGATCTCTAATAAATTATTTTTTTATTATTACGCTTAAATAAAATTAATATATATATATATATATATATAATTTTTAAATATAATTTGTAAAATATTTTGATAACAACAAATCATACATACTTTTCACTTGGTAATCCGATAAGTGGAATCACTAACCAAAATGTCATTACAGATTACTGATTTTGATTTGATTCTGAACAGTCGTAGCTAGAGTCAAGGATGTTATGTTCAAATTTAATTACTGATTGTCTTTTACTGTCACAAATAAAATTTTTACTATGAAAGAATAAGCATTGACTGAGATCATGCTGAAATATTTAGATCTTTATCTAATTATTTTTTTTAATTTAAAAAGGTATAAAATTATACTAACTGAAATTAAGCATATCAATCTAAGTAAATGTATTTGAAAACGTATCTAATAATAATGATTATGTCTTAAAATTATAAAATTATACTTAAATTAACAAATAATGAGTATGTGTGAAAATTGGCAAATTCTAAACGTATTTACCACTGTATGTTTCCAAATACTGAAAATATTTTTTACTGAAAAAAATATTTAAGTGTGGAGGAAAAATATTTTAGTAAAGAATTAGAATTAGAGAAATTTTTTTACTTGAGAATTAGAATTAGTAAAAAATTATGTTTAAATCGGTGTGAAAATACTTTTCAATTTTCACAGTATGTTTTCAAATACGTTTGATTGAAAATTATAAATATTTATACCAATTATGTTTAATGTGTCGATGTCTATTATTCCTAAAGTCTTTTGAATTGACGACTGCAATATTATCAATTTTTTAAAAAAAATTATCTAAATCTATTAATATAAATTAAGAAAATACTTAATTAAAGATCATATTAATAACAATGTAAGTAACGATTAACAAGTTATTAAATCGGAGTAGACAACTTGTTACAACATCATATGACTCTCTTAGATTGATGTTGACTAGGGTTGACACTTACAAATTATATGTTTTTATTGTTTACTATAATGTGCCAATATTTATCATGTCTAAAGTTTTTTGAGTTTTTGTTGTTGTTATTGAAATGTTTTCAAATTAGATTAAAATTATTAAATATGCAATTAAATTTGTATAAATATATTAATTAATATAATTCCTTAATTATAGGTCATGTTAAATAATGATTTACAGAATCAAATCGACGTGACATGGGAATACAAGTCTGCCACATTAATGCTGGACTCTCTTTGGTTGTTGTTAACTAGGATCGACACAAATGAACTATATATAATTTTATGATTTTTATAGCTTGTTAATGTCAAGAATGTTTTGAATTTTGTCTGTTGTTATTGAATTGTTTACACATTAAATTTTAAAAAAAAATTTCAATTTATTTAAATACAATATTTGATAAAATTATTTAAATAGAGGTTATATATAATAACAATCATAAATAATGACTCATAATTTTTCAAACCGATGTAATATATGGGTTCAAGACTGTAACAACAACGTGTGACTCTCTTGAGTTAATGTTAGCTAGAGTCAACATATATGAACTATATGCATTTTATAATTTTTATATTGAATCGATATCTACCATGTCTAAACTATTTTGAGTTTTAATTGTCATTGATAATATTCTCAAATTATATTTAAATAATTATCTAAATACGTTTTAAAATTTATTTAAAGTCAATAATTGATAAAATTACTTATTAGAAGTTATATTAATGGCAAATATATATAACGATTAGCAAATTATTGAATCAAAGTAAATGTATTAAGTTCTATATTACAAGAATAAAAATAATTACCTATAGAAAAATATGAAATTTTTTAGTAGGCATGTTCTATTGATATCTCTTTTAATTTAATTGAAGCAGCAGTCTTGACGTTGTTGAATTTACTACATTCTTGATCCTTTAGATTAAAAATTTTGAAAAAGATATACAACAAGATTTTAAATAGCTAAAAACTCAGAGAAATAAATTCTTGAAGTGAATTTGTATCATTAGAAATTTTAATAATTTATCTTGTTTAATTACATAATTTTAATAATTTGTCTTGTCTAATTACATAATTTTAAGTAATTTTATTTTTCTGTTGATAAATTATAAAAACAGAATGTCAATAAACTAGAAAAAAACTACTTTTCTAATTTTTTAATTATTTTATATTCTAAATTCTCATTCTAAAAATGTGGCCAAATAGAATAACTGTCCAACAAAGACAAATAAAATTATTTATAATTATTTTTAAATTATCATTTAGTCATTTATATGTCATTCTAAAAATATCCAGCAATTTTAAAAATATTTTTAAGTTTAATATTATTTTAAATTAAACAAAACATGCAAACAAATGAAATAACTTAACGTTTTTCTTATTTGTTGGTATAGATATTATTTTGAAATGCAAAGTCAACAAACAAATAAGTAAACAAGTTAGAGATTCAATCCCCATGTGTTGGAAATAGCTAGAGGAATAAATGAAAAAAGAAAATATAAATTTGGGAGAAAAGGGTAAGAATGTAAAAATATAAACCTTTATACAATGTGAATAGACTTTATTATCAAATTTGAGCCATTATGTCCAAATTATGGCCACATTTTATGGCCAAAAGGATTTTTCCTTCTTGATAAATACCTTTAAAGAGGTAACTCTAGTAATTTCTTAGTTTAGTAAAACACTGAAAAAACATCATTAATGTCTTCTTGATTATCTAAAACACCAATTATTTAGAAATAAAATGTTAAAGCTAAAAAATTACTTATTTAAGAATGGTAGGGGTAATCTTTTGTTTCAAGTTATTTGGTCTATTTAATTTGGCATAGAGTTTAATAAAATAAAAAACATTTTTGAATCTTGTGCTATTAAATTAGAGATATGTCAATTGTATCATAATTTCATTTAATTTTTTTATCATAAATATGTCATGTCGAAAGTTAAAATTAAAAAGTTGTTAAAAAGTAAATGGTCATTCTTTTGAAATGAATTGAGAAAAGAGCAGGTCAAACAAATTGAAATAAAAAGAATATTATTTATTGTGTCATTTTTTATTGTTAAATACTATAATATGTTGGTAAATATACCACGATGTTTACTAAACTAGAAAAGTACAACCTGCATTAGCACGGGCCAAAACAAGTATATATAAACAAAATACATTAATTATAATATTTTAAGATGTTAAATATTGTGATTTATAATATTTTTTAATATATTTTTAAAATATATAGTAAATTATTTTAACTGTACACATTTACTTAACAAGCCATAATACCTTAGACAATTTCTGTTTGAGGTCGATTGTATAATTACTAGAGATATAATATTTTTTATGGTTAACCTAACTAAAGGTGAGAAGCTAAATGAAATATCCTAATAAGTTTAAGACATTGTAACAATTTTTTTTTGCAATTTATTCTATCACGTTTGTAATAAATTTGGAAACTTTAAATTAATTTTTAGATATTGTTTAGTCATGAAATTTGATCAATTTTAAGAACCTAATTTTTTCAAGTTTTCAAAAATTGATTCAAATAAATTTTTGAGATTGCCACTCACAGAAGTTTAAAGTTTTTCAAACTTTATCACAACTCCAAAAACTTTAAATTTTAAATTTTAAATTTGTGACTAAATCATATATATCTATTGTCTAAGATATTAATTCCTATTTATCATAAATTTAATCAATTGTAAATTTGTAAAATATGAAAGCTGATAATAAAATATTAATTTTATGCTAAAGATGTAATTATAATATTACTGCTACCAAAAATTCTAAGAAAAAATATAAGCAAAAATTGCCAAAGCCACATAAAAATCAAAAAGGGGTTCAGGCTATATGAGTTCATCATGCAAGAAAGTCCACGAGACCAGGAATTTTAATTCAAGGAATGTTTTTGGCATTCGTGTCTAAATCTAAATGATATTTTATTTGTGCCAAATAGATGCAACTTGCAAGACCAATGTTTTTAAAGATGAAGGCTTAAGGCGAGATGTTTTACCTGGTATAGGATGAGGAGTAAGTCCAATATATTCTTTAATTTTTAATATTTTACAAATCAATATTATTTAGAATAAATATCTTTTAAAAGAGATAAATCACCCAAAAAGGTAAAATTATATCAAAATTATAAAAAGAAATAAGAAGAATGCATCTAAAACTATTTTAGCAAAAAAATAACCAAAGTCACATAATACAACTTACATATAAAGTCAATTTCTGATATAATAACCTGTTATATCCTAAAACAACATAAATTTGTATAAAAAATAGTACATAATTAATCTACCCCTACTTTCTCATTACTCGATCAATATATTAACGTACTTATTTATCATATATTGTATTTTAGTCACTATATGACTTGCAAAATCTAAAAGAAAAAAAAGGAACTAGGAAGATAAAAATGTGTATGCAGGACCTTCTTGAGCAACAGTATCGTGGACACCCACCAACAAATATATTAAAAGTATGACTTTTATTTTTTTTTTCTACTTTTGATTTAAGTATTTAAGCGTTTATCAATCATATATTTTAATATTAAGTTTAAATTAGATACTATTAAATAGAAAAGAAATCATTTTATTTTGTAAATTTTGCTGGGCTTACGCCTAATTTATGTCTCACGCTTAGGCGAACACCTCAACACTTAGGCAAACTCTTCAAATTTCTAGGCGTTCGCCTTTCGATACTTTTGCCTACTCAAAAATCCTCGGTGCATTTTTTGCGATGCCTCGCTCAGGAGCTCGCTCCGACGCTCACCTTAGACTGCCTTTTAAAACACTGTGCAAGACTCTCAATAGACAACACTATAGCTAGAGCAATACAATGACCATAATATCCTTATTTTACATTTTAATGACAAAGAACAAACATGTGGAAAACTCTCTTTTAATGTATAGAATTACAATATAATATAATAAATTAAATATACCATAATGTATAGTATATCCATGGACGAAGAGAGGAGGACTCACAAGACCAAATAAAGTAAATGTAAAAGCTATAATCCTTTTCTAGTCGTATTTTACTTGGATTTTGTGGAAGAAAACAGAAACATAATTTGTTGATAGTAAAACAATAACTAAGTTTGTATTAGATTTCTTAGTCTATGTACAATGTCTGAGTAAAAATTATTGAATTCACTTGAAGTCTCCAGAACAATATTTACACAAAGTGTAGGAAGGGAGAGGTTCATAGTACTGCTACTTAAAAACATCTACACTACAGAAAGTGTTGAAAATTGCTTTAAGTTATGACACTAGTTTTTAGAAAAATAAGTTATTTGGATTAGGATGAATTTGAATTTTGAATTTTAATTAGGTTGTTTGAGTAGTTGATCCCTTGAGATATTGTAGGTTTTTGAATTATAAATTTATGTTGATTTTCTTTGTAAGTTGGCTATTTAAAACCCTCCTATGCTTAAGAAAAAAAATTATTGAAAGTTATTTAAAGATTTCAATCTATTGAGATCTATTTTAACCCCTTTTTCGCTGCCCCGTCATTGTTTTAGAAAAATATAACAGTGGTATCAAGAGCCTCATTGATCTTACGGCATCTGTGTGTTCGTCCAAAGCTCTATCAAACTATTTTTAACCCATAAGGGCTATCATTGTAACCGGTTAGGGCTATTTTCAACCTGTGCTCATTTTCAACACACGGGATATTCAACTAAAATGATGTCAAGTCTTTGAATGCCCCAAAAATTTTCACCGATAAAAATTATCAAATTTGATCTTTGAAGAAATTACATCTTGGAACCTATCCTTTAAGTGATATTTTGATGGATGAAAAATTCTTACTACATCTTGTGAAGTTTATGAAAGTACTTCCAAATAAGACAAGATTATTGATAGTGTTTTTCCAACAAAAAATCAAAAGAAAGAAGAGAAAGATGAGTAAATTGAAGAAAAAATGTCTTTTAAGTCTTGAATGAAGGATTGGTGACATTGACCAACTTAAAGGGTCAACCATCATTAGCAAACTTGATTAAGTTAATTTTGAACTTGATTAATATTTTTAAAACTTTTTAATCTTTTTAAAAATACAAATCAATCCAATCCACACCCCTCTTCAATTCAAATCAACAAATCTCTTTCCTCTCTCTCGACAGCTTCTCTCAACTCTCTCCCAACCAACAGTTCTGCAAATTTCTCTTTTTAATCCTCAACGACTTCAACCTTCGATGACAAATAGTTAGGATTTGAGCTTCCCTCTTCAATCCAAATCAACCAGTCTCTCTCCTCTTTCTTTCGACAACTTCTCTCAACTCTCTGCCAACCAACAGTTCTACACATTTCTCCTTTCAATCCTCGGCGACTTCAACATTCAACGATAAATAGTTGGGCTTTGAGTTTCTTTTCGACTTTAACATTTAATCAATGTGACAGCCTTGATCTTCAACCACAATAGCTTCAAATTCTTCAACCTTTAATCGACGTGACAACCTTGCTCTCCGGCCATAACAATTTCAAATTCATCATCGTTTCTTTTCTTCTTTTACAGGTAAAATTTTATGGCCTTTTTAGTTGTGAAGAAAATGAGGAACTTGAGCCAACTTCTCTTATAGTATTAATTAACAATTTCAATATTTGTTGTTTTAATTTAAAATGCGGTCTGAATAAAACCCTAATTTCTGGTATTTCTTCTCTTCTCTTCGAAGTGAATTATGATTTTTTATTATTTGTTGCCTTTTTTTGAAGTTTGATTTTTGTTGTTTGTGTTTATAAAAATAAAACAACGATTTGGGTTGATTTGTTCTGTTCTTATTCTTGGTAAAAATGGTGATATTGTTATTTTTCTGTTGAACAAAATCGTGCTACTATTTTTTTATTTCTCCAATAGATTATCCATCTGGTGTAACATATTAACCATCTGATGTAACAGATTTATCATATGAAGCAACATATCAATCATTTGATGTACCAAAGAAACCATCGGATTACAATTCAGATGCAACAGATTAATCATCTGATGCAACAAATTTAGCATATAATACAATAATTTAACTATATGATGCAATAGATTAACCATATGTTGCAACAGATTAAGCATCGAATAAAAAATCTTATGTAACTGATTAACCATCTGATGCAACAAAAAAACCATCGGATTAATGATTTAATGCAACAGATGAGCCTCCTATTGGATAAAATCCTATCAACTCTTCCAACAGGACATGTCCAAGAGTTGATTTTTCCAACTGATCATTTATCTGTTGCGATATATGATGTTGGAAGAAATCTAAACAATATTGACCGTTGATAACTTTTCCAAATAGATCACTAATATGTTGCAATAGATGTGTGACCTGTTGTACAGACCATTCAGTTTTCTCAACAGATGAGTGATATGTTTGTATTGTCACAACAGATTACTCATCTGTTGCTATAGGTTAGTTAATTATTTTGATAGGTCACTCATATGTTGCAATATATGTGTGTGATTTATTGCACAAAACATTCATCTTTCTCAACAGATGAGTGATATATTTTGTATAGTTGCAACAAATTACTCAACCGTTGCTACAGGTTATTTAACTGTTTCAACAGATAACTCATATGTTACAACAGGTGATGTTGTAAAGATGTGTGATATGCTGCACAGATCATTCATTTTTCTCAACAGATGAGTGATATATTTTGTATTGTTATAACAGATAACTCATCTCTTGGAATAGGTTATTTAACTGTCCAAACAGATAACTCATATGTTGCAATAATGCATAATCTATTGCACAGACCATTTATCTATCTTAAAAGATGAGTGATATGTTTTATATTATTGCAATATATTGCTCATCTGCTGTAATAGATTTGTTATATACTGCAACAAATATACTACCTGGTGCAACAGATAAGTGTTCTGTTGGAACTGTTATTTTGCTATTTTACTTGTTTCATATACTGTTTTCCTTTTTAATGATGCATTAATCAACTATAATATATTTTTTATGTTCTTGTTAATTTTATATAATATGGCTCCTAAAAGAATAGAAACCAAATCAAGTCCAAGTAAAGGAACAAAGCGAAGCAGCTAGGCTACATCCACCACTATATGAGCTTGCTTTACAAGTGTTATCTCAATCAGGATCAGAATATGATGAACATGGGAAGGAGGAATTTTTCAAAAGAGATGATCCAAATGCTAATAGCCCTTCTACCGAAGAGTTAGTCAAAACCTTTAGCATCGATAGTTATCCTGTGAGAATGCAGTGTGATGGTGCCACAGATTTAACGGGTGATTTTATGATTAAGTCTGCCATGGAAAAATCTTTCGATGTCTTCAGAAAAATACTTTGAGAATAAAGATTGAATGCTTATTTCAGGGATAGTTATTTTGGGAAATATCTTGATTTATCGGAGGACAACAATGCTCATTTCCAAATGAAAATGGTATATGAATTTCTCAAGTGTAAGTTTATGTAAGAAAAAAAAAAGAGAAGATGGATGGGGTGTGGATAAATTACTGTGGCATGCCTGTTTTTTTGGTTGGAAAGAGTTTGTCATAGTTATTTGACTAAAATGTTATTCCCATTCTCAAGTTATACCTATTTTAACCCCAAAAAAAGCACCCAGCACACCCAAAAAAGTCAAAGGCAAGTTATATGACCGTGATAACCTGGTGTCCATTATTGGTCCAAGCTTCAAAAATAAAAATTTGATAGAAGCGTTGAAAGGTAAAGGATTTTCAAAGAAGCACAAGTAGTCATTGTATTTAGTTTGGTTTGTACATAATATTCTTTAGGCGATAGATGTTAACAACATAAACGTTGGTTTAATAAATCTCTCTGAGGATCTTGAGGAGATTAACAACTATCCTTGGGCTTATGAAAGCTTCAAAATGACTTTTAAATATTTTTTGACTCCGTTAGCACTAAAGACAGTCAACTTTTATGGCTTTCCATGGGTTTTCATGGTAAATGTTTCTTTCTTTTATTATGATGTCATTCATTTTTTACTCAATAATGGTTTTTATTTATTGGCGTTATTTTATAAGCTTGGGCGTTTGAAGCCATTCCTTATTTGAGACAACAAGTAAACTACCAGGAAGAAGTTTTTTGTCCAAGAATATTGAGATGGTGGTTGACTAAAACTGATAAAAATATAAAATTTCTTGATCTCTTCAACCCCCAAAGGATATAGTAAGTATAATTATAATTAAGTTTTTATTTTAATTGATGATTTTCTTGAATGATCTAATCATCATTCTAATATATGTAATGATTTATGTTGGATTATGCATCCGTTGCCAGTTCTGACCAATCGAGAGTTGAAGATGCCATTTTTTCTTACTTTACGATCTATGAAAACTTAATCTGACCCTAAGGTCATCGACAGAATAAAAATAGAATTGTTTGGAGCAACAACCATTATAAGAAAAATAATTTTGGAGGGTGAGCTTGTTGTTGTTGATGATCTTAGTGGTGATGGAGCTGTTGGTGGTGGTAGTGGTGCTGATGTTTGTGCTAATGATGCTCCTCTTACAATATTTAAAATAAACTATTATGAGTATAATTATACTAGTTATACAGATTTTGCCTCTCCCAGTGAATGTTCCACATGTAAATGTGAAGACTGCAGGGCGAAACATGATGTAGTGATTACTGCTATTGATGCATTAACGACTTCTATAAAGGAATTTAAATCTAAGAGGCGTGTCATTCCATCAAAGAGAATTTTATTTCCATCCACTCCTTTAGAGATTAAGGCTAAGAGGAAAAGAAAAGTGATTTTCAAGGCATTATCAAGCATCCACAAAAGTGAAATTACAACTCCTCTATCCGTGTGTTGTACTGAGGAATGTATAATTTCCAAAGGAGAGCAGCACGACCTGAAGAAGGTGAATACATATGTCTTCCAACTAACCAACACATTTCTGTTTCAACAGATGACACATCTGCTGAAAATTATCAAACATATATATACACCTGTTGCAACAGTTAACTAACTTATTACACCAGATAAAGTATCTGTTGTGACATATGTCTCATCTGTTTTAGCAAATCAAACAGCTCTTTGTACCGATTTTATTTGTACCAAAAGATAACCCATCTGCTACTACAGATGAGTCATATGTTGCAACAGATGGTTCATTCATTGGAAATTATCATATAGGTCTTCCTCATGTAGAAATTTGTCCTAACAGTTGATTCACTATTGCTACAAAAATATAATCTATTTGGGATAATTTAAAAAAGGAGGAAGACCTATTTGATTTGCTAGAATAGATGAGTTATTCTTTTTCGTTTTGTTGTATCTCCGTGATGAGCATTGACCAATTCTGCCTTTTCATGTGGATGTAGAAGCTACTGCTGAACAACATTGACAATATGCTACCCCATTCTTTTTATGGAATACAAAGAACAGAAAGCACAGAAACCTTACGTAAGCGACAATAAAGATCCACGACGAGCAAATATGAATTTCATAGCACCGGATAAAGAACAACTTGTTCATATTGAGCAGATCTTTATTGCTTGAGTATGCCAAAGTAATAACCTCACCCCTCCTTAGGAATCCTTGGCATCAATACTTAAATTATTGATGTATATGTTGAGATCTGTACCCATAATAATTTTTTTACATTTCATTTATTCGTTGATTTATTTCAGCTAATTATTTAAGACTTTGATTTATTTTATTTTGTCTATGAATTTTATTTTTTTCTTAGATTTGAACTTATTAATTGAAATAGAATACTAGATTCAAATATTTCAACTGATAATGTATCTGTTGCAACAGACGACACATCTTTTGAAAAATATCAAACAGATTTAGACATATGTTGCAACAAGTAGGTAATCTGTTGAAATTTATCAAACAGGTCTTTCCACTGCTGCAAAAAGATAGACTTAGATAGAAACACCGATATAATGCAACAGATGACCAACCTATTGCAAGACATAAGCTAATATCTGTTACAATGGATGAAATCTGTTGCATTATAAAAATTTAACTTTCATTGGACATAAAAAATTGCCACTACATATAAAAAAGTGAAAGTGAATTGAAATAAAAAAAGGCAAAATCCATCGACAGTGTTCAGTTCAAACACCTAAAATAAAATAAGCATCAAGTAGACAGTTTTCATTTTGAACACGTAAAATAAAATAGCCATCAAATGTGTTAGGTTGGTACTTTTTACTGACTTGACGTCTGATTTGGCTCCAAAGGTCATTTTTTCCCGCAATGTCTTATATATTCATCTTCTTCCTAAAATTTAACCCTAAATTCTCAAGTCTTCTTCTTGGTCCTCATCTTTTTTAATCTATTCAAATTCTTCAAATTATTTGCATTTGGTCTTTTTTTTTCTTCATCTTTTTCTTTATTTTTTCCAACTGAGCTTGACAATGTCGAGCGCATCTTCCACTGTTTTTTATGATAATGATTTTTGATATTGTAAGTGCGGTCATGAAGCTCTATTGAAGAATTCTTGGACTCAACAAAATCTAAGTTAGGTTTTTTACTTGTAAGATTTCAAAGGTAATATTTTTTATTTAATTAGTTGATTAATTATTGACTTGTAATTATTTTGTAATTGTGTTCTTGTTTTTATAGAAAATGGATGGATGCTATTACTTTGATTGGTATGATGAACGATACCCTTCACAAGCAAATTGTGTAATCTGGAGTTTGTTGAACAAAGTCAAGGCTTCTGAAGAGAAACAAAATCGAGCAAGAAGATACTACATTGTTGTCGTTATTGCTACTGGTTTGGTGCTGTTGGGCACATGGATATTCAATCCTAATTACTAAACTTTTCTTGGTGATGTATTTGCTACTAGTTTGGTGTTGTTGAGCACATGAATATTCAAGTGTAAATATTATAAAATATCAAATAGATTTAGGCATATGTTGAAAATTTAGGCTATCTGTTGAAAATTATTAAACAGGTCTTCCCACTATTACAACAGATTAGACATAGATTAGATAGAAATAACATTGACATAATGCAACAGATGATCAACCTATTGCAATAGATAAACTATCTACTAGAACAGATATAATATATTTTACAATAGATTGAAAATCTATTGCATTATAAAAATCTCAACTTTCATTCATCAAAAAAAAATTATTGCCACTACATGTACATGTAATTTAAAGTAAAGTGAAGTTGACTTGAAATAAAAAATTATTATTTCACAGGCTCTTCTATATACACAGGCTCCAAGTGTCCAGTTAGTACCCTAAAAGTCCAGACCTCTTGCGGGTTTTCCATAACGTTGTCACATAAAATGGTCAATGGCTCAGCCATTTTGGTGTCGGTTAGCAAACATTCGATGTGTGCAAGAGCGTGCGAGTCGCTCGCATAACTAGTATTATTTTTTGGAAGGGTTATGCCCTTTTTTCGACCTTCAAAATCCCATGATTTCTTCATCAACACTTCCTTTGGCAAATGATTCATCAGTTTACTCTCCCTCAATAAGATGGGCAATATTTTCATCAGTGGCTGTACAAGGTCGATGGCAGGTTCGTTCCAGTCATAAACTTCGATCTTTCCCTCCTCGAGTAGTATCCCAATATCCCGATAATGTATGTCGTTCACGCTAATGACTACAAAAATCCTCTTTGCTACAACCCAGCTCTTGCTATATGGATTTGGCCTCTTCTCTCCAATATATTTTATTATTTTTTCTTTCTCCATATCCAATGTAGAAACTAAGAAATCAAGTCCTTCACCATAGGATGACACTTCAGAATTGAGTTGATCATACTTATCCTTGAGTTTCTTGCAGAATTTGAAGTCCATTATCCTATCAGCAGCATTATAAGCTTTCGGGTATGTTAGTTGTCTTTTTCTCATGAGGCAAAGAATTTTGTCAACATGCTGTGATATAAGAAGTCAGCTTTTAAATAGGTTAGTAATTTTAAATATGGTCTATCTGTGGCATAGGGTTCTCTGAATCAATAATCCAATGCAACTTATGCAACAGATGGATAGTAAGTTGCAATAGAACCACTACCAGTTGCACCAAAATACCTAGCTGTTGCAACAAATTTCACATATGTTGTGTAGCTTCTTCTTCATGAGGTAGATTAGATTGGAAGTCTAGGTTAGAAAAAGTAAACTTGCCTTATCCTCGTACCACATACGCATATCTTTCATAGTCTGGAAGTATTGGGGGAAATGGAGACCTGGGGTAATCTAGTGCGCGTGGCTTAACATTCTTGGCCTGTCGCAGATCCTTCTTCTCTTTGGCGCCAAATTCTACATATATGTCCACCTTCTTGAATGGCCCCTGAACTTCAACATCTTTTCAAGAGGGAGGAGTTGCAATTATTTTTTATTTTTCCGACCGGAGAATACATTGGTTATTGCTTTTTTCTTTCTCCTAACCAACACTGTAGGAGTGTATGGATTCCTTACCTTCTTGAATGGTATGACACCCCTCTGGAATTTGAATTCCTTAATAGCTTTAGAGATAGCCTCTACTTTTTTAAAAAATTTATCCTGGTTGTCCTTGCACTCTTCGTATTCGCAATGAGAACATGGGGGTAAAGAGAGGTGAGAGATACCTGTGTAAGGGTGAAGACGGGGTGTTTTCAAACATATTTATTTTTTCTTGAGCATCAATATACTTATCATTATGAGTGGTAGAAGCATTAGTATGCCTGCCACCAATAACTCCACCAGAAGAAGCACCCGGATCTGCCTTAGTAGGCTGGTCATGAAGAGCCTCAACATTAGGATGACCTTACCTAACTGCTCTTCTTATGGATATTGCTCCAACCAATTCCTTCTTTATTAATTCTACCATTGGGTCTGTTGTAGTATCAACATGACCTAGAGTAATATAAGAAGTCACCAACTCCTCCTCTTCAGTAGGCACGATCCATGAATGCACAACCTAGAAAAAAGACAGATACATTTAAATCATATAATATAATAATTTTCATAGATGGGTTATATTTTAACAGTCAACTTCTGCAACAAATTAACAATATGTTGCATCAAATTACCCATTTGTTGCATAGTTTGTAGTAGATGGTTAAAATTCGTTTGAGTTGGGTTCATAGAACCAGAGCAATACATGGATAATCTGATGCAAAATAAAAATTAGCTGTCGCAAAAGATTACCAATCTATTGCACCAGTTACACAATACGGGTAACTTTTTGGGTTACATATTATGCAACCAATGATCTGTATGTTTAGTAACAATATGTTACATCAAATTACACATATTGTTGCATAATTTGTAGTAGATGGTTAATCTGTTAGGAGTCGGGTTCAAAGAACCAAAGCAACAGATGGGTAATCTGATGCAAGATATCAATTATCTATCGCAATAGATTATCCATCGGTTGCACTGGTTGGCACAAGATGGGTTATCTGTCGGAACAGATATCCCATATGGTGAATTAGATATAACATTTGTTGCTCCAAATATAATATTTGTTTAATATCTTTCATTGAGTAAAATTATTTTACTTGAAGAAGACGTACTGAATCATCTGGGGGTTAAAGAGATCAACCTCCTTAATTTTGGTGTTGCTCTTTGCAGCCAACCACCTAAACATTCTTGGATGAGAAACCTCATCTAGATAATCCATTACCCGCTTTCGAAGGGAAAGAATGACTTCAAATGTCCAAACCTAAAAAATGTAAACAGGAAGCAAGCAAAAAAGAGTCATAATAACTATATTCAATATAACTTAATAGATGGAAAACCATATAATATGGTCGTCACTAAGGAGATCTTTGTCACTAAATATTGGACAATCAAGTAGAAGTTGTCATATTCATAGGGATGATTGTTGAATTTATTAAAATCCTCAGCACGCGCTAATAAATTATCTTCTACGACCTTGTTGACGTCTCTTACCAATATAACCGAATGGACAAACCAAACTAAGCATAATTTCTTCCTGTACTACTTTGGTATGGTTTTATCTATGAGATCTGTCAACAAATCTGATGCTTTGTAGCCATGTCAAGCAATGTTAAACAACCTATCTATTTTTTCCCTGCATTTTCTTGCCTTGGATATTTTGCGAAGTGTTCCCTTGGTGATAGGTGGTTCTTCTGAATGATGTCATCTCAAGCATATCACTATGGAAAACTCTTGCAAGCCAAAAAAAACCGGCATGTCACAGTAGTTGATCCAGATTTCATTCATCTTTTTGCCCCCCTCCTTCGGATCTTCATCATCCCCTACGTACTTGATCCTGTGTTTGATAAAACCGTATACCATCCTCATATGAAAATAGGTAGGGACTCAGGCAGCTCAAGAAACCGTCCAAAGCAGTTCTTCTTAAAACGTCCGTCTATGTTTTCATCCTTCACAATTTTCCTAAAATAAATAAATTTACTCCATCTGAAATTTAAGTACAATTTCACCAGTTAGTTCTTCTTCTACTTTTTCGTCATTTATCGGCATCGCAACTTGAAACTTGTTAATACTAAAAGTTGACTGGATCATGTTGGGATGTTGGTATTAATTCACGCCCCTTTGATGATCCATTATCATCATGTTAATGATCATCCTCTTTCTCTTTCTCACTCTCTAATTCCTCTTCTTTCTCAATTTCATTTTCTTCATCACCATCTACACCTCCTTGTCCATCTCTCTCAACGTTGTTTTCATATATCTCCGCAACTTCACTTTGTTTTCCTGACTGAGATTGTTCAAAAAGCTCTTCCGAATCCCTCTGTACTATAGCCTTTTTTTGGGTGGTCAGATATTGATCCAATTTCACTTTCTTTTCTTTTGGGAAACATGTTTTACCTACAAATAATAGAAAAATAAAAATTACATTACAAGTAATGTATGCATAAATTTTAAAAAATACATTACAAACACCATAAATAAAGACACACCAACAACCATTACCACCACAAACACCCCCAACTAATGCCATAAACACCATGAATATCGACATTACAGATAGCCACCACAAACACCACAAACCAATCAACTACAAACACCACCAACAACTACCACTAGTGCCACGACGACGACAGCGACTACCACCACCACCACCACAAATATCACAAACAACATCTAATAATACCATGACAATCTATACCTATTTTGCAAAAATTTTGACTTTCAAAAGAGAGTCGCCCCTTAATTTTGAAAAGAAATTAAGAAATCTTTATAAAAGTTAATTCAAATGATTCAAAACCATAAAATTATTTTAAGTTAGAGATTCTAGATAAGCGATTCCTATTAACGTTTTAAGAAGGTGTTAGGCACCTAAAACGCCCGCTAACTTGCGGTCATCCGGACTATTTGAAAATCGTCTTTTGACTAACTTCGAAAAGATTAATTTGTTGAAATAGTATTTGATATTTTTCAAAAAAAAGACGTGTGTAAAATATATTTAGGCGACTTAATAGGGATTTTAACTAAGTCTAAACAAAACTAATAAACAAATAAACACATAAAAGGGGAAGGGAGGAGAAAGTAAAGGATTTAGGCCATTAGGCCCAAATCAATGAGACTTGTCCTAGTCTAGTTGGACTTCCAACCCATTTCACCTGTCCTAAACTATTTTTTGAGCCTTTGGCTCGAGTCTTGTTGCACCTCTATGAAATACAACTTTGGTTTCAAGACCGAAATGAATGAATAAATAAATAACTAAATGAATAAATAAAAAGAAAACAGTAACAAAAATTGAGACTTTTCAAGTCTTTTAGTGACCTCATCAATGAGTTTTGATCCATTTTCTTCTTTGTCTATCTTCTAGCACCCGCACTCCATGTAGTGGACCTTGGGTTTAAACTTCGAATTTGACTCGAAGGGATGAGCCTCATTTACCCATTATGAAATGCAGGAGGAGAGGAGTTCATTTGGACTCGAGATATATTTTTGCATGCAAAGAAAAGATAAAGAAACTAATATATGTTCAAGGCATAAAATTGACATATTTCAAAATAAAAGAAACTATCAAGAACCAATTTTTGAATGACAAGAATAAGCACACTTACACAAGAATGAGAGTCAACAAATAAAAAATGCAAAGCAAAAGTTTCACAATCATATTATGCATGAGCCAAACATATCCAAATAATTTAATTTAGCCGCAAAAGTTCGAACTTTCTTATCATTTTGAAAAGACAACATGCGAACAATGAAGAATAAACATCTTGGATGAAAAATAAAGCTAGCACTACATATCTTATATGAGGGTTTTGAAATCCATTAAAATAATTAGTAAGCAAATGACAAATTCTTGACTTAACTAATTGCTATTTTATTAAGGCGCAACAAATAATAATAACTATTATTCCAACATAAAATAAACAACTTTACATGCTAAAAAATATATCTACCAACAATAAGTTTAAACAAGACATAGGTATTGTTTTCACGTAAAGATCTAAACTTTATCCAAAATCATCAAAGAATAAAGTAAAAAAAGAGAAACAATCAATATTATCTATTATTTTCAACATAAAGGAAATAACTTTACATGCTAAAAATAAATATATCTACCAACAATAAGTTTAAACAAGACATGGGTATCGTTTTTCAAGTAAAGATCTAAACTTTATTCAAATAATCAAAGAATAAGGTGAAAAGGCAAAACATTCAACATTAACTATTCTTCTAAACATAAACAAAATAACTTTACATACTAAAAACAAATGTATCCAACAACAACGAGTTTAAAAAAAGCACAAATACATCTTTTAAGCAAAGATTGAAACTTTATCTAAAATAATCAAAGAATAAAGTCAAAAAAGGAACATACAACTATTGCTAGCTCATTTTTATATCATGAACATGAAAATAATTAAAATATCGATATCACAAAGTCCTAGGGCTTTCAAGGTCATCTACAACATACAATCCCAATAAATAAAATTATATCTACGAACTACGAAGAAGAAAAAAGATGAAGAGAAAAACGATAATAAAAACTAAAATAGTAAAAAAAGAAAAAAAAAAGGTGTGTTTACCTTTTGGGGGGTAGCAAAATAACACTACGAGCTTCGTTGGAATCAACCACAACCGAAAAACGTCGCCAGCAACTCAAAAATTTTGATTAGCTGATCAAATTTATGAAACAAAAATTTTTACTAAATAAAAATAACTATTTTTGCTCAAAAGGATTTTTTCACCTTTCTAACCTTTTTTTTTCTTCCTTTTTCCCTCCTCTTTCTACCAAAGTAGTGGTAGTATTTATAGAAAAGAATGGGGTATTTTTTCCCCTTTTCCACCAATGTGGGAGAAAAGTATTTATAGGAAAAGATAGAGATTTATTTCTTGTCATCCACCAATGTGGGAGAAAAAACATTTAGGGGAGTTTTTTGGAATGTAAAAATTAAAGATAAGGTGAGGTGGGAGATAATGTGGGGGAAATAGTTCAATGTAGTATAATCTTTGAAATTTCAAAATTGGAAAAGGATAAAGTTGGGGTATAGTACAATTTGAATTTATTGTTTGGTGGGAATTGGGTAAAAGTTATGAGAGTTCTTGACAATTTTGGGGTTATTTAAAATATAACCCTAATTGGAATTTAAAATCTAGCCATATTTATTTATTTTGACCAAATTAAAAATTAATTGACGAATTGCATTGCAATTATGACCAATTTTTAATTATGGTCAAATCTAATAGATTGGCTAAATTAAATTGAAATTTGATACGAATTAATATCTTTTTTTTTATCCCGGGCTTATTGATTTAATAAAATGAATGCATATTTATCCAAATAAATTATTTTTGAGAATAAATTATATTTAAATTAAGATTTTAATCATTTGAATTTATTTTTAAGATAATCCTTGATTAAATCTGATATTTTGTAAAATAAATATTTAAGTAATAAATTATATAATCTCGTATAACTATATACGATAGTATATAATCGCTACTTAAAATGACAAAATCACGTACGAAAAATATTTTAAGTTTTTTTTTTATTTGGATGAAATAATTATTTTGGTTTATTAAAAACTGAAGAAACTCAGGATTAAATTTAGTCGTGGAGGGCAAAAATTAGGTATCAACAGTTGTTCCCTCCCTTTGGGTAGGGTGGATGTAAGTAAACCTGGGCAAAGAGAGGTTGACATTCCTAATTTTTGTCCGATAATAGATTCGAATCTGAAAGAGGTTGGTTTTTACACAAGTTTCATAGAGCCATGGCCGGACCTCGGTATTAGGTTTCCTACATATCTCAGGTTACATGAGAATTCAGGCCACTTGTAGTTCATAGAGGTTGATTTAAAGCACGATTTTCAAAAAATTCACAAGTTATCTCAATTTTAGAGTGTTTGATAAAACCAAGAAACTGAGGAATAAAGGGATTAGGGGGGAGGTTGGAATGAAGTCGAGTTTTATACATAGATCCCAGCCTACATATCCCCAGTATTTCAGGGAATCAGACTGCTTGTAGTTTGACTCAATCGACAGAAAAGATAGTCTTTTATTTCAAACCAACTTTGGCTCAGAATGAGTGACAAGTTGATCGAGTTGTAGAAAAGAGGCTTGTAAACTCTTAACCAGGAATATGGGCTCCTTCACATCCATAGTCAAGAACTTACCTGGATATAATTTCCAAAACTCTAAGTTCGTTGCCACCCGAATTTGAAAAAAAGAGAAGGGTACCCTCGGTATGAGTTTAAAAATATCTCGAAGGTGAAGCTGAAACCAGAATATCCTAAAATACCCGCATGCCTTCTAACAGGGTGTGGTTGGATGGTGGTGGTGATCATCCTTTAGCTCGCGTCCAAAGATTTTGACGTCCCTCTTTAAACTATGTCCCATTTTGCTGCTAAGAAAGAGTTCTACATTGTGATGCATCCTACCTGAATTCGTCCGCACCTGTGGTTTTTATTTTATATTTTCATCCTCTCGGATGCTCTCGAGAATGCTTCAAGCAAAAAGTGTTAGTACTAAGCATAATTCACAAAAGAGGTATGTAGTCTTTTACCATATCTCCACATGAGTTGTGGCTTGAAAAGCGGAGTCATCTCTTTATGTACCTATTTAGAATGAAATAACTAGCAACAACAAACATAATAACCCTCTTGGTTGTTGTATAATTATGACATTTATCGGTTTAATACGTCTTCAAAGTAAGGTGGCCTTTTTGGACACCGGCGATACTTTATGCAGAACGGTCTCTACAACCGTGTAATCTTGTACTGGTGTGGCAACCCTTTTGGTTACCTATATCACTTGTTGTATGTGGAATGATAACCTCTCCGGTTATAGCCGATGATCGATTTATAAATTTCCTTAAATTATCAATCTTTGGATAATTTTGCACATTATTTGATGTTGGATATGAGGCGACTTATAGATATCCTTTGAATTGATAGCTTTTAGATAATCCTGCACACTATCTGAATTTGGGTAAGAGATGGCTTACAGATATCTCTCCAATCGCTAGTTTTCACGTGTTCATGCACATCATCCGACCTTGGATACAGTATGACTTATAGATAATCCCTTAAATTGTTAGTCTTTAGGAAATATTATATATCATTCATCCTTAGATAACGACTTAAAGATGTACCTTTAAATCATGTGCTCTCAATGCATTCAGATGCTGATTCATAAAATAATGAGATATCCTTGATGCCAGCATTTCTGTCTAGTGCGTCAACAGATATTGAATGCCTTCTGGGGCGATAGTATGAGATGGCCTTTCCGGCAATGATATATAATAGCCCTTGGGGCAACTCCTTGCGGTAATGATATGTAATGGCCCTTGGGGCAATGCCTGGAGGCAATGATATGTAATGGACCTTGGGGCAACGCCTTACGGAAATGATATGCAATGGCCCTTGGAGCAACGCCTTACGGTAATGATATGTAATGGCCCTTGGGGAAACGGCTTTCGGCAATGATATGTAATGGTAATAGCCCTTAGGGAAAAGCCTTGCGGCAATGATATGTGATGGCCCTTGGGGCAACGCCTTGCGGCAATGATATGAAATGGCCCTTGGGGCAACGTCTTGCGGTAATTATATGCAATGGCCCTTGGGGCAACGCCTTGCGGCAATGATATGTAATGGCCCTTGGGGCAATTCCTTGCGGAAAAGATATGTAATGGCCCTTGGGGCAATGATATGCAATAGCTCTTGAGGCAATGCCTTGCGTCTATGATGTGTAATGGACCTTGAGGCAATGATATGCAATATCCCTTGGGGAAATAATATGAAATAGATCTTGAGGTAATGCCTTGCGGCTATGATGTGTAATGGCCCTTGGGGCAATGATATGAAATAGTCTTTGGGGCAATGATATGCAATAGCTCTTGAGGCAATGCCTTGCGGCTATGATGTGAAATGGCCCTTGGGGCAATGATATGCAATTACCCTTGGGGCAATGATAGTAATAGCTCTTGAGGCAATGCCTTACGGCTATGATATTTAATGCCCCTTGGGGCAATGATATGCAATAGCCCTTAGGGAAATGATATGAAATAGATCTTGAGGCAATGCCTTTTGGCTATGATATGTAATGGACCTTGGGGCAATGATATGCAATAGCCCTTGGATCAATGATATGCAATAGCTCTTGAGGCAATGCCTTGCGTCTATGATATGTAATGGCCCTTAGGGAAATGATATGTAATAGCCCTTGGGGCAATGATATACAATAGCTCTTGAGGCAATGTCTTGCGACTACGATATGTAATGGCCCTTGGGGCAATGATATACAATAGATCTTGAGGCAATGCCTTGCGGCTAAGATGCGTAATTTCACCTGACTTCATTTGTCAGTGTCCTGCTTTCTACATATATCTGTACTCAAGGTAGATGATTAGTAGACACAAAGTCGCTTTTACTAGTGACTATTTTTAAGAAACTTCTAAATACGATATGTGTAAAGAGGACAAAGAGCTTTTGTGTGTCGCCTACGATCTCAAGAAATGAGATGGACAAATCAAAAGGTCCTCAATAAAAGGGCAGTAAACCTATTTGTAGGGCTGCCCTAAAATACCATTCTTGGGTATTAATGCTCTATTGTGGCTCCCACTTTTCTTGGAGATTTTTGAAAAAGACCCTCATTTTTGTGTATCGATCCCTGCATCCACCAAAAATTATTAGTTTGAATAAAATTTCCGTGCTGACCTTCTTCGATCCTCGATTTGCTCCTTTCCATCTCTTGGGAATTCCGCCATGTTGGAACTTCCACCCTGGCACTCCATCCCAATTGATGTCTAGGCAAGTACTAAATGAATGATTTTGAAAATAGTCTTAAATTTATGAAATAATTTCAAAAACTTCTATAAAATTTTAGAAAATCTCTGCCAGTCATGTCATGTACTAGCTCAATGAACGCCTTGCTCGTGGTTTTGACTATATTCGATGGATGGTTTCTAAAACTCATGATCATTGTTGAAGGGTTTCTTCATGCAGTTCTATCATAGCCAAAAATTGAGTCTACCTAAACTTTGTTACAGATGGTGGCTTCCAAATCTTGACTTTAACCTCTGGTGCTGGGGAATTTAGAATATATTCCGGCATTTGGTGGAAATTTTGAGGTCTTCCTTAAAATTTCTGCCCCAGTTTAAAGTTGTTTGAGATGATACCAATCCGAGTTGATCTGAAGTCTTTGCTGATATTCATTCTCTTTGTTGGATGTCGATCCTTTCTTGTGAATTTTTTAGATTTCTTCTCGAAAATTCTGCCCCAGTTTCCATTTTCTGGGGTTATATAACCGAGCCGTTGGGGCGCCTACGTATCCCATTAAAGCAGGAATTAGGTCAAACGTAGTTTAAGATTACGCTAGAGATATACAAAAGAAATTAATGGGTTGACCGCGGCCAACATAGGCCGCCTACGTATCCCTTTCTCGGGAATTCAAGTCATCATGTAGTTCATACATAAAGAGAAAGGATAAATTATCCTAAGGGGTTGATCGAAGCCGACATAGACCGCCTACGTATCCCTTTCTTGGGAATTCAGCTCAAACGTAGTTCGTACATAAAAAGAAAGGATAAGTTTTCCTAAGGGGTTGATCGAAGCCGACATAGACCTCCTACGTATCCTATTCTTAGGAATTCAGGTCAAACGTAGTTCGTGCATAAAAGGAAAGGGTAAATTTTCCTAAGGGGTTGACCGAAGCCAACATAGGCCGCCTACGTATCCCTTTTTGGGAACTCAGGTCAAACGTAGTTCGTACATAAAAGAAAAGGGTAAATTTTCCTAAGGGGTTGACCGAAGCCGACATAGGACTCCTACATATCTCATTCTTGAGAATTCAGGTCAAACATAGTTTGTACATAAAAGAAAAGGGTAAATTTTCCTAAAGGGTTGACCGAAGCTGATATAGGTCGCCGACGTATCCCTTTTTGGGAACTCAGGTTGAATATAGTTCGTACATAAAAGAAAAGATTAAATTTTCCTAAGGAGTTGACCGAAGACGACATAGGCCGCCTACATATCTCATTCTTGAGAATTCAGATAAAACTTAGGTCGTACATAAACTCATAATGGCCCTAAAATACTCTTATCCATCTTACTAGGATATAAATAAGTACTTCGAAGGATCAAATATCCAATTTCCTTAGTCATTGCCTTCCTAGTTAACCACCTCGTTTCCTCTAGATTAGGCTTCTTTGATTCTCAAACTCTTTGACTCTTCTGTTAACTGTTGTAGGGCTATCATTATTTTGCTTCTTGACATGACATGATAATGGCATGTTTTAAGTTATTGTTATACGACGAGCGATGATTCATGAGTGGAGTGGAGGTCCAGTTCAATAATGTTTCCTCCAATTAATCTTCCATGATCCCGTTTGTCTTGAAAAATTCTTTCCTCACATTTTCCTTATTCCATCCTCGAGACCATTGCTTACATGTTTGAAAAATGATTGGTAGAATCTAGTTTTACTACTAGCCATTTTCCTCTTCCTGTAACAAAGCTATAGTCAAGAAGGGGATCTCTTATTCATTTTGATCGGGTGAAGTAGGGTCATTTTGTGCCAACACAGAGTAGTTTCTATTACCTGCAAAGTAAAAACAACTCAAAGATGACGTGTTAGATTCTGTTAGTAATAAGTAAAGCAAGATGATAAGTTAGGAAGTAAACATATAGAGTTGTTTCTCATCTCATGCGAATTGATCCATGAAGTAATAATGACTCGAGGATTTCAAAGAACAGGATTTTGCTCAATGATATGGATAGGTGGAATTTGTTGGGAAGGTTCAACACTTTTTTTTCTTTCAAGAAAGTGGAGGACAACAGAGCTTTTGGAGATATGGGCCGATCTGAAAGGCTGCCTACGTATCTTACGGAGGAGAAATCAGGCCCTATGTAGTTCGAAATATAATGGAATTTTTAATTCTAAAGTCAACTTTCCTAAAATGGTAGCGATCATTTTGGAAGTTTTCGAGAATAACTACGGACTTTTCTGAGAAACTTGGGAGACTTGGAGTACTTTTGGTCGGACTTTTGTATAGTAGGGTATATTTCTGCCTAGAGATATTCTATGAAAATGGGATTTGATCAGTTCTCCTTTGATTCGGATCAACATAACACATATAAACATATTGTAATAAACGTGCATCCTAATTAAGTGACCCGTTTGAGCCAAGGGTTTAGGCCTAACGAATTTTGAAGAAAAATATATGCTTGCTTAAGGTTAATCCATTATCCCCCAACTTTTATAGACACTAAAAGGGCATAAATGCCTACAAAAGATAACAAAATAGGGATACAATATTTAGGGAAAGGAAAATAACATGAAAGAAGACACGTTCCCACACAGGGGATAGAAAATACTAATTCCCGAGTGCTTCTTCTATCAACCTTCGCCTTCTTATCTTCGTCCACTTCTTTTATTGGTGACATCCATTAACGTTCAAACTGTGCCATAGATGCAACCTCCCAAATCGAACAATTTCTTGCTTATCTTGCTTCAATTCTTCTTACAAAAGTAAGCAAATCAAGCTTTTTCCCGACCCCCAAAGGATAATGGATTGAATTAGACTGGCATACATTTTCTTCAACACATAAATATGGTTCGTCTATAATGGACTCGGGGTCAATAAACGCAGGGCAAGTTTTCTAATAGGCCCAGTACCCCGCTCGGGTATTGGGTCGTCCTAGGCTCATGCCTGAAATAAGGTTTTGGTTTCACTCTATCCTAGGTATCTAGAGTGGGTTTGAACACTGGTTCTCAAGAGGACAACTTGAGTTTGAAAATACAAACAACCATCAGATAACTAACGTGCTAATAAATTGTTTGTACCTGATGATAGGCAGATTTACACGCCTATATCAATATATTTTACCCATATTTTAGCCTAGTTTTGAGAACTAATTATCTATTTCATGCACTTTTAGTCCTTTTTCCTGTAAATGAGCTAACAAACATGATTAGGAAAGTTTCAGGTATAAATGATGCAAAATACAGCATTTTATGGCTCACTTGACACAAAAGAAAGCTCACAAACGAAGTAGAAAGGAGCTGGACGCCTAAAGGACCAAATCTGCTGCATGGAAAATCTATCCCGGGCTAAAACAGCAATTCTGAAGACTTTGGGGACTTACAGATACAAAGCTGGATTTTTACAAAGATACATTAACCTAGTACAATTAGGTTATGTATTTCACTATTCTATTTGGATTATGATATTGTAACCTTACCCTAGTACATTTGGGTCAAGGATTTCATTAGTATATTAGGATTTGGTTATTTATTTCATTAGCTTAGTAGGAGTAGGATAGGAGTATTATAAATACCCTATCATGTTAGAGATTTTTATCCATTCTTCACTTAATTCAACCATTAATTTTCTTCCATCTCTCTCATCTTCCACTACAAACACGTCTAATCTACTCTTCTATTCTTAAATTCCACAACAAGAGAATCGTTACTTGCTAGGGAATCACCAAAACCACACGCCTATCACCTATTTCTAACGCCATCAACCATGCAAATCGTGATATCCTTCGCATTCATGGGTAACTAAACCTCTTAGTTGGGGTTATGGAAGCCGAATGAGTTACTATCTATAGCTATGAGTTTGTGAGTTCAAGACAAGTATATTTCTTATATCATTATTCTCTTCATCTTAATCTACATTCTTTGCGGTTGCAAACGCAAGAATACGCCAGTCTAACATTTAACTTGTTCGCGAGAAAGGTTATTTGTCTGGAAAAGAGATAATGTCAAGGTAGTAGGACACCCTTTCCTATTAAAAAGCTAGTGCCGTAACTGGACTAACCTCTTGGAGAATTCGTACCGTTAGACACGCTTTAAGCTCGCGAGAGTTAAAGTGAAATAGTCCTTGTTTAGGTCGCGAGACACTTGGATTTACCATCGACTACAATTCTCTATAAGCAATTGCATGTCAAGACTCTACACACTCATAGCCAATAGAGACGTATACCTCAGAAGGTGGACATAACCCCAACGCTTCAATTCTCATTGTTTCACAACCTACGAAATACTCTCTTTTTACTTTGCTATTTTCAGCTTTTATTTCATTACTTTGGTTACTTATTACAATCCCCCCTTCTTACGAGACTTGCACCAAAAGTCTATTAATTTTGATTACTTGTTGGCCAAGCTATTCCCTGTGGGATCGACACCCAACCCAGGTTGGGTTCTATATTTGCTAACGACCGCTTTACACTCCCACGAGAGCTGTAGATTGAGCGTTATCAAAAATTGGCGCCGTTGCCGGGGAATACGAGTGTCAATCAAGTTCGTGATAATTACTAGACCCTTTGGTCAAAGATTCTCGTACTTTTACTTTTAGTTGTTGTTGTTTTTTTTTTTTTAGGTTTATTTAGTGCATTAATGGAGGCACAACGTGAAATTGAAAGGATGGCTGCTCAAGTGCATCAACAGAATATTGATAATCCAGGCCGGGCAACAAATCCTGATCATGAGGACCTGGGCGATGAGGAGCTACTAAACCCACGGCGTACCGCTGAGATAGCGGCACTCATGCAGAGAAGAGATCGTCAAGCTAGGTTTAGGCCTGAACGCCGAGCTATGCAAATACCGTTTGATGACGATGAGGACGATCTGGACGGACCTGGTGCTACCGGAGCTATTATTCTTCCGCCATTGGCACCCGGAGCAAAGTTTAATATCACTAGCACCATGATTCAGCTTTTGCAACTCAAGGGATTATTTGGTGGACTAGCAGGTGATGATCCGAATATGCATCTGATCAACTTTATTTCTACATGCAAGTCATTCAACAATCCTGGCGTTGGACAGAATGCAATTCGACTGCGCTTATTTCCATTGTCTCTGTCTGGGGAGGCAACTCTATGGTTGAATGGGCTGACTCCTGATTCTATTACAAATTGGAGGCAATTGAAAGACACTTTCCTAGAAAGATTCTTTCCGCCATGCAAAAGAGCACAATTAAGAGATGAAATCAGCAATTTTCGGCAGCTTCCAACTGAAGCCCTCCACGAAACATGGGAGAGGTTCAAGATGAAGCTTATGCGGTGCCCAAATCACCATATGACCAATGACCACTTGATGGAGATATTATACAGAGCTTTGAATTCGGTGACTAAGCCAGTGGTTGATAATGCGGCTGGAGGATCTTTTATGGACCTCACCTTTGGTCAAGCAAGCAATATGCTAGATCATATGACGAAACAAAGTAGAGCTTGGCATACCAGGGATTCTGAGGTAGCAAGCCCCACTTTATCTATTGGCATGTCTACAGACCAAAGAAGAAGAGAAGAAGAATGTGAGCAAGACATGGCGCACATGAAAACACAATTGGATCTTCTGACAAAGCACTTATTATTAGGGAAGACCAAGAAAGTGAAAGCTGTAGCGCTAAAAGGAAGAGACGAATCTGATTCTGAAGAGGAGGCCAACTACTTGAACAACCAGGGGGGTTTCCGTGGGAATGCCCAAGGAAACCAAGGTCGGAACTATTATGATAAATCTGGAAGCAAAGACCAAGGTAGTTGGAAGAAAAATAATGAAAATAGTGGTTTGTACGTTCCCCCTGGTAAACGTGATACCACCACATCTAATTCTATGGAAGACATGATGGCTAAGTTATTGAAAGGAGTGGAAGCAACGAGCGCGGGAGTTAAGGAGGTGATTGATGATTTGTCCTCCATGAAGCAACTAGTTGATTCTCATTCCACTTCTATCAAGCAAATAGAGCAGCAGTTGAGCCAACTTTTAGCAGCATTTAATCAAAGAAAGGCTGGCACCTTACCGAGCGATACTGTGCAAAACCTAAAGAATGATGGGTCATGCATGGCCATCACTACCAGAAGCGGTAAGGTGCTGGAAACTTCAGCAAAAGGAAAGCAAGTGGTTGACGAAGTTGCGGACATGGATGCTACACTTACTGACGTTACAAGAGGATAAGAAGCCGCAACAACTACTCCCAACGTCAAGGACGTTTCACCTAGTGACGTGCAGCCTGGAAAAGTGGAAAAACGGAAGCTAGAGGAGAAGAAAGCCGTGGAGAGAACACTTCCATACCCACCACCACCTTTTCCCCAAAGATTGAAGAAGGTGGCCGATGACACTAAGTTCAGCAAATTTATGACTATGTTGAAGCAGCTGACTATTAATGTTCCGTTGGTAGAGGCACTTGAACAAATGCCTGGGTATGTGAAGTTTATGAAAGATCTTTTGACTAAAAAGAGGGTAGCAAGTTATGAGCTGAAGGATGATGTGCATCATTGTAGTGCAATTGCTACCCGATCGATAGTTCAGAAGAAGGCCGACCCCGGAGCTTTCACTATTCCTTGCACCGTCGGATCTTTGAACTTTGCCAAAGCATTGTGTGACTTAGGAGCCAGCATCAACTTGATGCCATTATCGATCTACAAGAAGTTGGGGTTAGGAGATCTTACACCAACTAATATGAGGCTTGTTATGGCATATAGGTCGGTAAAGCGACCGGTTGGTATTCTATGCGATGTCTTGGTAAAGGTTTCTTCATTTATCTTTCCAGCAGACTTTGTCATCTTGGATTGTGAAGCAGATTCAGAGGTTCCCATAATCTTGGGACGCCCTTTCCTTGCTACGGGAAGTGTGCTCATAGATTTGAGAGCTAATGAGCTTTCATTCCGAATAAATGACGAAGTGGTTCGCTTTGATGTTTGCAAATCAATGAAGCAACCCAAAGATCTGAGTGTATTTTCTGTGGCCGATGTTGTCTTTGATGATGAGAAAGAGTTACTTGCGGAAGAGCAAATTCTTGATGATCCTTTGGAGGTTTTGCTCATAAAAGGAGAGAATGATGATGCTGAAATTTCTGATGAAGATATTTGTGCTCTATCGGGATTAGGGACATATCGCTATACCCCCAAGAAGCTGGATCTTGACCTCAAAAATCAACCCACACCACCAGCTAAGCCATCTATTGAAGAACCACCCACGTTAGAATTGAAGGAGCTGCCAAGCCATTTGAAGTACGCATTCTTAGGAAGCGGAAACACTCTTCCAGTCATTGTAGCAGCCGATTTGGGTGAGCAACAAGTTGCAGCTCTTATTGCAATCTTACGCAAGTATATTAGAGCTATTGGATGGACCATTGCGGATATTATTGGTATTCCACCTGGGATTTGCACACATAATATTCAGCTTCAAGAAAAGTGCACACCCACCATTGAAAATCAAAGGCGATTAAACCCACCAATGCAAGAAGTGGTGAAGAAGGAGATTATCAAGTGGTTAGACGTAGGAGTTGTATATCCTATCTCTGATAGTACATGGGTGAGTCCTGTGCAATGTGTTCTCAAGAAAGGAGGTATGACGGTGGTCGCGAATGCAAAGAATGAGCTTATTCCACTCAGGCCCGTTACTGGATGGAGAGTATGCATGGACTACTGCAAGCTGAATTCTTGGACGCTCAAGGATCACTTCCCCATGCCATTTATGGACCAAATGCTAGATCGATTAGCGTGGAAAGGATGGTTTTGCTTCTTGGATGGTTATTCAGGTTATAATCAGATTTGTATTGCACCTGAAGACCAAGAGAAGACAACGTTTACATGCCCATATGGTACGTTTGCCTTCAAACGCATGCCATTCGGGTTGTGTAATGCACCAGCCACCTTTCAACGTTGTATGATGTCTATTTTCTCTGATATGGTTGAAGACACTTTGGAGGTATTTATGGACCACTTTTCAGTTGTTGGTGAGTCTTTTGAAGCATGTTTGGCAAACTTGAGCATGGCATTGCAAAGATGTGTAGAGTTCAACCTTGTGCTGAATTGCGAGAAGTGCCACTTCATGGTAAAAGAAGGAATCGTTCTTGGGCACAAGATCTCCGAAAGAGGAATAGAGGTTGATCGCGCAAAAATAGAGGTAATCGAGAAGCTACCACCTCCAATTTCGGTGAAGGGAGTTCGTAGTTTCTTGGCCACGCTGGGTTTTATCGTAGATTCATCAAAGACTTCTCCAAAATTTCTAGTCCATTGTGCAAACTATTGGAGAAAGATGTGAAGTTTGACTTTAATGACGATTGCTTAAAGTCATTCGAATGCCTTAAAGGAAAACTCATTGAAGCCCCTATCATGGTAGCACCAGATTGGACGCTCCCATTCGAAGTCATGTGTGATGCTAGTGGTGTAGCCATTGGTGCTGTTCTTGGACAAAGAAAGGAGAAACTATTTCATCCTATCTACTATGCGAGTAAGGTCCTAAATGAAGCCCAAAGGAACTACACTGTTACTGAACAAGAGCTCCTAGCGGTTGTGTATGCGTTTGAGAAGTTTCGCGCCTATCTATTGGGTACTAAGGTGATCGTTCATACAGACCATGCAGCTCTTAGGTACCTAATGACAAAGAAGGATGCAAAACCAAGGCTGATTCGATGGGTGTTGCTGCTGCAAGAGTTTGATTTCGAAGTCAAAGATAGAAGAGGTTGCGAGAACCAAGTGGCTGATCCCCTATCAAGACTTGAGAGTGAGCAAGTGGCGCAACCTAAAATTCAGATTGATGATGCATTCCCTGACGAGGAGATATTAGCAACAACAATGGAGAAATTACCATGGTATGCCGACTTTGCGAATTTCGTGGTAAGTAATGTGCTACCCGCCAATTTATCTTACCACCAAAGGAGGAAGTTTATGCATGACGTTCAGCACTACTATTGGGATGAGCCTTATGTGTTTCGAAGATGCGCTGATGGTATCATTCGACGATGTATATCCCATGAAGAAGTGCCTACTATATTGGAAGCATGCCACACCTCGCAAGTTGGAGGACATCATGCAGGCAATCGAACGACGAGAAAAGTATTGCAAAGTGGATATTATTGGCCTTCGATATTCAGAGATGCATATGACTATGTGAAGAGGTGTGACCAACGCCAACGGCAAGGTGCTATTTCAAAACACCATGAAATGCCCATGTCCAAAATTCTTGAGGTAGAACTCTTTGATGTGTGGGGTATTGATTTCATGGGGCCATTCGTGAATTCGTTTGGAATGAAGTACAGCTTGGTTGCTGTGGATTATGTGTCAAAATGGGTTGAAGCTGTAGCATTGGCCGATAACGAAGGAAAGCGTGTTGTAGCGTTCTTAAAGAAGAATATCTTCTCTCGCTTTGGAGTACCTCGTACTATCATAAGTGATGGAGGATCTCACTTTTGCAACAAGCTATTCAAATCTGTATTGGCCAAGTATGGTGTCAAGCAACATAAGGTAGCTACGCCATATCATCCCCAAACTAGTGGACAAGTAGAGGTTTCCAATCGTGAGATCAAGCAAATCCTTGCAAAGACGGTTAATGCGAATCGGAAGGATTGGTCTCGAAAGCTAGATGATGCACTACGGGCGTATAGGACTGCATTCAAGACACCCATTGGCATGTCTCCTTATCAACTAGTTTATGGAAAGGCTTGTCATCTACCCATTGAACTTGAATACAAGGTATTGTGGGCATTGAAGCGATTGAACTTGAATTGGGAAGATGTGAAGAATCTGAGGTTGGAGCAGCTGAACGAACTAGATGAATTCAGGCTCCATGCATATGAACGATCGGATTTATACAAGGAGCGGATGAAGAAGTATCATGATCAGCGGATTATTCGACGAAATTTCCAAAAAGGTGACATGGTGCTACTCTTCAACTCCAGATTTAAGCTCTTCCCAGGTAAGTTAAAATCGAAATGGTCTGGTCCATTTAAAGTCATTCAAGTCTACTCGTCTGGAGTAGTCGAATTGGAAGACAATGAGGGTGTTATCTTCAAAGTGAATGGCCAACGTGTCAAGCCATATATCGGTCCTCTTGACTCGATGAATGACATGGCCATCACTTATCTCGACGAAGTCTAAGTACTCGAGATTACTACGTCGAGCCACGACAATAAATAAGGCGCTATATGGGAGGCAACCCATCGTTTTATTGTTTTATCGTTTTATCGTTTTATTGTTTTATCGTTTTGTCGTTTTAGTATTTTTTCTTTTTGATAAATGAAAATCCAAAAATAAGAGTCGTGCCACGACCAAAACCACGGCGCTTGGTGGGAGGCAACCCATCGTACTAATCGTTTTCATTTTGTTTTGAGCAAAAATAGGTGCAAGAAGTATTCAACGAGGAGATCGATTTCAATTGACGATTTGGACGCATTGTACGGTAAAGTTGGTAAGTTAGGAATGGTGATGCATAAGGCTATGGATTGAGCCTTTTCCTCATCAAAATAGGCTTCGAGGAAGGCTAGGCCTTGGTAAAAATAGGCCACGGACGATGCACAACCTATTCTATAGCCTAAGGACTCGGAATCTAGTGTGCTATACACTATGCGCCGCCTATTCCTAGGTATGCTTTTGAATATGCGCCGCCTATGCTATGGCATTTGGTCTCAGTATCTCATGTGCCATAGACTATGCGGCACATATGTCTACAAATGTCATAGACTATGCGGCGCATATGTCTACAAATGCCATAGACAATGCGCCGCATATGTCATTGATATGCCGAGTGATATGCGCCGCATATGTGGTGTTTTTGTCCCCAAATCCGATTGCAAATGGGTCATAACCCGACCCATACTCTTCCTATATAAAGGGGACTTAGTTTTATAACATAACCACATTAGAAACAACCCTAAAGGCGCCGCATAACCCTCCAAATCTTCTCAAAATTTTCTCCTTTTGCTCTTCCAATTCACAACAACTTCTCCACAAGCTTCAAGCAAGTAAGTACTCTCTTATTCTTCATCTATTTATCGTAAGTACTACGTTCCTATGCTTATTAGAAATTGCTAAATCATGTGAGATTGGTGGTGATGTTCATGTGTTTGGATTATTGTTGCAAAATCATGTGAGTGAACATATACATAGGGAATTCTTGACTTGTTTCCGACTTGAATTTTGTTTCAAAAGCATTGTTATGATATTTGTTGAATATATATGGCTATGAATATTGCTTAAGAGTGTTGTTTGGATGCTTACATAATAGACTATCCCGGCCATCGGGATAAGATTATAGTGCCTATCGACTTAGGAGGTTGTGCTTGTTGTACGAATAACGATTCCATGTGGTAACCCCTATGTCATAGTGTTGCTATACCCACCATGAAAGTAGTCCAATGGCTGCAAATAAGTGATGCAATGCGGATTTTCTTGTCGGAATACAATCCTAAAACGTATGTCGACGACATCTGAGTACTCGACCACTTTCACTTCATTGATTTGTGCTAACGAAACTAAGTGTGGGGTGGTACCCCTAGTGCTTGCATATAGATTGTATCAAGTGAGCTTGTGCTGCAACTTACATTATTTCTAGTATCAGGTACAATGGCACCTAAAGCGAGGCAAGGCAAGGAGAAGGCTACCACATCCCAAAAGGGCAAGAAGAGAAGTCGAAAAGACCAAGGAGAATCATCCTCAGCGCACCTACCACGCAGAATGTTCGGAATAAAATGGGTCTTTGAGGAAGAAGCCAAAGCATGGTACAGCAGCAACAAAGAAAGGAAATATGTGCATGTCGACTTGATCAACAAGGAGACCTTAGCAAAGAAAGAGCCGCGTATGTTGGCAAAAATAATGGCTTTGAAGCTGGATTTCATCTTCCGCGACATAGGAGAGTGTAATCTTGACTTAACAAGAGAGTTTTACGCCAACTGGTCGCCGAACACAACAGGCAACGAAGTCAAAATTCGGGGCCAAGTGTTTCTGCTTACAGCGGATTGGATCAACTCTTTTCTTGGCTTACCTTCGGTCGACACTGCACCATTCAAAGAGCTGTACAACAGGCCTCCTTACAGAGCAATACGACACACGCTTTGTGGAAGCAGATCGATGGCAAGATGGGGCAGACATAAGGAAACAGGCCGTCACAACACCTTCCCCTATGCTCCACTAAATAGGGAAGCAAGAATCTGGATGTGCATTGTCAACTCATGCCTTATTCCTGGGACTCAATACACCAAGATATCGAGAGATAGAGTGTGTTTGGTCTATGCTTTGATGACAAATGTCCCTATCAACTTTGGGGCAATCATTCGATCTACCATGAGGAAGGCCAGACTCCACAAAAGGTCCCATTTCACATTCGACAATTTGTTGACAGCAATGTTGCGGAAGGAGGATGTCGAAGAGGAACCAGCTGACCACAAACTCCCACATAACCCAAGAAAGTTGACCTCACCAAGGTCAAAGATGCGGAAACAACTCATGGAGTCAACCTTACTACTGCGGAGAGACATGCTCGTGATGAGAGTTTCTTCCGTCATCTCTATGGCATGACACGATTTACTATGATGAGTGGTGGACGTATTCCAACTGCTGAAGAGCTCCAACAGCTGGACCACGACTACCCAATGAACATGCATGCACGGGAGATGTGTGGAGTGGGTGTATATTTTGAGGAACCTCTAGACGATGATGTGCCGACTGATGATGATAGACGCTTGCTTGATTCTGATGAGGAGGAGAACTCTGACGCCGACTCTCATGATGATTCCGACGAAGGGGGTATGACCCCCGACATTGATGAAGGGTCCGACTAACCAGGTTCTTCGAATTTATTTTCCACTGAGGGCAGTGTCCCGTCTAAGTGTGGGGTGGCAGAATCACATGCTATACTTCTTTGTTTGCACCTATGTTTGTATGTTTGTTTGTTTACTTTGTTTTTTTTTGTTTGTTTTGTTTTGAGTCCGGTTTTTTTTTGTTTATTTTTTGTTTGACGTTTTTTTAGTTTTTTTAGGAGTCAAATTTTTTCTAGCTACGCATGAAATTATTTTGATAGGCAGCATGAGATTAGAACAAGAGTATGTGCTACAATTGTGACTATTGAGACGTTTAGGCTCTAGTTGTGACTCATTATGTGATATTGTGTGATTCAATTCCTTCACTTGTTGGGTCGAGAGTCTATATTACTTCCAATCAAGTCAACCATGTGCCTTGTGTGTGTGAGATAATAGTATATTCTATGCTTGTGACTGATGCTAGAACTTGCCTGGTATGTATGCAAAGCGAAAATAAGGAATGTAAGTTTAGGATATGATTTAGGCATTTCTTTGGCAACCTATACATGTTTACCTTCAGTTTTACCTACCCATGGACATCATCCTAGTTAAACCCTTTTGAGCCTTTAGCCTATTTCTTTGACAACCTTGCATGTAAGCCTAATCCATTTTTTTCAAGACCGTAATTTGATCCAAATTCCTAAGTGCTTTAAAGTGAAAAAGTCATGTGACAACATAAGAGGAAATTGGGTGAGTATAATGCTATAAATTGGAATGGTTCTTGAATGTGTTATGAAAAAAAAAAAGTGCTATCATAAGAGGTATGTTGTGAAAAGAAAAAGGAAAAGAAAGCTGAAAAGTGAGTTGTGCTTTAAAATTGAAAAACAAAAGAGGAGAACAAGGGTGGTAGAATAAAAGAAAGAAAAAAGTGTCAATGATACAAAGTGATGTATTAAAGCGCTTAGGAACCTAGTCACTATTCTTGGCCAAAATAGTCCTACCCGTCCCTTAGCTTACATTACAACCATCAAAAGACCTACTTGATCCTAATCTTAACATTCCGACATTTAGTGGAGTACTACATTAAGGGCAAGCCTATGGTCATCATTTGCTACATATGAATTCTTTGTGAGAGTGAGAGCAAGGATATTTTGATACCCATGTTTGAAAAATATGCTATACTTATGAGTGATTATGGGTATTATATTGTGAGACACACATGTTTGATGAGTTTTGGATAGTTGTATATGATTCTATGTACCTTAACGTTTGCATGCGAGTTGATCACCATCACGAGTCTATGTTTGAGGTTAAATTGTTTCTACTTATAATCAGAAAGCTACTCTTTGTTGATAATTGTTGTGCTTGTCTTGATAAATATTTTGTGTTGTTGCTGTAAAAACCTTAAGTCGATGCTTAGAAGGACATGATATGTTGTTCGAGGACGAACAAAGCTCTAAGTGTGGGGTGTTGATGATAGGAAGATTTACACGCCTATATCAATATATTTTGCCCATATTTTAGCCTAGTTTTGAGAACTAATTATCTATTTCATGCACTTTTAGTCCTTTTTCCTGTAAATGAGCTAACAAACATGATTAGGAAAGTTTCAGGTATAAATGATGCAAAATACAGCATTTTATGGCTCACTTGACACAAAAGAAAGCTCACAAACGAAGTAGAAAGGAGCTGGACGCCTAAAGGACCAAATCTGCTGCATGGAAAATCTATCCCGGGCTAAAACAGCAATTCTGAAGACTTTGGGGACTTACAAATACAAAGCTGGATTTTTACAAAGATACATTAACCTAGTACAATTAGGTTATGTATTTCACTATTCTATTTGGATTATGATATTGTAACCTTACCCTAGTACATTTGGGTCAAGGATTTCATTAGTATATTAGGATTTGGTTATTTATTTCATTAGCTTAGTAGGAGTAGGATAGAAGTATTATAAATACCCTATCATGTTAGAGATTTTTATCCATTCTTCACTTAATTCAACCATTAATTTTCTTCCATCTCTCTCATCTTCCACTACAAACACGTCTAATCTACTCTTCTATTCTTAAATTCCACAACAAGAGAATCGTTACTTGCTAGGGAATCACCAAAACCACACGCCTATCACCTACTTCTCACGCCATCAACCATGCAAATCGTGATATCTTTCGCATTCATGGGTAACTAAACCTCTTAGTTGGGGTTATGGAAGCCGAATGAGTTACTATCTATAGCTATGAGTTTGTGAGTTCAAGACAAGTATATTTCTTATATCATTATTCTCTTCATCTTAATCTACATTCTTTGCGGTTGCAAACGCAAGAATACGCCAGTCTAACATTTAACTTGTTCGCGAGAAAGGTTATTTGTCTGGAAAAGAGATAATGTCAAGGTAGTAGGACACCCTTTCCTATTAAAAAGCTAGTGCCGTAACTGGACTAACCTCTTGGAGAATTCATACCGTTAGACACGCTTTAAGCTCGCGAGAGTTAAAGTGAAATAGTCCTTGTTTAGGTCGCGAGACACTTGGATTTACCATCGACTACAATTCTCTATAAGCAATTGCATGTCAAGACTCTACACACTCATAGCCAATAGAGACGTATACCTCAGAAGGTGGACATAACCCCAACGCTTCAATTCTCATTGTTTCACAACCTACGAAATACTCTCTTTTTACTTTGCTATTTTCAGCTTTTATTTCATTACTTTGGTTACTTATTACAATCCCCTCTTCTTACGAGACTTGCACCAAAAGTCTATTAATTTTGCTTACTTGTTGGCCAAGCTATTCCCTGTGGGATCGACACCCAACCCAGGTTGGGTTCTATATTTGCTAGCGACCGCTTTACACTCCCACGAGAGCTGTAGATTGAGCGTTATCAGTATCTCCAACACATTTTTGGAATTGATCAATAGGGGCTGGGATACCCACGAAACCCCAAAACAGTTTAAATAATGTAGGAATATGCCATGAGATGCGATATTTAAATTCTACAGAATCGAAACACATAAACACATATACATTTAATCAAAAGACGAAATCAAACATTTGATTATAACCTGGTTAAAAATCCCCAGCAGAGTCTCCATTTCTGTTTTGCAGAAATTTTGACTTTTGAAAGAGAGTCACCACTTAATTTTGAAAAGGAATTAAGAAACCTTTATAAAAGTTACTTCAAACAATTCAAAATAGAAAAATCATTTTAAGTTAGAGATTCTAGATAAGCGATTCCTATTAACATTTTAAGAAGTTGTTAGGCACCTAAAACATCCGCTAACGTGCGGTTATCCAGACTGTTTGAAAATCATCTTCTGATTAACTTCGAAAAGATTAATTTGTTGAAATAGCGATTTGATGTTTTTTCAAAAAAAAAGACTTGTGTAAAATAGATTTAGGCGACTTAGTAGGGATTTTAACTAAGCATAAACAAAACTAATAAACAAATAAACACATAAAAGGGGAAGGGAGGAGAAAGTAAAGGATTTAGGCCATTAGGCCCAAATCAACGAGACCTGTCCTAGTCTAGTTGCGCTTCCAACCCATTTCACCTGTCATAAACTATTTTTTGAGCCTTTGGCTCGAGTCTTGCTCCACCTGTATTAAATACAATTTTGGTTTCGAGACCGAAATGAATGAATAAATAAATGACTAAATGAATAAATAAAAAGAGGACAATAACAAAAATTGAGGCTTTTCAAGTCTTTTAGTGATCTCATCAATGAGTTTCGATCCATTTTCCTTCTTTGTCTATCTTCTAGCGTGCACGTCATGTAGTGGACCTTGGGTTTAAACTTCGAACTTGACTCGAAGGGATGAGCCTCATTTACCCATTATGAAATGCAGGAGGAGAGGAGTCCATTTAGACTCGAGATATATTTTTGCATGCAAAGAAAAGATAAGGAAATTAATAGATGTTCAAGGCATAAAAGTGACATATTTCAAAGTGAAAGAAACTATCAAGAACCAATTTTTGAATGACAAGAATAAGCACACTTGCCCAAGAATGAGAGTCAACAAATAAAAAATGCAAAGCAAAAATTTCACAATCGTACTATGCATGAGTCAAAAATACCCAAATAATTTTATTTAGCCGCAAAAGTTCGAACTTTCTTATCATTTTGAAAAGACAACATGCGAACAAAGAAGAATAAACATCTTGGATGAAAAATAAAGCTAGCACTTCATATCTTATATGAGAGTTTTGAAATCCATTAAAATAATTAGTAAGCAAATGACAAGTTCTTGACTTAACTAATTACTATTTTATTAAGGCGCAACAAATAATAATAACTATTCTTCCAACATAAAATAAACAACTTTACATGCTAAAAAAAAGATATCTACCAACAATAAGTTTAAACAAGACATGGGTATTGTTTTTCAAGTAAAGATCTAAATTTTATCCAAAATAATCAAAGAATAAAGTAAAAAAAGAGAAACAATCAATATTATCTATTCTTTTCAACATAAAGGAAATAACTTTACATGATAAAAACAAATATATCTACCAACAATAAGTTTAAACAAGACATGAGTATCGTTTTTCAAGTAAAGATCTAAACTTTATTCAAATAATCAAAGAATAAGGTGAAAAGGCAAAACATTTAATATTAACTATTCTTCTAAACAGAAACAAAATAACTTTCCATACTAAACACAAATGTATCCAACAATAATGAGTTTGAAAAAAGCATAAATACATCTTTTAAGCAAAGATTGAAACTTTATCTAAAATAATCAAAGAATAAAGTCAAAAAAGGCACATACAACTATTGCTAGCTCATTTTTATATCATGAACATGAAAATAATTAGAATATCGATATCACAACATCCTAGGGCCTTCAAGTCCATCTACAACATACAATCCCAATAAATCAAATTGTATCTACGAACTACGAAGAAGAAAAAAGATGAAGAGAAAAATGATAATAAAAACTAAAATAATAAAAAAAGAAAAAAGAAGTTGTGTTTACCTTTTGGGGGGCAACAAAACGAGACTACGAGCTTCGTTGGAATCAACCACCATCGAAAAACGTCACCGGAAACTCAAAAATTTTGATTAGCCGATCAACTTTATGAAACAAAAATTTTTACTAAATAAAAATAACTATTTTTACTCAAAAGGATTTTTTTCACCTTTCTAGCCTTTTTATTCTTCCTTCTTCCCTCCTCTCTCTACCAAAGTAATGATAGTATTTATAGGAGAGAATGAAGTATTTTTTTTCCTTTTCCACCAATGTGGGAGAAAAATATTTATAGGAAAGGATAGAGATTTATTTCTTGTGATCCACCAATGTGGGAGAAAAAATATTTAGGGAGATTTTTGGAATATAAAAATTAAAGATAAGGTGAGGTGGAAGATAATGTAGGGGAAATAGTACAATGTATTACAATCTTTGAATTTCAAAATAGGAAAAGGACAAAGTTGGGGGGAATAGTACAATTTGAATTTATTTTTTGGTGAAAATTGGGTAAAAGTTATGATAGTTCTTGAAAATTTTGGGGTTATTTAAAATATAACCCCAATTTGAATTTAAAATCTAGTCATATTTATTTATTTTGACCAAATTAAAAATCAATTGACGCATTGCATTGCAATTATGATCAATTTTCAATTATGGTCAAATCTAATAGATTGGCTAAATTAAATTAAAATTCGATACGAATTAATATCTTTTTTTTTATCCCGAGCTTCTTGATTTAATAAAATGAATGCATATTTATCCAAATAAATTATTTTTGAGAATAAATTATATTTAAATTAACATTTTAATCATTTGAAACTATTTTAAAGTAAGCCTTGATTTAATCCGATATTTTGTAAAATAAATATTTAAGTAACAAATTATATAATCTCGTATAACTGAGCACGATAATATATAATCGCTACTTAAAATGACAAAATTACGTACGAAAAATATTTTAAGTTTTTTTTTATTTGGATGAAATAATTATTTTGTTTTATTAAAAACTGAAGAAACTCAGGATTAAATTTAGTCGTGGAGGGCAAAAATTAGGTGTCAACAATACCTAATGTATTTTATTTATCGTTTAATAAAAAAATTATTTTTAGTCTACCTTGGCTTTTTAATTCTTATTCAATTTTTATATTTTTAATTTCTTCTTTTAAATATTTTCCATGTTAACATGTCGACGATTAAAGGTAAGTAGCAATTTTGAATTCAGTAGAAATAGAAATTTTGGCTTTTGAGTTCTTTCAACAGATGGACCATGTGTTGGAACAGATTGGTCATCAGTTGGGTTTCTGTCAACAAATTATCCATCAGTTGGAGGAAAACATTCCAATTTTATGAAATTGTGTTGTGTTCTTCTAGCTAATGTCCATCTGTTGCCACAAATGGGTAATCTGTTGAAAATACTTGTGGCCTGTTGTATTGTTTAGTTCGTGTTTTGTCTCTTTTTATTGATGCACAAGTTATTAAAAAAGATATTTTATACATAATAAATGATAACATTACGCTCACAACAATGATTTAAATATATAAAAGTACGCCACAAACAACAACACAAGTTTTTGCATTTACAACTATCATGGTGGATTACGATCCGGGCATGTAGTTCTTTTATGGCTAGTGCACTTACATACGGAGCACTTGTTTCTTCTTGATGAAAATGATTCTCCACCTCTACGCCTCCTCTTAGATGACTTTCTTTCCGATTTGATAATGCTTGGGTCAATATATGAAAGAGGTATTAATCTCTCCATAAGCTCTGCAGGAATAACCCAAGATTCTTCAGGAGGCACCGGAGTAATATGCCCACTATATGTCATTTTATATTTTTTCATCGAATAATATTGGGAGGAATGCTCGTAAACTTCAGCTCCATATTTATGACCGTATTGAGCTTGAAGCACTGTCATAGCATGTGGACAGGGTATTTTGTCCAAGTCAAAAATTCTTGTTTGAAGATCGACCATGGCAACATCACCATTACCGGTGATACTAAATTTGTAATATGTTATTTTATGAGATAATAACCTATTCCCCAAAATGACATTCGTTGATATTATTTTTTTTTATTTCGAGAATAAATCGGTTCTTTTTTTGGGCACTTGAATTGTACACACCTTTTGTTAAAAAATTAGTCATACTTCTTGTTTATTTTTTCAAACATAGCCTTGATGGAAAATTTTCTTTCATAGCCAAACAATGAATTCATCGATTCATCTATGTTTGATGTCATAATATTATACCTATTTAAAATAATAACTTAGTACGACATCATACTAAACTTGTAACTCAAACAAGACGTTAAATCGATAAGAATGTACCTAGTTGTCGGACAGAATGCCCGGGTCCGTCTCTCGAAACTGACACATACGAGAAATTTTGCTACCTTGGGATTCACATCAGTTATTTGATTGAAATGGTCTAAAGACTCATCTCTACTATATGCTTTAGCTGCTCTATAAAAAAGGATCACGATCATTTCGTTGTGATAGTTGGTTTGAATGTTCTCTCCAAGATGCCTGATGCAATAGCCAAAGTAAGCTGAAGTGAAGAAACATTAACCTATCTTTGGAATACTTGGATGCCTATCTAGTACAAAACATAACTTTTCGATATCTTCGACGCAGCTTCGCAGTTGTTCAAAACAAAATTCATAAGAGGCATCACATTCCTTGTCCACTACACAAAAAGCGACAGGAAATATGTGATTCTCCGCATCCTGTGCCCCCCTGCTAGCAGAACTCCATTATACCTGCTCCTCAAGAAGGTATCGTCGACGGCTATGCCTTTTTTCAAATATCAAAAATATTAAATCTAAGCACCGTGATACAAAAAATTACTTGAACCTTCCATTTTCATCAAGATGCAATGCCATCTTACTTTCAGGATTTATGGAATCAATCATGTAACGGTAGGTATCCAGGACTGTATACCCATGCTCGAGTGTCCCCCTAACCAAGTCTTTGGCAATCCCCATGGCTGTATATATCTTCCAATAACTGATCAGGACACCCAATTTCATAAGAAGTTAATTGCCCATAACCCTTGTTGAATGGTCTTTGCCATCAGGAAAGCTACTCCTGAAATATTCACCGAGGACCTTTCCCGTGGTATGCGAATTTTGGCCGAAGAGGTGCTCCAAACCACATATGTGATGCTTTTCATGCTTATGAATGATGAATCTGTCAGAACTTGCATACTTTACCGCTCTCAACCACCATTTGCAGTTCAAATTATCACATTTGAAGAAAAAGACACTTCTCGAATTAATCATCTTCTTTATTCTGAAATCTTTTTTCAAGCAAGAAATAAATAAAGTGGCAGGTAGTTCATTCTTGTCCTTGAATGACATTCCAATAAAAAAACCGGTCCCATCGTCTTAAAGATTTTTAGACTGTGTCGATTGAGAAGAACTACACATCGTATTGGTCGCATCAACCGGCATAGGTGTTTGATCATCATCTGGAATATTCATGTCTAGATCATCCAACCTATCATCAAAGATGTCTTGTTGTTGTTTTCCTTCTGCATTCTGGTTCTCATTCTTTCTTGTCTTTTCAACCACGTACACTCTTAACACCAGCCTAAATAAATCACTAAGATAAGTATGCAACCGAATCTGATTGATTATCTTGAAAAGCAGTACCCCCTGATTTTAAAGAAGCTGTGCATGTAGCTGATGATGGGTTCTTCCGATTGACAATTTAGTCCACAATAACTGATGATTAAGTTCACAAAATCATCATATGAAACATCACTTTGGACTGTCATAGCTACCGTATCTAGCATTTCACCCTCGTTCCAACGCCATACATATCGATTGCTCTTCTCAATCCATTGACCATGACAATCCACCCCTATTGTTATTTATCCCCCCATTAGTGGTACCTAAATAATGTCATTTGTTAAAAAAAATAAATAGTGATTTCATAGTGCCGTAAATGAATCCCAACAGATGTGTAATCAGTCGCAACAGACTATTTACCTGTTAGGATTTATGTTGCGCTTCTGAAGCTGATTTCAACAGACGAATCATCTGTTATAACAGGTGAATCATATATTGCAACAGACTATATATCTATTCGGATGAATTTTTACAGTACTGAGGCACCTTTGAAGCTGATTTCAATAGATGAGTGACATATTACAACAAATAATTAACCTGTTGTGATAAATGACTTACCTGTTACAACAGGCGACGATTAATTGAAATCGAGGTCTGGTTCTAGCGCAATAGGTTACTAATATGTTGTAATAGATATTACCGTCTGTTGAAATCAAGTTCGAATTTTGTTGCAACAGGTTAATAGTCTTTTGCAACAAATATTTACCTTGTTTCAATAGACAACACGTCTGTTGGAATCGAGTTCAGGTTCTATTGCAATAAGTTAATAATTTGTTGCAACAAATATTTATCATGTTGCACCAGATAATTAATCTGTTTAAACATATAAATCATCTATTGCAACAGATGACCCATCTGTTTGATTCATGTTACGGCCTATAGAACCTTAAACATAAATCCAACATATCAGTCTTTTATTGAAACAGATGTTTCATCTATCGCAACAGATGATTTATCTGTTTAAACAGATGGCTCTTATGTTGGATTCATGATCGGGTTCTATCCATTATTGAAAGAACAACACAATAGCAGTTACCCAAATAAAAAATTCAACTAAAAATCATAATTTGACTTACTAAAGCCTCCTATGAAGTAATGCCAAAGTGGAAAGTGATGTATGAAACAAAGTTTGACCTAAGAATTTGGTCAAATAACCATAGTAGCGATAACAACAACAACAACGACAATGGTCAACAAGAAAAAGACGGAGATGATGATGAAGTAGACGATGATGATAATGAAGCAGAAGATGATAAATAAAGCAGCAACAACAATGAACAACAAAAATCGCTAAGAAAGAGAAAACAACAATGGATGAGAAGAGAGAGAAAGACACCTTTTTTTCCCCTCCGTTTCCCGTTATATTAGGTAAACATTTGAATCAAAGTGTAAACTTAAAACTTCTGAAAAAAAAAATTAAAAAATTCAGCACTCATTGCCAAAGCAGAAATTAAAGAGGAGCACCTTTTTAAAATCACAATAACTAAAGCAAAGGAGGAGTCTTGAAAATTGCTTTAAGTTACTGCACTAGTTTTTAGCAAAATAACTTATTTAGATTAGAATGAAATTGAATTTTGACTAGGTTGTTTGAATAGTTGAGATTGTAGGTTTTTGAATTTTAAATTTATTCTGATTTTCTTTGTAATTGTCTATTTAAAGCCTTCCTATACTTGAGAAAAATTATTGAAAGTTACTAGAACTTTTTGAAAGCTTGAAAGTCATTTCAATCCAAAGAGAGTTGTTTTAACCCCTTTTGCTGCCGCATCATTTTTTTTACAAAAAGCCCAACAGAAAGGATGATTACAAAAACACTATTTCTATGGCATTAATTCTACTGTAGTTATTCCCATTGTTGGTGCCACATTGATCACAAAAAACTGCTCAGATAAACTCGTCGAATGGAAACATGTCCTTCTACTCTAGTTGGTGATCATTACATCTGCTGGTGGCTATCACTATTTAGCTTCATTCCATACCTTTGCGAGTTTGTCTTCCAAGTAGTTCTTCTTTTCTGTGTAGACATGGGTGATCCTTGATCTATTCAAGGGGTGGATCAGTTAAGATGGTCCTTTTCACCGAAAGTTTGAATGTATATTCAGTGGATTAAACTGATCCATCAACATTTTCTATACAAAGCATGCTATGAAAAGAACACTGAATTTCTATATTGATATTAGAACCATTTTTGCTCGAAAAATGATCATAATCGGAATTATTGACAGCAAAGGCACTTTTCCAAGAGAGTGGACCGTGTAAAGCAAAAGAAATTCTAGCATCCCAAAGAAAAGATGAAGAGAAATGGTCAGATAATTCACTGTCAATCGGAAATGGCAATAGGTGTTCAAATCCTAAAGGCAGAGTTATCCTACGTCCGTTAAAATCTTAGACTAGAGCCTCGGTAAACAGAGTTATCTCGATAGCGCAGTGAGAAGTAGAAAGTACCAAATGAAATAGCCAAGGTACCACAATGTTGGCTCGAACACCACCGTCATATAAAAAGATTACCTGACATCTATTACTTATGTTAGAGCTTACCTGATATCTAATTGTTAAGTTTGTGTACATACCCAGTGAAATAGTCCATGTGGCAAAGTGGCCTAGACAACACCACTATATATCAGCATAAATATCTACAAGTGTCCGCAACAGTGGATTTACTAAAGAGATTATGGAACAGCAACAGATGTGATTTGGATCATCTAATTACATTCTGCAATTATGTGTGTGGATGCTACATGCTAGTTTAGCAATTGGAACATGTCACTATAAATTCGAAATTTCACCTATATATATCCTATCATACATCAACAACATATCATTAATCCATCCATCTGTGTTCACCACTAGCTTAGTCAGTTGTCCATAAAAAGAGAAGTTCATTCAACCATGCACTTTTAAAGACAACATTTAGAGAATGGACATAGAAAAGGCCATATGGTGCAAATAATCCACATAGTTTATACAACCATGACCAAACTGTACTGAGTTATCAGGGCCTGGACAGAAGCCGGCTAGTCAGACATTTACTTACCTTACATGGAGATTTTGTAGAAACACTGTATATAGTTTTTGGAGTTATACACCATACGATCAACCGATTTTTCTTTTTATGTATTCAACTTGCTTCGACGTTCCTCTCTCTTTGCAACCTTTCCAGAATATTTGCCTGCAAAATACATTATTTTATATGAAAGTAGTTACAAAATCTGCTAGGGAGCCGCATCGTATAGTGCGTTCAAAATGACATCCTTAGTGATGATGTATAATTTCAAAACTATAACAAATCATGTAAAGACCATTGAAATGAACTATTTGCAATATAATTACAACGACGATTATGAGAAAAGTTATATAAGAAATCATATACATAGAGACATATTTCTAATCAGTGGCGTAGCTACATAGATTAAGGGTGATCAGATCAACACCCTTCGTCGAAAAATTACGTTATATTAAATAGATATTAAATCTCGAACACCCTTAACGAGATTCTTCGCTTCGTCGTTGTTTGTAATTACCTCATAAGTGATCAAATTGTTTAAATATTAAATTACACCGTCGAAACATAGAACTAGAACTCGACAAGAGTACATTAGAACTGAAAGAACACTTACAATGGAATTGTGCTATAGGTACTTCCCCATTCTTGATGAGTTCAAACTTGTAAACGTCTCCTACTTGGAGGCCATTTTCTGCTCTGAATTTTCCCCATCCATGTATAATTCCAAAATGATGTCCAGATTTCCCAAACCAAACTGACCAGCATCTCTGTGCTTCACCTTTCAGAATCATCTCACAGTTTCTATTCATCAACCCGCTTGACTTTACAAAATCCGTCGGAAGATACTAACATAAAATTTACTCCATTGAGTTGATTAAGTTTCAGTTGTTAGGAAAGGACTACAACGAAAAGAGTTCAAGTCCTGTACACTCAAATAGTGTACAATTATGTTAAGTTGCCTATATAGTAACATATAATTAACTTCAAATAACTTACCAAAGCTGCACATCTGAGGCAGTAAGGTTTAACGGTTGAAACAAAACAAGGATAATCATCATCACCAGAAGTTGAAGTGGCTACTTGTGCATTCAGAACACTCATGTTTGAGGGTTTTTGCATAATGTCTGCTTAATAAGAAAAACATAGCAAAAGAAAGGAAGCTATAACATATGGAAGTTCAAAAAATTATCAGAGGCCTCTTTCTAAATTGGAAGAAAGTGATCAAGAAAAATAGAACAATAACTACTAGTACTACTACTGTGCCTTAATCCAAACTCAAATTGTGGTCGGATATATGAATCCTCGCTCCAGACATGATGTCGTTCCATTTAAGCTATTAAGAAAATTAAAGAGAATACGATATCAAAGTTTAGTGGTTTGGAATTAAACTTGACTAGATTACAAAATTTTAGCTTTCAAGGCCCCTGATCAGTGACTTTGAATAATACCCCCTCCACTTCAATTTGTTTGTCCGGTTTGACTTGGCACGGAGTGTAAGAAAATAAAAAAGACTTTTAAATTAAATATATGTAGAATCTACCAAAATGTCCTTTAATTTTATGGTCTTAAACATGTCACGTAAAAAGTTAAATTAAAGGAGTTGCCAGAAAAGGAAAAAATCATTCTTTTTTAAACAACTATAAAGGAAAGTAAAACACACAAACCGAAATGGAGGGAGTACTAAATTTCACTATAAGTACTGGCCTTTACAGTTTTCAAATGGAGTGAATACATACAGGAAACTGCAGTTTAGTCTTTGACTTAAATCCAATAAAGATGAATCTCTATACAAAACGTAATATTTGTATATGCAATGCAGAATAATACACATATATGAAAATGAAAAAGATCCTCAAAGAAATAAGAGGCTGGTTAGATGAGAAAACTTGCCTTGAAACTTCTGCAATGGAGTTTCTCGATTAGTAACTTGAAATTTCCACATAGGTGTCTCTCCATTGGTAACAACCTCAAACATTATGCGATCTCCCTTCTTTAAGCAATTATCAGCACAGAATTTGTGCCATCCACCAGTAATATAGGTTCGACTTTTGCAAGAACTCAGCTTTAAATTCCATAACCTTTTTCGTACATCTCTTATAATCAAACTACACTTCTTATTGGTAAGACCATTTGCATATGCGAATTGTTGAGGCAGGCCCTAAGATATGGCGTATAACCATTTTACGAATAAAAAATTAACAAAGGAATATAATTTACATTGAAGTTTAAAGGTTTTTATAAAATCAACCTAGTTTAATGTGATAATAAACTAGATGTAATTTTAACCATGTAAATAATAATTGTTTATCATAGAGATTTACTTGTAATTATTTAATAAGTGACCAGATTGTGTAACACATTCAATTAAAGAGTTTGCAAGAAAAAATGAGTTTTGAGACTTACCAAATAATGATGTGAAATGTTATATTCTCTAATAGTGCATTCAAAATGAGAATGACCAAAAGACTTGTGATGAGCAGCAGCCTCTACATGGGAAGAAGCCTTTTTTGACAACTTGATTCTGAGACTTGGTCTTCCTGTTGCATCCTCAACAAGTAAATATGACAATTGTACTTAAGAAAATTGGCAACATTTTTTTAAACAATAACCAAAACACCTTTTGACTAGTTTCAAATTAGTTCTTTCTTACAAAATAAGCACCATTAGTTTTATGTACGTAGTTTCCATTACAAGTTGCATAAAAATAATTTCCATAAATAACATCTTTTTGTTACTCCCATTGTTCACTTTTACTTATCCACTATGCTAAAAATACATTCTCTTTCATTTATCACTCTTAGCACATCAAAAGGAATATATATATTTTCTTTCATATTTTTCCCTCAACATTAATTACTTTTTTCCGAAGACCTAATTAAGACTAAACATCAATTAATATGGTATTGTGGTAAAATACTCATAACAATTATTGTTTCTTAAGGGGTGTGCAAGGTCCCAAATAGACAAGTAAAAGCGACCAGAGAGAGTAGTTTTTGGTATAAATTAAACAAGTTGAGACTTAAACTAAGATTGAGTGAAGGATCAAAAACACACTGAAAGTATCCATGTTTTTTGAGTTCTGAACTAACACCAACTATTTATCAAAACACACTTCAATTATCGATTGTTCCCTTTCCTACCTCAATGATGGTGACATTTCAGATAGAAAAAAGGAACAACTGATAGCTAGGTTTATTTTGATAAATAATTGGTGATAGTTTAGGTATGAAATTCGCACACCCGGTTGCTCAGGTATGGAACTTGGAAAATCAATGAACTCTAAAGATGTTACCTTTAAATTTAAATTTCTTGCAAATCTCTTCATCTCTCCAAGATCCTCCTTGATCTTCGTGCAGATACTCAACATATTCTCTATCACAATGAGTTGAATCAAATATGGAAACTTCAAATTCCATATTTCCTTCATATCTAAACACCAATATATCTCCCAATTGTAAATCATGTTGTTCTACAAATGCAGCCCAACCCGCTTCGAATCGCCAACATTTCACCTTCACCAGCCAATTTTTGCCTCCACTTCTCAGTACTACATGTTCAATTTGATCTTGTCCCTTCATATACTTCAAGAAACCTACAGGAATTTTCTGCAATACGATATAAACTTGACCTGAAAATCGTTCTAATTGTTCTACCAAGTTAACAATCATAAAAAAAATGTTCATATGAAAATTTTAGTGTTTTATTTTTTCTGGGCCTCCTTATCATACATGCAAGAAATAGGATCTTAAAGTTTAAAATTGAAAAAAGTAAATAAAAGAACAAGATTTTCACTAAGGAAAGACGAAAAAGGAACAGAAGGGATAACTTACAAGACCATTCTTGAAACCTGGCTGAATGGGTTTGAAAAAATGGGGCTTTTTTGGAGGAATTTTCATGGCAGCCAAAAGTGCTACTATGTGTTTTGTGATCAATAAATTGGAAGTGTGAACTTCAATTAAAGCGAAGCAATAATTTGGCATGTGAAGCTTGAACAATACACAGACATTCTTTTTATCAACTACCTCAGTCCCATTTTAATTGACCATAAAATAATTAAGAAATACTTTTTTTCATTTCGAGATAAATAAATTATTAAGTTATTTTTTAATATCTAAAATAAGTAATTATTCAATCTTTAAAAGACATGTTGAATTTTTTTTCCTATTTTACTTTTTTATCTAATGATATTCTTATGTACTTCATATTTTTAGGAGTGTAATTTGTGTCTTACCCTAACAATTTAATTATTTTGAAATGCAAGGAGTAGCAAAATTGAATGATAAATTTTATAATTTTAACTTTTATCCATATTAATAACATTGGGCATATAAATGAACATTATAATTGTAATTATTTATATTTAATGTATACTATTAATTGTAGGAATAAAATAGAAAAAATTAATTACTTCTATCTTGATTTACTAAACGATCAACTAACGTAGGATATTTATTTTTAGTAAGATGACCAACTAAAATGAAACGAAATAATTAATAAAATAATTTCTCCGTTTCATTTTAGTTGACGCTCTTTCTAGAAATATTAGTTTCAATTTAGTTGTTTCATTGATTAAATTAAGATAAATTTAATATATTCTTCAAATAATATATTTATTATTAAATGACTAAAATAAGTTGTATATATTCAAATTTGTATTTTCAAAGCTAATTTGATAAAATTAATCCCTAATTAATATTTTTTTTAATAAATATGTCAAATTTATAGGGGTCAACTAATACGAAATGGAAGAAATAAATAGTGTGATAAGCTAAAGTTTTTATTATGCGAATCTAGAAATGAGCTGGACCACAAGAGTATTACTTATTCTAATCTTACATTTTTTTGAAGAGATTATTTTTATAATTTAAATCAGTTACCTTTTATGCCACAACAACTTTATCAATTTAACAGCTTAAACAATGCATGACATTATTCACTGGTCCCAAGTAATAGCGTTTGGAAATATATTTCTAAGTATTTGTTATAAATTAGATTTTGGTGAAGATTGGATTGAAATTTTAAAATTATCATTTTTTACTTGTCAAAAATTTATCCAAACAGGTTAATAGTGGGCATAATTATTCCAACATTTAATTTATTTGACTTTTTACGTTTTTTTTTTTGTTTGAAAAATAAAAGTGACTTTTTCATAGTCTAAAAACTTTTAGTAAAATGGAAAATGAAGAGCGTGCATTCATTTGTTTGATTTTGGTTTTTTAAATCTAAATATAAACTGAAAAGATGTCTTTTTGTTACTTTCATATCTATATTTTTTATGTTTCCATAGTTTTAAAAGTGTTCTAAAAAAGTATTGCAGTAACTTTATTAAAATTAATAAAATACAGCAAATATAATTTTAATATTAATTTGAGCATGAACGTAGCACGAGACAAACATCACAAACTGTAAGTTATCTCCGAAACCGGATGGAGAGGGCATATTAATTTGTATATTAATTTGTCTTTACTAGAAAATAACAGAAAGGACCCCTAGCTTTTTTAAAGTGTTTTGGAATGGTCCTTTAATTATTAGTTTTAATTCTTTAATTTTATCAAACGTGAATATTTTGGTGGCGTCCAAATTTTAATAAAGGCATATAATACATAAATATGACCATAAATTTGATATCAAATTATAATATTGACAGTGCACAAATATGTCTTTAACTATACAAAATCTGAACAAATAAACAATTCTATCGTATGTGGCAAAATGCGTATGTACACGTAAATTTGAGCACGTCAGACTTAAATTTTGAGCCTCCCAACTGTAAAAAAAAATTGGTTAAATGACTATTATACCCTTACTAATTTTTTTTTTATATAGGTAAATGACTTTTTCCTATTATTTTTTCATTATTTTCAGCTCATTGATGAAAATGGTATCTAATTTCTTTTGTCATTACGGAGAAAAGCAATATTGAAGATTTCTTAATTAGGTGGGTCAGCCTCATACAAAAAAATCGCACGGGTATTTATATATATATTATAAATCAAAGGGCAAATTTAAGTTATATAATATATCTAAATATAATCTATTTAAATATTAAATTAAAGATGTAAGTATACTAATATTTAAAAAAAAATAGTTTTAATAAAACGCTATTAAATTAACGTTATTAATAAAACGTTATTAAGGGTAGTAGTAGTAATATATTAAATTAATGTTATTAAAACATTATTAATGAAACGTTATTATGGATAGTAATAGTAGTATACGTTATTGAATTAATGTTATAAAAATATTATTAGGATGAAAATTTTATTATAATATTGCTATTATTAATAATAATAATAATAATTATTATTATTATTATTAGTCGTAGTAATAGTAGTAGTATATTGATAGAAACAATAGTAGTACGTAATATGTAGAAGTAGTAGCAGCAATAATAATAACGGAAAAAGGTCAAAAATACCCCTGAACTATTTGGAAATAAATCAAAAATATCCTTCATTTATTTTTTGGCACAAAAATACCCTTCTGTTTGATTTTTTGGCCTAAAAATACTCCCCCATTAATTTTTTGGCTCAAAAATACCCCCTTTTTAACGGAATGCCACCAAACAAGCCACATGAATAAAAAAAGTCATTTGACCAGTCCATGAAAAAGTCATTTGACCAGTCCATGTTAACATACATAAACTAAAATCATTTCATTTAATTCATCTAACCATCAATCTATTTTTTTAAAAATTTAAAAGACCCAACCCCACTCAAATTAAAAAAAAATTCAATTCAAGAGGAAAAAATTGAAGAATTTGATTGTTTATTTTCTATGTGATGGGTTCAGATATTTCAAATTGATCAAGGTGAAAGATAGAAAATAATTAAGTCTTTAAATTGTTGATCCAAAAGAATCGGATTTTAATTGGGTCGACTCTAAACAATTGGATCCTCAAATAGTTAACCTGATTTCCAAGAGCTCAGATTGTTATTGATTTTCCTATTTGAATTTGTTTAATGAAGAACCTCATTATAGTGAGAGGAATGGTAATTTAGAGACGAAATTGGAATTTGGAGAGTGAAAGTTAAGTGCCAATATAGGACAACCACAAGTTGATGAGGTCAAGAATTGCTCGAGTGAGTCTCGTAACTTTGAAAAAATAATAAAATATAGGCGGTGAAAGGGATTATCTGAGAACAAAAAATTGAAGAACTGAATTTTTGTCTCTTGGTTCGGTTTTTTTTTAATATGGATCGGATTGGATTTTTAAATAGAATAAAATTGGTTGATTGTTAAGTGGATAGAGTGATTTTTCACGTGTATGCTGACGTGGACTGATTAAGTGACTTTTTTTTGTTTTATCTACGTGGTATGTTTGGTGGCATTCCGTTAGAGAGAACAGTATTTTTGAGCCAAAAAATTAACAAAGGGGTATTTTTGAGTCAAAAAATTAATGGAGAAATATTTTTGAGCTAAAAAAAATAGAAAGGTATTTTTGAGCTAAAAGATAAATGAGGGATATTTTTGATTCATTTTAAATAATTCAGGGGTATTTTTGAACCTTTAAATTGGAATTTGGAGAGTGAAAGTTAAGCGCCAATATAGGACAACCACAAGTTGATGAGGTCAAGAATTGCTCGAGTGAGTCTCGTAACTTTGAAAAAATAATAAAATATAGGTGGTGAAAGGGATTATCTGAGAACAAAAAATTGAAGAGCTGAATTTTTGTCTCTTGGTTCGGTTTTTTTTTAATATGGATCGGATTGGATTTTTAAATAGAATAAAATTGGTTGATTGTTAAGTGGATAGAGTGATTTTTCACGTGTATGCTGACGTGGACTGATTAAGTGACTTTTTTTTGTTTTATCTACGTGGTATGTTTGGTGGCATTCCGTTAGAGAGAACAGTATTTTTGAGCCAAAAAATTAACAAAGGGGTATTTTTGAGTCAAAAAATTAATGGAGAAATATTTTTGAGCTAAAAAAAACAGAAAGGTATTTTTGAGCTAAAAGATAAATGAGGGATATTTTTGATTCATTTTAAATAATTCAGGGGTATTTTTGAACCTTTAGTCTAATAATAATAATAATAATAATAGTAATAGTAATAATAATAATAATAATAATAATAATAATAATAATAATAATAATAGTAATAGTAATAGTAATAGTAATAGTAATAGTAATAGTAATAGTAATAGTAATAGTAATAGTAATAGTAATAGTAATAGTAATAGTAATAGTAATAATAATAATAATAATAATAATAATAATAATAATAATAATAATAATAGACTTTACAATTTTAAATTTACCTTTTAAGTCATTTTAATTGCTAGAAATAAAACGACATGTTTTAATTGAAAGACAAAAGCCCTTCCATGTCAGCCTTTTTAATGACATGACCCTGTTTGAGTGGCTGACTAGTCCACGTAGGTTCAAGTGAGATACACACACCTAAGTTGCATAATATGAGTGTTTATTTGTTCAGTTTTTGTATAGTTAAAGGGCCTATTTGTACACTATCAAAGTCTAAGATCAATATTATAATTTAGTGTCAAGTTTAGGTCATATTTATATATTATGCCTTTAATAATTTATGACTGTTAGATTAAACAAAAATCCTAAGAAAGAACTTAGTTATGTGACTATTCATACAAAAATGTAAATGAGTACCCACACATTATGTAAATTGTAGAACATTTTTATCTCAAAATATTTTTTCTTGTGCTAGAAATCAAGCAGGGTCCTATCGTAACATCCCAATTTTTAATATTTATAAGTGTGCGTAACCAGGAGTTTATCATGAAAGAAAGTCCAAGTAAAAATGATTGGAAATTAGCGTGTCAGTGAAAATTGGATATCTATGTGTGATCAATAGCAGTGGCGGAGCTAGGAATTTGAAGAAGGGTGTGTAAAATTAAATAAACCAATAGTATTTGAAGTTTTACACCATACATTGGATCAACCAATTTTTTTGTTAAATAATCAACTTGCTTCAGTGTCCTCTCTCTTTTCAATCTCTCCGGAATATTTGCCTGCAAAGTACATTATTTTATATGAAATTAAAGTAGTGGCAAAATCTATTAGGGAGTCCCCATCGTGTAGTGTGTTCAAAATGACATCCTTAGTGATGTTATATAATTTTCAAAACTGTATCACATCATGTAAAGACCATTTAAATGAACTATTTGAAATATAATTACACGATTATGAGAGAAGTTATAAAGAGACCATAATAACTATAGAGATATATTTGCAAATTACCTTAATGAGTGATCTAATTGTTGTCATAACATAGAACTTTAACTTGACGAAAGTACATAAGAACTGAAAGAACACTTACAATGGAAGTATGCTATCGGTACTTTGCCGTTCTTGAGGAGTTCAAACTTGTAAGCATCTCGGACTTGGAGTCCAATTTCTGCTCTGAATTTTGTCCATCCGCGTGTAATTCCAAAATTATGCCCCAATCTCCCTATCCACACCGACCAACATCTCTCGGTTTCATCTTTAAGAATCATCTCGCACTTTCTATTCATCAATCCATTTGACTTAGCAAAATCCATTGGAAAATACTACCATAAAAACAAATTCCATTAAGTAGAACAACGTTCAGGTGAAACAACAACAACAACATACCCAATATAGTCCCACAAGTGAGGTTTGGGGAGGGTAGAGTGTACATAGACCTTACCTCTACCTTGTCAGATAGAGAGGCTGTTTTCGAAAGATCCTCAGCTAAAAGAAAGAAAAAACATAACATTTATGAAGACATAAGCAATAGCAGAACAGTAAGAAAGTAGAGACATACCAGACAACAAGCAGTAAAAGAAAAATAATAGAAATTTGGAAATAGTAAAAATAATAAAATACCGAAAATAATACTAATACTACTGCCAAGAGAAACTAGGCATAAATCTATCTACTACTAGCCTTCCATCAGAATCCTCAACCTCCACTCATTCCCATCAAGAGCTATGTCCTTGGTAACTTGAAGGAAAGGACTACAACAAAAAGAGTTCAAGTGTACAGTGTACAATTTCTTACACCATCACGTTATGTTGCCCATATTTTGTTGCATATAATTAACTTCAATCCTAACCAAAATCAGTTCAAATAACTTACCAAAACTGGATTGCTGAAACAATAAGGTTTAACGTTTGAAACAAAACAAGGATGATCATCATCACCAGAAGTTGAAATAACAACTTGTGCATTGACAAGACTTATGTTTGAGGGTTTTTGCATAATGTTTGCTTATTAAGAAAAACATATCAAAAGAACGAGAAAACTTGATAAGTGCGTGCAACAATATTTAGGATAAAAAGGAAGATATAACATATGGAAGTTTCAAAAATTATCAGGGGATGCTTAAATATGCATCCCCTTGAATTCTTTTTCAAATTCCAGATCATCTGGAAAGACTGATCAAGAAAAAAAGAGAATAACAACTATTACTATTATGCCTTAATCCAAATTCAAATTACGGTCTGATATATGAATCCTCACCGAGGATGTAGCTCCATTTAAGCTATAACAACAACATACCCAGTGTATTCCCACATAGTGGGGTCTGGGGAGGGTAGAGTGTACGCGAGCTATACCACTACCTAAGGTGAAGTAGAGAGGCTGTTTCCGATAGACCCCCAACTTAGGATCGATATCAGTAGAACAAACACAAAACATCAATGCATATAAACTAGTACAGTATGCAAAATAAACCATTACCGCTAGTCACCCGACAATACTACAGCCACAAGATAAAACTATTTATCTGAAACCATAGACATCACTCAATACCACGAACAAAAAACTTCAGACACAAATAAAGAATGCTTCCCTATTATTACCAACGTACTCCCACCCACTAACCCTCTACCCTATTCCGCGTCCTCCACACCTTCCTATCAAGGGTCATGTCCTTCGTAAGTTGTAACTGCTCCATATCATGCCTAATCACCTCTCTCCAGTATGTCTTCAGCCTACCTCTACCCTGCCTAAAACCATCCATAGCCAATGTCTCTGTCATACCCCAAATCCCATTGGAGCGGACTGACACCCGTAGCCGAGGAGGCCCGGGAGAACCCATTCATAACCTATACTTTCACATTCACATTACTTATGAAAATTAGAAATTTGGGCAGCACTTCGTTGTAAATAGAAGAAAACAGTACCTGTATCAGCCCAGCAGACACAATAAAATATATATATGAACAGTAATTGGCCGTCAGATCCATCACGTCTATCAACCAAACACTCCTATGACTGTACAATATGTCTACAAAAGCCTCTACATAGATACACAACTGAGTTGGGGTCGGGACAAACTTCCGCCCACAAAAGACTTTTATGCAAATACCAAAAGTACATATAGAGACGACTTGGGATGCCCCGAAACAATTGGAGCTCACCACTAACAACAGAATGTCCTGGCTCTTACTGCGGAGGTGTACGACCTGAAGTACCTATTCCTGCAGGCATGAATGCAGGTCCCCCGTGAGGGACGTCAGTACGGAAATATGTACTGAGTATGTAAGGCAGTGAGTATCAAGATGAGATACAAAAGATCAACAGAACCCAGATACCATTGAATAAACAGTATGAGTAGACCACACTTACAAGAACTGATGGGATACCTTCACATTACTTTCATATCATTACTTCCCGTAATCCTTATCAATACATAACATATGTCATACAATGGCCAACTGATCAGTGGTACTAATACAATACATCAGGGACCACCTCTGGAATAGCATATATACATAATCTTTATAATACAATGGCCAACTGATCAGTGGTACTAATACAATATATCATATCATCAATTTAAAATACAAACATTCCATTTCTTAATTCAATTAATCTTTGAGATTGGTTACTTTGTGGTCACACTTTATGGAACTTGAAACCATGATACCTCAATAGGAAAAACATGTAAATAGGTAATCAATATCATGAAGATGAAGTAGAGAATCATGGATACCTTATTAAACCATTTCGGAGTCAACAATAGTATATGGACATTTTTTTGACTAGCCGGGCATCTTAAAAGTGAAAACAAGTTCAATTGGTAGTGTTGAAGATCATATGATGTTATTATGTGTCATGTGTGGTAGGACAATGTTGGAAGCTTACTTGAGAGTGTCATGGGTCATTATTCATGAAAAAGATTAGATAGATTATGTCTTACATACCTTGATATAACCACTTCAATACAAGTGACTTCCCGTACTCTTCGAACACTTATCTACAATAAGTCATTTGTGGCAAACTAGTATTAGCAACCAAACCATACCATTTAGGTATTAACTTCACCAAATAATGTCTAGGAAGTAATCCTTTAGCTCATCAATAAGAGTACTACATACATCCTTTTATACTCTTATTACATTCACATATCATGCATTTTCATGAAATATCCCTCAACATCACTCTTAGCCTTTATTTCCCTTCTTAATCGCCATCCAATACCAACATGATCACTAGGCATACATAACCACTAATATAATGATATATCACCACAATTCATCCTCCATAATCCAATACAACAACTTCCATAATTTAGTACTAACAATTTATACACAACCAGTCATAACTATGTTTCTAGTTATCTTCCAACATCAAGACAATACTCATAATCCTTTATAAATACTTATTCATGGATAAGAATCAAGAAAAAACAATATTCATACCTTAACAATGAACTCTTGTATTTAGAATCCTCCTTACATAACCATGGGGTGCTTCTCGAAGCTTCCGAGATGGTGAACACAACTACGGAACCAATTTGAATTTTCTATGGTTGAATCACAAAATATTTGAGGTTGAAATTGTGATATGGGTGTACAAAGCTGTCCAATTCGTTCTAGACCATTCACACGAAGTCAAGCTCGGGAGTTACAAAAACTACAAGCCATGTTCATGAAAATGGCTGCGTGTGAGTTGGTACTCGATTCGCCAAAGAGCTTCAACGTTTTTAAGTGTGAAAATGAGCCTTGAAGTGTAATAAATTACACTCCAAGGGCGCCCTATGACTGAAGGGTAGGAAGGTTATTTGTCCTTCATTTTGTGTGTAGTATAAATAGATGCTATTAGGGTTATTTTCAGCATGAGTTCATTATTGATATTTCATAGCAACAAAGTCTTGTAACATTGAATATCTCTCTCTCTTGTTCTTGAGAGTAGATCCGAAATCTGTCCAACAAAGTGTAGTTACACTTGTGTTGTTTCTTGGCTAGAAACTTGAGGTCTTGAGGTTCATGAGTCCCTCTTGGTCTAAGTAAGAACTTGGTGTTGAAATATTTTGGTCTTAGGGTCCTTTCTTCAAGTTAGGGTTCATAGATTCTAAGATATCTTTGTGTCAAGTTACTATCTTTCATTTTGTACTCTTGAAACTTTGTAGTAACTTAGTGAAGCCGTGTGGGGCTGATTTTCGATTCACTATAGTTACTACCCTTATTGTTCTTGTTGTTAACATTGTACTCTTGTAATCTATCTTGTGTTGTTGAACCATTGTTTAATGTTATTGTTATCTTCCAGCTCTCGGAATTATAGTGTGTTTGGACTGATTTTCGGACAGATTTGATAAGCTCCAAGTTAGTAGTGTATCATTTGGTATCAAAGCCATCTTTGATTTTGTTCTAACAAGATCAATCTTGGGCTTGAGACTTGAAAACTACAAAAAAAAAAAAAAAACTGAAATCTGAAATCTGAAATCTGAAAATTCCAGAATCGTCAAATCTGCTACCTTTGTGTTCTTGGCCAAACATTGTGATGTGTTGTTGTATGGGCCGAGATTTTCTTATTTTTTTTAGCTAGATCTTGTAGTATTTTGCTTGTATAGAGTGTTTCTAGTGTTGGTTTCTTTCTCACCAACACTAAAGGTGTCAAGATCTAAAGATTGAGCTTATAATATTGACCATAGTTGTGGTGCCTTGTGGCTGGCTGTTTGTTGTTACTTGGTGTTGACAATTGGTGGTGTTTTGTTGTGTTTTTGAAGAAGTTGTTGAGTTCTTGAAGGGTGTTGTAGTGTTCATCAAGTTCTTCATCTTTTCTTACAACTTTAGACAACCAAAAGGTGTGATATAAATTCAAGAGTTGAAGCTGAATTTGTAAAGCATGTTGTGAGAAGCCTTGAGCCCATCATTTCTTAGACCAAGATCCTACTTTTCAGCAACTTGTCTTTTCTTATTTCAAGAGCCTAGTGTTGTGGGACAAGGTGCTTTTTCTTATTTCAAGATTTATGTTTTCCCTCCAAGACAAATTGATATCCTTTCCAAATTGTATAAAGATTTAAATTTCAGAATTGGTGCTTAAATTGTGTGGGACCAAGACCCTTTGCATGCTGCCATGTCACCCATTAACTACTGTTCACGTCACCCATTGCATACTGTTTACATCATTAATAAGCTCAAATTTAGTTTTTTTTCTAGTTTCTAATTGTTGATTCCTAGTTTCATTACTTGGCTCTAGAACTAATTAACATGCTAGTACACTTCTACTAGGTTGTCAATTAGTCCTTTTGAATGCCCTTGTTCGTGTCCACGTTTAGTTGGGTGCTTTTATTCGTTTGAATACGTTGTAACTTCTTAACTCTAGTCCGTCCAGAATTCTTTGAGTTTCAAACAAGAATCCATTCCAGACAAGAGCTTTACTCATATCTTAAGGACTCACGGTTACTAGCCAATCTACAACATTTGTGGAGCTCAGGTGTGAGTGAACCGAGAGAGTGTGAGTAAGGAGGGGTTTAACGCTAACTTGTTTGCTGATTGTGTAGGTAACACCTTTACATGGAAGGAAGCCCATCCCAAAGTGGGGGTACTACTGAACAAGACCCTATGAAGGCCACCCTTGAGGCCATTACCCGAAGTTTAGAGAGGTTGAACACGGAAATTGGGGCAGTGAGGGGAGAATTGACTACGATAAATGGGAGATTGGAGCAAGTGGAGAGTCAAAGGAACTCTCATCCATCCACTCCTCATCATATTCCTTCAATTGGGCATGAAAGAACTTCATCCACAACTATCTCACCAGAAACATTGCACCAAATAATGAATCCACCTCTAGCCCCACTAAATGCCCTAAATCATACCATTACTTTCCCTCCAAACCAAGAAGCAAATAGACCACACCATTTCCAAACTCCTCCAATTCCACAAGAAGTATGTAGCCGTCCATTACCTCCAATAAATCTGAACATACCCTACCAAACTCCACCAAATCAAAGACCACCACCTCCACAAATACCAATGCCTCCAAATCAGATTCCAAATCACCAAAATAGACCAGCTCACTTTGAGGAACATGGTAGAGAGGAGTATGATAGATATGGAGCCTTTGATGATGCTTACATGAGGGAAGAGGAGTTAAGAAAGGGCCGTGTTGATCCAAGGAGGTACCGAGGGTATGGAGAACGGGGAAATCGATACCAAGAAAGAGACGTAGGCATCAATACCATCAAATTGAGCTTACCTATCTTTAAGGGTGAAAGTGACCTCGAGGCCTACTTAGCTTGGGAATCAGCTTGTGACAAAGTTTTTCAAGTTAATGATATCTCGGAAGAAAAGAAAAGTTGTTATGCCATAGCTCATTTTGAGGGTTATGCCAACACTTGGTGGGAGTATGTCAAGCGTTTTGGTGATGAATTAGTTGATGGGCAGCCACCACCTTGGTTTCGGTTAAGGTACTTGATGAGGCAGCGGTACCTTCCCGAGAGTTATCGCCATGAATTACTTGCTAGATTGTACAACTTGCGTCAAGGCAATAAAAGTGTAATGGCATATTATGATGAGTTTCAGCAACTCATGTTGAAGATTGATCATCGTGGGGAACAAATCAGTCATGACATCATCCGGTTCAAGTGTGGGTTGAACAAAGAGATTTCCACTCATTTGACACTTCACAGATTTAATACCGTTGAAGGTATTTTCCAAGCGGCTCTTGAGATTGAAAGGGAGCTTAAAGAGAGGTCGTCGCTCAAGGCAAGGGGACAATCCATCTCGGGTTGGCCTAGAAGCAAGGATGTGGCTCAATCCTCTTCGGGTTGGCCCAAAAACAAGGACCAACCCTCCACTACAAGGCTGCCCGAGCCCAAAACAGTCCATAAAATTCCTCTAAGGCAAGAAGCTCATAAATATCTAAACCCAAAAGGATTCCAATGTTTCAAGTGCCAAGGTTGGGGACATAAATCCAATGAATGTCCAAATCGACGTAACGTGATACTGCGGAAAGGGAGATTGTATTACCTTGGTGAGGAGGTGGGTCTTGAAAAGGAGGAGGATGAGGCCGAGCCTCAATATGGAGAGGAAACTGGAAATAGACCACTTGATGATGATGATGATGATGATGGTGGTGGTGAAATTATTTACCCACAAGAAGGGGAATGTGTTGTTCCAAACTTTGTAGTTAGACGTGCTATGATTAGTAAGGCAATAGGCAACCCTAGCCAAAGGGAAAATCTATTCCATACTAAATGCCTTGTAAAGGGGAATGTGTGCACTTTGGTGATTGATAGTGGTAGTTGTACGAATGTCGTTAGTGTCTCTATGGTAAACTTTCTGAAATTAACAACTACACTTCATACTAGCCCTTACAAGTTGCAATGGTTGAACGAATGCGGTGCATTAAAGGTCATAAGGCAATGTGTGATACGGTTTAAGGTAGGGAACTACCAAGACGAAGTGCTTTGTGATGTGATACTAATGCAAGCATGTCATTTATTGTTAGGTAGACCTTGGCAATATGATAGGTCTACCAAACATGATGGGAGGACCAACCGATATTCACTTGAGAAGGATGGTCAAAAGGTCACTCTTTATCCTCTTTTGCCATCACAAGTGAATGAATTACATCAAAAGATGAGGGAGTTGAAGAAGAAGGGAAACCAACCCGAAAATGATGAAAAAGAGGGAAAAACCATGGGTGGGACAGTAGGGACTCCCGGGACTGCCTCAACGTCAAATGGGCAAGAAAACATGGTGATGTTGGCTAGAAAGAAGGAACTTTTCTTAGATCATGATGTGGACATGCCTATGCTTCTTTTGGCTCATTGTTTTAATACTAACCCCACTAATTCTTGTATTTCTCCTTTGATTTCTTGTGTGTTGCAGGATTATGAAGATGTATTTCCTAAAGAACTTCCGCAAGGATTGCCCCCACTTCGGGGAATTGAGCATCAAATTGACTTTGTGCCGGGCTCACAATTGCCAAATAAGCCGGCTTACAGGAGCAACCCTACGGACACCAAAGAATTGCAACATCAAGTTGAGGAACTCCTCAACAAAGGGTACATCAAGGAGAGCATGAGTCCGTGCGCGGTTCCGGTGCTACTGGTGCCTAAGAAAGACGGAACTTGGCGTATGTGTGTGGACTGCCGAGCCATCAATAAGATTATAGTAAAATATCGTCACCCTATCCCTAGGTTAGATGATATGCTGGATGAATTGAATGGTTCGTGTTTATTTTCCAAGATTGATTTAAGGAGTGGCTATCACCAAATAAGAATGCAACCCGGTGATGAATGGAAAACCGCCTTCAAGACTAAATTTGGTCTCTATGAATGGATGGTTATGCCATTCGGCCTAACAAATGCTCCAAGTACTTTCATGAGGCTAATGAATCATGTGATGAAGCCATTTATCGGAAAGTTTGTTGTTGTTTACTTTGATGATGTCTTGGTCTATAGTAAGTCAATTGATGAGCATGTGATACATTTACAATGTGTTTTTGATGTCCTTAGAAAGGAAAGGTTGTATGCAAATCTGGAGAAGTGCTCTTTTGGTGTCAATGAAGTTGTTTTCTTGGGTTTTGTTGTTAGTTCAAGAGGGGTCGAAGTGGATGAATCTAAGATAGATGCTATCAAAAATTGGCCAACCCCGCAAACCATTAGCGAAGTAAGAAGCTTCCACGGGTTAGCTAGTTTTTATAGAAGGTTTGTCAAAGGATTCAGCACCATAGCCGCTCCTTTAACCGCGGTTATTCGAAAAGACCAACCCTTCAAGTGGGGTGAAGAGCAAGCTAAGGCTTTTGAAACCTTGAAAGCTATGCTCGTTTCCGCGCCTTTATTACAATTGCCCAACTTTGATAAGACATTTGAAGTTGAGTGCGAGGCTAGTAAAGTGGGCATAGGGGCTGTTTTGATGCAAGATTTAAAACCCATTGCTTATTTTAGTGAAAAGCTCAAAGGAGCAACTCTAAACTACTCCACGTACGATCTAGAGTTGTATGCCTTGATTCGAGCTTTAGCCACTTGGCAGCCCTATTTGTGGCCCAAGGAGTTCTTGATCCGAACGGACCATGAATCCTTGAAGCACCTTCGGGCACAAGACAAGCTTAACAAGCGGTATGCAAAATGGATTGAGTTTCTTGAAACCTTCCCTTATGTTATTCAATACAAAAAGGGTAAGGACAATGTAGTAGCCGATGCTTTGTCCAGAAAACATGTTCTTGTGTCAACTTTGTCTTCAAAATTAATGGGATTTGAGAGTTTGAAAGAATTGTATCCCGAGGACCCTCACTTTGCTCCTATCTTTAGGGAATGTGAAGAAATGGGTAGGGACAAGTGGGATTCAGCTAGGGGTTCAAATCCCTATGCCAAGTTTGATGGATACTTGTTCAAAGGTAGACGATTGTGCGTACCCTCCAGTTCTTGGAGAGAATTATTTATGAGGGAAGCACACAATGGCGGTCTAATGGGTCACTTTAGGATCGAAAAGACCCTTGGAATGTTGGAGGAGCAATTCTATTGGCCGAAAATGCGCAAGGATGTGGCCAAGATTTGTGGCCAATGCATAGATTGCAAAGGAGCCAAATCACGAATCCTACCTCATGGGTTGTACACCCCGCTGCCCACTCCTTTACGCCCTTGGCTTGATATATCTATGGATTTCGTGTTAGGGTTGCCTAGGACTAGACGAGGTCGGGATAGTATCTTTGTTGTGGTAGATCAGTTTTCTAAGATGGCACACTTTATTCCATGCTTTAAATGTGATGATGCACCTAGTGTGGCCTCTTTGTTTGTTGATAATGTTGTCAAGTTGCATGGTGTTCTAAGGACCATTGTGAGTGATAGGGACTCTAAGTTCCTAAGTCACTTTTGGAAATCTATGTGGGGTAGGCTTGGAACCAAGTTGTTATTCTCTACATCTTGCCACTCACAAACTGATGGTCAACCGGAAGTGGTAAATAGGACTTTAGGTGCTATGCTACGTTCCATGATAAAAGGAAAATTGACTTCTTGGGAGGAACATCTATCATTGATTGAGTTTGCATATAATCGTGTCATACACTCAAGTACGGGAATGACTCCCTTTGAGTGCGTATATGGCCTCAACCCCCTTACCCCTTTGGATTTAACTCCTTTGTCCAGTGATGTTATGATTAGCTTAGATGGCAGCAAGCGGGCAAATTCGATGAAGAAGTTACATGAGAAGGTGCGGCTTCGACTTGAGAAGAAAAATCAAGACATTGCGAGGAGAGTCAACAAGGGAAGAAAGAAACTCATTCTTGAACCAGGAGATTGGGTATGGGTTCACCTTAGAAAGGATAGGTTCCCATCTCAAAGAAAGTCCAAATTGATGCCAAGAGGCGATGGTCCATTCCAAGTACTTGAACGGATCAATGATAATGCCTACAAGATTGACCTTCCCCCGGAATACCAAGTACACAATACTTTCAACGTGTGTGATCTTTCTCTAGTGGATGCGGTTGAGGATGACCAAATACTGAATTTGAGGTCAAATTCCTCTCAAGATGGAGAGGATGATATTGGTGTACAAAGTTGTCCAATTCGTTCTAGACCATTCACACGAAGTCAAGCTCGGGAGTTACAAAAACTACAAGCCATGTTCATAAAAATGGCTGCGTGTGAGTTGGTACTCGATTCGCCAAAGAGCTTCAACGTTTTTAAGTGTAAAAATGAGCCTTGAAGTGTAATAAATTACACTCCAAGGGCGCCCCATGACTGAAGGGTAGGAAGGTCATTTGTCCTTCATTTTGTGTGTAGTATAAATAGATGCTATTAGGGTTATTTTCAGCATGAGTTCATTATTGATATTTCATAGCAACAAAGTCTTGTAACATTGAATATCTCTCTCTCTTGTTCTTGAGAGTAGATCCGAAATCTGTCCAACAAAGTGTAGTTACACTTGTGTTGTTTCTTGGCTAGAAACTTGAGGTCTTGAGGTTCATGAGTCCCTCTTGGTCTAAGTAAGAACTTGGTGCTGAAATATTTTGGTCTTAGGGTCCTTTCTTCAAGTTAGGGTTCATAGATTCTAAGATATCTTTGTGTCAAGTTACTATCTTTCATTTTGTACTCTTGAAACTTTGTAGTAACTTAGTGAAGCCGTGTGGGGCTGATTTTCGATTCACTATAGTTACTACCCTTATTGTTCTTGTTGTTAACATTGTACTCTTGTAATCTATCTTGTGTTGTTGAACCATTGTTTAATGTTATTGTTATCTTCCAGCTCTCGGAATTATAGTGTGTTTGGACTGATTTTCGGACAGATTTGATAAGCTCCAAGTTAGTAGTGTATCAAATTGGCTAGGGTTTTCACCTTTCCTAAAATTTGGATAGAATCTGATAAAATTGAGGCTAAGTGCAGGTTTTTAAGACCAATTTTCGTCCAAAGGTAATAGAAAATGACCATTGTTCCCTAAAAATTGAAATAAATCCCGAATCTGTCCCCAGTGGACAGTTTTGACAGGCTGAAGTAAATCGATCATAACTCTTTGATACGATATCGGATTTGGGTGAAATTGGTATCATTGTAAAGATAATTAAAAGGTCTTTCATTTCATATAAATTAGACCACCCAGTTCGTCCTGTACAAGGAGTTATGATCGTTTGAAGTTGACCCTAAAAATCTATTTTGAGAGGCTGAAGTAAAACGCGTATAACTCCTTACGCAGATGTTGGATTTGGATGAAACCAATTGCATTAGAAAGGAGACTCAAAGATATTTCTTTTGATATATAGTATCTCGCCCAGTTCATTATATTGAGGAAGCTATGATCCTTTAAAGTTAACCCAAAAACTGGCAGGTCTCAGTATTTTCCTGCTAATTTACTGTTCACAAAAATCTGTTTTGAGAGGCTAAAGTAAAACGAGTATAACTCCTTACTCAGATGTTGGATTTGGATGAAACCAATTTCATCGGAAATAAGACTCTCGAAGCTTTTCGTCTATATATAGCAGCTCACACCGTTCTTTTTGTACAAGGAGTTATGATCCTCTCAAGTTGGAGTGCCTAGCTGCAGAAATTTTCCGGCAGAATTACTGTTCATAGGCTTCCCGGCCACCGTTTTGAAATTTCGAATGTGCTCGCTTATATGAAATACTCCTCTGTTTTGGGCAAACTTTATATCATTGGAAAGATTATTCCAATACCTACACATACAACTATTGACGGGATACTTCCGAACACCATAAACTTAATTTAACCCATACGCAAGTCTTTAGGACTCCATATAATCGCGATAAGGGTACGAAAAAATTTACGGGGTGTTACATTATCCCCCCCTTAAGAACATTCGTCCTCGAATGTTAGCATAGTTACTCAATTAAGACATGTCCAAGCTTACAATTAACATATTCATCATCATAACATCCTTGCATAAAAACAAACACTTGTTATTGTTCTTCCGTCTCATGAACTTCCTCCTCATCGTTGAATAGGTAAGGGTACTTAATCTTCATCGCTTCCTCGGCTTCCCATGTGATCTCCTCAACTTGTTGATTCCTCCAAAGTACTTTTACCGATGCTATCTCTTTATTCCTTATCTTTTTAATTTGGCGATCAAGAATACCAATAGGTATTTCTTCAAAAGTGAGATCTTTTGTAATTTGTACATCTTCCGTAGTAGTGATGTGAGATGGATCTCCGATGTACTTGCGAAGCATCGAAACATGAAATATGGGATGAACTGCTGAGAGATCTTGAGGTAGCTCTAACTCATAAGCAACTTGTCCAAATCTTTGAATGATCTTATACGGACCTATGTATCGTGGACTTAACTTTCCTTTCTTGCCAAACCTCATCACCCCTTTCATTGGTGATACTTTCAAGAATACCCAATCATTGATAGAAAACTCAAGTCCTCTTCTTCTAACATCCGCATAAGATTTATGTCGACTTTGAGCTGTTGCAAGCCGTTGTTGGATCACTTTAACCTTCTCCATTGCTTGATAAACAAGATCCGGTCCAAATAAGACCGCATCACCTGCTTCAAACCATCCTATTGGCGATCTACACTTTCTTCCATACAATGCTTCATATGGTGCCATTTTGATACTTGAATGATAGCTATTATTGTAGGCAAACTCGATAAGAGGTAGGTGATCATCCCAGTTGCCTTTGAAATCTAATACACATGCTCGTAGCATATCTTCAAGTGTCTGGATGGTACATTCCGCTTGTCCGTCCGTTTGAGGATGAAAAGCCGTACTTAGATTTACTTGTGTCCCCAAACTCCTTTGAAAAGACTTCCAGAAATTTGCGGTAAATTGGGCTCCTCGATCGGATATAATGGAAATTAGAACTCCATGTAACCGAACGATCTCCTTAATATACAACTTCGCATACTCTTCCGCTGTATAAGTTGTCTTAACTGGTAAGAAGTGCGCAGATTTGGTAAGCCTATCAATGATCACCCATATGGAATCAAACTTCCGATATGTACGAGGCAAACCCGCGATGAAATCCATATTGATCTTGTCCCACTTCCATACTGGAAGATCTATACATTGCATGTAACCACCAGGTTTCTGGTGTTCTACTTTGACTCTTTGACAATTCGGACATTCAGCTACAAATTCGGCAATATTCTTCTTCATGTCATTCCACCAATATATTGCTTTCAAATCTTGATACATCTTAGTCGACCCTGGATGGATGGAATACCTTGAACAGTGTGGTTCTGTCATAATTCTCTTTCTTAGCTCAACTACATCAGGTACACATAAACGATTCTGACACTGAAGCACTCCTTCTCGCGTAAGCTCAAATGCCTTTGTCGTGCCACTCTGCACATCCTCCTTAAGCTGCAATAAAATTGGATCTGCATACTGCTTCTCTTTCACTTCAGCTATCAATGAAGATTCCGCTGCATTACGTACAATAACCTCTTCATCTGGAGTATCGAGAAGTCGAACTCCTAAATTAGCTAGTTGGTGAAGATCCTTAATCATCCCCTGCTTTTCTATAGATGCCATTTTAGACTTACGACTCAGTGCATCTGCTACCACATTCGCTTTCCCTGGATGATACAAGATATCAACATCATAATCTTTCAACAATTCAAGCCATCTCCGCTACCTCAAGTTTAGATCTTTCTGACTGAAGATATATTGCAGGCTCTTATGATCGGTATATATGTCAACATGAACCCCATATAAGTAGTGGCGCCATATCTTCAAAGAAAATACAACTGCAGCTAGCTCAAGATCATGCGTGGGATAATTCCTCTCATGAGGTCGCAATTGTCTAGAGCCATAGGCTATTACTCTACCATGTTGCATTAGTACGCATCCTAAGCCAATTCTCGAAGCATCACAGTACACTGCATACCCTTTTGTGCCTTCAGGAAGTACCAATACCGGTGTAGAAGTCAACTTGCTCTTCAGATCCTGGAAACTCTTTTCACAGGCATCATTCCATTGAAACTTGGAGTCTTTATGCGTCAACTTAGTCAAAGGTGCAGAAATAGAAGAAAAACCTTCAACAAACCTTCTATAATAACCTGCCAGCCCGAGGAAACTATGAATCTCTGTAGGCGTCGTGGGTCTTGGCCAATTCTTCACAGCCTCAATCTTCTGAGTATCAACTTTTATGCCTTCACTGGATACAATATGGCCCAAAAATGCCACTGACTTGATCCAAAACTCACATTTAGAAAACTTCGCATACAGCTTACGATCATGAAGAATCTGCAATGCCTGCCTTAAGTGATTAACATGGTCCTCTTCTGATCTAGAGTAGACCAGAATATCATCTATGAAAACTATCACGAACACATCTAGAAACGGCTTAAACAGCCTATTCATCAGATCCATAAAAACTGTGGGTGCATTTGTCCGCCCGAATGACATAACCAGGAATTCATAATGACCATACCGTGTTCGGAAAGTTGTCTTGGGTATATCTTTATCCTTGACTCTCATTTGATGATAGCCTGATCTCAAGTCAATCTTGGAAAAACACTGGGCACCCTGCAACTGGTCAAATAAATCATCAATTCGGGGAAGAGGGTATTTATTCTTGATAGTCACCTTATTCAATTGCCGATAGTCAATACACATCCTCAGCGAACCATCTTTCTTACGCACAAACAATACTGGTGCTCCCCAAGGGGACATACTAGGCCTGATGAATCCCTTCTCTAGCAAGTCTTTCAGTTGCTCTTTCAATTCTCGCAACTCTGCTGGTGCCATTATATAAGGAGGAATTGATATTGGTTTTGTGGAAATAAATCAATACCAAACTCCACTTCTCGTTCAGGAGGTAAATCGGGTAGTTCTTCAGGAAATACATCAAGAAATTCATTCATAACCGGAACGGTCTGAAAAGTTGGCGGCTCTGCCGCTGTATCCCTTACTCTAACCAAATGGTATATGTACCCTTTGGAAATCATTTTTCTTGCCTTAAAGTAAGAAATAAATCTACCTCTCGGTGCGCCAACATTACCCTTCCATTCAAGGACTGCCTCATTTGGGAAATGGAAATATACCTTCTTAGAACGGTAATCTACTGTAGCATAACAAGACTCTAACCAATCCATGCCCATAATAACATCAAAATCTACCATTTCTAACTCAACAAGATCGGCCATCTTATCACGGCCACAAATATTCACAACATAATTTCTATAAACATTCCTAGCTATAAGAGATTCCCCCACTGGCGTTGATACTTCAAATGGCTTGGCTAATAATTCAGGTGTTCTTCCGAACCTTCCCGTAACCAAAGGAGTAGCATACGATAATGTAGAACCAGGATCAATTAAGGCATATACATCAAATGCAAAGATGGACAACGTACCTGTAACCACGTCTGGAGAAGCCTCTAAATTCTGCCGATCTGCTAGGGCATACACACGGTTCTGAGCTCCGCTAGCACTAGCTGCTCCTCTATCACCTCTACCGTGACCCAAAGGTTATGCACCCCTACTCAAAGGAGGCACCGAATATGATGCAACAGCTGATCCGGTAGGTCCTACCTGTGGTCCTGCGTGGGCAATCTCTAGCCATATGCCCCAGCTTACCGCACCAAAAGCAATTGTTCGTCCTAAGCCGACATTCGCCAAAGTGAAATTTTCTACAAATGGGGCACGGGTGTCGTGGAGGTCTCAATTGACTCATACTCCCTTTCCCTTGATACCCCACTGTTCGCGGACTCTGATTTTCACTGCTTTGCCCGAACTGATTACCTCTGAACCTTTGAAATTGCGGTGGAGAACTAATTGCAGGATAAGAAGATAACGGGCTAGGCAATCTATGAGAGAACGAAGGCCTAAAACCTCCCTGAGATTCCACAAACTGCCCTATAGCTCTGGGCCACTTAGAATATCCTTTTTCTGATTCCTGGGTTCTTCTTCTTTGCCTTTGATCTTCCATCTTTTGAGCGAAAGCTTGTATCCTTGCTATATCCATGTCCTTGTTCAAAGCAGCAATGGTACAATCTCTAACCAAGTATGGTTCCAATCTATTCACATAGTGATGAACTCTGTCGTCCATAGTAGCTACCACATTAGAAGCATATCGAGACAAGGAGTTAAATCGAAGACTATACTCTCTTACACTCATATTACCCTGACGAAGATTTAAGAATTGATCTGCACGGGCCTGACGAGTCTCAAATGGAAGATAATGATCAATAAATGCATTTTTGAACTCTCCCCACGTAGTTGGAGGTGCATCAATACCCCTAGATCGTTTCCAATCCTCGTACCACAATATAGCCTCTCCTTTCAGTCTATATGCTGCTAGTTCAACCATCTCTTTACCGGATACATGCATAACATCTAGAGCCCTTTGGGTTTGATCAACAAAGTCCTGCGGGTCTTTGTTAATATCTGATCCGGTAAAAGTAGGAGGATCCAGTTTCAGAAAATCCTGAGTCCGAAGGCTAGCTGCTCTATCCATACCACTAGAGCCCGTGGTAGGAATAGCTTGCCCTTGAACTTGACCGGCAACTATACGCATCAGAAGTTGTACTGCATCCCTCAAATATCGATCAACAGCATTAATAGACGGCCCTTCCGGAGGAGAAGAAGCGCCTGATATATTCTTAGCTTAAAACTCACTTTGCTCAGCTTGTGCCGGTGGTGACTTACTAGTACCTTCTCCGGCCACTACATCTACTCGCTTCCACTTATTCTTTCTCCTTGTAACCGGCATCGTCACTATAATAAATAAAAAAGAAACAATTGGATTAAGCGATTGATTATGACTTTATCTCTAATATGGGATCTATTGCACGATCTAAGAAATGAAGACTGGAAACAATCCCTAAATGTCCAATAGCCTCCTGTTTATAGATGTGGTGCACAACACACCGATAAATGAGATTCTACGTAGACACGGCTTTGTAGACTCACTAGGACGAACTTCTCAGATACCACTTCTGTCATACCCCAAATCCCATTGGAGCGGACTGGCACCCATAGCCGAGGAGGCCCGGGAGAACCCGTTCATAACCTATACTTTCACATTCACATTACTTATGAAAATTAGAAATTTGGGCAGCACTTCGTTGTAAATAGAAGAAAACAGTACCTGTATCAGCCCAGCAGACACGATAAAATATCTATATGAACAGTAATTGACCGTCAGAGCCATCACGTCTATCAACCAAACACTCCTATGACTGTACAATATGTCTACAAAAGCCTCTACATAGATACACAACTGAGTTGGGGTCGGGACAAACTTCTGCCCACAAAAGACTTTTATGCAAATACCAAAAGTACATATAGAGACGACTTGGGATGCCCCGAAACAACTGGAGCTCACCACTAACAACAGAATGTCCTGGCTCTTACTGTGGAGGTGTACGACCTGAAGTACCTATTCCTGCAGGCATGAATGCAGGTCCCCCATGAGGGACGTCAGTACAGAAATATGTACTGAGTATGTAAGGCAGTGAGTATTACCAGTTTGAGTAATCGGAATCACATTACCATTGCCCATTGTCACTGCATCCAGACCTTTGAATTCTTGAACATTATGGAGTGAGTTGGTATCTGAGGTGATGTGGTGAGAAGCACTTGAGTCAAGAATCCAGGGATCACTTGGTGTTGAGTGCGCGGCAAAATTTTCTTTTGCTTCAAAGTGGTTATAGGACCGAAAGAGGCAAACATTTTCTGTATGCCCAAATTTGTCACAAAGTTGGCAACGTACTCGTGATGAATGGTGTAGGAAGTTACGCCATTGAGAATTATCCATTGGATTGCGCCATTGGGAATTATCCATTGGATACTGAGAATGAGTGTTTTGATTAGGCTGCATGTATTGGGGACGCTAGTTATTGTTTAAGCAGAGGACAACATAGTGCCATCAAGATGACCATAGAGGTCATGGCCATGAAGCAACATGGCAATCTGGGCTTTCCAGATGGTGAAATTAGTGCTGCCAGTCAGTTTAATGGGATGCTCGGATGATGGATTGAATTTAATCAAATGTTTGAGGACAGGGGCTGCGTTGACATTAATGATGGGGGTAGAAGAGGCCATCGTTGCAAAGAGAAGAAAAAAAATGGATCTTGGACTCTGTTAAGAGTATTTTGGCTCAGATACCATATAAATATAGAGAATGAAGATAAAGTTGTATTGATTTCATTGATATGTATGTGTATATATACAAGAGAACACAAAACAAATAAGGAAAGTATGAACTAATAAAAAATTGTGATCTTCTCCTAAATAGAAACTAAATCAGTAAACTGATCTTCTAAATCACTAAACTGATCTTCCATACTCAGTTATCAATCAGGAATACATGCTCCATTATAAACATAACGCGAAATTATACACATATATGAAAATGAAAAAAAAATCAATAAAAATAAAATAAGAGGCTGGTAGATGAGAAAACTTGGCTTGAAAATTCTGGAATGGAGTTTCTTGATTAGTAACAACTTGAAATTTCCATATTGGTGTCTCTCCATTAGTAACAACCTCAAACATTATATGATCACCCTTTTTTAAGAGATTATCAGAATTGAATTTGGGCTATCCACCTCCAATAAGGGTTCGAGTTTCACAAGAACATAAATTCATGACCTTTTTCTTTCATCATCTCTTATAATCAAATCACACTTCTTATTGGTGAGACCATTTGCATATGCGAAACATTGAGGAAGGTACTAACATGGTGTATAACCATTTTAGGAAGAAAAAATAACAAAAGGAATTTAATTTACATGTACTGAAGTGTAACGGTTCTTATAATATTGTTATAGTATAATGTGATGACAAATTAGTTATAACCTTTACCATTTAAGTGCATAATTAATGCTTATAATAAGGATTCCTTGTAATTGACTTATAAGTGACCTGATTGTGTAACACATTAACTTGAAGAATTAGCAAGAAATAATGAGTTCTGAAACTTACCAAGTAACGTTGCTAAATGTTATATTCTTTAATAGTGTAAGCAAAACGAGAATGACCCAACGACTTGTGATAAGTATGAGCTTTTACATTGGAAGAAGCCTCTTTTGGCAACTTGATCTTGAGCCTTGATCTTCTTGTTGCATCCTCAGGAAATTAAATATGACAATCATACTTAAGAAAATAAGCAACATTTAAACAATAATTACACTAAATCTTATTTAAACAATTGTACTTGCATCGATCATCGATGTCCACTCTCTTTTCAAGCTCTCTAGAATATTTGCCTGCAAAATACATTATTTTATATGAAAATAGTGTGTTCAACATAACATCCTTAGTGATGTTATATAATTTCAAAACTATCATATTTTCTTTATGTCATGGGAATTTTTGCCTATATACTTCAATGATTGAAACTATGCATAAGTGATTTGAGATTTTCCATGAAAGTTTGATAAATATGAATGATAAATTGCTTTCAAATTCCCATGATAATGTCTTCATACCCCATATCATATTGTGACCAACAAAAGACAGCACGAATTTGAAATAAATATTGTTCACCACTGGTAAATGATGAAGCACCTTAGTTTTCACATGATTATGCATATGTGGAAGTAATATTGATGACTTGCAAGTCGGGTATGATGATACCCTACATAATATGATATGTGATTAAATCAGATGAAATTCGAATGCATTGATTTTACATGAGATAAGTGGATGCCCGAAGAAGGCGTTTGAGTGTAACGGATCATCGCTGGAAAACGTGTTTTTCGACACGAAAATTTGGTGCCAGGCTAAGTGATCTTGTGTACTTGACTTTATGTCATTCCCAAATTGGGACTATAGGTAGAAGCCCGGGCTAAGTGATCTTGGGCACTACCAGTGGGTCGAGACACCATGCTTCGTGGTCTTGTATGTCTCTCCCTTACTTATACTCTAATCTCGGTGGCAACCGAGGTTGGGCAGTTGGTGTAAATTATGTAGGGTATTCCACCTAGCTCAGTTGCATTTCATTATTGTTGAGAAACTATTGCATTACGCCCATGTATTTTCAAATGATTTGATACGAAATTGCTTTATAATGGATCTCAACTATATTTTGTAAAAATACAGTACTTTTGTGCTGATCCCCTCTCCTCTCCAACCATTCAAGTTCAGAGGCCCAGTCTAGGGGTCAAGAGAATCAGTAGATCATTCAGAAAGAGTTGCACAGACAAGTGGTGGGTTTTCTATGTTTTGAAAGGTCTTATGTCCTGCAGTCTTTTTATCTTATATTCAATTTTGGGGTCTACTGGGGGCCTTGTCCCAGTTTATATACAGTTACTTGACTAAGTCATTTGTTAGAAATTTTTGCAGATAGTTGTTTAGAGGTTGATTGATGTTGGGGTAACTTTATTTCCCAGTTATTGTTTCTTTTCATATTTATGACCATGTTTCTGAATTATTGTGTTTCTTCTGCATTACTTTGATCATATGAATTAGGTGCATGATTACCAGATAGATAGGGGTGTTTTGTGCCTCCATGGTTTGAAATACTCATCACGGCCAAGCCCTATTTTGAGTCGTAACAAACCTGGTATCAGAGCATGGTTCGTGGTCCCAGGGTATCTGTAAAATTACGTCAGGTAGAGTCCTATTTATGGGTGTGTAGCACGCCATACTTATAAGCAGGAGGTTGCTAGGCATTTGGGAAATGTTTCCCTTCTTTGTGATTTAGTTCATGCTTCAAAGTCTGAACTGTCCCCTAATCATTGGGTTATGTATTTCATTAGTTTATTTGGATTATGATAATGTTACCTTAACCTAGTACATTTGGGTTAAGTATTCCATTAGCCTATTAGGATTTGGTTATTTATTTCATTAGCTTAGTAGGAGTAGGATATGGGTATTATAAATACCCTATCATACTAGAGATTTTAATTAATTCCTCCCTTAGTGGAGAGAATTAATTCCTCCCTTAGTGGAGAGAATTAATTCCTCCCTTAGTGGAGAGATTCATTCTTCACTTAACAATTAATCTTCTTCCATACCTCTCTTCTTCCACCACAACAATTCTACAACTCTTCAAATCTTTCCATTAATTCTATTCTTCTTCTATTCTTAAATTCCACAATAAGAGAATCGTTACTTGCTAAGGAATCACGCCACATGCCTATCACTTGAGTTACACGCCATTCACCAATATTGTGATATAATAATAATGCCAATCGTGATCTCCTTCGCATTCATGGGTAACTAAACCTCTCTGTTGGGGTTATGGAAGCCGAATGAGTTACTATCTATTACTGTGAGTTTGTGAGTTCGAGACACGTATATTGCTTATATCATTATTCTCTTCATCTTAATCCACATTCTTCGCGGTTGCAAACGCAAGAATACGCCAGTCTAACATTTAACTTGTTCGAGAGAAAGGTTATTTGTCTGGAGAAGAGATAATGTCAAGGTAGTAGGACACCCTTTCCTATTAAAAAGCTAGTGCCGTAACTGGACTAACCTCTTGGAGAATTTGTACCGTTAGACACGCTTTAAGCTCGAGAGAGTTAAAGTGAAATAGTCCTTGTTTAGGTCGAGAGACGCTTGGATTTACCATCGACTACAATTCTCTATAAGCAATTGCATGTCAAGACTCTACACACTCATAGCCAATAGAGACGTATACCTCAGAAGGTGGACATAACCCCAACGCTTCAATTCTCATTGTTTACAACCAACGTAACAATATCTCTCTTTTTACTTTATTATTTTCTGCTTTTGTTTACATTACATGCAAAACAAGAATCCCCCCTTCTTACGAGACTTGCACCAAAAGTCTATTAATTTTACTTACTTGTTGGCCAAGCTATTCCCTGTGGGATCGACACCTAACCCAGGTTGGGTTCTATATTTGCTAACGGCCACTTTACACTTACGAGAGCTGTAGATTGAGCATTATCAAAAATTGGCGCCGTTGCCGGGGAATACGAGTGTCAATCAAGTTCGTGATAATTACTAGACCCTTTGGTCAAAGATTCTTGTACTTTTACTTTTAGTTGTTTTTTTTGTTTTTTTTTTAGGTTTATTCAGTGCATCAATGGATGCACAACGTGAAATTGAAAGGATGGCTGCTCAAGTGCATCAACAGAATATTGATAACCCAGGCCGTGCAACAAATCCTGATGATGAGGACCTGGGCGATGAGGAGCTACTAAACCTACGGCATACTGCTGAGATGGCGGCACCCATGCAGAGAAGAGATCGTCAAGTTAGGTTTAGGCCTGAACGCCGAGCTATGCAAATACCATTCGATGATGATGATGATGATGATGATCTGGACGAAACTGGTGCCACAGGAGCCATTATTCTTCCACCACTAGCGCCCAGAGCCAAGTTCAACATCACTAGCACCATGATTCAGCTTTTGCAACTCAAGGGATTATTTGGTGGACTAGCAGGCGATAATCCAAATATGCATCTCATCAACTTTATTTCTACATGCAAGTCCTTTGACAATCCTGGTGTTGGTCAGAATGCTATTCGATTACGTCTATTTCCATTGTCTCTGTTTGGGGAGGCAACACTATGGTTGAATGGGCTGACTCCTGATTCAATTACAAATTGGAGGCAATTGAGAGACGCTTTCCTAGAAAGATTCTTTCCGCCATCCAAAAAAGCACAATTGAGAGATGAAATCAACAACTTTCATCAGCTTCCCTCTGAAGCTCTTCATGAAACATGGGAGAGGTTCAAGACAAAGCTAGCAAGATGCCCAAACCATCACATGACTAATGTTCACCTAATGGAGATCTTGTATAGAGCCTTGAATTCAATAACTAAACCAGTGGTGGATAACGCAGCTGGAGGTTCTTTCATGGACCTCACCTTTGGTCAAGCAAGCAATATGCTAGATCGCATGACAAAGCAAAGTAGAGCTTGGCATACCAGGGATTCTGAGGTAGCAAGCCCCACTTTATCTATTGGCATGTCTGCAGACCAAAGAAGAAGACAAGAAGAACGTGATCAAGACATGGCGAACATGAAAACACAAGTGGATCTTCTTACAAAGCATTTATTATCAGGGAAGACCGAAAAAGTAAAAGCTGTGGCGCTAAAAGGAAGAAACGAATCTGATTCTGAAGAGGAGTCCAACTACTTGAACAATCAGGGGGGTTTCCGTGGGAATGCCCAAGGAAACCAAGGTCGGAACTATTATGATAAATCTGGAAGCAAAGACCAAGGTAGTTGGAAGAAAAATAATGAAAAGAATGGTTTGTACGTTCCCCCTGGTAGACGTGATACCACCACATCTAATTCTGGGAGTATGGAAGACATGATGGCTAAGTTATTGAAAGGAGTGGAAGCAACGAGCGCGGGAGTTAAGGAGGTGATTGATGATTTGTCCTCCATGAAGCAACTAGTTGATTCTCATTCCACTTCTATCAAGCAAATAGAGCAGCAATTGAGCCAACTTTCAGCAGCATTCAATCAAAGAAAGGCTGGCACCTTACCAAGCGATACTGTGCAAAACCCAAGGAATGATGGGTCATGCATGGCCATCACTACCAGAAGTGGTAAGGTGCTGGAAACTTCAGCAAAAGGCAAGCAAGTGGTTGACGAAGTTGCGGACATGGATGCTATACTTAGTGACGTTACAAAAGGAGAAGAAGCCGCAACAACTACTCCCAACGTCAAGGACGTTTCACCTAGTGACGTGCAGCCTGAAAAAGTGGAAAAATAGAAGCAAGAGGAGAAGAAAACCATGGAGAGAACACTTCCATACCCACCACCACCTTTTCCCCAAAGATTGAAGAAGGCGGAGGATGGCACAAAGTTCAGCAAATTCATGAATATGTTAAAGCAGCTGACCATTAATGTTCCATTGGTGGAGGCACTTGAACAAATGCCTGGGTATGCGAAATTTATGAAGGATCTCTTGACAAAGAAGCAGGCAGCAAGTTATGACTTGGCGGATAATGTTCATCATTGTAGTGCAATCGCTACAAGGTCGTTAGTTCAAAAGAAGGCAGATCATGGAGCTTTCACTATTCCTTGCACAATTGGATCGTTGGATTTTGCTAAGGCATTGTGCGATTTGGGAGATGGCATCAATTTGATGCCACTATCTATCTACAGAAATTTGGGGTTGGGAGACCCTACACCAACCAATATGAGGCTCGTGATAGCTGATAGGTCGGTAAAACGACCTGTGGGTATCTTGAATGATGTTTTGGTGAAGGTTTCTTCATTCATCTTTCCTGCCGACTTCGTTATTCTGGATTGTAAGGAGGATTCTGAAGTTCCCATAATCTTGGGACGTCCTTTCCTTGCAACTGGGAGTGTGCTTATTGAAATGAAAGATAATGAGCTTTTGTTTCGAATTAATGACGAAGTGGTACGGTTTGATATATGCAAAGCAATGAAGCAGCCCAGCGATATGAATGAGTTATCTGTAGCTGATGTTCATCATGAGGATATGAAAGCATTATCTATAGAGAAACAGCCTACTGTTGTGCCATTGTCTGCTGCACCACTGAATGTTGAGCATGAGGACAATGAAGAACTTATGGGTGATCTAACAGAAACAGAGCCGTATACTCCTAAGCAACCGGAATGTGATCTCAAGAATCAACCAACAGCGAAGACTCCCATTGACGAGCCACCAATGCTAGAATCGCAAGAGCTCCCCGATTTTCTAAGGTATATGTTCTTGGAAAGTAGAAATATACTTCCAGAGAATGCAGATGATTTAAGCGAACAGCACGTAGAGGCTCTCATCTCTACTCTGAAGATATACAAGAGAGCTATGGGTTGGACTATTGATGATATAATTGGAGATTCTCCGGGAAAATGTAAGAGCCATCTCGAAGAAGATCGCATGCCCACAGGTACGCCTCATTGTCATCTAAATCCTTTCAGAAAATGATCCATCACTTACCTCGACGAAGTCTGAGTACTCGAGGTAACTATGTCGAGCCACGATAATAAATAAGGCGCTAGATGGGAGGCAACCCATTGTTTTATCGTTTTATCATTTTATCGATTTATTGTTTTTCTTTTAGTACTTGTTTTGTTTTGATAAATGAAACATCCAAAAACAAGAGTCGTGCCACGACCAAAACTAAGGCGCTTGATGGGAGGCAACCCATCTTACTAATCGTTTTCATTTGGTTTTGAGCAAAAATCGGTGCAAGAGGTATTCAACGAGGAGATTGATTTCAATTGATGATTTGGACGCATTGTATGGTAAAGTCGGTAAGTTAGGAACGGTGATGCATAAGGCTATAGATTGAGTATTTCTCACATCAAAATAGGCATCGAGGAAGGCTAGGCCTGGGTAAAACTAGGCCACGAACGATGTACAATCTATCCTATAGCCTAAGGTCTCGGAATCTAGTGTGCTATACACTATGTGCCGCCTATTCCTAGGTATGCTTTTGACTATGCGCCGCCTATGCTATGGCATTTGGTCTCAGTATCTCATATGCCATAGACTATGCGGCGCATATGTCTACAAATGCCATAGACTATGCGGCGCATATGTCCCATTATGCCATAGACAATGCGCCGCATATGTCATGACTATGCCAAGCATTATGCACCGCATATGTAGCATTTTTGTCTTCAAAACCGATTGTAAATGGGTCATAACCCGACCCATTCTCTTCCTATATAAAGGGGACTTAGTCTTGAAACATAACCACACTAAAAATTGACCTAAAGGTACCGCATTCCCTCTCCAAATCATCTCAAAATTTTTTCTTGCTCTTCTAAATCACAAAACCATCTCCAAAAAGCTTCAAGCAAGTAAGTACTCTCTTATTCTTCATCTATTTCTCATACGTACTACGTTGCTAGGTCTATCATGAATTGCTACATCTTGAAAGATTATTGGTGATGTTCATGTGTTTGGATTATTGATGCAAAATCATGTGAGTGAACGTATACGTTAGAATCATCTTGACTTGTTTCCGACTTGAATTTGGTTTTATTAGCATTGTTATACTATTTGCGGAATTGCTATAATCTTGAACATTGTTTAAGATTGCTACTTGGATACTTACATGTTAGGCTATCCCGTTCATCAGGATAAGACTTATAGTGCCTACCGACATAGGAGGTTGTGATTGTTGAAAGAATAACTATTCCATGTGGTTACCCCTATGTAGTAGTGTTGTTATATCTAACATGAAAGTAGTCAAATGGCTGCAAGTAAGTGATGCATTGCTGATTTTCTTGTCAGAATATAATCCTAAAACGTATGTCGATGAAGTCTAAGTAATCGACCACTTTCACTTCACTGATTTGTATCAACAAAACTAAGTGTGGGGTGGTACCCCTACTGCTTGTGTATAGATTGTAACCATTGATATTATGCTACCATTAACACTATTTCTAGTCTCAGGTACAATGGCACCCAAAGCAAGACAAGGCAAAGAAAAGGCTACCACTTCCCAAAAGAGTAAGAAAAAAAGGCCGCAAGGAGCAAGGAGAACCCTCCTCGCCGTAAATACCCCGACTCACGCTTGGAATTAAGTGGGATACTTATGAGAAACTTCTGAGGATGACGACTCTGATGATGATTCCAATGCAAGGGGTATGACCCCAGACAAAGAGGATAAGTCCGACCAACCAGGTTCCTCGTATTTATTTTCCACTGAGGACAGTGTCCCGACTAAGTGTGGGGTGGTGGTATTGCATGCTATACTTCTCTATTCGCATCTATGTTTGTTTGCTTTTGTTTCATTTTTGTATCGTTTTGTTTTTTTTAGTAGTTAAAATTTTTTTTTCTAGCTTCGCATGAAATTATTTTGATAGGCAGCATGAGATTATAACAAGAGTATGTGTTACAATTGTGACTATTGAGACGTTTAGGCTCTAGTTGTGACTCATAATGTGATATTGTGTGATTCAATTCCTTCACTTATTGGGTCAAGAGTCTATATTACTTCCAATCAAGTCGACCATGTGCCTTGTGTGTGTGAGATAATAGTATATTCTATGTGTGTGGCTGATGCTAGAACTTGCCTGGTATGTATGCAAAGCGAAAATAAGGAGTGTAAGTTTAGGATATGATTTAGGCATTTCTTTGGCAACCTATACATGTTTACCTTCAGTTTTACCTACCCATAGACATCATCCTAGTTAAACCCTTTTGAGCCTTTAGCCTATTTCTTTGACAACCTTGTATGTAAGCCTAATCCATTTTCTTTCAAGACCGTAATTTGATCCAAATTCCTAAGCGCTTTAAAGTAAAAAAGTCATGTGACAACATAAGAGGAAATTGGGTGAGTATAATGCTATAAATTATAATGATTCTTAAATGTGTTATGAAAAAGAAAAAAGTGTTATCATAGGAGGTATGTTGTGAAAAGAAAAAGGAAAAGAAAGCTGAAAAGTGAGTTGTGCTTAAAATTGAAAAGAGGAGAACAAGGGTGGTAGAACAAAAGAAAGAAGAAAGGTTGAAACAAAAAGTGTCAATGATACAATGTGATGTATTAAAGTGCTTAGGAACATAGTCACTATTCTTGGCCAAAATAGTCCTACCCGTCCCTTAGCCTACATTACAACCATCAAAAGTACTACTTGATCCTAATCTTAACATTCCGACATTTAGTAGAGTACTACATTAAGGGCAAGCCTATGGTCATCAGTTGCTACATATGAATTCTTTGTGAGAGCGAGAGCAAGGATATTGTTGATACCCATGTTTGAAAAATATGCTATACTTGTGAGTGATTATGGGTAATATATTGTGAGACACACATGGTTGATGAGGTTTGGGTAGTTATATATGATTCCTTGTACCTTAACGTTTGCATGCGAGTAGACCACCATCACGAGTCTATGCTAGAGGTTAAATTGTTTCTACTTATAATCGGAGAGCTACTCTTTGTTGATAATTGTTGTGCTTGTCTTGAAGAATGTGTTGTGTTGTTGCTGTAAAAACCCTAAGTTGATGTTTAGAAGGACATGATATGTTGTTCGAGGACGAACAAAGCTCTAAGTGTGGGGTGTTGATGATAGGCGAATTTACACGCCTATATCAATGTATTTTGCCCATATTTTAGCCTAGTTTTGAGAACAAATTATATATTTCATGCACTTTTAGTCCTTTTTCCTATAAATGAGCTAACGAACATGATTAGTAAAGTTTCAGGTATAAATGATGCAAAATACAGCATTTTATGGCTTACTTTACGCAAAAGAAAGCTCACAAAGGAAGGGAAGAAAGTCTACACGCCTAAGGACCAAAACTGCTGCATGGAAAATCTGTCCCGGGCTAAAACAACATTTCTGAAGACTCTGGGGACCTGGACCAAAACTTCTGCATGGAAAATCTGTCCCGGGCTAAAACAGCATTACTAAAGACTTTGGGGACTTACAGACACAAAGCTGGATTTGGACAATGATACATTAACCTAGTACAATTGGGTTATGTATTTCATTAGTTTATTTGGATTATGATAATGTTACCTTAACCTAGTACATTTGGGTTAAGTATTCCATTAGCCTATTAGGATTTGGTTATTTATTTCATTAGCTTAGTAGGAGTAGGATATGGGTATTATAAATACCCTATCATACTAGAGATTTTAATTAATTCCTCCCTTAGTGGAGAGAATTAATTCCTCCCTTAGTGGAGAGAATTAATTCCTCCCTTAGTGGAGAGATTCATTCTTCACTTAACAATTAATCTTCTTCCATACCTCTCTTCTTCCAACACAACAATTCTACAACTCTTCAAATCTTTCCATTAATTCTATTCTTCTTCTATTCTTAAATTCCACAATAAGAGAATCGTTACTTGCTAAGGAAATACGCCACATGCCTATCACTTGAGCTACACGCCATTCACCAATATTGTGATATAATAATAATGCCAATCGTGATCTCCTTCGCATTCATGGGTAACTAAACCTCTCTGTTGGGGTTATGGAAGCCGCATGAGTTACTATCTATTACTGTGAGTTTGTGAGTTCGAGACACGTATATTGCTTATATCATTATTCTCTTCATCTTAATCCACATTCTTCGCGGTTGCAAACGCAAGAATACGCTAGTCTAACATTTAACTTGTTCGAGAGAAAGGTTATTTGTCTGGAGAAGAGATAATGTCAAGGTAGTAGGACACCCTTTCCTATTAAAAAGCTAGTGCCGTAACTGGACTAACCTCTTGGAGAATTCGTACCGTTAGACACGCTTTAAGCTCGAAAGAGTTAAAGTGAAATAGTCTTTGTTTAGGTCGAGATACGCTTGGATTTACCATCGACTACAATTCTCTATAAGCAATTGCATGTCAAGACTCTACACACTCATAGCCAATAGAGACGTATACCTCAGAAGGTGGACATAACCCCAACGCTTCAATTCTCATTGTTTACAACCAACGTAACAATCTCTCTCTTTTTACTTTATTATTTTCTGCTTTTGTTTACATTACTTGCAAAACAAGAATATCCCCTTCTTACGAGACTTGCACCAAAAGTCTATTAATTTTGCTTACTTGTTGGCCAAACTATTCCCTGTGGGATCGACACCCAACCCAGGTTGGGTTCTATATTTGCTAACGACCGCTTTACACTCACGAGAGCTGTAGATTGAGCGTTATCACTAGGGTTGGACATTTTATAAAGATTAACCCCCCTATGTTCACTGGTACCAAGGTGGAGGAAGATCCACAGGTGTTCATGGATAAGATGGAAAAGATCTTTAAGGTGATGCATGTGGATGAGGTTGAAGAGGTGGAACTAGCAACCTATCAGCTCAAGGACTGGGAAGATGTAAAAGGTGAGAGTGCTGAGCCCACAGTTTGGGGCGAATTTATGGAAGCTTTCCTTGATCGATTCTTTCCTCTGGAGTTGAGGGAGACCAAAGCAGAAGAGTTTATAAATCTGAAGCAGGGCAGTATGAGTGTCCAGGAGTACACTTTGAAGTTTAATAAACTAGCCTTCTTTGCCCTAGAGTTGACTAGTAATATAAGATCCTGGATGAGGAAATTTGCATCTGGCCTTGCTGATAACCTGGTACTTGAGTTCCAGGGGGCTATGTTGAATAAGGAGTTAGAGTTTGCTTGACTAACCATTCATATGCAGTAGGTGGAAGATAAAAAGAAAAAGATTGCTGAATCTAGAGAGAAAGACAGACAGGCTAAGAGAGCTAGACTTGCGGACCAGCACTAGAGTTAGCTGCAGAGTGGTAACTGGGGTAATAAGTGGTCAAAGAAAAAGAAGTTTAGAATAATGCACAGTCAGTAGCCAGTGCCCCAGTATCCAGACCACCGACAAACAGACAAACTCAGAGTTTTCAGACTCCTCATGGATCCAAAGCTCTAGGTATATAGTTTTAGGGCAGTGTGGCCTAGAAGCATCGTAATTATTCATGGTGTGAGGTTTTCAGAAGGAATCACTAGGGAAGTGCTGGTTTGAGGGGAGAAACTCTATACTTGTGGCAAAGTGGGTCACCTTCAGAGAGATTATCCTTCTGCTGAAGAAAATATAGGGAGGAGGGGGTAGGGGGCTAAGTCCCAAGCTGCCTCCATAGCTCCTCTTCCTAAGGGTGCCCCTTCAACTTTCGGGAGCGGTCACAATCAGTTATATTCTTTGACCAACCGTCAGGAGGCTGAAGTTTCCCCAGATGTTATTACCGATATGTTACGAATTTTTTCTCGTGATGTTTATGTGTTACTTGATCTCGGGTCTACTTTATCTTATGTGAACCCCTATGTGGCTGTTGGTTTTGGGTTCGAGCCCGAAGTCATTGTAGAACCCTTTTCTGTTTCTACTCCTGTAGGTGATTCTGTTGTTGCCAGAAGGGTGTATAAAAATTATGTCGTGTCTATTCATAGTAGGGAAACTGTGGAAGATCTTATAGAACTTGATATGGTAGATTTTGATGCCATCCTTGGGATGGACTAGCTCCATTTGTGCTATGCCACACTTGATTGCAGGACCCGAAAGGTCATTTTTTTTCTTTTCCAAATAAGATACCAATTGTATGGGCAGGGAGTTCTGTGAAACCTAGAGGTCACTTTATCTCTTATCTTAGAGCCCGAAAACTTATCTCCAAAGGTTGTATGTACCATCTAATTAGAGTAAAAGATTTAAAAGTTAAAAATCTTCCTCTGCAGTCAGTCCCTGTAGTAAATGAATTCCCAGAAGTCTTTCCCGAAGATCTCCTAGGAATACCCCCTGATAGGGAGATAGATTTTGGCATTGATGTGTTGCCAGACACTCATCCTATTTCTATTCTGCCATATAGAATAGCTCCCGCAAAACTAAAGAAGTTAAAGAAATAGCTTGCAGACCTCCTAGTGTTTCCCCATGGGGTGCACCCTTGCTCTTCGTGCGAAAGAAGGATGGGTCCCTTTGTATGTGCATAGAATACCGCCAGTTGAATAAGGTCACGATTAAAAATAAATATCCTCTTCCCAGGATGGACAACCTTTTTGACCAGCTTCAGGGTGCCAAGTGTTTTTCAAAAATAGATCTTCGTTTGGGTTATCATCAGTTGAAAGTTAAGGAGTTAGACATTTCCAAGACAGCCTTCCGAACCCGATATGTTCACTATGAATTTCTAGTCATGTCCTTCAGGTTGACTAACGCCCCTGCAGCCTTCATGGATCTTATAAATAGAGTGTTCCATCTGTTTCTTGACTTGTTCGTCATTGTATTTATTGATGATATTCTAATCTATTCTAAGAGTAAAGAAGATCACGCCAATCACCTCCGAATTATTCTTCAGACCCTTAAAGATCATCAGCTGTATGCTAAATTTTCTAAGTGTGAATTCTGGTTAGATGTTATTGCCTTCCTGGGGAATATTGTGTCCAGTGACGGGATAAGAGTGGATCCCCAGAAATTTGAAGCAGTGAAAATGGCCCAGACCCACGACTCCAACCGATATTCAGAGCTTCTTGGGTTTGGCGGGGTATTACAGAAGGTTCATAGAGAGTTTTTCTTCCATAGCTGCTCCTCTTACTAAACTGATTCAGAAAAAGATAAAGTTTGTTTGGTCTGACTTATATGAAAACGGTTTTGAGAAGTTGAAGGACAAGCTGACTACTGCTCTTGTTTTGACCCTTCCCGAGGGTGTAGATGATTTTGTGATTTATTGTGATGCATCTTGTGTGGGACTTGGTTGTGTATTGATGCAGCATGGTAAGGTAATATCTTATGCATGTAGTCAGTTAAAGGTTCATGAGCGTAATTACCCCACTCATGACTTGGAGTTAGCAGCCATGGTGTTTGTACTTAGAATCTGGAGCCACTATCTCTATGGAGTGCATGTTGATATTTATACTGACCATAAGAGTTTGCAGTAAGTTTTCTCACAGAAAAATTGAACCTCAGGCAGAGGCATTGGATGAAGATTTTGAAAGACTATGATATGAGTCTGCATTACCATCCGGGCAAGGCAAATGTTGTAGCCGACTCCCTCAATAGGTTGTCTATGGGCAGCCTTTCTCATATAAAAGAAGGAAAGAAAGAGATGGTGAAGGATATTCACCGCCTTGCAAATCTGGGAGTGCGACTCTTAGATTCCAAAGATGGAGGGGTAATTATTCATGAGTTAGCTAAGTCATCCCTTTGTGCTGAAGTTAAGGAGAAGCAGGTTGAAGATCCCATCTTGATGCAAATCAAGAAAGATGTGGGACAACAAAAGGTTATGTCGTTAGAAATTGGTGGTGATGGTATTCTAAGATTTTAGGGTAGGTTATGCGTTCCGAATGTTGATGGGATATGGGAAAGAATCCTTAATGAGGTGCACACTTTGAGGTATGTCGTTCACCCAGGCTCTACTAAGATGTACAATGATCTAAAAACCTTGTATTGGTGTAATAATATGAAACGTGATGTAGCTGATTTTGTGTCCAAGTGTTTGAACTGTCAACAAGTGAAGGTAGAACACATGAGGCCAGGTGGTACTTTCCAAGAGATAGCCCTGCCTTTATGGAAGTGGGAGATGATAAACATAGACTTTATTACAGGACTTCTGAGATCCCAAAACCAGTATGATTCTACATGGGTGATTGTAGATCGGTTGACAAAATCAGCCCACTTTTTGCCCGTAAGGACTAATTATTCGGGAGAGGGTTATGCTAGGATTTACATTGATGAGATAGTTTAGTTGCATGGGGCACCAATGTCCATTATATCCGATAGAGGTACGCAGTTTTCATCTCAGTTCTGGAGATCTTTTCAGAAGGGTTTAGGTACATAGGTGAATTTGAGCATAACTTTCCACCCTCAGATGGATAGGCAAGATGAGTGTACCATTCAGACCCTCGAGGATATGTTGAGGGCATGCGTTATTGATTTAAAAGGTAGTTGGGTAGATTACCTGCCACTGGTTGAATTTGCTTACAATAATAGTTACCATGCCAGCATCAAGATGGCTCTTTTTGAGGCTTTATATTGGAGGAGGTGTAGGTCTCCGATAGGATGGTATGAAGTGGGTGAGACTCAGTTGTATGGGCCTGATCTTGTTCATCAGGCGATGGATAAAGTAAAGATCATTAGAGAACGACTCAAGACTGCTCAGAGTCGTTAAAAGTCCTATGCCGATGTTCAGAGGAGAGAACTAGAGTTTAAAGTTAGTGATTTGGTGTTTCTGAAGGTTTCTCCTATGAAAGGAGTTATGTGGTTTGGAAAAAGGGGTAAATTGATCCCTCGCTATGTAGGGCCATATCAGATTCTAAAAAAAATTAGTACAGTTGCTTATGAGCTAGAATTGCCTGCAAGTTTTGATTCAAAGTGACAGACTCCTTGTCTATGGTATTGCCAGTAGAGGGTATCAAAGTGACAAACTCCTTGTCTTATGAAGAAAAGCCCGTTGAAATTTTAGATCGCCAAGTTTGAAAACAGAGGAGCAAAGAGATAGCCTCAGTAAAGGTACTGTGAAGGAATTAGAAAGTCGAAGAAGCAACTTGGGAGTCAGAAGATGATATGAGAATTAGATATCCCAATTTGTTTTCTTTGATGGAGGATGAGATAGAAAGTACTATTTCTATCTTTTCTTTTGTAGTCCTTTATTATGCTTGAAATCGTGTCTATCTGTGTCCCGCATCATCATTCAGGGACGAACGATCCTAAGAGGGGATAATGTAATGCCCCGCATTTCAGGCTACAATATAGACCATGATTCTGATGTGTTGATAAACCCTAAAGCCATAAAATCCTATGCCAATACAACATGTTAATTATTTGTGTAGCATGTGAATCCATTCAAGCTTGAATTTAGATCATAGAGGTCCTTCAACTCAAGACAAGTTGAAACTATTTCGATCGACTAAGTTTTAGTGGACATGGTAAAGTGTATCAGATTCCATCAACCATAACTCTTTGTATATGTCGAATTAGGGATATTACTATGTGTCAAATTATATGTCTTCAAGTTAACTTTCCAACGATACCAATTTTGCTAAAATCCGACATCCGAGCAAGAAGTTATGGCCTTTCAAAGTGATATGCGTCGCCTAACCAATTGCCCATGGTCATTGGAAAGTATAGGCGATAGCCTAGGCGGCACCTATGTAAACATAGGCGATAGCCTAGGCGGCGCCTATGTAAACATAGGAAATGGGATGGGCGACACCTATGTAAAGAATTCAAGTGACTTAAACACTCGTTTTTGGGGGCAAAATGATCCTTTTCCATCCTTACCTAGCCCTAAAACACGAAATTCAGTTTCAAAGACCCCAAAAATACACCTTCATTCATCAAAAGTGCTCAAGGATTCTCCTTAGGGTTTTAAAATAAAAACCCAAGTAACTCGAGATTCAACCGGGGGTTTTAGAAAGAAACTGAATATTTGGAATCCTCTCAATGTAGACTTCGAGAAGTATCTAATATTCATAGTAATCGAGGTACGTGGGGTTATCCAAAAATCTCATGGGTGTAGTTTTTATGAACATGCATGCTTTTAAATGGGGGTTTTCAATCAAATGCTAATTACTTGCTTTCAATATGATTTCTAAGTCATTTTTCTTTATGTCATGGGAATTGTTGCCTATATACTTCAATGGTTGAAACTATGCATAAGTGATTTGAGATTTTCCATGGAAGTTTGATAAATATGAATGATAAATTGCTTTTAAATTCCCATGATAATGTCTTGATACCCCATATCATATTGTGACCAACAAAATAGATCACGAATTTGAAATAAATATTGTTCACCACTGGTAAATGATGAAGCACCTTGTTTTTTACATGATTATGCATATGTGGAAGTGATATTGATGACTTTTAAGTCGGGTATGACGATACCCTACTGAATATAATATATGATTGAATCAGATGAAATTCGAATGCATTGATTTTACATGAGATAGGTGGATGCCCGAAGAAGGCGTTTGAGTGTAAGGGCTCATCACTGGAAAACATGTTTTCCGACACGAAAATTTGGCACCAGGCTAAGTGATCTTGTGTACTTGAATTTATGTCATTCCCAAATTGGGACTATAGGTAGGAGCCCGGGCTAAGTGATCTTGGGCACTACCAGCAGGTAGAGACACCATGCTTCGTGGCCTTGTGTGTCTCTCCCTCACTTATACTCTAATCTCGACGGCAACCGAGGTTAGGCAGTTGGTGTAAATTATGTAGGGTATTCCACCAAGCTCAGTTACATTACGTTATTGTTGAGAAACTATTGCATTACGCCCATGTGTTTTCAAATGATTTGATACGAAATTACTTTATAATGGCTCTCAACTATATTTTATAAAAATATTATATTTTGTTTTGATATATCTGCGTGCCAGTACTTTTGTGCTGACTCCCCCCCTCTCCAACCTCTTAGGTTCAGAGGCCCAGTCTAGGGGTCAAGAGAATCAATAAATCATTCAGACAGAGTTGCAGAGACAAGTGGTGAGACAAGTCCTGCAATCCTTTTATCTTATATCCAGGTTTGTGGTCTACTGTGGGACTTGTCCCAGTTTATATACAGTTACTTGACTCTGTCATTTGTTAGAGATTCTCGTAGACAGTTGTTTATAGGTTGATTGATGTTGGGGGAACTTTATTTCCCCGTTATTGTTTCTTTTCATATTTATGACCATGTTTCTGAATTATTGTGTTTATTCTGCATTACTTTGATCATATGACTTAGGTGCATGATTACCAGCAGATAGGGGTGTTTCGGGCCTCCATGGTTTGAAATGCTTGTCACGGACAGGCCCTGGTTCGGGTTGTGACAATCATGCCACGGTGGTACACACTTGAAGTACAACTAAGGATCCTTTGTGTTAATTATGAAAAACTTTTGTACAACATCACAAACAAAAGGGCTCGGATGAACATCAAGAATTAAGTGACAAAAACTTAGACTACGCCTCTCATACGATGTATATCCAACAACATCATGAATATCATCATATGCATATAGGTAGTGAAGAAAGGAACCAAAGAGACAATTCTCATCTAAGATGTATTCACAAGTAGGAACACGCAATGAGAGAAAGGGATATTGCAATCATGTAGGACCTTTCTCCTTCCAACCACTTACCGAGGAAAGGCATTCCATCAAGGGAGTCATACCAATAGGGGGAATAGGCAAACTACCATGCAACAATACAATCCAAGGCAAGTAGTTTGCCCAATAACTCGGCTTCCCTCTACAAATGATGTGAAGTACGCTCCCAAGATTCCCACAAGATACTTCAACTTGTCCAACTCCATGAAGGTGACAAGAAGTCTTTAACATCCTTGGACCCTTCCACAAACAATAATACAGCTTGACATCCTCAAGTTGTGGTTCACATAAATACAAGTGTTTCAAACATGGATGCACGGATATGAGCAACACCCCAAAGAGACAATGACACATTTACCCTACGGTCCTCGAGTAGATACAAACCACCATTAACATCAAAGGGATCATAATTCAAGTCACCATATTTGTCAACCACGGGTGGGGTGTCATGCAAAGGAGTACAAGCAAAATCCTTTTTCAAAGATATGTCAAGAACATGATTAACCCTATGAGCCTGGAAAATATTAGAATCTTTACAACAACATAGGCTCACGGGTTCACTCCTCTTTTGTTGACCAACATCTTCAAATTATTTACTCACTTGAGATTCATTAATCACATCACACATATTCTCAAGTGGTGGGAAAGTTTTACACACAAGTTGATCAACAAAATTTTCACATAACGATTTACTTTCATTCAACACAATAGCTTCAACACTAGGTGGACACAAATCGATCTTACTAGAAAAGTCGATTCGGTCATCTATAGGATCAACTAGTGTATCCATTCGTATAACATGTACATCATCCACAAGTGGTAAGGAATCAATATACTCATATGTAGGTAAGATACTACTCAGACTCAATGGCTTATTAGTCATATGTTCATCATTCATATGTACCAAAGTATAAGAGTTAGCTATTTTTCCTTAACATTCATGAGTATGTTCATTTTTACTTCTATGTGAAAGTCCTTCACAAGTTTGGGCAGCAATTTCCTTTGGGAAGATCTCACTGCAAGGTGTTTGGACCTTAGCTTTTGGATTTTTTGGGATAAGTGTGGATACCAATTGGTGTATCCTTTCAACGTGCCCTTTCATGTCTTCAATATTATCAGTGATGCGGTCAAATGTGGCATCGATATTGGTGGAAGCCATGGTACCTAAAAGAAAAGACAATGATGAACAACAAAACAATAAACTTGTTAGCTCAATAATGCCTCACCACACTCTCACTCTCAATTTTTACCTCACACTTAGTTTCACAAGTGTTGAAAGTCGGCTTGTACTTCACGAGTGATTGCGGGTCGAGTCTACTCTTGCCCGAAATAGATTTTCATTTGAGTTGACACAAAGAATTTTTTTTATGGACTTGAACCAACAAGATACAATGAATTCACAAAAGATAAAAGTACACAACAAACGTAGACACGAACAAACAGACTCTACAACTAACTTACAATCTAGTAGGAGATTACTAGTTTGTTATTTAGTGTTCAAACCAACAAACGGAACAAGGAAACAATAAAATAAAACTAAGAAATCTGAATTTTGAGCTTAAAAATTATCGGTGAACAGTAAAAACGTGATGTGACGCCACATATTTGTTGCGGTTGTTATCAAATTTTATTTTTTAATTCAAGTCTAGGTCCAATTGTAATTTGAAATTGATGGGAATTGGTTAAGTAGATAAAAAAAGTCTTGAAATCCTCTTTCAAATTCAAAAAGCAAGATTTGACTATTCTCCTCAAGACATGGTCCTTAAATCATGGAAGGTTGTTGGAAAAGTGGTTGTTAAAGTCCTTGAGTGGTTGGAATTGGTTGTAAAAGTCTTGAGAGGTCTTAAATTTTGAAAATATGTCTTTCAAGACTAACAAAATACACACTCTCTTTCTTCAACTTTCAAGATCAAACATCTACTTTTTCTTCAATAATAGATGAAGATGTGAAGAACACCAGAACACATTTTTTTGAATCTTGAAGTTCTAAGGTTCAAGTTGGACCCCAAACATCAACAATACCTTTCCAAGATTAAAAATACAACACAATAAGCACCATACACATTCAAACCTTGAACCAAAAATGCCCCACACGTCCAATCTTTGAATCCGCAACAACAACAACAACAACAATCACACGACCAAAGTTTAGGTTCACAACAACAACATCAATAATTAAAGCTCAAATCTAGATCTAGACTTCTTTAGTGTTATAGGTTTAGAATCTAACACTAGAAACAACAAAACAAATAAAATAACTCCTAGATATAGACTCAAAATAAGAAAAATCTTGGCCAAGACACAGCAAGAACACAATTTCGGCCAAGACACAAAAATGGATAGATTTTATTCTTTTTGAAATTTTGAGATTTCAACTTTTTTTTTTGAATTTTCTAACAAGAAAACCCAAGATTGATATTGTAGGAACAAGATCTAGCCATGATATAATACCAAATGATACAATAAAGACAACTAAAGCACAAAAACAAACAACAAAATCAGTCCACTAGCCAAGAAATCGAGGACCTCTTTTGATAACCCCTCTCGGATTTGCTACCAACAAGAAGAATACAAGGCACAAGGGCGTAATAAAACCAAAATAGTAGAAACAAAACAAGAACAAGATTAACAATAGACTAATTTTGAATTCCTCATTAACAACACAAACACACGGTTACAACATCAACACTACTACATGATTACAAAGAAATAAAAGGATAGATAGTTAGACAAATTAAAGGTATAATATTAACAACCCAAAAGCCTATTTCACTCTTGGACCTTTAACATCAAACATATCAAATAGCTAACTCTTACATTGGTATAAGAGTGATCCTGATCTCCCAAACATCCAACGTTTTTAAGCTAGAATCCAACACGAGCGATTCCACACTCAAGTGGATTTCCCTAGTTACAATTGCAGGTTGGTGGTCTTCTCTCCTTAGAGAGGAAATGATTCAAGTGTTATAAAATCATAATATTCATCAAAATCTCCTAATGAAACCCTACATTATTCTATTTATAGTTTATTATAAATAATAGGTAAAATGACCAAAAGGCCCCTTAGTGAAGGGGCACCCCTCTAGTGTATGTAGTGGACTGATTTGGCTCTTTTAGTGTATGTAGTGGACTGTTTTGGTGTCCATTTAGGTGATACTTTGCACTTCATTTCACACACCAAGCCTCGGGTCTAACGTACACCCTCATAAGTTCATCTACGTGATTGTACTCGTATCACTATGCCATCGGCTCATCTATGCTATTAATTTTTAACGGTGGTTTTCAAAAACATCTTTTCCACGTGGCTTTTTATTAAAGGTCCACATCATTAATTAAAATAAGGAAAAAAGGCTCAAATATGCCATTAAACTATCAGAAATGGCTCATTTATGTCATTAGTTACAAGTTTAGCTCATTCATGCTATCATTGTTATAAAATCATCTCACTCATTTCAATAATCGATTCATTTAATAAAACCCAACCCACACCCATTAAAATATCTTTTTTCTACAACAACAACTATTATTCTAATAAAAAAAATAGTGATTAATGTATATCCTTTGGCTATTTCTAGTTGATTCTAAATCATTATAAATACTACGCTTAGCAGAAACCTCAAAAATTCTATCCTATAGTGATTGATTAGTTTTAGTTTCAGTAACTCTAATATATACTCCAAATTTGGAAGAAAATAAACCAATGAACGATTAGGGAAAGCAAAAAAAGAAAGAGGCATACCAATAGAACTTCTCCATTCTCCCATCACGAATTAGGGGAGTATACATTATTGAAAAAATCATTTCCAAATAACTACTTAAAAGAAGTCTGTTATCCCAATTATCCTGCTATTCATATGGAATAACTTCTCCTATCATGAATTAGTGGAGCTTACATTGTTGAAAAATCATTTTCAAATAACGGCTTAAAAGAAGTCTGTTATTTCAATTATCCCGTCATGTATATGGGATAACTTTTCCCATCATTATGGTATAAATGCTGGAATAAATAATTCTGATACTAATTAATGTCAGATATTTTGAAATTAATATTGATTTTTTTTAATTAATGGCATGGATTTCTAATAAAAGACCATGTGGAAAAACTATTTTTAAAAATCCATCATTAAAAAGTAATTACATGAGTGAGTTGATTTTATAACGGTGATGGCATAACTGAGCCAAACTTTTAACTGATGGAATAAATGATCCATTTATGATAGTTCAATGGCATATTTGAGTTTTTTTTGCTTATTTTAATTAATGAAGTGGACATCTAATAAAAGGTAATGTGACAAAGTTATTTTTGTAACGGCGATGGCATGAATGAGCTCAACTTTTAACTGATTACATAAATGAGTCACTTTTGATAGTTTAGTGGCATAGTTAAGCCTTTTCCCATTTAACTATTTTTAATAACATTTTAAATATCAGGCCCTGATAAGTGATCAGTAAAACAACAACAAACGAAGTTCAATCCCACAAGTGCATTCTGGGGAGGGTAAGGGTAAAGTTGTATGCAGCCTTACCCCTACCTTTATGGAGTAGAAAGGTTGTTTTGAATTGACCCCCGGTAACCCTCTTCCTTTTTCCTGGCTTAGGACCGGTGACGTGAACCAACTCACAATACGAAATTTGATCAGTGATTAGTGAATTTGGATATTAATTTTCATTTTTCAGTATAACTGACCTTTTGATACAAGTCAAATGGCCACCCTAATTTTTTGAAGACATGATTGGAGACCATCACTTAAAGGCTCAAGACTTGGTCACCCTAAGGGCACAAGAAAATGCAAGGAACACTCATTTTGAGACTACCATTAGCATACCATTCATCAAGGCCATGAGTGAAAGATCGCTTGGAGCATTGAAGACTCGAGGATTCACAGTTTTGGAGACTTAATATCTCATAATTTTGGGCCATCTTTACTGAGGGCATTTTGGTCACTTCACTTTGCCCAAAATCCACTCCATGGCCACCCCTCTCATTAAGGGTAGTGTAGTCATTTATATTCTTTTGTAACGTAATATAAATAGAACAAGATAGGGCTTTTAGGACTTAGTTGTTTATTGATGTAAGATAAACTCTCTCTCTAGTGTGAGGAGTGTAACACCCCTTAGTTGTAGGGTTTGGAAAAGCCACCAATCCATCACTAGGGCTGCCCAAGTATGGATATCACTTGTGTTGCATCATTGGCTTGATACTTTGGTATTTAGAGGAGGTAACGTCCCTCTTGTGTCAACGTCAGTGGCGGATCAACATACAATTCAGGGGGTTCATCCGAACTCCCTTCGTCAAAAAATTATACTATTTTTACATGGTCAAAAATACTTTTATGTATATATAGTAGATGTTGAACCCCCTTCGACTAGTCCGTATATTTACTTCGAAACCCCCTCAGTGAAAATTCTGGCTCTGCCACAGGTCAACGTTAGAGTTAGGTTTGTGTCGTGGGTAGTGTTAAGGGTCCAAGAGTCTCACAATTCTTGGGTTATTAAGATTGTCCCTTCATTTGGTCTAACTATCTATCTTGTGTTGTTGTTGTAAGTTTCGAATTTCTTGTTGTTGTTGTGTAATTCGTGAGTTTCGTGTTGATGTAATATTGTTGTTCTCATATTGTGTTGACAATATAGCTTGTGGATTGCTGAAAATTAGGTGTTAAATACCACAATACTTTGTGTTCTTGTTGTTATTCTTGAATCCGAGAGGGGTCACTCAAAGGGTCCTCGGTTCCCTTGAGCTTGTGGACTGTTTTGGGTGTTTGTTTTGTACGTTCTTGGTTGTTCTTATATCACCTTTCCAGTTTTCAAGATGCATTCTTGAGTGAATACATACAACAACTGGACTTTAGTCTTTTCTATAAAGCCAATGAAGCTCTATCCTATTATTAACAAGGAGAAGTAGCTAAAGGTATTTTATGAAAAACGTTTTAAAAAGAGAGATTCACTTAATTATCAATTCTCTAGTGTTTGGTCAGGTACATACAAAATAAAAGTTCAATGATGATTATTAGTAGGGAAATATATAACAACTGATATGTTGATCGAAACAAGTGATATGAAATATAACAGAATCAGTTTTAGTGGAATTACGCCCCATTTTTTATTTGTATTAGGTGAAAAAGGAAAAAGAAAATGGTTTACAAACTTTATAAAGCATACAAAGAAAAAAGATTCAATCCAAGACGTAATACTTATATACATAACATAGAATAATACACATATGAAAATGAAAAAGATCATCAAAGAAATAAGAGGCTTGTTAGATGAGAAAACTTGCCTTGAAAGTTCAGCAATGGAGTTTCTTGATTAGTAACAACTCGAAATTTCATATTGGTGTCTCTCCATTAGTAACAATCTCAAACATTATGTGATCTCCCCTTTTTAAGCAATTCCCAGCACTGATTTGGGCCATCCACCAATAATATACGTTCGAGTTTTGCAAGAACTTAGCTTTAAATTCCACGACCTTTGTCTTTCATCTCTTATAATCAAATCTCACTTCTTATTGACGAGACCATTTTCATATGCAAAACTTTGAGAAAGGTACTGACAGGGTGTATAACCATTTTACAAAGAAAAAATAACAAAAGGAATTGATTTTACATACACTGTAAAGATTTTTATAACATCAGTCTAGTCTAATGCGAACAAATTAGTTACAATGTTTACCATGCAAGTAACTAATTAATGCTTCTCATAGAGAATACTTGTAATAACTAATAAGTAACCTGATTGTGTAACACATTCACTTGAAGAGTTCACAACATGTAATGATTTTTGAAACTTACCAAGAAACATCGAGAATTAATGTTAGAGTCCCTAATAGTGTAATCAAAATGAGAGCCAAAAGACTTGTGATGAACAATAGCTTTTACATGGGATGACACCTTTTTTGACAACTTGATCCTAGGCCTTGGTCTTTCTGTTGCATTCTCAAGAAATTAAATATGACGAAAGTTAGCAACATTTCAACAATAACCAACACAACTTTTGGCTAATTTGAAGTTATTTTTCCCGACAAAATAAGCATCATTTGGCATATGTAGTTTCCATTACAGGTTGCATGAAGAATAACACCTTTATGCTAACTTTTAATCTAAACAAGTTGGGACTTAGCTTGTGTTTGGTACGGAGGAAATCGTTTTTCGAAAAATGTTCTCCAATTTTCTTTTGTGCGGTTGGTCAACAATTATGAAAAACATTTTCAATAGGAAAATAAGTTCCTCAAAATTAGAAAAACAACTTCCGTAATTAGTAGAATTAGTAAAAACAACTTCTACAACTGATATCCTGCATTGATTGTGTCCTCCTCACCGTTTAACACACCTCAAACCCCCAACTTCTACCCCATGTCCCATAGTATTTATCTAGATAATATTCAAATATTTTTAGAATAATATTTTTTACTTAGGTACCAAACACAAGAAAATAAAAAAAAACACTTATTTTTCTAGAAAACATTTTCCTTCCTACCGAACACATCCTAATGCTAACATTTAAGGGAATTAGCTTGCAAAAATCAACTTCAACAACAATGTACACAATATAATCTCACAAAGTGGGTCTGGAGAAGGTAGACTCTATGCAGAACTTACCCCTGTAGAGTGTATGCAGATGTAACACACCGTATTTCGGACTAGAATGAAAATCGTCATTTCTATGCGTAGATGATCCAAAAGCCATAAATCCTATGCAAATTTTCCATGTTAATTAATTAGGTAGTGTGAGAAATTGAATGAGCTTTTAATATAAGATTCACCCAAATCTGATACCCGGGCAAGATGTTATGGTTAATTTAAGTCCTAGTCGTAAAACACCGTCATTTTGGTGCTTGGTGCGTCGCAGGGGTGGTCCATTTAATAATTATCAAATTCCAGTAGCCTAGTGTAATTATGACATATCGCGCTGAAGTTCTAAGTCCCAACCAGTGGGACAACATGATGGCTCCGCATCGCGGTGACCTCAAGAATCCTATTCGTCAATTTTCAGTGAGCCACCGTGATAGTGGCGCATCGCAGTGGCCCATAAAATTGGGATCCCAGTTATATTTTTATTCTGTCTCATTAAGTGTATGGTATTTTCCACCCCCTTATCAGCCTAAACATGGGATTTAATCCCAAAGACACCAGAATACATTCACAATCATCCAAATTACTCAAGAATGCTCTCTAGGATTTCAAACAACAATCCTAAATAATTCAAGATTCAACCATCGGTTTTTGAAGATAATTAGAGATTTGGAATCCCCAATCCATAAGCTTCAAGAATCATTCATTATTTTTTGAAATAGAGGTACGGTTTATCCTAAAACTACATGGGCTTATTGAAAACACTCAATTATGATTTAAAGATTATCAATCATGAATTTGTTAAAGAGGTTTTGAAATCCATGATTTTATTATGCTTTATGCATGTTCAATGATATTGTTGTTTTGGTCTTTAAGCCTTCTCCCTTTCAATTGATTTACACATATAGGTATATGTATGAAACTTGAAATTGAAGATTTGTTTGAGAGCACAATTAATGAAAATCCCTCTCTTGTGATAACTTTAAGTTTATGATATTAATGTGAATGATTTGAAATGCATGATTTATAGCTTGAAAATAGTTTACTCAAATACCATAGTATTTTGAGCATGTTTTAGATATTTAAGAGAGGGAGTTTCTTGATGTAAATATACTTTGATAAAAGAGAAAGATTTACATGAGATTAAGAGCTTTGACATGACCACCTTGCATCATTGAAAGTTTGACAAAGAGAGTTGCATACCGGTGTTTACATGACTTTTAGAGAAAGAGTTCTTTGAAATGATTTATTGATATGGTGGTCCCGAGTTTATGTTTTGAAAACAGAGATTGTAATATACTAATAATGGGTCATAGATGTGACTTGTAAGTCAATGGTATGACGATACCATAAGTATGTATGCCATAACAGAGTAGGATTTCAGAGTATGATTTTTAGATTATGTTTTCAGAGAATAAATGTTTTAAAAGAGTTAAAAATGGACTTAAAGAGGGTTAGGTGGTTACCTGAAGAAATCTTGAGTTTAAGTAACTCTTAGCTTGAAACCATATTTGCCGATACGGGTATATTATTATTGTACGCTGGCGACGGCCGTGTGGCATAGTAGATTTAGAGACTTTGATCCTTGTGGCACACTTGGGTTGGGGAATTTGTTGTTGAGTTAATAGAAGTTTTCATATATCCCGTGGAATTTCAGACTTGTAGGGGATACCACCTAGCGCAGAAGTAAAACAAAAAGTATCACACAGTTCAGATGATTTTTACAGTCTTTTAAATATGTCCATGTGATTTATAACTATATGATATATTATGAACTATTTTAAATTGCTCTCATATATGTAGAATATAAATGATTATTTTGGATTTTCTCTGCATAACAGTACATCTATATTGACCCCCTACCTCCCAGGTACGGAGGCTCGATCTAAGGGTCCGGCTAATCAGTAGAGTATTCCAGAGAGAAGTGATCCGTGCAGTGGTGAGTCTTCTTTGTTCCAGAAGGCCTATTATTTTAGATTATGTTGTTCAATTGCTTTGGTCTACCGAGGGCCTTGTCCCAGTTTTCAGAACAGTTTTAAGATGTAGTAGAGATTTCGCAGACTGAGTCAGATCTTATTTAGACATTTTGAATTGTAGCTTTCGTTCTTATGTCTTGAATCTTCGAGTTAATGATCATGTTTTTGTATTAGATTATGATTCCATATTTTCTTTTATTATATGAACGTTGTGCATAATTACTATATCAGATAGAGTAGGACGTCCGGGCCTTCATGGTTCGGGATGTCCGTTATGGCCAGGCCCTAGCTCGGGTTGTGACAGCAGACCTTACCCTTATCTCGTACAGATAGAGAGAGTGTTTCTAATATATCCTCAGCTTAAATAAAGCATGTCAAGAATGAAACAGGACCACATATACGTGAGAAATAACCACAAAATAATGTGAAATGGAGAGCATTACACAACAAAAAAGGGAAATGTCACCTTTGAATTTAAAATTTCATCAAAATTTCCTCAAGAACGTGAAATACTTGATATGGGAATTCCTAGCTCGAGACCTTTCACACGAATCCAAGAATGTGATTTACAATGACTCCAAGCCTTGTTCACATTCTTGGCCATGTGTGAGGCCCTTGTGAGCCCATCTAAGGGCCTATATTTAATAAAATGTAAAGAGGCCCACCAAGACAACCCAAACCCACCTACTTAAATGCCAAGGGTAATTTGGTCTTTGTCCCTTCTTTCTAAGTGACTATATAGGCCATGTAATAGGGCTAGTCTTGCTTTAGTTCATTCCTATTATTCAAGAAACAAAGACTTATAAATTTTTGACTTCTCTTTCTCATTATTTGGAGAGGCCAAAACCAAATTCTCACTAGTAGAGTGATACTAGTGTTGTATCTTGGCTAGAAACTAGGTTCTTGAGGTTCTTTGAGTTCCTCTTGGTCTAAGTAAGAACTTGGTAGTGATATTGATATTTATGAGTCTTAGGGTTCTTTCTCTTGTTAGGGTTCTTAGATTAATGAACATTGTGTGTCAAGTTTCTATCTCTTTCTTTGAAAATCTTGTTAACATTGTGTTGTTGAATATAAAAGTCTAGTGAATCCGTGTGGGGCTCTTTCGATTCACTAGAAATATTGTCTTTGTTGTTCTTGTTGTTAAACTCATTTTTCTAGTTCAAACAAGTGTTGCAAGCCTCGTGAAGCTGTGTGTGGCCATTTTTGATTCACTAGCACTTTGTTTTTCATCTTGTTGTTATTGTGTTGGTTGGAATCTCTTGATACACACATAGAATTGTATCATTTGGTATCAAAGCTCAAGGCTAGGTTTTGTTCTTATAAAAACAATCTTGGAAAGCTCTTACCAAAAAGTGTGCTCTTGAACATTTTGGTAAAAAAATTGGTTGTAGATCTACAAAAGTTTTACTTGTTTAGTTGTTTCTTGTGTTGGTTTCTTTCTCATCAACACAAAGGGTGTCTAAATCTAAAGTTGAGCTTAATGAAAAAGAGAATTCTGTTGTGAAAAAAAAAACTTTGAAAGTGACCATTGTGGTGTATTGTTGTTGTGTTCTTGAAGGTGTTGATGTTGTGTTCATCCTAAAATTCTCCTCATCTTATGTCTTAACTTCTATAAAGATAAATAGATCCGAAAAGGTTGTAAGACAAAATTGAAAATTGTTTGTGAGAAGACTTGCCAACATCACCTTTTCAAGACTTGACAACCACTTTTCTTAAAACAAGGAACCTTGTCTTGTGGGACTAGTGAGGTCAAACATCACCTTCTGAGTTTGAAAAAAAGAAAAAGAAAAAAAAAGGGGGGGTTTGAAAAATGTTACAACAGTTTATGTTTTCCATCCCAATAACAATTCATCCATTACAAAATATCTAAGAGGACTAAGACTTCAAGTTGATAAACTATTTATGTGGACCCGTGGCCATTGACATGCTGCCACATCACCCTAGTTACTTTTCACGTGATAATTAAGCTCAAATTTGGATGTTCTAGTTTCTAATTATTGATTCCTAGTTTCCTCTAATTGACTTGAGAACTAATTAACAAACTAGTACATTGCTACTAGCTTGTCAATTAGTCACTTGAAGCCTTGTGTTCGTGTCAACGTTTGTTTGTGTGCTTTTGTCATTTGAATACGTTGTGACTCTTGGCTCTAGTCCAATGAGAATTCTTTGAGTTTCAAAAAAGAATCCATTTCGGGAAAGAGCATACTCATACCTTACGGATTCACGAGTTCCTAGCCAATCTACAACTCTTGTGGAACTTGAGTGTGAGTGAACCAAGAGAGTGTGAGTGAGGAGAGGGATCTTAAACTAACTTGTTTGTTGCTTGTGTAGGTGATACCTTGATAATGGAGGGAACCACATCTCAAACCGTGGATTCTAATGAAATGGAGAATATGAGGGTCACTATTGAGGCTATAACCCGAGCTCTTGAAAGGTTGAGTACGGAAGTGGAAGCCATAAAGGGGGAAGTGACAACTATTAATGGGAGGTTAGAACAAGTGGAGAGTAAAAGGAACTCTCTTCCTTCTAATCCTTGACATTTTTTGTCAAGTGGACATGATAAAAATTCCTCAGCCACCGTTACTCCCGAAACATGGCCATAATTGCCAAATCCTTCACTAGCTCTACTAAATGCCGTAAGCCAAACCACTTATAACTCTCTAAATCGAGACTCCAATAGACCAACCCATTCCCAAATGTCTTAAGTTCTGCAAGAGGTACTCGAACATCAAATGCCTTCACAAAATCTGAACTCCCCCTTCCAAGCTCTACTAAACCAAAGACCACCACCTAGGCAAAATCCAATTCCTCTTAATCAAGTTCTAAATGTCCAAAATCATCCCGTCCACCTTGAGGAATAGGTAAAGAGCATTATGAAGGGTATGGAGCATTTGACGATGCTTACATGAGGGAGGAAGAGATGAGAGGAGGTCGTGTTGATCCAAGGAGATACTGAGGTTATGGATAAAGGGGAAACCAACACCTAGAGAGAGACGTAGGCATCAATACCATCAAATTGAGTCTACCTATCTTTAAGGGTGAAAGTGACCCTGAGGTGTATATTTCTTGGGAGTCGGCGTGTGATAAAGTGTTTCAAGTGAATGATATCTTAGAGGAGAAGAAGAGTTGTTATGCCATAGATCATTTTGAAGGCTATGCTAACACTTGGTGGGAATACGTCAAGCGTTTCGGCAACGAGCTGGTAGAGGGACAACCACCACCATTGTTTTGGTTGAGGTATGTAATGAGGCAACGGTATCTTTCCGAAAGTTATCATCATGAGTTTCTTGCTAGGTTGTACAATTTGCGACAAGGGAATCAAAGTGTTATGGCATACTATGATGAGTTTCAACAACTTATGTTGAAGCTTGATCATCGGGAATAACAATTTGGCTATGACATCATTCGGTTCAAGTATGGGTTGAACAAAGAGATCTCCACTCATTTAATGCTTCACAAGTTTGATACCGTTGAAGGGATTTTCCAAGCGGCTCTTAAGATTGAAAGGGAGCTTAAAGAGAGGTCGTCGTTCAAGGCAAAGGGACCATCAACCTCGGGTTAGACGAGGATCAAAGATATAGTTCAACCATCTTCGGGTTGGCCCAAAAACAAGGACAAAACCGCCACTACAAGGCTGTCCGAGCCTAAAACAGTCCATAAATTTCCTCTCCGACAAGAAGCACACAAGTATCCTAATCCTAAAGGGTTCCAATATTTCAAGTGCCAAGGTTAGGGACATAAACCCAATGAATATCCAAACCGGCGCAATGTGATCCTAAGGGAAGGGATATTGTATTACCTTGGTAAGGAAGTGAGTCTTGAAAAAGAAGAGAATGAGGTCGATCCTTAAGATGGAGATAAACCCAAAAATGAGCCACGATGATGATGATTGTGAGGATGCTTATCTGCAAGAAGGGGAGTACATGGTTTCAAACTTTGTAGTGAGGCGTGCCATGATTAGTAAGGAGATAGATGACCCTAGCCAATGGGAGAATTTATTCCATACTAAATGTCTTGTGAAGGAAAGTATGTGTACTATAGTGATAGATAGTAGAAGTTGTACGAATGTGGTTAGTGTTGCAATGGTGAACTTTTTGAAATTGCTCACTACACCTCACACTAGTCCTTACAAGTTACAATAGTTGAATGAATGAGGCGAGTTAATGGTCACAAGGCAATGTGTGATACGTTTTAAGGTAGTCAACTACCATGACGAGGTGCTTTGTGATGTGATACCAAACAAGTTTGTCACTTGTTGTTAGGAAGGCCTTGGAAATACGATAGGTCGACCAAACATGATGGAAGGTCCAATCGGTATACACTTGAGAAGGATATCCTAAAGGTTGATCTTCATCGATTATTGCCTTCCCAAGTGAATGAATTATACCAAAAAATACAGGAATTGACGGAAAAGGGAAAGAAAGCCGAGAGTAAGGGAAAAAGTGGGGAACCCGAGAGTAAGGGAGTAGGGGGAACCAAGGGTCTCCTAATTTCTAAGGGGCAAGGAAGTGTGGTGATGATGGCTAGAAAGAAAGAATTATTTGTGGATCATGACGAGGACACTCCGATGCTCCTCTTGGCTTCCATTTCTCCTTCTATTTCTCATGTTTTGCAAGATTATGAGGATGTCTTCCTAAAGGAATTACCGCAAGGATTGCCCCCACTTCGGGGAATTGAGCACCAAATAGATTTTATGCCGGGTTCACAATTGCCCAACAAACCAACTTATAGGAGCAACCTGATGGATACCAAGGAATTGTAATGACAAGTTGAGGAACTCCTCAACAAAGGATATATCAAGGAGAGTATAAGCCCTTGTGCGGTTCTGGTGCTACTCGTTCCCAAGAAAGATGGGACTTGGCATATGTGCATTAATTTCTAAGCCATCAACAAGATAACGGTAAAATATCATCACCCTATTCCTAGGTTAGATGATATACTTGATGAATTAAGTGGTTCGTGTTTGTTTTCTAAAATTGATTTGAGGAGTGACTATCACCAAATTCCTATGCAACCGGGTGATGAATGGAAAACCGCCTTCAAGACCGAATTCGGTCTCTATGAATAGATGGTTATGCCATTCATCCTAACAAACACTCTAAGTACTTTCATGAGGCTAATGAATCATGTGATGAATCCATTTATCGAAAATTTTGTTGTTGTTTATTTTGACGATGTATTAGTGTATAGTAAGTCTTTAGATGAGCATGTAAAACATTTACATTGTGTATTTGATGTCCTCCGAAAGGAGAAGTTATATGCTAATCTAGAAAAGTGTTCTTTTGGTGTCCATGAGGTTGTATTTCTTGGATTTGTGGTGATCTCAAGAGGGGTCGAAGTGGATGAATCAAAGATTGATGCCATTAAAAATTGGCCAACTCCCAAAACCGTAGGTAAAGTGAGAAGCTTCCATGGGTTGGCTAGTTTTTATAGACATTTTGTCAAAGGATTTAGCACCATTGCCGCCCCCTTGACCGAAGTGATTAAAAAGGATCAGCCTTTCAAGTGGGGAGATGAACAAGCTAAGGCCTTCGAGGACTTGAAAGCTATGCTCATCTCGGACCCTTTGCTATAATTGTTGAATTTTTACAAGACTTTTGAGGTCGAATGTGATGCAAGCAAAGTTGGCATAGGCACGGTTTTAATGCAAGAATTGAAGCCTATTGCCTACTTTAGCGAAAAGCTCAAAGGAGTAACTCTAAACTACTCTACGTATGATTTAGATTTGTATGCCTTAATTAGAGTCTTGGCCACTTGGCAACATTATTTGTGGCCTAAAGAATTCGTGATCCGAACGGATCATGAATCCTAGAAGCATCTACGGGAACAAGACAAGCTTAACCGGCGGCATGCCAAATGAATTGAATTTTTTGAAACTTTCCCTTATGTTACTCAATACAAGAAGGGTAAAGACAATGTGGTTGCAGATGCTTTGTCCTGAAAACATATGCTTGTGTCTAATTTATCATCTAAGTTGATGGGGTTTGAAAGCCTCAAGTCTTTATATCCCGAGGACTTTCCCTTCGCTTCTATCTATAGGGAAAGTGAAGAGTTGGAAATGGATAAGTGGGTTACGGATAGGGGTTTCCATCCCTGTACCAAATCTGATGGATACTTGTTTAAAGGTAGACAATTATAAGTTCCCTCAAGTTCGTGAAGAGAATTATTTGTGAGGGAAGCACACAATGACAGTCTTATGGGCCATTTTAGGGTCGAGAAGACCCTTGTAATTTTGGAAGAATAATTTTATTAGCCTATAATGCACAAGGATGTGGCCCGGATTTGTAGCCAATGTGTTGAGTGCAAAGGAGCTAAGTCACGGCTCCAACCCCACAGGTTGTACACCCTATTGTCCACCCCTTTGCGTCCTTGGATTGGCATATCAATGGACTTTGTGTAGGGATTTCCGAGGACTAGAAGGGGGCAAGATAGTATTTTTGTCATGGTGGATCGATTTTCCAAGATGGCTCACTTTATTCCTTGTTCTAAATATGATGATGCGCCTAGCGTAGCCTATTTGTTTGTTGATAATGTTGTAAAACTTCATGGTGTTTCGAGGACCATAGTGAGTGATAGGGATTCTAAATTCCTAAGCCACTTTTGGAAGTCTATGTGGGGTAGACTCGGTACTAAGTTATTGTTTTCGACTTCATGCCACCCACAAACCGATGGCCAAACGGAAGTAGTAAATAGGACCTTATGGTCTATGCTAGGGTCCATGGTTAAAGAAAAAATGACTTCTTGGGAGGAGCACTTACCATTGATTAAGTTTGCTTATAATCGTGTTATACACTCGAGCACGAAGATGACACCCTTTGAGTGTGTATACGACATCAACCCTCTCACCCCTTTGGATTTGACCACTTTGCCAAGTGATCTTGTGATAAGATTAGATGGAAGTAAACGGGCCGAGGCCTTTAAAAAGCTACATGAGAAAGTGAGGTTGCAATTGGAGAAGAAAAACCAAGAAGTTGCGAGGCGAGCCAACAAAGGAAGAAGAAAGCTCATTCTTGAACTGGGAGATTGGGTATGGGTGCACCTATGGAAGGATAGATTCCCGTCTCAAAGGAATGCTAAGCTGATGCCATGGGGTGATGGCCCATTCCAAGTATTAGAAAGGATCAACGACAATGCCTACAAGATTGATCTACCCCCAGAATATCAAGTGCACAACACTTTCAACGTGTGTGATCTCTCTTGGGTGGAAACGGTGGAGGATGGCAATGATCCAAATTTGAGGACAAATTCCCTTCAAGATGGAGAGGATGATACGGGAATTCCTAGCTTGAGATCTTTCACACGAAGCCAAGCACGTGAGTTGCAATGACTCCAAGCCTTGTTCACTTTCTTGGCCATGTGTGAGGCCCTTGTGAGCCCATCTAATGGCCTATATTTAATAAAATGTAAAGAGGCCCACCAAGACAGCCCAAACCCACCCACTTAAATGTCAAGGGTAATTTGGTCTTTGTCCCTCCTTTCTAAGTGACTATATAAGCCATGTAATAGGGCTAGTCTTGCTTTAGTTCATTCCTATTATTCAAGAAACAAAGACTTGTAAATTTTTGACTTCTCTTTCTCATTATTTGGAGAGGCCAAAAAGAAATTCTCACTAGTAATGTGATACTAGTGTTGTATCTTGGCTAGAAACTAGGTTCTTGAGGTTCTTTGAGTTCCTCTTGGTCCAAGTAAGAACTTGGTATTGATATTTATTAGTCTTAAGGTCCTTTCTCTTGTTAGGGTTCTTAGATTAATGAATATTGTGTGTCAAGTTTCTATCTCTTTCTTTGTAAATCTTGTTAACATTGTGTTGTTGAATATAAAAGTCTAGTGAAGCCTTGCGGGGCTCTTTTGATTCACTAGCAATATTGTCTTTGTTGTTCTTGTTGTTAAACTCACTTTTCTAGTTCAAACAAGTGTTGCAAGCCTGGTGAAGCCATGTGTGGCCATTTTCGATTCACTAGCACTTTGTTGTTCATCTTGTTGTTCTTTTGTTGGTTGGAATCTCTTGGTACACACTTAGCATTGTATCAATCCTCCTCCTCGTTCTTCGTGCAGATACTCTGCATATTCTCTATCACAATGAGTTGAATCAATGATACAAACATCAAATTCCATATTTCCGTCATGTCTAAACACCAACATATCTCCTAATTGCACATCATTTTGCTCAGCAAATTTCCCCCAACCCTTTTCGAATCGCTTGTCATTCAGCTTAATCAGCCACCTTTTACTATCCCTTTTCAGTATTGCATGTTCAATATGCTCCTGTCCCTTCAGATACTTCAAGAAACCTACCGGAATTTTCTGCAGCACAACATAAACTTTGGCTATTTTTCTACCCCAGTTAAACAATACTATAAAAAATATGTTCATATTGGAAATTTGAGTGTTTAATTTGTTCTGTGAGAAATTCTTCCACTAATATAATGCATGCAACATATATAGTAGACAAAGTTAAAAATGCAGCCCGCGCACTAAAGCTTCTGTTATACACGGGGTTTAGGGAATAACCGGAACACAAGGATCTATTGTAGGCAAAGGAAACTTGAAAGAAAAAAAATAAGTGAAGGGATAACTTACAAGCCCATGCTTGAAACCAAGCTGGATGGGCTTGAAAAAATGAGGTTCTTTGGAGGAATATTCATGGCATTCACTCCAAAATATGCAGATAATGTGCACAAAAAGATTGATATAAAATGCAAGTGTTAAACTTTAGCCTTCAGGTGAATCTTAATTAGCTCAATTGGTCTGAACTTTCCTGTCATTTTGTTTGGATGATTGTTTCATATTGTATTTTGTTATCAATTTGTTTGTATATTTTGATTTGAGACGGTATTTAAGAAAATAAAGCATATTTTTGAATTTTTTGGTTTTGGTCTTTAAAGATGTGTTAAATGTATAAATATGTGCAATTAAATCTCAATAATAGACTCAAATTGATGACTTTCAAATTTTAGCCCCAAATTAAAAAACTTTTTTAAAATAACCTTTACTAATTAAATAATATTTTTTTGGATGAAATTATCCGTGATCAATGTACTGAATCACATAAATAATACTCATAACGGATAACAACTCCATATTTATATCTTTCAACTTTCATTTTTTTCTCCTTTTAATTTTACTTTGATTTTATTTTTTCTTTTCTCTTTTTATTTTTAATTTTTTTCAACCCTTACTTTTTTCCTTTTTTCCTCTCAATTTTTTTATTTTTTATTTTACTTTGATTTTTTCTTTTTTCTTTCATCTTGTTTATTCTTTTTAATTTTTTTCAACCCTTTTTCTTTACACCTCTCAACGTCTACTTTTATAAAAAAGAAAATTCTTTGATTTTTATTTTTTATTTTTTAAAAAAAAATCTCAATCTTTATTTTTATTTAATCTTTTATTTTTATTTTTATCAACCTTTATTTGTTTTTCATTCTATCACAACTTCTACATTTTCTTTAATTTTTGTTTTTTAAATATTTATTTTATTTTATTCTACTTCCGCAATTTTTATTTTTTTGTGCTCTTTTCTTCGATTTCTTCCATTCAAGTTACATCTTATGAGCAAGAGTTGACATATCACATTATAAATGCAAGACTTATGACTTTCAAACAACAAGCTACATTTCATGGACAAGAGTTGACACTACCACATTGTAGAGGCAAGACTTATGACTTTCAAACAACAAGTTATATTTCATGGGCAAGAGTTGAGACTACCACATTGTATTTTGATTTATGAGATATTTTATAACTCTTACCTTAGAGGCAAGACTTAGGTCAAGAACTTCCAAACAAAAAATTATACCCCATGGACAAAAGTTGAGTCTACCACGTTATATTTTCATTTATGAGACGTTCTACAACTATTTCCTTAGAGGCAAGGCTTAGCTCAAGGACTTTCAGTCAACAAATTATGCCCCACGAGCAAGAGTTGACTATACCGTGTTGTGTTCTCATTTATCAGATGTTCTACAACTATTGCCTTAGAGGCAAGACTTAGTTTAAGGACTTTCAAACTACAAATTATGCCCCACGGCAAGAGTTGACTCTACTACGTTATGTTTTCATTTATGAGATGTTCTACAACTATTATCTTAGAGGCAAGAGTTAGCTCAAAGACTTTTAAACTACAAATTATGCCCCACGGACAAGAGTTGATACTATCACGTTATGTCTTTATTTATGAGATGTTCTATAACTTTTGTCTTAGAGGCAAGACTTAGCTCAGTAACTTTTCAATAATAAATTATGCCCCACGGGCAAGAATTGACACTACCATGTTATGTCTTTATTTATGAGATATTTTGCAACTCTCGCCTTAGAGGCATGACTTATCCCAAGAATTTTCAAAGAAGTTACATATATTGGGCAAGAGTCAATACTAACACATTGTATTTTTAACTTATGACATGCTCTATAACTCTTGTCTTAGAGATAAGACTTAGCCTAAGGACCATCAAACATTAAGTTATGCCCCACGGGAAAGAGTTGACATCACCACATTGTATATTGATTTATGAGATATTTTATAACTCTTCCCTTAGAGGCAAGACTTAGACCAAAGACTTTCAAGTAACAAGTTGTGTCCCATGGGCAAGAGTTGACATTACCACATCGTGTTTTGATTTATGAGATATTCTATAACTCTTGCGTTAGAGGCAAGACTCAACCCAAAGACTTTCAAATAACAAGTTATGTCCCATGGGTAAGAGTTGACACTATCACTTTATGTTTTGATTTATAAGATGTTCTATAACTCTTTTCTTAGAGACAAGACTTAGCCCAAGGACTTTTAAACAACAAGTTAGCTCCAAGGACAAGTTTTGACACTACTACATTGTGTCTTGATTTATGAGATATTTTATAAATTAGGGACTTTTAAACATCAAGTTATGCCCCATGGATAAGAGTTGACACTACCACATTATGTCTTGATTTGTGAGATGCTCTATAACTCTTGCATTAAAGGCTCGAAATAGTCCAAGGACTTTCAAACAATAAGTTACGCCCCATGGGCTAGTGTTGATACTACCACATCGTGTCTTGATTTATGAGATATTCTATAACTCTTGCCTTAGAGGCAAGACTTATCCGATAAGTTATGCCCTATGGACAAGAGTTGACACTATCATATTGTGTCTTGATTTATGTGATGCTCTATTAGTCTTGCCTTTAAGACAAAAACTTACCACAAGAACCTCCTAAAATAACAAGTTACTCCTCCTAATGAACAAGTGTTGACACTACCACATTATTTTTTAATTTATGAGATGTTTTATAACTCTTGTTTTAGAAGCAAAACTTAACTCAAGGATTTTTAAACAACAAGTTATTCTCCACAAGCAAGACTTGACACTACCACATTGTGCCTTGATTTATGAGTTGTTCTATAATTTTTGTCTTAGAGGCAAAAAATTATCTCAAAGAACTTTCTAACAACAAGTCATGCCCTTAAATTTGTTTTGATGTCAAAAAAAGAAGACCCCTTTGCGGATTATCCAATTTTTTATTTATATAATAGCAGTTGAGAAAAAGAAAAAAATGATCAAATAAAATAGAGAAGTGAAAAAAAGAGATTGAGAAAAAATGCTTTAAGAAAAAAGTGAAGAATTAAAAAATTGAAAAAAATAAAAATGAGAGGAAAAAATAAAAATAAAGTTTGAGAAAAATGAGCGGAAAAAAGAGAAATGCTAAAAACCAAAAATAAAAGAAAAATAAAGGTTGAGACAAATGAATTAAAAGAAGAAGAAATAGATAATGTTTGAGAAAAAATAAAAAAAAAAAAAAGGTTGAGACAAATGAATGAAAACATGAAAATAAAATTAAAGGAAATAATAAAAAAAAGTGAAAAGAATTAAAATAAAAATGAAATTTCAGAAAAAATGAGTATGAAAAGTTTAAAAATATTTGAGGTGTAAAGGGTAAAATTGTACTTGTACTATACTAATAAAAGGAAGGAAGACAAGTCTTTAAAGACTTTTCTTATTGGGGTTAAAAATCCAAATTCACCCACTATTGGGGCTATAACATGTAATTTCCTGAATATGTGCTTTATATTTATGATAGGCTTTAAGTCGCCAATAGGAATTTAAACTTGTTTCAAAATTTAACTTAGACCTCTCAACTCAGACTTGTATCTATCAGATCCTTAACCTACCTAAAATTTGATCCGTCTAGGTCATTTTTGCCCACAGACACGTCACATGGTATTCACTCATTGTGGGCGCGTGAATGAATTCCAAATAATAGTGTTTTATTTTTCTAAAAAATTTACTCAATAAATAATAATTTTAAAAACAAAAAAGAAGAAACCCGAAACTCCACCTTTGAAAAGACTTTTTTAAATATAATTTTATATCATCAATTTTTAAAAACTATCAAAATCACCTAATTTCACTAATTTACCTACAAAATACAAATAAATATCAGAGGAGATAATAATGTTGCCTTTGTTGTTGATGTTGCATAAGGAGTCGCAAGAATGAATAGATTAAGGTTTCGTTGTATCCTGAGGAGATTTTGGGAAAGAAGAAAAAATTGAAGTTGTCTTAATTTTTTTGGCCTTTTGTCGATGAAAGTAGGAAAAAATGGGTAATGACGCATTTAACTTCGATTGTTGGATGAAATTGATAGGATGCTTTTGTAAAAATAAAAGAAATGGAGTCATTTGTAACAATAAATAAAGTTGAAATTGAAGTTAGAAAAAGTGAAAACAAGTAAAACTTTTTTTCATTTTTTGAAAAACAGTTTTGAATTGGATTTTTTCACTAAAGTGAAATAATTTTCCTAAAAAAATAATAGAATCTTAGGGCAAAACAGGTAGTAAGTAAGTGTTTGGTCATGAAATAAAAATTTTTGAAGCTGGAATTGAAATTGAAGTTTTGAGTTGTGTTTGATCATGAATATAAATTGAAGTTTTTATATTGTTTGTGAGAGAAGTACTTTTTTAAAATACACTATCAAATTGTATTTGAAATTCTTATGACCAAACACTATAATAATCACTAAAGTGAAATTATTTTTCAAAAAAAAAAGAGTAGAAATTCTTATGATCAAAAATCCTATGTAACGTGAAAAGTTTGAAGTTGAAAAATTATTGAAAAATGAAAGGACGTTTTAAAAAAAAAAAACAGACTGAAAAGAACAAAGTATTACTATTTATAAATATATTGAATAGATTATTTTAATTTTATTGTTATATAATATAATATGGTGGTAAATATATCACAAAATATAATAAATTATAATTAAAAAATAAAATAAATAAATACAATTCAGACTGAGGGGCATACAAAAGGAAAATGATAAATTTAAATATAACATTAAGGGTGTGACCCAGTGATTCAATAAAGAAGGTGCTCTTAAATATCACATTAAGGGTGTGACCTGGTGATTCAATGAAGAAGGTTGAGCACCATAAGGTCCGGCATTCAATTACCAATAGAGACAAATACTAGGTGACTTCTTCTCATCTATTCTAACTTTAATGGATAGAGTTGTCTTGGTATGTATTAATTGTGGGAGGTGGCAGATATACCATGAAAACAGTCAAAATACTCGCAAGTTGATCCAAACACCACATACAACAACAACAACAACAACAACAAACCCAGTGTATTCCCACCTGGTGGGGTCTGGGGGGGTAAGATGTACGTAGTCCATACCTCTACCTCTAAATTTATTATTTTTTTTTTGGAATGCATGTGGACCCAAACACCACATGCATTCCAAAAAAATAATAAATTTAAGGAAAAAGGACATGGACTAGCCATTATCAAAACTAACTGCTCATGTTTGGGCCATTGACAGTACATGATCAGTCGGCTCAAGTAATTTCAACTAATGATCATTCTAAGCAATTTCTCCCTTCAGTCACTCAAGTCTCATTCAATATGAAGGTCCTTTCTCTTCTTGGGCCATTTTGGCCTACAGGTAGTTTATTTTTTGGATAAATTACACAAATCCCATGCTTAAGAGACTATATTACCTAATATCCCTTACTTTTTAAAATTTACATAAAATTTCATTTTTCAACTTTACTCTTGATACATATCAAGAAAACCCCACATCCTATTTTAACTCCATTAACTCATTCAAGATTTCCTTCCTTAAAATATCTTCCTAATTATCAATAATGAAATCATCTTCCTTCTTGATTTTTTCTCTTTCAGTAATGCTTAAATCATCTTCCTTCCTGGTTTTTTTCTCCTCCATTAATGCATGCAACTTTTTTTCCTCTCTTAAAATCTCTCCCATTTTTTTAAAAAAATCAATTGAAATATATATAAATTTATTTAGTTATTCATACATGTTTATTTTTTTAATGGTGATTCATATGAATGATAAATATGATATCATTATATGGGTATTATGGTGATTCATACAATAGATACATTTTGTATGATTTTAACGGGTGATACATATTGTCTTATGATGATTCATATAGTAGATACAATTATTTGGCGATTCATATGATATTAATGGGTGATATATATGATATTATGATGATTTATATGGTAGATACAATTATTTATTTCAATTATTGGGTGATTCATATATATGGTACTATGGTGTTTCATATTATAGATACAATTATTTATTTCAATTATTGGGTGATTCATACGATATTAATGGGTGATATATATGATATTATGGTGATTCATATGGTAGATACAATTATTTATTTCAATTATTAGGTGATTCATACGATATTAATGGGTGATATATATGATATTATGGTGATTCATATGGTAGATACAATTATTTATTTCAATTATTGGGTGATTCATATATTATTAATGAAAGGTAATGATGTAGTCAGTGCAGGAAACAAAAGTAATAATATTTTTTTAAAAAAGACTAAAAGCAAAATTGAAACATAATTAAAATTAAATCTAAAAAAAATCAAACTAAAATTAAAGACAAAAAAATATATATCTTTCAAAATTAAAGATGAAAAAGAGAGACATAATTAAAACACCTAAATTAAATCTAAAACAAAGAGAGGAAAATTAGATATCTTTCCTTAAATAAAAGAATACAAAGAATAAAAGAGAATCTATTATTTCATTAAATAAATATCTAGTTAGTTTCAAATGTATCACTTTTTTATATGTATCACCATATAATATATAACTTTATTTGAGCTCCTTGAACCTAGCTCTTGGGATCTCCAGTCTGCTTGGTAGAGCAATATATGTATGGCACAATAAAACCTACCTATTGACTGAGAGAAAAAAGTGCAATAACTTTTTTCACAAATTTTTGTACTTTTGTCCAGCCGTGCAGTTGACTGTAATAGTGAAGTGTAAGTCCAACCAGGTCCTTAAGTAGTTGCAGCTTTATCATTACACATTCTTCAGGAACCAGATCCCAATATGTAACTTTTCAATCATCAAAACTAAGGACTTAATAATTTTTCCTTTTTTGATGATGAGAAACCCATGCACATCTTCAAGCATCGTCAAGCATCCACAATATACACAACACTATCAACAACACATGCCTTTAGTAATCATCACTAAGGATCTACACAACACTCTTAGTAGTACATGCCTTCAGGCATTCATCACCAAGGATCTACACTTGTTCCCTTGTCACTGATACCACTGGCATCCTTCACCTATTTTCCTTGTCTATGAGCACCTAAACCCCCCCTAAGTATGAGAACCCTATCTTCATTCACCACCCAGTCCTTTTATTTGAACACCACTTATACACTATCATACATATCATAAAAACAACACTATTGCACCATATCTTCCCTCTTTTGGTATCATCAAAGTATTAAACAGTAAATCAAGCATAGATAAGCATACATACTAATTTATGGACATTGAGGCTACACTTACATGAACAAGAAAGATTAGACAAGATAAGACAAGTGATAGATAAAAATAATTCATTCATTTATCAAGCCAGATAGTATCAATAACTATTCAAAGTAGTGGCCATAAAAACATAACAATAGTTGTGCCAGTTACACTCAGAGTCAATTTTTTTTAAGAAAATAGATTTTAATAGGGCTTAAGATGATGACTGAGATGGAAAAGGGGTAGGAACCTAGGAAAGACCTATAAAGAAGGACCAGGAGCTTCAGATAGCTGTTTGAAGAGTATGGTCATCCTCTCTCTTTAAGCAGCATTAGCTTTCAAATTCTAATAAGTCAGACTTTTATTCTTTTCAGTTAAGGCCTCAATTCTTGCTTCTAGTTTCTTCACCCTTTTCTCTAGGGAATCATTTTCAGCATTTAAATTTCCAACTGAATCGGTTCCCTCTTCACTTGTTTTCACAGATGCTGCCTTTGGTGCAATAATATCTGTATCTTTATATTCCATTAGGGCATTCATAGAATCAAGCTCTTTCCTCAGACGATTTTATATGTAATACTCTATATTTTTCCTAGTTTAATTTAGCATTGGCTTCAAGAGAGAATAACTTTTCATATATATTGAATATTCTAGATTTAGACCCTCCAACATGAAAAAAATTGAGTTAGCTTTCCAACAATATAAGATTCACCTAAATTTGATAATCGAGTAAGAAGTTACGGCCATTTTAAGTTCCCTTCGTAAAACACCGTGATTTTGGTCCGTAGTGCATCGCGGAGAAGTGTAAAATAACAATTGTCAATTCCATCTAGACTCCACAATCATGGCGTATTATGGAGGAACCCTATTTCACATTTTTCAATTTTTAGTGAGCCTATGTGATACTAGCGTGTCGCGCCAGTGGCCACAATGGCAATCCAAAGAGGCACCACGATTGTAGCACATCACGATGAAAGTCCAGTTTCTACTTGTCCTTTTTTGGTGAGCCACTGTGATAGTGGCGCATCGCGGTGGCCTAGTAAATTGAGATTTTTGGTTGTTTTCCAGTTCCAATTTAAAGTTTAATAGGGGAATTTTGCTCAATCCCCAAGGCCCCAATTTGTGTAAAACACATCATTAAGCACATTCCAAAGAACTTTATGCCTTTTTCATAAATTTTCTCTCCAAATAAAACCCTAGATCATCAAAGCTTCCTCCCCAAGAAATTCAATTCCCTCATTAATTCTCCAAGGTAATTCAAGATTAAGAATTTCCAACTCAAGAACTCTAAGAATTCAACTTTAAAAGCATCAATGGGGATCCAAGATTCAAGCCTAAGCATCTAGTTCATCAATTGAGGTATGTGGGGGTTTTCAACAAGGATAATCATTTCACCTTTGTGCCTAATACTTATTTTAAGTACAAATTTGCTGAATTTTATGTAGTTTCCCATGAAATTAAAGTTAGGATTTATACCCAGTATTTCTATTTATAAAATTATGAGGTTTCCAGTGATTTAAGAGTTGAGTTGCATATTTATGCTTATATTTTCAGGCATATTGCAAAAGTTTTTAGATTTTAAGTTGATTTATAAATGTTTACATTACTAAGCATGAATATTATGATGTTTTAACATGAGTTTGATGCATGAGTTATTAGTCCCTAATTAAAGATTGATTATTTCAAGATTGATTATGCTATGAGCACTTTATGACTAGATTTTCTTTTAGATTATTGATAAAGATTTGACCTTTTGGTCTCAGAATAGATATGAATCCACTTTACAGATTTAGATTACAGATTTAGCCTTATAGATGTACAGTGAGTTTTCATTGTTAACCACTATACTGTTTTATAAGTTGATTTCCATCAAAATGAGCATACAAATTTAATGAGAGTAGAATTTAGCACTGAGATGGGTACGTTACTACGGTTTCATACCTAGAACTACGTGCTAGTGTAGGAATTAGATTGTTCCCACTTCTACGCTAATGATAGATATGTGATCACTTAGATAGGTTATACTCCCTGGCAAGAGTATGAATCCTCTCCCTAATGTGAGGATTTTTCCTTAGGGAGATAAGAATATTGGACTCTATGAATGCTCACATGGTTTATGTCGGTTAGAAGAATCTCCTATACAGAATGAGTTTTCAAATTTCTAAACCCTTAAGATAAAGTATTTTCTCTAATAGAAAAGAATAACAGAAAAAATTTTAGAAAACTATGTGTAAAGTCACAAATTTATTCAGACTATGCTTCCCAGAAAGACTTTAGCTACAGTTTTCAACTTTCATATTTTAGATTTAAAAGTGAGTCCTTTCTACACTTAGACATTGTGATTTAAAAATATAATATAAGTACAACTTTTAGAACTAAATTTTATCGCTCACGAGATTTATAAAGTGTGTTTTAGTCCTTATTGATACGTATTTCAGTATTTCAGATATTCCAGCTTATGCGAGTCATTTACATTTAGCATGCATTATCTAATAAATGATGATTATAAGATGATGTTTTACTTATTCATTCACCCCATATGCTCAGTACATTTCCAAAGTACTGATCCATATATACATTTTTGTGCTACATTATCTCGTAATGTAGGTTCAGGTACTCAGTCTCAATGGTGTGAGTGATTTTTGAGCATCTCATCAGCATCTCTAAAGTTGGTGACTCCTGATAGTTCAGGGACTTAGCTATTCAAATTTTCAATTTATGAGTAGATGATTTAGTAGTTATTTCATACAGTTTGAGTTAGCTGGGGCCTATCCTAATGATTCTTTAGGTTCAGTCAGTAGAGGCTTGTCAGACTACTGATTCAGTTTTAGTTTTTAGTTGAAGTATTCAGATTTTTAGTATTTGCTTTATCAGACTGGTGATATTAGTATTTTCAGAAAAACTTAGATAATTCAGACAGTTTTCTACATTTATTATGATTTTACATTCATATTCCCCTATTTTAAGATTTAGATTTAGTAGAAGGCAACCAGGGTTAGCTCAGGACTACTTGTAGTTTAAAGCACCATGTGGCATCCCCGAAAGCAAATTTTGGGGAGTTATAAAATTGGTATTATATCCTAAGGTTTAGAGAGTCCTAGGGAGACAAACAAGCCACGTTACATATAGTCTTGATCATCGGTGTAAAGTGCTCCACTTCTATGAGCAATAGGTTGAAGCATTTTAGGAAATCATCTCTTCTCTCATGATCTATCGTGCATTAAGTGTCTCTAAATACTTCTAAATCATGCTTTCACATGACAAAAAATGCCTCCTCATCGAGCTAACACACGCAGAAATGATAACCAGCCACCTCAGCTCATAGATCCTTTGAATGAGAATATGTCACATGTAGAGTTGTTGGTTGCTTTTTATGCACTAGCCCAAGCTATGATAGCTAATGTTTAGGGAAACCGTGAGGCTACAGTCCTAATTCCGCAAGATGGGGACTTAGCTGCAACCAGAATTTGAGATTTTATGAGAATGAATCCATCAAAATTCTTTGGGTCAAAGGAAAGTGAGGACCCATAATTTTATCTAGATGATGTGAAGAAGATCACCTAAATTATGCTTGTTTCTAAAGAGGAGAGTGTAGAATTGGCATCCTATAGGTTGAAGGATGTTGCATATGATTGGGTAGTAATGTGAAAGAAAAGTAGAGGGGAGAATGCAGCTCGCATGACTTGGTAGATGCTTTAGAAAGCGTTCTTAGACAAGTTCTTTCCACATGAGATTATGGAATCAAAGATAGAAGAGTTCATGAACCTGAGGCATGGGTCAATGACGGTGAAGGAGTATTTACCCAACTTTAACTAGTTGTCTAAGTATGCCTCTAATTAGATGGTTGACCCTAGGTCAAGCATGAGTAGGTTTATGATCGGTGTGTCTGGGTTGATATTTAAGGAGTGTAGGACTGCTATACTCATTGGAGACATGGATCTTGCTAAATTGATGATACATGCTCAGCAGATTAAGGTAGAAAAGTTAAAGAAAAGAGAGAGAATAAATCAGATGTCTAGAACAGGATAGTTTAAGTATGACCAGGCTAGATCTCAAGGAGAAAATTGTTTGAAAATTTAGAATTATTCATCTATGCCTGCACTTTCTTCAGCAAATATGTCATGACCTGGCCCGGGGCCCTATCCGCAATGGGCATCCCGAACCACATAGGACGAGATACCCCTACCACTCCCCAACCCACTAGTGATATTGTCCGCTCTAGGCCCAGGCCCGCATGGCTTTAAAATATGTCACTAGGGAGTAAGGCTTTCTCACTTATATACCCAGCATCTTTTCTGTGATTTTGCTGATGTGGGACTCCTTCCTAAGTTGGGGTGTCACATACACCCCCTCTTACAAATTCAGCGTCCTTGCTGAGGTTTGCCCCCACCGAATAGGATTTACCTACACTCAGGACTGAGGTTTTCCCCACCTTATCGGGATTCGTCTACACTCAGTTTGAACTCTAGCCCACATCAACAAGGATGACACAGGAGTAGCTTTGATACCATTCTATCATGACCCGACCCAAGGCCCTGGCCACAATGGACATCCCGAACCACACAGGCCTGAGATACCCCTGCCACTCCCCAACCCACTAGTGATATTATCCGCTCTGGGCCTAGGCCTGCATAGCTTTAAAACACATCACTAGGGAGTAAGGCTTTCTCACTTATATACCTAGCATCCCTTTTGTGCTTTTGCTAATGTGGGACTCCTTCCTAAGTTAGGGTGTCACACAATGCTCCCATATCAGGAATAGATAGGAGCAATGGGGTAAGTCTTCTATGTCCAGATCTCATAATAGTATGAGTGGGAAGCCCACTTATCTTCCATGTGATAAGTGTGGTAAGAACTATATTGGTGAATATTTGTGGGGTTAGAAAGGTTATTATGGTTATGGCCAGATGGGTCACAGAATCAAATAGTGCCCACATGCTAGATAGGAAAATAGAGATGTCTGTCCCCCGACTCAGAATACTAGTACACCAGCTCCTCTAGGTCTCCTAACATTTCCTCAGGGTGCTTTATCTAGTATCGGTAGCGGTTAGCACCAGAATCAGTTCTATGCTTTGCCAGCCTATTAGGAGAAGGAGTGTTCCCCAGATGTTGTTACTGGTATGCTTCATGTCTTTCATCTTGATGTTTATGTGTTGTTAGACCCTGGGTCAAGTTTCTCTTATATGACCCCATTAGTTGTAGTACATTTTGAGATAAGTTTTAAAAAAATCCCTGAGCCTTTTTTCGTTTCTACCCTAATGGGTGAGTCAATCGTTGCTAAACAAATCTACAAGAAGCGTTCTATGACTGTCCTTCATAAGGTCATGTTAGTAGACCTAATAAAGTCAGACATAGTTGATTTTGATCTTATTCTTGGTATGGATTGGCTTCATTCCTATTATGAATCTATAGATTGTCTCACTCGTATGGTAAAGTTTCAGTTCCCAAATGAGTCAGTGTTTGAGTGGTCAGGTGATTCAGTGTCTCCCAAGAGTCATTTCATATTTTATCTTAAGGCCAGAAAGTTGATATCCAAAGGTTGTATTTACCATCTAGTTTGAGTCAAAGACACAAAGTCTAAGACTCCAACAATTCAGTCAGTCCGAGTGGTCAATGAGTTTCTTGAAGTTTTTTCAGAAGATCTCCTAGGGGTACCACCCGATAGAGAGATAGAATTCGGTACTGACCTTCTTCCAGATACTCAACCCATATCCATTCCTCCTTATTGTATGGATCCAGCCGAACTTAAAGAGTTAAAGGAGTAGCTTAAAGATCTTTTAGATAAAGGTTTCATAAGGCCCAATGTTTCTCTATGGGGTGCTCCTATCCTATTTGTGCAAAAGAAAGATGGTTCCTTGCGTATGTGTATTAACTATCATCACCTGAATAAAGTTACAGTAAAGAACAAATATCCTCTTCCTATAATTGATGACTTATTTGACTAACTCCAAGGTGCAAGTTATTTATCAATGATAGACCTTAGATATGGATATCATCATCTTAAATTAAAGGAATGTGATATTCCAAAGATAGCTTTTAGAACCGTTATGGTCATTTTGAGTTTCTAGTCATGTCTTTTGGGATAACCAATGCCCCAACAGTCTTCATGGAGTTGATGAATAGAGTCTTCAGCATGATTCAATTTGGGTTATTATAGACAGATTGGCTAAGTTAGTGTATTTGTTGCCAGTTCATATGTCTTACACAACTGAAGATTATGCTAAACTGTACATAAGAGAGTTAGTAAGATTTCATGAAGTTCTCTTATCTATCATTTCAGATAGGGGTACTCAGTTCACTTCCCAATTTTGGAGATCCTTTTAGAAGGGTCTTCGTACCCAAGTCCATCTTAGTTCAGCTTTCCACCCTTAGACAGATGGTCAAGTAGAGAGGACCATCCAAACTCTAGAAGATATATTGCGAGCATGTGCTCTTGATTTCAAAGGTAGTTGGGATGAACATTTGCCATTTATTGAGTTCTCTTATAATAACAATTACCAAAATATCATACAAACGGCCCAGTTTGAGGTTCTTTATGGAAGGAGATGTAGATTACTGATAGGTTGGTTTGAAGTGGGTGAGGCCGCTTTGCTTAGTTCGAACACAGTGTTTGAAGCTATGGAAAAGGTTTAGTTGATTGTAGAAAGATTAAAAACAACCCAGAGTCATCAAAAATCATATTCAGATGTGAGAAGAAAGGACCTTGAGTTTGAGGTCGGTGATCTAGTGTATCTAAAGTTTTCACCCATGAAAGGGGTGAAGAGATTTGGCAAAAAGGGGAAGGTTGGTCTTCAGTATGTTGGCCCTTACAAAATTGTGAGTTGTATTGGTAAAGTAGCTTATGAGCTTGAGTTGCCCGTGGACTTGTCAGCCGTTCATCTTATATTCCATATCTCTATGCTTAAGAAGTGCACCAACGACTCCACTGTTGTAGTTCCTTTAGAAAGCTAAGATATTTAGAATAACCTTTCTTATGAAGAAGTTCCAGTCGAGATTCTTGATCACCAGATTCGTAGACTAAGGAACAATGAAGTTCTCTTGCTCAAAGTTCGGAGGCAAAATCAATCCGTTGAGGGTGCTACTTGGGAAGCAGAAGCAAACATGTGTACCAAGTATCCTCATCTGTTCTCCACGAACTCAAATTCAACTGAAGGTAATAGTTTTTCTTCATTCAGTTCTTTCCTAGTCTCAGCATCGGCTATGTAATTATTTTCATGAGAATTCATGCACATACAGATTAAGTCAGTAGACAAGTATAATTTAGATTTAGTTGTGGAAATTGTTTCAGTTATTCATGCTATCATATAGACTTAGATTCCTCAATTTCCTTAGTGGAACTAGACACATTCCAGGATGAATATTTCCAAGGGGGAGATACTATAACACCCTATATTTTTCCTAGTTTAATTTGGCGTTGAGAATGTTAAGAGTTGGCTTTAAGAGAGAATAACTTTTCATACATATTGAATGTTCTAGATTTAGACCCTCCAATGTGAAAGGAATTGAATTAGCATTCCAAAGATATAAGATTTACCTAAATTCAATAATCGAGTAAGAAGTTATGGACATTTTAAGTTTCAGTCATAAAATACCCTGATTTGGGCCCGTAGCGCATCGCGGAGAAGTGTAAAATCACAATTGTCAAATTCCAGCGAGACTCCGTGATCATGGTGCATCGCAGAGGAACCCCATTTCATATTTGGCAATTTTTAGTGATCCTATGCGATACTAGCGCATCGCTCCAGTGGCCACAATGGCAATTCCCACTCATCCTTTTCCAGTGAGCCCCCGCGATAGTGGTGCATCGCGGTGGCCTAGTAAATCAGGATTTTTGGTGGTTTTCAAGTTCTGATTTAAAGTTTAATAGGGGTATTTTGGTAAATCCCCAAGGCCCCAATTCGTGTGAACACATCACTAAGCACATTCCAAAGCACTTTATGCTTATTTCATCAATTTTCTCTCAAAACAAAACCCTAGATCACTAAATCTTCCTCCCCAAGAAATCCAATTCCTCCATTAATTCTCCAAGGTAATTCAAGATTATGGATTTTCAACTCAAGAACTCCAAGAATTCAACTTTAAAAGCATCAATAGGGATCCAAGATTCAAGCCTTAGCATCTAGTTCATCAATTGAGGTATGTAGGGTTTTTCAACAAGGATAATCCTATCATCCTTGTGCCCAAAACTTATTTTAAGTACAAATTTGCTGAAATTTTATGTGATTTTCCATGAAATTGAAGTTAGGGTTTATACCCAATATTGCCATTTATAAAACTATGAGATTTCCAGTGATTTAAGAGTTGAGGCTCATGTTTATTCTTATATTTTTATGTATATTGCAGAAGTTTTCAGATTTTAAGTTGATTATAAATGTTTACATTACTAAGCATGGATATTATGATATTTTAACATGAGTTTGATGAATGGGTCATTAAGCCCTAATTAACGATATACTAATTAAATATTGATTGTGCTATGAGCACTTTATGACTAGATTATTTTCAGATTATTGATAAAGATTTAACCTTTTAGTCTTAGATAGATATGAAATCCACTTTAAAGATTCATATTATAGATTTAGCCTTACAGATGTACAGTGGGTTTTCATTGTAAACCACTATACTATTTTAAAAGTAGATTTTCATTAGAATGAGCATACATATTTAATGGGAGTAGTACTTAGCACCGAGATAGGTACGTTACGGTTTCATACCTAGAACTACATGCCAATGTAGGATTAGATTATTCCCTCTTCTACTTGGATGATAGATATGTGATCACTTAGATAGGTTATACTCCCTGGCAAGAGTATGATTCCTCTCCCTAAAGTGAGGATTCCTCCTAGGGGGACAAGAACATTGGACTCTATGAATGTTGACATGGTTTATATAAATTAGAAAAATCTCCCATACAGAATGAGTTTTTAGATTTCTAAAACGTTACGATAAAGTACTTTCTCAAATAGTAAAGAATAGCAGAAAAGATTTTAGAAAACTATGTGTAAAGGCTCACGAATTTATTCAGATTATGCTTTACAAAAAGACTTTAGCTACAGTTTTCAGCGTTCAGATTTCAGATTTAAGAGTGTGTCCTTTCTACACTTAGATAGTATGATTTAAAGAGAGAATACAAGTACAACATTTAGAACTAAATGTTATGGCTCACGAGATTTATAAAGTGTGTTTTACTCCTTATTGCTACTTATTTCAGTATTTTAGATATTCCAGCTTATGTGAGTCATTTACATTTAGCATGCATTGTTTTATTAATGATGATTATGAGATGATATTTTACTTATGTATTCACCCCCATATGTTCAGTATGTTCCCAAAGTACTGATCTATATATACGTCTGTGTGCTACATTGTCTCATAATGTAGGTACAAGTACTCAGTCTCAGTGGTGTGAGTGATTTTTTAGCATCTCATCTACATCTCTGCAATTGGTGAGTCCTCATATTTTGAGGAAATAGCTATTCAAATTTTTTGTTTTTTATAGATGATTCAGTATTTATTTCAGATAGTTTGAGTCAGCAGGGGTCTGTCCCAGTGACTCTCTAGATTCAGTCAGTAGAAGCTCTTTAGACTACTAGATTCAGTGTTAGTTTTTAGTTGTAGTATTTAGTTTTATAGTATTTTCTTTATCAGACTGATGAGATTAGTATTTTCAGAAATACTCAGACAATTCAGACAGTTTTCTGCATTTATTATGATTTTACATTCATATTCCCCTATTTTGAGATTTAAATTTAGTAGAAGGCACCCTGGATTAGCTCAGGACTACTTGTAATTTGGAGCACCATGTGGCATCCCGGGAATTAGATTTTGGGGAGTTATATTAAACATTAACCAACTAAAAAATAATGGACTTAGATTGTTCACCTTCTCTTCTTGGGGCACAGTCATTGTTTTCTAAGGTAGTAATGTTGAACATTTGTTTGATAGATCCATCCTTGCCCTTTCAACACATAATATTAAGGTATGCAAAGACTTTGTTTAGCCATAAGCCATAGGCCAAACCATGTTTTCCATCCTTGGCTATCATTACAGTGTGCATATGTTCAATTACAATTGCAAAAAAATTAGCCTTCTTATACTTAGACAACCATAAGGAATAGGTTAAGCCTTGTCATCATGGTATTTTTTTAAATCTGGGAAAAGGTGATTTGTTCACATCTTGAACAACATTTGCTATTCATAAGGAACAGTTTACCACATATCTTCAAAAATTTCACCTCTTAGGGACCTGGTCCCTTCTATTGGCACTCTAATAATTTCAGATGTCACTTTTTCATCTATAACAATATTTATCTAATTGAATCAAGAGTTTAAATATGTACCATCTTTAAAAAAATCCAAATTATAGTAACATTCAAACTTCCTCTTCATGTAGAGGAGGAAATAGTCCTTTAAAAAATATTTCCAATGCTGGAACTTCACCTACTCAATTAATTCCTGCATACCTAGCATTCTAGCAACAACTGGATCAATTAACCTTCCACATAAAACCTCTTGAGTCTTAAGGATCTTTTGTCTTACCTTTCTGGACAATCCTTTCTCTTTTTTAGTAAATGTAGAAATCTTTTTTTGAGGGACCAGTTTCCTTAGAAGAAGCCCCAAGGGTTCCTGAGGTCTTAGCAGACTTAGATCAGGGACCCAATCTCTTAAAACTATTCATCTTAGATCTTTTTCTCTTTCCAGTGACTTTGGCCACTAGGTTCTTCACCATCACTCCCTTAGGTTTTCCTATCTTGGGAAAAACAACACATTTTTGTTTCATCTTGTCTCTGGAATCAGTCACTTCCCTTTTAATATCAAAATCAACCAACACATATCATAGTCACTCATGCTCCCCAATAGTCTCTCAAAGTCACTGTTATCAAATATACTCTCAGTATCCTCAACTGACACCACCTTTTTAGCAACAAGATTAATCACATCTATTCCCTTTTTATTGGGCTTTCTTTTTTTCTTAGTACTATCCTTGCTTTTTTCTAAGGCCTCCTTCATCAGTTTTTGGAATTTGAACTGATCCGTAGTGGTTTGACTATTCCCGATGAAGCCTTGGTCAAAGAGAAATATGCTTTCCTAGATAACTTCCAAGACAAAGGTCTGTTGTCCCCACTATCAAAATCATCTTTTACATCCTTATCACCACCAGACATATCTAAAATAAAGGTAGCACCCTATTATCATAATCAATATTCTTAGGAGGACATTTTGCCTCCTAGTGAATAGTATAGTGTCTCACCTAGGAGGTTTTGCACTTAGAGTAGTGAGCCTCTACACGCATATCTCCTTACTCATGGCCTGAATATTGGATGAGGTTTTCTTGATAGTTAGCAAGACCCCAACAAATAAGTTTTCATCTATAGATGCACTCTAAAATTGTTGGGTGACTTAGACTTGTTAGAAGATAGAATTTTGAAGAAAACTTTCAAACCTTGATAAAAAAAAACTAGTTGGTCAGAAATAGGGTCTTTGGATTGGTTAATTCAAGGAGCAATTTCAGAGGCTGGTTCTTTGGAGACATCAACTTTGGGGTCCTTTTCCTTATCAGAGGGAGAGTCAGTTTTAGGGTCAGAAATGGCATCAACAATATCATCCTTTTATGTGAGTGGATAATCATTTGTTTTATTCTTTTCTTGAGAGTTACAATTCCTAGTAATCTTCCAAAGGAAAAGAAGAGTAAACTTTGCAATTCCTAGTAGGTGTTGTAATATAGGTCCCAGGAGATGGCTAGGCATCATATTGCCATCGCCTGCCATCTCTGGAATGGTTAGGTAATGTCCTAGGTGCCACCCACCCTGTGTTAGGCGATGGTCTAGGTGCCGTCCACCTTGATATAGGTAATGGGCAAGGTGCCTCCTAACTGATGGTTAGGCCATGGGCTATCCTAAACTACATGTGCATAGGTTTTATGATTTCTACAAGCCTTAAAGATATATATGCACGTATATGCTATGAGTTTTTGGTAAATTATTTTAAGAGCATGCATTGTGAAACAATTCGATGGAATTATGGAATTGTTATGGGGTTTTCGATAAGTTTGATTTATAAATCTCGTGTTTTTGTGATTTGAATTCAAAAGATTATTTATGAATGTAACTTGTGAAAATTCACTCCTCATGATGAAAATTTATGAATTTTGCATGATATAGATTATGAATTGCTTTGAGAGCATGACTTAAGAGCTCATTTTTGATCATGAGGTTTATATTTAACTAATGTAGGGGTTGGTTTATGAATGATGACAACTTCTTGAGTGTTAAATATTTTCTTAACTATTGTGCATGTGTTGAATAAATGGAGTGGCCACCATGCTTTAATGTCTTGTAAAGACAATGGGTTGTATAAGTTTCCTATGATTTTGATAATAAGAACCCATGTGTGATTTGATAAATCTTTGGTGGTCATTTACATATTTTGAATAAGAAGGGCTATGGAATTAATATGATGTGAATGACTTGCAAGTCTAGGTATGACGATACCCTATTATAATATGCCCTTAATAGAATAATAAAAGAATTGTTTGTAAACATGACATATGTTTTTAAGAGGCTAAAATTGGGCTTAAAGAGAGTTATATGGTTACCCAAAGAAAGTATGAGTTGAAAGACTCTATGCTGGGAAACCGTGATTTCCAACACAGGATTTTGGTTCCCTGCTTTGTGATCTTGTGTACCTTGTATTATGTCATCCCAATTTAGGACTATGGTTAGGAGCCCTGGTTTGTGATCTTATGCCCAACCATGACATGTTGATTTGATCTGGGGATTTTTGCACCCTGTTATGTAATATTGCATGTCCCTCCCCTTACTAATACTCTAATCCTTACAGCAAAACTTGTATTGGGGGCTTGGCCACTGAGTCAAGAAAGGATTCCATATAGCTCATGAAATTGCAGATTATAGGGTGTACTATCTAGCTTAGCAGAACAGTTGTATGAAATACTCTCACATATGTTGTATAAAAACTATGTTATTTTGGACTATTCTATGTACCAGTACCTTGTGTATTGACCTCTATACTTCAGGTTTTGAGACCAGTCCCGTGGTTTCACCAATCAGTAAATTGTTATCAAAGTTCAGAGTTGGTGAGCATCCCTTATTTCGAAAGGCATCTTTTCACATGTGTTGGATTCTCATGATTTTAGTTTATGGTATGACTGGGGGCCTTGTCCCAATTTAGAAAGATTATTGTTTTTAGTTCAATAGAGACTTCAAACATGTGTGAAAGATGGTTTTGGTTTTTTACTGAACTTATGTTCCACATTTATTAAGTTAAAATAATAGAACTACCATATTTCTTGTTTACTTCCGCATTTTGATAATAGATTACTTACGCTTATGATTACATATTTTAGGGGCCTATCATTCCTTCATGCTTTAGGAATGCCTGTCACGGCCAAGGCCTCATCTCGGGTCGTGGCCAACTTTGTATCAGAGTACGGTTTAGGGTCCTAGGTGTCTACGAAGTTGTGTCGAGTAGAGCCTTTTTTATGGGTGTGTAGCATGCCACACTTCTAAGGAGGAAGCTACAAGACATTTCTGGGTTGTTTTTGATTCTTTTATACTAAGATCGTGCCATTGTGTTGTCCATTTGAAAGTTATCCAAATTCCTTCCTTACTCTAATTTTATTAACCCTGTCTCATTTTTTATTCTAAACGATGTGGTCCTTTTAGATTGAACCATCAAAAGTTCTAAAATTGCAGAAGGAATTAAGAGGAGTCCATAAGTTCTTTAAAGTTTATTGATTTAAGCTTATACCTGTAATACCCCATATTCTCCCCAGTTCAATTCTGCTCTGAATAGGTGCAATAGAGACTTAGGACCTGAAATTTTAGCTAAGTGTTGGATACTTGGTCTCATTTTTGGCCTCAAAACATTGATGACTTTATTTTCAACCTTCCCTACCTTAGAATGTAAATTTTTAATTTGTTTTAGGATCGAGAAAGTCCATAGTACCGCTCGTGAGTTTTGGATTTTTTGCAGAAGGTTTGGGGCATGTTTGGATGGCCGAAACATAATGTCAATGCAATATAGATTCATCGTATCAGTGGTTGCGTCAAGGAGGGTAATGCGATGCGTTGTCTATCGGGTCGCAGTGAGCGCCACACTGCTTATCTCGTCAATACCCAATCGTGTGTTGTTAAATAACGGGTCCATAGGGGTATTTGAGTCCTTCACACTCACCCAAATCCTCCCAAAATACATAATTTAAGTTCCAAATAGCATAGATATTTCATTATTCAACTTTTTCCTCTCTAAGAACAAAACCCTAGCTCTAAGAAATCGAGAACAATTCAATTACTCCTTCTCCAAGAAAGTCAATAATCCAAGATTTTGGGTTCAAGAACTTCAAGAAGAAGCTTCAAGAACACCATTAGAGATTCAAAAGTTTAAGCTTTTGCATTCAGTTAATCCAACAAGTTATGTGAGGTTATGAACAAGGATACTTCTTTCATCCTTATGCCTAAAACTAGTTCTTAAAGTTGAATTTACATGAAATTATATTAGTTGCAGTCTAGGGTTCATACCCAATTATCATTATTTGACGATCTTGATGTTACAAGTGATTAAATGTTGAGTCACATCTCTACTTTTGCATGGTTATGTGTGTGACGTGATTTTATATACATTGAGAATTGAATTTTACTATCTTGGCTAGAATTGTTATAGAATTTCAAAATTCTGATTATTGAGCATGACTTTGTGATAATTTGACATTAGTTTGAAACATGAGTTATTAAGACCTAGTTTGAATATTGATATTTCAAGAAGATTGTGCTTTTAGGAACCCTATGATTAGTTTATATTCAGATTTAGAACAAGATTTGATCTTTTGATCCTCAATTAAAATATGGAATCCACTTTATAGTTTTGATTATAGTTTAAAGTAAACAGATGCATAACTAGTTTTCATTGTAAATCCTTATGCTAGTTTTAAAGTGGGTTTTCTACAAAATGAGCATACAAATTAAAGGGAGTAGTATTTAGCACATTGTTGGGTATGTATCCTAGTTTACATTCCCCAGAACTACGAGCCAACATAGGTATAGATTAGATTATTTATATTTATATGGATGCAGATACAGATTATGATCACTCATCTCATGTTATACTCCTTACCAAGAGTAGGACACCTCTCCTCAATGTAAGGTTTTTCCCTTAGGGGAACTAGACATTGGACACTATGACAGATCACATAGTGTATGTAGGTTAGAAGAACCTACCTAATAGAAAAGACTAACAGAAAAGCTTTTAGAAATTAAGTGTAAAGTCTCACAAATTTACTCAGATATTTTCTTACTTAAGACATCAGTTACAAAATTTCAGCTTTTATTTTTCATATGATAAAGGCGAGTCCTTTCTACACTTAGCTTGCATAATTTGAAAATAAATTACAAGTACAAATTTTAGAACTAAGTTCCATGGCTCATGAAATTTATACAATATGCTTTATTATTCATGATTTATGATTTTCAGCTTTCAGTTATTCAAGCAAATATGAGCCATTTGCACTTTGCATGCATTCTTTTATGAGTTAATATGAATTTTGAGATATTTTTTTACTTATGCATTCACCCCCACGTGCTCAGCACATTCCAAAAGTACTGATCCATATATACGTCTATGTGCTACATTGTTTAATAATGTAGATTCAGGTGCTCAGTTCCAGCAGCATGATTGACCGCAAGCATCCTATCTATATCTCGATAGTTGGTGAGTCCTCATTGTTCGGGGACCTAGTTATTCAAATTTCTAGTTTTATAGAGTATTTTGTTAGTTGTTTTCAATCAGTTCAAGTCAGTTGGGGTTCTGTCCCATGGACTCTCTAGTTAGTAGTGTTAGAGGCTTGTCTACTAATTAGATACATTTTACTCTTACAATGTTGGTTGTTCAGATTTCCTAGTTAAGTACTTTCAAACATTATGTTTAATTAATCTCAGTCCAGTTCAGATAGTATTTCTATATTTTAGTGTTCTGAATTCTTATATTTTCCTTACTTGAGTTTTAGACTGAGTGACAGGATTTTAGGGTTAGCTCTGGACAACGTGTAGTTTGGAGCACCATGTGACGTTTTGGGACCCATTTTTTGGGAGTTACAAACTTGGTATTATAGCCTTAGGTTTAAAGAGTTCTAGGGATTCAGACTATACAAGTTACATAAAATCTTGATCATGGGTGTGAAGCGCGTCATATTTATGAGCAAGAGACTATGAAACAACTTAGGAAATCAAATTTTTCTTTCATGATCTATCGTGCTTACAATTGTCTTTATCTTCTTTGACTCATGCTCTTATATCACAAAATATGCCTCCTCGCTGAGATAATGCATCCAGAAACGATAATCAGCCACCCCAGCCTATAAATCCTTTGAATGAGAATGTATCCCATGCTGAATTTCAGGTTGCCTATCAGGTGTTGGCCCAAGCTATGACTGCCAATGTTCAGGGCAACCATTAGGCTGCAGTCCCACTTTTGTAGAATAGTGATTTAGTTGTAGCCAGAATTCATGACTTTATGAGAATGAATTTGCCTAAATTCTTTGGGTCAAAAGTAGGTGTGGACCCATAGCTATACCTTGATAAGGTCAAAAAGATCACCCAGATTATGCATGTTACTAAGGAGGAGAGTGTAGAATTGGTATCTTATAGGTTGAAGGATGTTGCTTATGATTGGGTTGTTATGTGGAAGAATGGTATGGCTGAGAATGCAGGTCTTGAAAGGTGTTTTATGATGCATTTTTAGACAGGTTCTTTCTGCGTGAGTTAAGAGAAACTAAGATAGAGGAGTTCATGAACCCGAGGCAGGGCTCGATGACAGTAAAGGAGTATTTCCTTAAGTTCAACCTATTGTCTAAGTATGCTCCCGACTTGATAGCTGACTCGATAAGTTTGTTACTAGAGTGTCTAGTTTGGTAGTCAAGGAGTGTAGGACTGCTATGCTTATTGGGGATACGAATCTTGATAGACTGATAACTCATGCTTAAAAGATTGAGGCAGATAATTTAAAGGGGAGAAAGGGGGAATAAGAAGGCTAGGACCAGGTAGTTCGACTACGACCAAACAAGGTTTGGAGGTGAAAATCACAATCTCAAGGTCGCCCATCTATGATAGGACCATCTCCAGCCAGTGCTCCCGCACCCAGAACCAGCCAAAAGTAGTGGGGTAGGACTTCTATGTCCATGTTTTAGAATATTATGGGTAGGAGGCCCAGTTAGCTGATTTATTCTAAGTGTGGTAAGAATCATCCTGGTGAGTGTTTGTTGGGACAAAAAGGTTGTTATGGATATGGCAAGCTAATTTATGGGATCAAAGAGTGCCCATATACTAAGCAGAAAAGATGAGATATTCGTCCTCAGACTCAGGCTACTAGTACACCAGCCCCTTTAGGTCGCCCGACCCCTTCTCAAAGCGCATCATCCATACTGGTGGTCGTTAGCGCCAGAATTAGTTCTATGTTTTACCATCCCATCAGAAGTAGGAGAGTTCACCAAATGTTGTTATTGGTATGCTTCGTGTATTTCATCTTGATGTTTATGTATTGTTAGACCCAGGGTCAAATATCTCTTATGTGACTCCGTTAGCTGCGGTGAATTTTGAAGTAGCCCTGACAAGCTTTCTAAGACCTTCTTAATTTCCACCCTAGTTGGAGAGTTTTTTATTACCAAACGAGTCTATAGAAAGTGCCATATCACTGTTATTCACAAGATCATATTAGCAGACTTGATAGAGTTAGACATGGTCAATTTTGACATTATTCTAGGTATAGATTGGCTCCATTTATGCATCTATATATTGTCGCACTCTAGTAGTGAAGTTTCAGTTTCCTGATAAGCCAGCCTTTGAGTTGGAAGGTAATTCAGTGTCTCCCAAGAGTCATTTCATATCCTATCTTAAGGCTAAAAATTTGATATCAAAGGGGTGCATTTACCACTTAGTTCAAATCAAGGACAATAAGTCTGAGACTCCAACGGTTTAGTTAGATCGTGTAGTTAATGAGTTTCCTGAATTCCTTCTCGAACATCTACCAGGGGTACCTTCTAATAGAGAAATAGAATTTAGTATTGACCTTCTTCCTAATACCCAACCATCTCCATTCCTCTTTATCGTATAGCTCAAGCTGAGCTAAAAGAGTTAAAAGAGCAGGTTAAAGACCTCTTAGATAAAGGTTTAATATTTCCCAGTGTTTCTCCATAGGGTGCTCCCGTTCTATTCTTGCGTAAAAAAAATTTCTCAATTGAAATGTGCATCGACTATCGTCAGTTGAATAAAGTCACAATAAAAAACAAATATCCTCTTCCTAGGATTGATGACTTGTTTGACCAACTCAAAGGTGCAAGTTACTTCTCTAAGATAGACCTTAGATCCAGGTATCACCAGCTCAGAGTAAGGGAATATGATATTCCAAAGACAGTTTTCAAAACTCGTTACGGTTATTTTGAATTCCTAGTCATGTCTTTCGGGGTAACAAATGCCCCAAAAACCTTTATGGACTTGATGAACTGAGTATTTAAACAATATTTAGACATGTTTATCATAGTCCTTATTGATGATATCCTTGTTTATTCCTATAGTTAGGATGACCATGTAGATCATCTTAGAATGGTATTGCAAACTCTTAGAGATCATCAGTTGTTTGCCAAATTTAGCAAGTGTGAATTTTGTCTCAGATTAGTAGCTTTTCTCGGTCATATTATTTTTGGTGATGGAATTAGAGTCTATCCCCAAAAGACCAAAGCAGTGAGAAATTGGCCTAGACCCATCTCTTCGTTAGACATCAGGAGTTTCTTGGGTTTAGCTGGCTATTACTGGCATTTTGTTAAGGTTTTTTCATCTATTGTGACCCTCATGTCTAGATTGACCCAAAAGAAAGTTAAGTTTCAATGGTTAGATACCTGTGAGAAGAGTTTTCAGGGGTTGAAAGATCAGATCACTTCAACCCCTGTTTTGGCATTACCGGATGGTCCAGATGGATTCATTGTCTACTCTGATGCCTCTAGAGCTGGTCTAGATTGTGTTTTAATGCAGAGAGGAAAGGTCATATCCTATGCCTCTATAAAGCTTAAGCCCTATGAAAAGAATTATCCTATCCATGATCTTGAGTTAGTTGTTGTTGTATTTGTATTAAAAATCTAGAGGCATTATCTTTATGGGATTCATGTGTAAGACTCTGCAACATTCAAAGCTTAACTCAGTATGTTAAAGCTTGAAAAGAGGTCTTAGACTTAGAATTTTCAGCTAAATGTTTACAGTTAGAATTATTTTAGCCTTTATATGTTGGAAATCTTATTTCATGATCCATACGACCATTAAATATTGATTTTAAAGTTGATTCATGACTAGGAATGTCAGCCGGTATCCTCAAAAAAGTTTTGGATTTTTTAGACCTCGTTTGAATCAAGTTTGGGTGTCAAAACTAGTGGATCAATGCGATCTCGATGCGTCACATCGACTATCGCAAATGTTTTCTCAGCTCTCAGTGTTAATTCCAGTGAGCCGACGTGGACTCGACATGGAATATCGGCTAAATCATCGATCCCATCGACTCAACACGTTGGCTATAGCATCAATCCCATCGACGTAGCACGTCAGCCATAACATTAATCCCATCAACATGGCACGTCAAGCTGCGTGTCACTGGACACATTTTCAATCATAAAAAATACATCTAGAGGGGTATTTGGGTCATTTTCCCATCCCTATTCTACCCCAAAGGCACGAAATTAAGTCATTCCTAGGGAGTAATTCACTCTTTCTCTCAAATTACTCTCAAGAACAAAACCCTAGGATATCAATTTCAATATCAATCCTCAAGAACACTCTATCAATCTTCAAGAATTCAAGCATTAAGGTATGTTAAGTGTTCATCCAAGGTTTTTCTTCCACCGTTGGAGTTCAAGAAACTCTTCTTAAATTTCAAGTTGATTTATTTCAACAAATCCCACGTTGAACTTGGATATATTCATGATTATGGTGTTAATAGTGTTCCAATCCCATGATTTATCGCAAGTATCATGAAAACTAGTTAATTGTGGATTAATTGTGTGGACTTCATGTTGAACTCTTGAATTACAAGTTGAATGTAGTATCCATGACTAAATTACATATTTATTGATATGTGAAATACTTATGCTCCCCAAGTGTTTGTAAAAATGCTAATATGACTTGACTAGTGTAAGCATAACATGCTATTATGTGATCGCACTCATGAACAAGCTCATGAATATCAAGTGTTTGACAAAATGTCTAAATGAATGCATTGTTAGTGAGCAAGTATTGTATGTTACTAAATTCATGCAGTGTTTTACATTTCATGTTATAGAGTCTTGGGGATATTGAATACCCAAAAAATCTAGCTGTTTACTAAAGCTATAGCAATTAGAAAATAGTTTCAATAGTACTCAATAATCAGTCTCAGTTCAGTATTCAGTTTAGAACTCAGTAGACTCAGTCAGAATTCATTCGAGTTCAGTTAGTTATCATGATCAGTAAAAGTTCAATCCAGCCTAGTATAGTCTAGAAATCAGTTTAGCATTTATTTAGTTGGGAGTAGGATTCAACACCGAGCAAACCTAGGGATGAGGGCTCACCCGTTAGATATGACTGAGATCCCTAGAAGCAATTCCTAAGTTCCAAAACTACGTAGCCAATGTAGGTTATGTGATTTTACCCGTTATATAGGACTAACATACTCAGGGATCACTCGCTAGTTAGGACTGATCTCAGGGGTCACCCACTAGACTAGGACTGGCCCCACAACCACTTGTCTTTACTTGTAACATGGTACTGAAACCCTTCTAATTGGAGTTACAGATTGGATGCCAATTCAGCTATCTTATGTGGGGCATGTCGTTTAGATGATTACCTCCTACGGTTTTAGTTTTAGTCTCAGTATAGAACTCAGTTTAGTTCTATAGATTTATGACTGTCAGATACAGTCACCCAGCTCAGTATATAACTCAGCTTAGTTTTATAGAATTAGGACTGTCAAATACAGTTATCCAGTTATCATTAAACTCATATATCAGTAAATTAGTAATCTAGATCTCAGTATCCAGTGTTATCATGACTTTAGTTATAGTTTATATACTCATGCATGTACTCTCATTCAGTTATGTTCATGTTATTCAATCAGTTATTGCTCATGCATTGAACACATGCATATCAGCCTACCTCACTTAGCATACCAGTATATTCAAAGTACTGGCAAATACTTTTCTTTGAACTATGATGTCTTATATCATAGGTTCAGATGCAAAGGTTCCTGAATGTACTTAGCAGCCTAGCCTATCAGTAGTAGACTTATTAGTGAGTCCTTATAGTTTGAGGATAAAGTTATTTTTTTAGTTTATCAGTAGTTCAATAGCCGGAGTTAGTTGGGGGCTTGTCCCATCAACTCTAATTTTAGACAGTTAGAGGCTTTCACACTAGAGTATCTAAGATACATATTTCTGTATTCAATTTTCAGTATTCAGTATTTATTTTTAGTTTTGACCCTTTTGGCAAGTTTCCACTAAATTTCTGCATTATCACAATATTATTACTCAATTATTGCAGCAGGTACCAATTATGGGTTAGCTTGTGGTCCTTTGGGATTATGAGTACCATGTAGCATCTGGGGTATAGACTTGGGGCATTACATCATGTTGATGTGTTCACGGATCATAAGATCTTGTAATATGTATTTATGCAGAGAGAGTTAAATCTCTATCGAAGAAGGTGGTTAGAATTATTGAAAGATTATGATATGAGTGTTTTATATCATCCTAGAAAGGCCAGTATTGTGGAAGAATTAAATTGGAAAGTTCATCGGTTAGATAGATTAGGTTTTTGATTGATTGACTCAGCAGAGGGGAATGTTTGGGTCTAGAGTAGTTTGGAATCTTCTTTAGTTTCTGAGGTGAAGGAGAAACAAGATAAGAACTCCAGTTTGGTTAAGATAAAGGAGTCGGTTGGAGATCAAAAAGTAGAGGTTTTCTCCCAAGGGAAAGATGGTGTGTTGAGATGCCAGAGTAGACTGTGTGTGCCATCATTGACGATTTGCGGTCGCGAATTATGGAAGAAGCACATGGTAGGAATTACTCCATTCACCCAGGGGCCACTAAGATGTATCGCTACTTGTGGGAAGTCTATTGGTGGAAAGGTATAAAGAAAGATATTTTAGAATTTGTGGCCAAGTGTGCTACTTATCAACAGGTTAAGATGGAACACCAAAGACCTGATGGCACCTTGTAGGAGTTTAGTATCCCCACTTGGAAGTGCAAAGAAGTGAACATGAACTTTGTGGAAAAATTACCCCATTCGCAATGGCAACATAATTTGATTTGGGTTATTATAGATAGATTGACTGAATCAATCCATTTCTTACCAATTCACATGTTCTACTCAGCCAAGATTATGCTAAGTTGTATATTAGAGAGTTGGTCAGATTTCACGGAGTTTCTTTGTCTATCATTTTGGATAAGGGTACTCAGTTTACCTTTCACTTTTGGAAGGCCTTTCAGAAGGGTCTTGGTACCTAAGTTTATCTCACTTCAGCTTTTCACCCTCAGATAGATTGTCAGGCAGAGAGGACCATTCAGACCCTAGAGGATATGTTGAGGGCATGTATTATGGACTTCAAGGGAGGTTGGGATGATCATGTGTCGTTGATTGAGTTTGCCTATAATAACAACTACCATTCTATTATTTGGATGGTACCATTTGAGGCTATTTATCAAAAGATATGTAGGTCACCTATCAATTGGTTTGAAGTGGGTGAGGCCACTTTGATTGGGCCAGACGTGGTGTTTGAAGCCATGGAGAAAGTCCAATTGATTTGAGAAATGTTAAAAATAGCTTAGAGTCATCAGAAATCTTATGCAGATGTGAGGAGAAGGGATATTGAGTTTGAAGTTGATGACTTAGTTTATCTGAAAGTTTCACCCATAAAGGGGGTGAAGATATTTGGAAAAAAAAAGAAAAACTTAGTCCTTGATATATTGGGCCTTAAAGAATATTGAGTCGTGTCGGTAAGGTTGCGTATGAACTTAAATTACCTACAAATTTGTCTTCCGTTCACTTGTTTTCTACTTATCCTTATTCAATAAATATATGGGTGATTCAGCTGTTGTAGTCCCTATAAAGAGCACAGATATTCAGTATAGCCTTTCATAGGAAGAACTTTCTATAGAGACTCTTGATTTCTAAATCCGAAGACTAAGAAATAAATAAGTTCCCTTGGTTAAAGTTCTTTGGCGGAATCAGCCCATTGAGGGTGCCACTTGGGAAGCTGAAGCAGACATGCGAACCAAGTACCCTCACCATTTCATCGCAAACTCAGACCCAGCCTGAGGTAACGGTCTTCATTAGTTCAGTTATTTTCCAGTCTTAGTTCCAACTATATGATTATGTTCATGTCATTGCATGAATTCACAAATTAGTTCAGTCATTCATCATGATTTAGATTCAACCATGCTGTTATGTTTTCAGTTATTCCCATCAGTATATTGCTTCAGTTCCTCATAATTCTTAACTTAACTAGCCTCATTCGAGGATTAATGTTCCCAAGGGGGAGATATTGTAATACCCCATATTCTCCCCAGTTCAATTCAGCTCAGAATGGGTGAAGTAGAGAATTAGGACCTGAAATTTTAGCTAAGTGTTGGAGACTTAGTCTCATTTTTTGCTTCAAAACTTTGATGACTTTATTTTCGACCTTCTCAATCTTGAAATATAATTTTTTAAGTTTTTAAGGATCGGGGTAGTCCATAGTACCTCTCGGGTAAGTTTTGGAAATTTTAAAGAAGGTTTGGGGCATGTTTGGAGGGCTAAAAAAGGATGTCAATGAGATATGGATGTGTTGCGTCAGTGGTTACATTGAGGAGGGCAACACAATGCGTTGCCTATTGCATCGCATTGAGCATCGTATCGTGTCGCTTATCTCATTGGTGCCCAATTTTGTGTTGTTAAATAATAAATCCATGGGGGTATTTGAGTCATTTACCCTCACCCAAATCTACCCAAAACACATAATTTGAGCCCCAAATAGCATGAATACTTCATTATTCAAATTTTTTCTCTCTAGGAACAGAACCCTAGCTCTAAGAAATTGTAACGCCCTATAATCTCGAGATGTCACACGATGCTCAAGGCTACGAGTAGCCCCAAGCTAACCCTTTAAGCCTGCTACTAGGTATGGATCTTACTTCAAGATAAACTAGTCATGCAATAATACTAAATTATGTCAAAATTGAGATGGAATAAACTAAAAGCACTGTCTGAATAACAAATATTGAAAGTCAACTAATAGTTCAACAAGCCTCTACTACTAAGTAAATAGAGAGCCATTGGGATAGACACCAAACTAACTCAGACTAAACTGAAAACAATAAATCGAGTACTATGAAAGTTGGAAATCTGAAGAAGTAGGCCCTCGAATCGTGAGGACTTACCAACTGTGGAAGCGTAGATAGAGATGCTCGAACTACTCACGTTGCTAATATTGAGCACCTGAACCTACATTATAAGATAATATAGCACAGAGACGTATATATGGATCAGTACTTTGAGGATATACTGAGTATATGGGGGTGTAATGCATAAGAAAAACATCATCATACTTTATAAAGACAATGCATGCTAAATGTAAATGACTCACATAAGCTGGAATGTCTAAAATACTGAAATCTGAAATCATGCATAGCGAATCAAGATTTATAAATCTAGTGAGTCACAAAATTTAGTTCTAAAGGCTGTACTTGTACTTTCTTTTTAAATCATGCTGGCTAAGTGTAGAAAGAACTTATGTTTGAATATAAAATCTGAAAACTGAAATACAGAACTATTATTTTTTCGTAAAGCATAATCTGAATAAATATGTGATCCTTTACACAGTCTTATAAAAGCTTTTCAATCATTCTTTTCCTTTGAAACTTAGAGACTTTGGGAGCTTTGAAAAATTGGAACTTTGGGACTTAGGGAGTTTTTTCTAACCGACATAAACCATGTGAGCTAACATAGAGTCCAACGTCTTGCCCACGTTGGGGAGAGTTGTTCTATCCTTGCCATTGGGATAGAACCTTAACTTAAGTGGTCATTAACTTAGCCCACTATGGGAAATTCATAAACCTACAGTGGCACGTAGTTCTAGGGCATGAGACCTTTGAATCATACCAACTCGGTGCTAAATACTACTCCCATACTTATTGCTCAGAACTTTTAGAAAATCCACCTTAAAATAGCACAAGGGTTTATAATTAAAACTAATTATGCTCCTCTTTGTTTTAAATCATAAATTGTATGAATAATGTGAATTCCTATCTTAGCTTAGGATCAAAAGATCAATCTTTTTTTAAAATCTGAATACTTACTTGTCAAAGCATACTAATAATATACTCTTCTTGAAATGTCAAAACTCATACTTGGGTTTTAAAGCATATGTACTTAAATATTCAGAATTTCATAACAAAGCTTCATTCCCGATAATCATCTTGAAATTCATTCAACAATATCAATTCACAATAGGGAAGTACAATTCATAATATAAATCTTCAAGTCAAAACATAATTAAATGAGATAACATGCACTTCAATATTCAAATCACTTGTAAATTCATAAACTCAAAACGAGATGGTTTGAGTGTAAACCCTAACTTGCAATCATGTAATCTTTAATAAAAATAAAGTTTTTTGGGCACAAGGACAAAAGATTTATCCTTGTTCAAACTCCACATACCTTAGATGATGAACTAGATGAAGAAGTTTGGTTTTGAGGTCCTATTTGTGCCCTTGAAGGTTGATTCTTGGAGCTTTTGACTTGGAAATCTTGAAATTTGAACTAATTTGGAAGAAGAATGGTGAACTTTTGGGGATTCTTGAAGTTGGATATTAGAACTTAGGGTTTTTTTACATGAGAGAAATTGATGAAGAATGAGCACATTTTTCTCAATAATGCCTTTAATCGTCTATTTTTACGATTTGAGGATGTGGGCAAAAGACTAAGTTGCCCTTGGGATTAAAATCCATAACTAGAACACCATTCGAGGCTTCACCGCAATGCAGTGAGTGTGTCATTATGATACCTATTGCAATGCGGTAGAATCACGGTGACTTACTGGATTTTGACAAATGTTGTTTTGGGGTTCACTACGACATGGTGCAATTGCAGTGACCTACTAGAATTTGACAAACGTCGAGTTGGCCTCTATCATGATGTGGTGGCCTTCTCATCGCTATTCTCACTGTGATGTGGCCCAATCATGGTGAGCTACTGGAAATTTGTGAATGAAGATTTAGCCTTAATCGCAATGCGGTAACTGCCCAGTTGGCACACTGCTTACTAAAAATTCCCTAAGTTCTTCACCAAGTTTTAGTTTTGGGAGAATATGGTATCTATGGAAATCTAGTTTAATATCCTACACAATGGAAAGTCGAAATCAAGAAAATTCTATATGAATTAAATATTATTTATTTTGGAAGCCATCCCTTAATATTTTAAGAATGAAATTAAGCTAGACAAAGTTTGAAGTACTGCAAAAATCAAGAATAATTCCATTACTCCTTCTCCAAGAAAGTTAATAATCCAAGCTTTCGGGTTTAAGAACTTTAAGAAGAATCTTCAAGAACACCATTAGTGATTAAAAAGTTCAAGCTTTTACATCCAGTTAATCCAACAAGTTATGTAGGGTTTTGAACAAGGATACTTCTTTCATATTTATGCCCAAAACTAATTCTTAAAGTTGAATTTACATGAAATTATATGATTTACAGTATAGGGTTCATACCCAATTATCATTATTTGAAGATTTTGATGTTACAAGTGATGAAATATTGAATTGCATCTCTACTTTTGCATGTTTACGCATGTAACATGATTTTATATACATTGAGAATTGAATTTTGCTATCTTGACAAGAATTGTTAAAGAATTTCGAGATTCTGATTATCAAGCATGACTTTTTGATAATTTGACATGAGTTTGAAACATAGGTTATTAAGCCGTAGTTTGAATATTAATATTTCAAGAAGATTGTGCTTTTAGGCACCCTATGATTAGTTTATATGTAGATTTAGATAAAGATTTGATATTTTGATCCTCAATTAAGATATGGAATCCACTTTATAGTTTTGATTACAGTTTAAAGTAAACAGATGGATAACTGGTTTTCATTGTAAAACTTTATGCTAGTTTTAAAGTGGGTTTCCTACAATATGAGCATACATATTAAAAGGAGTAGTATTTATCACCTTGTTGGGTATGCGTCCTAGTTCACATACCCTAGAACTACTAGCCAACTTAGGTATAGATTCAGATTATTCCTATTTTTATGAATGCAGATACAGATTATGATCACTCATCTCATGTTATACTCCTTACCAAGAGTAGCACACCACTTCCCGATGTAAGGTTTTTCCCTTAGGGGAACTAGACGTTGGACACCATAACAACTCATATACTTTATGTAGGTTAGAAGAACCTTCCTAACAGAAAAGAATAACATAAAAGCTTTTAGAAATTAAGTTTAAAGGCTCAAAAATTTACTCAGCTATTGTCTTACTTAAGATATCAGTTACAGAATTTCTTCTTTTAGTTTTCATATGATAAAGGTGATCCTTTCTACACTTAGCTTGCATAATTTGAAAATAGATTACAAGTACAAATTTTAGAACTAAGTGCCATGGCTCACAAAATTTATACAGTATGCTTTATTATTCATGATTTATGATTGTCAACTTTTAGTTATTCTAGCAATGTGTGACATTACACTTAGCATACATTCTTTTATGAGTTTGTATGAATGTTGAGATATTATTTTACTTATACATTTACCCATACATGCTCAGTACATTCCAAAAGTACTGATCCACATATATGTCTATGTGCTACATTGTTTAATAATATTGGTTTAGGTGCTCAGTTCCAACAACGTAATTGACCATGAGCATCTCTATCTATATCCTAACATTTAGTGAGTCCTCATAGTTCAGGGACCAGTTATTTAGATTTCTAGTTTTATAGAGTATTTTATTTATTTATTTTCAATTATTTTGAGTCAGCTGGGGATCTATCCCAGCTACTCTCTAGTTAGTAGTATTAGAGGCTTGTCGACTATTAGATACATTTCAGTCTTACAATGTTGGTTGTTCAGATTTTATAGTTAATTACTTTTAGATATTATATTAAGTTAAACTTAGTCTAGTTTAGATAGTATTTTAGTATTTTAGTGTTCCGCATGCTTATATTTTCTTTACTTGAGTTTCAGAATGAGTAATAGGCTTCTAGGGCTAGCTCGGGACTACTTGTAGCTAGGATCATTGTGTGACATTCTGGGACCCATTTTTGAGGTGTTACAATACCCTTATCTACATTAATTATGTGTTTGAGCCTGAGGTATGGAGTGTATTCAATCCCTTTTCTAAAACCCTTGTTGCAGATATTGTACTTAAGGGTAAAGATATTATACTTAAGGCAAATGATGTGTGGCAGAATATTGGAACATTATTTCCACCTGAGTATTAGTATGTAATAAAGTGTCATAATTTATGAGCTGTAAGATAGTACAGAAGTTAGTGATATGAGGTGACAAGCTTAAATTAGAATGAGGGCGACTTTTGCATTAATAAGTTAGTTTTAGTTGTAAACCATTGATTGAGGGATGGTTGCCATTTTATAGTGAATGACTAATGTGGTAGCAATGTTTATAGATTGTATGGTAGTCTGTGAAGGAAGTGGCTGGCTATTATTCTTATTTATTCAAAAATAAGGAAGGATCTTAGAATAGATAGTTATGGTGGTTGTAGAAATGATTCATAGGCTATAAATAAAAAGGGGTAGATCAGTCAATAAGTTATGGGTAGAAACTCATTGGTGTAAATGGAATTTGAAGGTTGTAGGGATGTATGCATGGGTAAGTAAATATGATGTGAGGAAGTAGAACATGATGATAAGATTATAATGGGTTATAATATAAGACTAAGATCGACTATCTCTATTATGTGACTTTACCCCCCTTGACTTTCTTTTCTTTAGTAGTTGTAAACTAGTACTGCACGTGAGAAGATGTGTGATAGATTCTAAGATGTGATAAATAATTTTGTGGAGAGAATGAACTTTTGGGCAGTAGATAAGTTAAATGGTGTAGCTGGTTAATATCCAAATTTAATGGAACAGTATAGTATGTGACGTGCTTCATTGGTATTACATTCTTGGGGTTATACAATAGGCTTGAACTTTAAATATGGATTGTGGTGATAAGAATAGTAGCTTAAGAAAAATAATCTTGTTTTGTGGGAATGAATTAGTAGGCTTGATGTGAGGTATGAAATAACCTCGGTTGGAAACTTGTGGAAAAGGGAGTGGATGATTATGATATATATACATGAGACAAGTGTTAAAATGATATATTATGGTTGAGTCATTAAGTGGGTAAGGGCGTAAGTATATAAAGAATAAGTTGAATCGTGAGGCAGCATGTTATTAGATAAGGTTTTATGTGTATGAGTTTCACATATACCTAGATCATATTCTCAAATTTTGTAGTATGGAGAAATCTGTAGAGTAGTTATATGGTGTACTTAAGATTTGAATTGAGGAGATATAGGTAGGCAACATGCACCTTTGATATAGTTGAACTGATTTTGTTAAGTTGTAAGTTATGTGATTAAAGGTGTAATGATAGTAATCTAAGGAGTTGAAGATGGGGTGTTAAGTGTTTAGAAGCATGGATGTCCATGCCCAAGATAATGTTAGTCATAAGTCGATGACTGTGGGATCTGGAGGAAATTATAATTAGTGTCCCTGAAGGGGGATGTCTTAGAAAGAATTTAGTGTCCTTACATTACAATTATTAAGGGGAGTCTAGCGTTATGTGTATGGTGATACCCCTATGTATTAAGAGTTGTGGGTATGGATTTGATGAGAGGTTATATCCTTAATTTAAGGAGTGTGACTTTGATCTAAGAGGGAGACGATGAGCTAAGGTTGTTGTTGAATTTTCTCATGTGGTAAGTTTCAAGGAAAATTCATGACAAATCTATTCCTATTCAAGTTAACTCTTCGTACTTTAATTTAAGAGGTCATCCTACCAATATCTTATGTAATTAAGTCCTACCTATGTCTAAGGTCTGAGTTCTCTATGTAAGTCATGTCGTGTTGTGACCTCCAAACTAGAAACAATAATGTCCCTCAGTGTTCCAATATTCCAAGTATCTAAGATCTATGTTATGTTGCTCATGATCAATAAAAATCCATGTCTCACATAATCCTTGGTTCTAAGAAACTATGCTTTCTATACATTACTGATTCATTTTATGACAGGATTAACCAAAGTGATAAAGTTATGCTAACTCATGGAAAATTTTAGTTCTTTAAATGAGAATCAATTTCTTCAAGTGGCAATCCTTGTCTTAGTTGTTAAATACATACATTTAGGCTTTATGCTATAAAACTAATGATATGTGCACCCATGTTTCTCACTGTGGTATGTCTTAATAAATTATGTTATGTTGTGTTTATGCCGAATGACTCTATACTTATGATCCATACACTTGATATATAAAGCACTTCATGTCTATTCTATCATATCTTCACCTCATGTCTTTCCTTGAGTAGTGCAATAAGTATAAGTTCTGGTTTGATAGTATCACTTCCATTCCTGGTGCTTATGCTCAGGTCCCTTAATGACCCTCCATATGTTACTATGATTGTTGTTATGGAAGTGTAGTAATGTTGTAGGTAGGGGAGTAGATGTTCTTGAAGGTGAAATATTGATATGATTTCTTGAGCTAAGGTTACTGGTAAGGGGGAAAGAAAAAGATGAACTTTTGTTATGTAAAATAGTAGGAATGAGATATGTGGCAAAAATCTTTATGAGAGTTATTGAATTTGCTGGTCTTAGTAGGGAGATCCATGATGTGGGTGTAGTAATGATAGACTTAAATGTTTTGATTGATAAAAACACAAACGAATGTTCTATGTGGTTAGTACTCCCTGGATTAAAACTCTAGAGTGTTTGAGGGTAGGGATAAGGTGAAGTAATTTTCTAAATGAGAGGTATAGTATAGGGTCCCATGGATTAAGTTAGCACCTTTCTACTCCGAGTTAGGCTTCAACATAGAAGTACTATGCAGTAGGGATCAAACTCTTGTGGTTAGATGTATGATAGGAGAATTGTAAGTTGGAAATGATGAAGTATGTTATATAATATTGGGGCATAGATGAGTAGTGTCTCTATGTTTAAGTCTATTCGTTTTATCATGTAAGGTAGAGAATGATTCTATTCCTATCTCCTGTGAAATCTTATTTCATGATTGTACTGATGTCAGTCAGGACTATTATTACCAAATAAACTCATGCCTTATGTTGTGATGGTCATTATTCCTATAAATCATGTGCAAGGCCATCTCTATGTCAATTCTTATTATCTCACGCTTCATGCTTATACGATTCACTAAGGGGTTACCATGAAGATCTTTTGAAGCCTTTGCATATTTTATTGAGGAAAAAAATGTTCAATGTGAGGTTACGTTTTCTATTCCATACTTTTAGAGCTTCAAAAAGTCCCTACACATCATTTGAGGATGAATGATCCCAAGGGGGAGATAATGTAATACCCCATTATTCCAGTATTTAGACGGGCCCATTTGAGGCTCTCTATGGTACGGGATGTAGATCTCTAATTGGTTGGTTTGAGGTAGGTGTGGCCACAGTTGTAAGGCCTGACTTAGTATTTGATACCTTAGAGAAGGTTTAGTTCATCGGATAAAGGCTAAGAGCTACTCAGAGCCGACAAAAATCATATGTAGATGTGAGGAAAAAGGATCTCGAGTTTAAGATTGGTGATTTTGTGTACTTGAAAATATCTCCCATGAAGGGAGTGAAAAGATTCTGCTAGAAAGGGAAACTCAGTCCCCGATATGTCGGTCCCTTTAGAATTCTCAGTCATGTTGGAAAGGTAGCTTACAATCATGAGTTACCTTTAGATCTAGCTTCAGTACACCCGGTGTTTCATGCCTCATTATTGAAAAAGTGTATTGATGATCTAGCTATAATCATTCCTTTAGAGAGTATAGATGTTCAAAACAATCTTTCCTATGAGGAAGTCCCAATTAAAAATCTCGATCGTCAAGTTCGTAGACTAAGGAACAAAGAAGTTCCACTAGTCAAAGTTCTTTGACGGGATTAGTCCGTTGAGGGAGCCACTTGGAAAGCAAAAACAGATATACGGACTAAGTACCCTCATCTTTTCTCCGCAAATTTAGATCCAGTTTGAGGTACTAATGTTCTAAAGATTTCTCTCTATCAGGCTCAGTTTTAGTTGCACATTATGTTCATGTCAGTTGTGCATTTACAAATCAGTTCAGTCATGCATTCCATGCAACAGATATGCATGTTCAGTGTGTAAGCTCAGTCCATCAGTTTTTCTCAGCTTAATCAGTTTCACACAAGGATGAATGATCCTAAGAGGGAGATATTGTAATACCTCGTATTTTCGTAGCATAACTTAAGTCCCAATACATGAGTATTCATACACAAAACTTTCAAAATATTTATTATTCCTCATTTTAGAGCCCGCCAAGTTATGGAAAATTGAACTAGCTTTCCAACAATATAAGATTCACATTAATCCAATAAACGAGTAAGAAGTTATGGAGATTTTAAGTTTCAGTCGGAAAGCACCGTAATTTGGGTCGTAGCACATTGCAGAGGAGTGTAAAACTGCACTTGTCAAATTCCAGTGATACTCCACAATTCTACCACGTCGCGGTGATATCTTATTTCACATTTGGCAAATTCTAGTGAGCCTCCATGATAATGGCGCATCATGGAGGTGGCCAAAATGGCATTCCAAAGGCCTGCCATGATATCTCTGCATCGTGCCAAACTTTTAGGTCCCAGTCGTCAATTTCCAGTGGGGCTCTGCGATCCTGGCGCATTATGCCAGGGCCTTAAATCGGGATTTCAGTTTTCTAATTCCGCGTTCTTAATTTCCAAAGGGTTGTTTGGTCATTTTCCTAAGCCCTAAACTTATCCTAAACACGAAATTAATGCCTAATAGGGCATTATATGCCCATTATTCTCAAATTACTCACAAAGGGATCCATTCTCTTCAAGAACACAAAAACTCTAGCTCTCAAATTCAAGGCCAAATCTCAAAAACTCACCATCAATCTTCTCAAATTCATTGACCCAGGTATGTTAGATGTTTATTCATGGGTTCGTTTCACCCATGGAGTCCAAGTATCCGATTTGAATTATAAATTTATGATCTTTTCAAGTTATTTTTATTTTTAATTATTATTTCACCCATGAATCTCCATGAACTATGATTTTACACTATGTATAATTGAAATTATTGTTGTTATTCAATTCTCCATGTTTTAATGCTATAGTTCATTGAATTAAATCATTAATTAGTTCTATTCATGTTGAATTCATGCTATTACTACAAGTGCCATATTATTCCCATGATTTGACTTAACTCTGTTAACTCTGAACTAGAAATGCTTGATAAAATGCCTACAAGAATAAATGTTTGATAAAAGCCTTCATGCCATGTCCCATAAGCTTTAGTGTCATTTTTCTATTATTGTTTTTGAGTCCTGGGGGTATTAAATACCCGAAAATGATAGCTATTAAATTAGTCTCATTTCAGTAGCTTCAGAATAACTTGAGATTATATTAAGAGCATTATCAGAACAGTCAGTTAAACTCAGAACAGTCTAGTATTTCACTGTCTTTCAGTTGGGAGTAGGATTTAGCACCGAGCGAATGCAGGGATGATGGATTCCCTATCAGGTAGGCAGAGTCATTAGTAGTATTCCCTGTACTCCAGAACTACGTAGCCAGCGTATGATTTAAAAAGTCACCTATCAGATTAGGCTTGACTATTTTGTAGGGATCACCCGTCAGTTCAGGCTTCACAACCTTAGTCCTTCGGACAGTATATTAGAATAGTGGACCCACACAGCTAGCATTAGTACTCGTGGTATGATACTAATACCCTTCTAATTGGGGTTACATGTTGGAACCCAATTAGCTCAGATTGGGCAATGCCGGTTAGATGATACCTCCAATAGTCTCAGTCTAATAATCAGACCAGCGGTTTCAGTCTAAGTGTTGTTTGACTAAAGCATACAGATATCAGTTATTTTAGTATTTTAGTTTATAAACTTTTATTCAGTTCCTATTATATTCTTGGTCATGCATCTCCAGTATCTATAGATTTCATGTACCTTCAGAATTTATAGGCTTTCATGCATACAAAATATTTACATATCTCACATATTTTCATTATCTACAAATTTCATGCACTCTATTCAGTATTCCATGTCTTACATGCATATTCAGACAGTTATTATTCCTGTTCATGAAACCATGCATATTAACCTACCTTATTTAGCTTACCAGTATATTCAAAGTACTGATTGCATACCTTTTCTTGTGCTATGATGCATAATATCATAGGTTCTGATGCTCAGTTCCTGGATCACACTTAGACTTCTCAAACTCTCAGAAACAATAGTGGTGAGTCCTCATATTTTGAGTACGGATTTTCTTATTTCATGCTTTCAGTCAAGTAGTTAGTTGGAGTTAGTTGGGTTGTGTCCCATTAACTCACAGTTTCTTAGTTTAGAGGCTTTTGATACTACAGTCATTTATTCAGTATTCGGACTCAGATAGTTATTTCTTTAGACTTACAATTCAGTATTGTTTCAGTTATTAAAACCTTATGGCATATCAGTAATTCTTCTGCATTTATGGTTATGTTATTCAGTGCTCATAGCAGGAACCAGCTCATGGGTTAGCTTGTGGTTCCAAGGGACTGTAAGCACCGTATGACGCCCAGGGTGTACTCTCGGGGTGTTACATAAGTTCATATCAATGCCAAGCTAGGAGTCTATGACATTTTTACACTTTCCTAGCTTGAGGGGCAGTGTTAAATATATAAAGAATGTGGCAGATTAAAGAATAAACAGAGTAGACTAAATTAGTTTTCCATTATAACTATCATAGTAGTTAGTTATATGGACTATTTTAATAGCTAGTTAGTTATTTATATAGCTTATAAACAAGTCTATATAGAAGATAAATGTACATTGAATCAAATAATGAATACAAGTCTATTCTCCTATCTCTAATGATCCTTCTCTCTTATCTTCTTCCTTTATATCTTTCTTCTACTTACTGATTCTGTGATCCCTCCAAAACTTCTTCTGCAAGAAGCTTACTACTATCTTGCCTAATTATAAGAACCATGAGATATGAAATAAATCAGAAATAGTTTTAATGAAATTATACCCATTTTTATTTGTATTTGGTGAAAAGGGTCACAAATGGTTTACACACTTTACAAAACATACAAAAGAAAAAAGATTCAATCAAAGACATAATATTAATATAAACAATGCAGAATATTTCACATACATGACAATGAAAAATATCATCAAAGAAATAAGAGGCTTGTTAAATGAGAAAACCTGCCTTGAAACTTCTGCAATGAAGTTTTAGTAACTTGAAATTTCCATATTGGTGTCTCTCCATTGGTAACAATCTTAAACATTATATGATCTCCCCTCTTTAGTAAATTATCAGCAACGAAGTTGGGCCATCCACCAATAATATAGGTATAAGTTTTGTAAGAACTTAGCTTAAAATTCCATGACCTTTGTTGTTCATCACTTATAATCAGACCACACTTCTTATTGGTGAGACCATTTGCATGAGCAAAGTGTTGAGGAAGCCACTGACATGGTGTGTAACCATTTTACAAAGAAAAAAACAACAAAATATTAGTCTAGTTCAACATGTGGTTACAAATTATTTACTATCTTCACCATGTAACAAACTAATCTTTATTATATAGATTTACTTGTAATTATCTAACAAGTGACCTGATTGTGTAACACATTCACTTGAGTTCACAAGAAATAATGATTTTTGATTTGAAATGTTATATCCTTTAATGATTTATTCAAAATTATAATGACCAAAAGACTTGTGACGAGTAGCAACTTTTACATGAGAAGAAACCTTTTTTGACAATTTAATCCTGCACTTTGGTCTTTCTGTTGCATCCTCAAGAAATTAAATATGGCAATTGTACTTAAGAAAATTAGCAACATTTAAACAATAACCAACACACCGTTAGGCTAATTTGAAATTAGTTTTTTCTTACAAAATAAGCATCATCTGGCGTATGTAGTTTCCATTACAGGCTGCATAAAAAGGATTTCCATAAATAACACCTTTTTATTACTCCCGGGTCCCTCAATGACCCACCGTATGATAGTATGATAATAGTTATGGAAGAGTAGTAATGTTTTAGGTAGGGGAGTAGATGTTTCTGAAAGTGAAAATTTGATGTGATTTCTTGAACTAAGGTCATAGGTGAAAGGGGAAAGAAGGAGATGAACTTTAGTTATGTGGATTAGTTAGGGAGGAGATATATGGCAAAAATCTTTATGAGTGATTGAATTTGTTGGTCATAGTGGGGATATCCATGAAGTGGGTGTAGTAACGATTGGCTTGAATGTTGTGATTGATGAAAATGCAAACCAATGTATTATATGGTTGGTACTCTTTGATCTAAAATTAGAGTGTGTTTGATAATAGTGATAAGTTGAAGAAATGTTATAAAAGGGATGTAGAGTATAGGGTCCCATAGCTTAAGATAGAATTATTTTACTTTGGGTTAGGCTTTAAAATGGAAGTTCGATGCAATTAGACTCAAGCTCTAGTCGCTATGTATTTATTGGAAGAATTATAATATTTATATGTTGAAATGTGATAGTCATACCTGAAATCATAGTGGAGAAGCGTCAAAAAAAATAATTTAAAAACTATTAGACGTATCATTTGAGGTAGAGAATATTTTTAATCTATTCTTATGTCCCGCGGGAATCTCGTCTCGTGTCTTGTATAAATATCAATCAGGCCGAGGATTCTTAGGAAAATTCATGCCTTAAAATGTTATGATCATGTGACATAGAACACATGCCAAGACCAGGCCTTTGTCAAGTCTCGTTATCTCATGGTTTAGGCTTACATAATTTACCTGGTGATACCATGAAGATCTACTTGAATGACTATGTTTGTTTCATTATGAAAATTAGAATTTCTAATGTGAGGTTACGTCCTTTATTCCATACTTCTATAGCTTCAACAAAATCCTACCCATCATTCGAGGACGAATGATTCCAAGGGGGAGAAAATGTAACACCCCGTATTTTTGGGCTAGTTTTCAAACCGTCGTTCCTACGTATATAGACCCAAACCAAATGATTTATTGTTAATATATGTGTGATGATAAAATCTATAGTGTGGGAATACCTTTGAACATTAATTGAGCTCTCCTAGCTCAAAGACGAGTTGAGAACGCTTATATCGATTAAGTTTTAGTGAATACCTTAGCTTGGGTCAAATTTCAATTACAATTACTCCATGTACATAATGTGTTACGTGTACTACCATATACCAAAAATATCTTTGATTCCCCTTTCCAATGCAACTGGTTTCACCTTAATCCGATATTGGAGTAGAAAGTTATACTCATTTTACTTCAAAGTAGTTGTCTATCAACTAAGTGACGACTACGCTGATAAACCATCACTTAGGTGACAACAAAGTTGATGAGACATCAACTAAGTGATGACCCATCAGCTATAGTTGTCTTACTAGGATAGTAAGGGGGAAATTTTAGCCTGAATCGTCACCTAACTAACGGGATATCAACCTTGGTAGTCAACTAAAGAATTTCTGCATTTTTCTTTGGTTTCTTAGGATTATTTTGGTCTTTTCCTCACCCCAAAAACTTCCCCCATGAATTTAAATCATACCATAAGTGTTATAATCTGTATTTTACAGTTTTAAACATCTCAAATCCTTTTCACTCTCAAAAACAAGAAATATTAGGGTCTCCTCTAAGTTCAAGATTTCAAGAAAAGGGTCAAGATTAGGGTTCCATTCTTCAAGTTAAACAACATAAGGTATGTGGGATTTTCTTAAAATACATGGTCATATTGTAATCATTTTGAGTAAGGTTTAAATTTATGGAATCATTTAATCACGAAGGGTTTTGAATTTACAATAATAAATATGCATTGTGAACCCTTTTGATAATAATGTTTTTGTATTGAGGCCTTCCCCTAAATTTGATTTTTGTTCATATATATGTATGTATGCATTTGGAGTTTGAAAGTTGAATTGAGAGCATGAATATTTGTACTCCCTCTCTAGTTATGACCCTTTTGATTTTCACATGTTATGAATTGATAAATTTCACCTTTTGAAGCATAGTATAAATGTTTCTTGGCTATTGTTAAATAATTTGAGATTGATTATTAATTGAAGAGAGGGTGTTTTACTTGTTGATAAATGTGATGATGTTCATTGAAATAATTGCATGGTTTACTACAAAGTAAGTGACCACCCCATGTTTAAGAATTGAAAAATGAGATTCTTTGTATAAGTTGTCCTATATTTTAAGTTACAAGTTCGCTTATACTGTTTAAATGATTTGGGTGGACCAAATAACACATTTTGAATGAAAATACTATAACATGATATTGTATGACTTATACGACTTGCAAGTTTTGGTATGACCATACCAAAGCAAATAAATGCCATAACAAACTCAGACCAGACTAAACAACAATACGTTTTCAGACATTAGACCTCTTTACAGAAAGATGCATGATTTAAAATGATAAAAATGGTCTTAAAGAGAGTTATATATGATACCACACGTTATCTAAAATACAAAAATAGTCTGCAAATGATATGCAACAACACACCTTAACTCACAACAACAAGACAGCAATACGATAAAAGAAGAAAAAACAAATTGAAAGCGATAAAGGATAGGTAATTTGACACAAAGAGAATATGAAATATAGAAACTAAAGAGTATATTAAACTCTAAAACCTCTAAAAATCACATAAACAAGTACCAAGTTCTTACGCAAACCCAGGAGAAACTCAGTTCACTCAAGAACTCATGTTTCTAGCCGTTTTACAACACAAGAGGAACCTTTCACTTGTATTGTTTAAAAGTGGTGGCCTACTCTCTTCTTGAGAGGAAAATGGTGTTAAATGTTAAATATTACACTTGATATGAATAAAACTAACTAAGGAACAAGACTAACAAAAATGTTTAAATAGTCTATCACAAATATGTTGCAAAATGACCACTTTACCCTTAATGAAGGGGTGGCGGGTGTGGAGTGTTTTGGGGCAGCCTTGGGTGTATTTTGAGAACCAAAGGTAATTCATCACATGTCAAGGAATACACTACCTTGGTCGAGTTTGCAATAATCTTAACTGCGTCTATTTTCTTAAACGCGCCTTAAAGTCTTTGTAGTTCCTGAGCTTGGCTTCTAGTAAATGGTCTTGAGAAAATGACACCCGTATCATCCTCTCCATCTTGAGAGGAGTTTGACCTCAAACTCATGGGTTATTCATCTTCATTGGTATCAATCTATGAGAGATCACACACTTTGAACATGTTATGCACTTGGTATTCTGGAGCCAAGTCGATCTTGTAAGCATTATCGTTTATTCTTTCATGAACTTGGAATGGACCATCACATCGTGGAAGCAACTTGAACTTTATTTTGTTGTGAAATTGGTCTTTCAATAGGTGTACTAACACCCAATATCCTGGCTCAAGCACAAGGCTTCTTCTTCCCTTATTGACTCGTTTAGCCACCTCCTGCTTCTTCTTCGCAAGCCGCAACCTCACCTTCTTATGTAATATTTTCATAGATTTGGCCCTATTATTTAAATATAAGCTAACAACAACATCACTTGGCAAAGGGGTTAGCTCCAAGGGGGTAAGGGGATTGAAGTTGTAGATGCATTCAAAGGGCGTGCTCCCCGTACTTGAATGGATCGCTCGATTGTAAGCAAATTCAATGAGAGGTAGCTGATCTTCCCAAGATGTAAACTCAACTTTAACCATGTAACATAGCATATAACCTAAGGTTAAATTCGCTACTTCTATTTGGCCATCAGTTTATGGGTAGCAACACATAGAAAAAATAATTTGGTTCTGAGCCTACCCCACATTGACTTCCAAAAGTGACTAAGGAACTTGGAGTCCCTATCACTTACAATGGTCCTTGGGATGATTTGTAACTTAAAAATATTTTCAATGAAAAAAGAAGATACACTAGCCTTATATTCACTATTGGAGCAAGGAATAAAGTGTGTCATATTTGAGAAGCGATCAACAATAACAAAATTGCTATCCCGACCCCTTCTAGTCCATGGCAGCCCCAACATGAAATCCATAGAAATATCAAATCACAGACGTAATAGAGTGGGAAGTAGGGTGTATAACCTATAAGGAAGGAGCTTAGACTTAGCACTCCTCTAATCTTTTCATTGGCCGCAAGCTTTTACAATATCTTTGTGCATCCTTGGGCAATAGAATTGTTCTTGCAATATTTTGAGGATCTTATCAATTCCAAAGTGACCCATGAGACCTACATCGTGTGATTCCCTCACAAACAACTCCTTCCAAGAGATATAAGGTATACATAATCATTTTCCTCGAAACAAGAACCCATCAGACACGACATAAGGACTAGAATCCGAGGGCCTCCTTTCCCTACCCACAGTTTCACTTTCCCTAAGGATTGGAGACAAGTAAGGGTCCTTGGTATATAAAGACTTGAGGCTCTAAAACCCCATTAGCTTGGCCAACAAAGTGGACACAAGAACATTCTTTATAGATAATACATCGGCTACCACATTATCCTTACCCCTTATGTATTGAATCACAAAGGGAAAGGTTTCAATCAATTCAATCCATTTAGCATGCCATTTTTTAAGTTTGTTTTGTTCCCAAAGGTTCTTCAAAGATTCATGATTCGTTCAGATTATGAATTACTTGGTCCAAAGATAGTGTTACCAATTGCCTAACGCTCTAACCAAGGCATAAAACTCCAAATCATACGTAGAGTAGTTTAGAGTTGCTCCTTTGAGATTTTTACTAAAGTAAGCTAGAGGATTCAATTCTTGCATCAATACCACACCTATGCCCAATTTTATAGAATCACATTCTATTTCAAACATCTTGTCAAAGTTAGGCAAATACAACAATGGTGTCGAAATGAGGATATTTTTCAAAGTCTCAAAGGCCTTAGATTGTTGTTCACACTACTTGAAAGGTTAGTACTTTGGATGATTTCAGTCAAGAGGGCTACAATGGTACTAAATCCTTTGACGAACCTTCTATAAAAACTTGTCAACCCGTGGAAGCTCTAAACTTCACCCACGGTTTTAGGGGTTGGCAAATCTTTAATTGTGGTTATCTGTGATTCGTCTACCTCTACTCCCCTCAAGCTTACAATAAATCCCAAAAACAAAACTTTATCAACACCAAATGAGCACTTTTAAATATTATCATACAAATTTTCTTTCATAAGAACATCAAACACATTCCTTAGATGCAATACATGTTTATTAAGGGACTTACTATAAAGTAAAACATCATCAAAGTACACAACCACAAACTTGCCAATAAATGGATTCATCACATAATTCATTAGCCGTATAAAGGTACTAGAGCATTGGTAAGAATGAATGAAATGACCATCCACTCATATAGACCAAAATAGGTCTTGAATGCGGTCTTCTATTCATCACCCTATTGCATACAGATTTGGTGATATCCACTCCGAAGATCAATCTTAGAAAAAATACATGAGCCATGCAGTTCATCAAGCATATCATATAACCTAAGAATATGATGATGATACTTTACCTTAATTTTATTTATGGCTCGGAAGTCCACGCACATTCACCATGTCCCATCCTTCTTCGTCATAAGTAACACCGGGATCGCGCACGAACTCATGCTTTCCTTGATGTATCCTTTGTCAAGGAGGTCCTTAACTTGCCGTTGGAGTTTTTTTTGCATCCGTGGGGTTTATCCTATAAGCCGTCTTGTTTGACAATTGCAACCCTGAAACAAAGTCGATTTGGTGCTCAATTTCCCAAATTAGAGGAAGTCCTTGCGGTAATTCACTAGGAAATACATCATCAAATTCCTAAAAAACATTAGAAATAGAAGACGATATAGGGGAAGTGGATGGGTTAGCATTCAAAATATGAACCAAAATTAGCATGGGAGTAGTGTCATCATAATCTTTGAAGATATCTCCTTTTCAGGCCAAAATTACCATCAAATCCCTACTCCTCAAGGCTAAGACTCCCTCTTCTCCCTTGTTCTTACCTCTCTCGGGTTCAGCCTCTTTATCCATAGGTTTCATATCCTTCTTTCACTTTCTTTGGAAACTCTTCATTTGTTGGTGTGCCTCATACACTTGTGATGGTGATAGTGATCGGAGAATGTACTTCTGACCCTTGAAATCAAAGGAGTAGTATTTGGTACGGCCATCATTCTTTGTCGGCCTATTGTATTTCCATGGCCGAACAAACAAGAAATTACAAGCTTGCAGAGGAATGATGTCGCAAAGTACCTCATCCTCATAGTTTCCAACTTTGAACCGAATCACCACTTGCCGAGTTACCTTCAACTCTCAATAATTATTCAACCATTGGAGTCTATACGGACTCACATGTTTAGTAGTTGGTAACTTCAAGTGATCTACCATCGAGGCACTAGCCACATTATCACAACTTCCACTATCAATAATCAAGGAGAACACACTCCCCTTAATGAGGCACTTACTATGAAAGAGGTTTTCCTGTTGGCTAGAATCATCCAACGCTTTGATAAATATTCACAATTCAAAAAATTTAAAAAGATTTTTTTAATAGGATCTTTTTATAAAATAAAAATGTAAAAAGATGGTAGAAGTTTTGTACATTTCATATAATGAAAATACAAAAAAGATTTTTTTTATAGTTATTGGTGTCATTTTTAGGTAAAGTGTCAAATTGAAAACTCAAATAATTTTATTCACGTTTTTCATCTCTTGTTTATGGTCGTGTCTCTCAAGTCAAGGTTTAGTCGGTTGTTTAACCTTTAATTTTTCAATTTGGATGAACTACGCACACCTGATTCTCCTCTCTATGGAGTGAGATACCTAGGCAGCCCTTCTAGAGTATGGTGATCTTATTTAAAAAATTCAAAAAGATTTTCTTCACTCTTTATTTAGAGTAGGTGTTTCACATACATCTTTAAAAGAAAAACTACAAAAAAAATTCCTTTAATAGTTTCATTTTTCATGTAAAATTCAAAATCAGAAATCCAAAAAGATTTTTCTTTGCTAATCATAGGTTTCATTTTGTATAGGGATGTTAAAACTGAAAAATTCAAAAAAAGATTTTTCATTAATTCTTTTGGCAATTTGTTATTTTCTTTTCTTCTCAAAGTTTGAAAAAAAATGAAAAAGAAAGAGAGCTTGATCGGCCATGTTGTGTCAAAACTTCACGAACTATACACACCTAATTCTCCTCTCTCGGGAGTGAGATACATAGACACTCTTCTCGGGTTCGATGGTATTTTCCAAAGAAAAGGAAAAAGAAAAAGGTTTTGAGAAAGTGTTGAACTCTAACACGTTTGTTATCTCTTGTTCAGTTAGTTTAAGGTGGTTGGTTTGTGGCATTGTAGATGGTTCTCCACATCACACCAACTCCAAAGGGTTATTTGTGTCTAATAAGGATATATATAGTGACATCATGGATCAAACAAAGAGTTAGGAAAATAAGAGTTTAAAGCAAGATATTAGGAGACTAAGGCAATAAAGGTCGGAAATGCATAGAGCTTGGGCCAACGGGTTGCTTCCTCTATTTTTTGCTATTAACCCTTTATATCCCTTGAGTTTTCCATCACAATTGTAAATTTAATTTCCTACTATTGTTAATGCACCACAACATGCCTCAGAATCCATTCCACATCAAATGCATCCCAATAATTTCACAACTCTATTTTTAGCTCCTCTGTATAAGCCTACCATATTCACAGCACTACAAACCATCTGTTCTTTTATTTCATAACCTTCTACTGAGGCCCCCACTTTGGCTATCAAACCAAAGATTGTGCTTCCCTAATCTGCTAAAAAGTAAGAGAAACTGACTGGGAAAATAAAGAGTGCAAACAAGGTTATGAAAAAAATCTCAGGGACTTACGAATTATGAAAATGTTTCATATACGGACTGGGGCATGTCTTTAAGTGTTAACCTCTCTCTTAAATTTGAGGTATCAAAATTTGAGAAACATGATAGGTACAAGGATTCTATAAAAGACTTGGGACGATATTGCCATCAATTTAGGGGGACTAAAGAGAAGAAAAAGGAAAATGTACCTATCATAGTTCTAGGGGAAAAGAAGAGCTCAAGAGGTCCAAATCAGTAATTTTATCAGTCTCAATCCCGAGCTTACACATCAAATCCACATTATTACCTATAACAAGGTTCCTTTTTGCAAAATCCAAGCTATTCCATTCCAGTTCCTTAGTATCCTTTGAATAATGGACAACGGTATACTCATCCGCCTTTTGATCCACAATGGAGTGCAGTGGCCCTTCAATATTATCCTCGACCCTCATATATTTACCAAGGAACTTATAAGTCCATGTTTTAAACGATCCAATGTTTTCAAAGAGGAGAAAGTCAAATAAAAATTTTACACCAACTGGAGAGTCGTATGCCAGTTTATTCTAGATATTGAGAGACTTGGGCATGATCACTCCTCTCCTTGGGTGTACTCCTAATCCATATTCGAGAAATTTTCATCCTCATTTATGATTTGCATATCATTCTGATATTCAGAGTCACAGTATTGAAGGTTGTAGTGCTTTGAAAAGAGAAATATAAAGGATGATTCAAGAAAAGATAATCGTATTGCAAAACATTGACACTATAAATGTCAAACAGAGCCCTTCATCAATGCACAATTTGTGGGAAGCAATGAGTTAAGCATGCAGACTCAAAACTTATTTGTTGTAGAGAATGTGTCTAACAGTGGTGGAAGCTCTAGTCATGCTAACATGCTAACTAGTGTCTAAGATATCAGGCTCAACAATTGAGAAGTCACTCCTTTCCCTATTAGGGAGAGATCTAGTAGTTTGTTTCCATTTCTTTTTTGTTATTCAAAGTATTTTAAGGTTGTAGATCGGGATCTATCTTGTTTTTTTCCTTTGTCATTTATAGTCAAACTCTTCTATCTTTCATTTCAACTAAATAGAGTGTCCCCTTTTCCTTTTGTGTTTTAAATATATATTATTTGTCTATTTTTCTTACATGGTACATTTTATGTTGGTTGTAGTGATATGACCTGCTGGTGGAATTTTCAGATAGATCTTAAAATCCAATTTAACCATGAAACATTGAATCAGAGGAATAAAGTTAGAAAAAACATCTGAAAAAATAGGTAGAGCGCCGAGACATTTGGTGACAAGTTGGAGCCTCCTTTGAAAATTAAGGCAATTATTTTTAGAATCAAAAGAATAACTTGGTCATCTATTGAAAGACATATTTCAAACAACGGTTGTGTGATCCTATATCAAGAGGAATAGAAAGAAAGTTAACTTCACAAAAGCGAGGATAATTCGATGTGAGGGATGTACAACAAAGGGGGAGTTGTATGTTTGACAAGTATGGAAGAAGAAGTGGCGCACATGCTCCGTTAAAGTTAGTATTGTTAAAGTGTCACAAATGATCTTCATTTTTCATTTCGTATTGCATGATATGTACTTGCATTTTTAAGGATTGATATGATAGAGGCATTTCATTCTGCTATCCAAATATAGTGTCATCCTTTATGAACCCCATTTGAGCTTTAGTTCTATTTTATTTCATACCCCTCTTTTGAAATCAATATAAGAGTTAGAAAAGTTCAAAATAAAAGTGTCGAGCAAAATAATAGAGTCAAAAAAATGTGTCAAAAATAAATAAAAATAAGAGTGTCAAGGGAAATAAAGCCAGAAAGAGTTTCAAAGAGAAAAAAAAGAGAAGAAATCAAAATCAAGCAAAAAAGTGAGTTGTTGGAACTAAGTGTGACCTGATTCTCCTCTCTCAGGGGTGAGATATTTAGGTTATCCTACTCGGGGCTCGGTCCAACCAAATAAATAATTTAGAATTTCCCTGTCAAAATAAACTAGGACATGATTTAATCTTCATTGTTTGAGTTGATTCTAAAATTTGTAAGTCCACCCCACTTCAAATGTTGTTTCGGCCTTATGTCATCCTTTCTTTCTAACCTTATCCAAAAGCCAAGTTACAACCAAAGAAAGACCTTCAGATTAATATTTGAGGATGTTAAGGCTAAGCATTCAATGCATAAGACAATGCATTTTCAGAACTACTTGTCTTCCTCAGCATAAGAAATCGGGAAAGAAATAAAAATTAGAGTATTATCAGTGAAAACCTTCACAGGCACCGTAAGACAATAGTAAGTTGAGAGATATAAAAATAAGAGTCTTATTGGTGAAAACCCTCACAGGTATCTTAACATGAGTGTAAGTTGAGGGAGATAGAAATGAGAGAGTCTTATCGGTGAAAACCCTCATGGGCACCGTAAGATAACTGTGAGTTGAGAGAAATGAAAATAAGAGAGTCTCATTGGTAAAAAAACCTCACAGACATCATAAGGCAATGGTGAGCTGAGAAAAGAAAATGAGAGAGGCTTGTTGAAGAAAACCTTTCAAGGCATCACTAGACAAATGAGGTCTCTGAATGTAATTGGCCCAAGGAAACAACTCAATTTCAGGACCATTAAATCAACAACAGTTGGTGAAAAGTTTGGATGAAAAGATCAGGAAGCTTAATCCAAAATGCATGTCATAATCACTAGAGTTGACTATCATTTTTATATAAGTTTTCTTTTCTCCTTTTCAAATAGGGAAATTCATTTTCTTACCTTTATTTTTATTTTATTTTATTGAGTCAATTATCTAAATAAAAAAATAATTGTCATTTTTCTCTTGTCTTTGAGTCAAGTTCATGTCAAAACAAGTAAGAAAAGAATTCAAAATTGGCTACTAGTTTATTCAATTGCACAAACTAAGACAAAAAGCCAACACATGAAAGAGACATATTTGTGAGCCGAAATAAGACATGCAAAAAGTTTTGTCAATAGACAAATCTGGGAACTTATGGGAATATTAAGGTTCAAAGGGTTTATCTAAGAAGCATGGAACAACAGAGATACTGTGTTTGTTTCAGAGTCACTTTTAATAATTTAAGTTAGGGTCAATGATGTAGCAAGTCAATGACATAGGCTAATCATTAGAACAATAGTTAAATGTGACCAGCACAAAATAAAGTGCCTCGTAAGTCAAAGCCATAAACCAGTCACCATGTTTAAACTCACAAGTTTTCTTTGATAAAATAGGAAACATGTTACCTTCAAATCAAGGACTTCAGTGATAAATATCAAGGGTTGCAATGCCTTCTACAAATACATGAAGCAATTTTGCTACACAGGTTTGATAATCAAATTATGGTAAAAATTCATCATCCTATATCTCTCAGAGATACATTTCCTTGGCTAGGTATTTCAGTTTTCAATTGTTAGGTGATACACTTCTTAAATTCACTAGAAGATGTACCTTATGGTTAATTCATTCCCCTTGACTCCTAGAAGATGTACTTCCTAATCGAGTCATTCCCCTTAATTCCTAGAAGAGGTAATTTCTATTCGAGTCATTCCCTTTGACTCCTAGAAGATGTACCTTCTAGTGTAGGAATTCCCCTTGATTCCTAGAAGATGTACTTTCTAGTCGAGCCATTGCCGTTGACTCCTAGAAGATGTACTACCTATTCGAGTTACTCCCCTTGATTTCTAGAAGATGTAATTTTTCATAGTCATTCCCCTTGACTCCTAGAAGATGTACCTTATAGTAGAGTCATTTCTTTGATTACTAGATGATGTACTTTCCAGTTGAGCCATTCTATTTAACTCCTTACCTTCTAATAGAGTCATTCCCCTTGATTCCTAGAAGATGTACTTTCTAGTAGAGTCATTTACCTTGACTCTTAGAAGATGTACTTCCTATTCGAGTCATTTCCCTTAATTCCTAGATGTACTTTCTAGTAGAGTAATTCCCTTTGATTCCTAGAAGATGTAAATCCTAATCAAGTCATTTCCCTTGATTCCTAGAAGATGTACTTTCTAGATGAGTCATTCCCTTTGACTCCTAGAAGATGTAGCTCCGAGTCGATTCATTCCCCTTTATTCCTAGAAAATGTACTTTATAGTCGAGTCATTCCCTTTGACTCCTAGAAAATGCACTTTCTAGTTGAAACATTCCAAGTAACTTATAGAAGATGCATTTCCCTATTTGGGTTTTGCAAGTAGTTACGATTGGATTTGACATTCACAAAAGTCCCCTGGGGAAAAATATTTAATTCCTGTTGTTTGGAACTTCACTTTTTTGAAAAATGAAATCTTTCATTATCATAACCTTTGTTTGGAATAATTTTCTTTTGAGTTTTTTAATGTGATTTCAGGAGTCCGCCTGAAGAACAGGGCAAATAAATGAAAAGTCAATCCACAAGGTGAAGAAGTTGAAAGTCAAGCAATAAGGTGAAGAAGTTGAAAGTCAAGTAACAAGATGAAGAAATTGAAAGTAAATGGATTGAAGAAATAGCAAGTCAGGAACCCGCCTGGAGAATAGGGTGAAGAAATTGAAAGCCAAATAATAAGGCAATGAAATTGCAAGTCAGGAGCTCGCCTGGAGAATAGGGTGATGAAATAGCAAGTCAAAAGTCAAGGAAAGTTGCATAGATAGGACTCTTGTAATTTTATTTATGTTTTTTTTAACTTGTAATTTTCATTTTTGATATAATGACAGAGCTGTAGACCGAAACCTTGACAGTACCTCACTCGACTCTCCAACTCGGTATAGCCCCTCTTTTTTCAATCCTTGAACCACATGTGACTTGATCCCCCAACAACTTAAGATGGATATGATGTCTAAAATTAAAACTTGGTTGCTCTTCTTCCTTATTTTTCATTCTTTTTGAATAATGGTTGGGAAAAATTTTGTCTCATTGTCTACTTCTTTTTCTGGAAACATTTTGTGTTTACATACAACGAGGATCATGATGTAGACATATAATTTTGTCCCTCCCAAAAGCCGAATTTACCGATTTATTCTTACTTAATCACGCACCCCATCCTATTCCATAATTCTTCCATAAAAAAAGTCAAAAAATAATAAAATTTGTAACAACTTTTGACACCTCACCCTAACAAAAATAACAACCTTACACCCCCTACCCCATACCCCCTTCTACCCATATACCCCACCCCACTCACAATATGTGGCTTCACTCTCACAATATAAGAACACACATAAGTCATGATTTTTGACGAAAAAACACACACCATAACAAAGCAATATAAATCCTAACAATTTGAATAACAATACACAATAGATTACACAGCAATAATACAATACACACACAATACCCTCACATCACCATTCCACTCACAAAATATATATACATACACTCTTGGATTCCCATGGAAGAGAAAAAATACTCCATTGACACACACGGTGAAAATAGTGATGAACTTAGATAGATTGAGTGGGATACAGAGAGAAAACAAGGAAAGAGAGTGAAAATAGGGTGAGAGAGAGAGAAACAGGCAGCATGTCACTCTTACTGTTCTGGCGACCGATTTCTTCCCTGTAAAATAGAAAAAATCCACCAGATAACAAAACAGGACCCACCGTCTTCCTAATTCCAACCAAAATCAGCTACCAAAGGCTCCAAAAATCATATAAATCATCTATTTTTTATTCCTAACTGAGTTTGTCAGAGTTTCGGGAAAGTGGTATTAGAATACCAGCTCTATTTTAGCCAAGCTCACACTAAAATCCACCCCCACCATAAGAAAATAGATGAAACCATCACCGAAAATATCAAAATAGCAACCAAAAATCCCCCCACCATCGGAACCTATAAAAAAAAGAAAGCACCAGTAACGTCTGGGTTAAAATTGGGTACAGGTTTTTCATTTTTCATTTGGTTTGGCAAAAAAAATAAAGGTTATTACTGAATCTAGGTTTTGTCATTGAGGTTTGATTCGGGTATTCCGGTGGCGGCCATCAAACAATTTGCGGATTGAAATAAAATTGAGGTCCGATTCTTCAACTCTATTCTTCTTTTATTTTATCTTAATGTGGTGTGTTGATGCTATAATTGTGTGACTCGTATTCTTGATGATGTGATTTTGATAAGTTGATTGAACAATTTTAATTTTCGTGGCTTGTTGTTTAACTCTATATTGAATTTTTAATCATGTTGATTGGGAATAAGTGGGATGGGGATTGATCTTGATAAAAGTGAATTGTGATATTTTGATTCATTGATGATTGTTTAATTCGGAATATGTATTGATTTTGTTAAACATGATAATATCATGATGGGTGGAAATTGATAGGCAAACGGTAGGTCGGGTAGACAAATTTTGGAATTATGTATTGGGGAATATTTCGAATATGTGTTGAATATTTTTATGTACCATATTTGAATCAATTTTATTCATTTGTCGGGGAATGCCCCAAAGGAAATTGTACTTATTCACTGATAAATGCCCTGACATATCATGTTTTCGAAGGAGGTTCGTGATCAAGGCTAGAAATGTCAGGTGGAGCTTAGTCTAGGATTAGTTTAGAATAGGACTTACATTTCTGTATTTTTCTATTTTTGGGCCTGTATAATTTGAATTGGACACTATTTTGGTTTTGAACTTTGTTTGATTTATTTGTATGCTTGTTTTATGTGTGTTTGTCAGTCTATTTATTTCATAGTGTCGTACTAGTCGATATAATTTATGGAGCGACTACGGTCTAACCACGGGATCAAGAGGTGCCTAACATCTTTCCCTCAGTCAACAGAATTGCTTATCTAGAATCGCTATTTGTAGATCAGTTTCTAATAGTCCAATATCATTTTGAAAAAGGATTTTCAAAAGAGACTTGGCACACCTAATTTTGCCAAGTGGAGTCTCTGAGCTTTGATTGTTAAAATTTCTTTCGAAATAAATTTTATCTTTTGTCAGTTAATAATAAAAATCCTTTCAAACTTAAATCATAAACTTTTTTTTTGTGAAAAGGGGTGTGACACAAAGCATAGAGACCGGAGAGAGATAGAGAGATGAGGAGACTTAGTAGCAGATAGTAACGAGAGTTGAAGGCAAACAAAAGAACTTTTCACAGTTACTAAATAGAGAAAAAGGAAATTATATGAAATTTTTATAGAAAACATAGATCTACCTATGGAAAAAAGACTTACAATGAGCAAGTATATTAAGAAAATACAACTAAAGATAGATAAATAAAGTCTTTGTAACGCAGTAATTCATGACAATAAATAACAACTAAATATGCTAGAATGTTTAGTAAGTACAAAAACCACTTGGATGAGTTTTCATCTAAAAATATTCATTGCGAAAAGTTAATTCCATATCACACTATATGTTTAACCTAGAAACTCGATCACATAAGAAGGCCAAGTAATTAATTAAAATGTTAGACAAGAAAGATAATATAGGTTTCCTAAAACATAAGGAGGCCAAAAAACAATAAATGTGCAACAAAAAAGATAAATTTAGATGGAAGGACCATGATCTAGACTAACAAAATAAGAGACATAAGAATAATTATGAACGGAATAAATATAGAAATTAAACTCCAACATACTTGTCCATCAATAAATCATTGCTGCATCAACCCAAAAAACAAAGAATTTAAGAAAGCCGACAAAAAGAATGAATGCAAAGGTAAACTAATTTATTCTTTTTTCTTGTTGGAGTCTTGAAGTTTTGATTAATGACGAAATAAATGAACATGTCAATCAATTTGTTTGCAAAATCAAGAGTACAAGTCCATTGGCTTATGAAGACAAGGTTGCTTGATTTCAGGACTAGTTAAAGTGTTGCAGTTGATAAACTCAAAATGTTAATTACGTGTAAAGTAGAATAAGTTGAGTTCAATTCGAATACTTAACAATAAAGATAAATAAGTTGAGTTAAAGATGGAGTCATCCTTGAATAAAGAGTTTGAATTCACAACAAACTCAGAAGATTTGAGGGATCTACTCAATATAGAAGACACAACAGATGAAAGACTCTTAGGAGAGTTGTATGTAAGCAGAGGGAGTAAATTACATAGTTTCTCAAAGCTTGAAGAAGCACGTAGTAGAACCAGTTGCTATTACTTAGAGGAGGAGGTGTTTTAGATTCTATGTATTAGGTTGGTTTTTAAATTGTATTGTTTATGTCATTCTAGTCTTAGTAAAGTATAAACTAAGTTAGGATCACTGTCTTTAAGTTGCAGAACTCAAAGACATGGGAACATATACCTTGGGAGGTTTGCATGCTTTGTAGAAGTAGGAATTGCAATTTATAATTCCTAGATTACATAAATATTCTAATTTACTATTTGTCAAGGATCAAAGTTGTTTGGTGAAGTTTGGGGTAAAATCCTATAGAGGTACCGTGTAACAACCTAAATTTTTGAGCTAGCAATCAAACCGTTGTTCATACATGTGCAAACTCTAATCTAATAATTTATATTTTAATTCACGTTTCATGTTCTTTATCCAAGTGTGGGAAGTTCTTTCGAAGCAAAATATTTTAACACCCCATATTATTCTTGGTTCTATTCATCTCTTAGTTACATGTATGAGGGGCTTCAGGCCTGAAAATTTCACTATGTGTTGGGGATTTAGCCATGTTCAAGACCCCTAAACTTCAAAGAATTAAATTTTTGCATTCTCAACCTCGAGACATTAATTTTTGAGTTTGTTCATGTTCAGAAATGTAAGGAGTATGTTTTAAAGAAGTTTTGAATTTTTTCGGACGGAGTTTGGGTCATGTTTGGATCAAGAAACCAGAGGATTATCGCGATAATCCAACGATGTAGTGTTATTCCCACATCATGCATCCACATCACGGTGAGAGAAACGAAATACCATGATAAGACCACATCGAGGTAAGCTTGTTCCATCCAGTTTTGAATTTAAATGCCCGAGGGACAATTGTGTCTTTTCCCTCTCAATCTAGTTTTTCATAACACGACTTGGGAATCCGTTAGGGCATAATTTTACCCTTCTTCTCTAATTCACTCTCAAGGAAACCCTTTCCTTTCTCTAAGATTAAAAAAATCAACTCTTTTTTCCCTAAGTAATATAGAATTTAAGCTCTTCAAGTTCAAGAACCTTTAAGAAAGCATCGAGATTAGGGTTTCATTCCCAATTTAAGAAACATAAGGTATGTGGAACTATCCTAAACTCCATGAGCATAGGTTTTATTATTTTTATAAAGTTTAAAGATATATAATCATGTTTACAAAAAGGGATTTTTAACATCATTTTGAATAACATGCATCTTGGATTTGTTTTGATGAAAATAAAATGTTTTTCTTGAACTCCTTTTATAGAATTGAACTATAACCACATATATATGTGTTTTCCATTTTGCAAAGTTTAATTGAGAGAATGAAGAACAAAACTTCCTCTCTCATCATGATATCTTTTGATTTCAAGTGTTGTGGGTTGTTCAAATATATGATTTTAAAAGAAAGCTTGAGAACGAGTTCATATAAATGTTTATAGATTGATATGGTGTATGACATGTCGAGGGGTGTTTTTCTTGTTTTAATCATTCATTATATTAATTGAAGGATTTCATGAGTTTTAAGTAAATGCAAACATAAGATAGCTACCATATGATTGTAATATTGAGAAGAAAGTGTTTTGTGTAAATTCATTTGATAACCTATACAAATAATCCCTCTCACGTGATATTTAAAACCTTTTAGTGGTCATTAACGTGGTGCTAAATGAGAAAGGGCTACAGATATGTTGTGATAAGAATTGAGTGACTATCAAATCTAGGTATGACGATACCCTATGTTGATATACCCTGAACAAAATAAGCATTAAATGTTTTGAGTATGAAGCATGATGTTTAAAGGACTAAAATTGGTCTTAAAGAGAGTTAGATGGTTACCCAAAGAAGGCACGAGTTTAGATAACTCACTCCCTAAAATCATAATTAGCCAATATGGGTTTTTATTATGGGGAAGGTATGTCATGCAAGGAGGCATATCCTTTTCTTTGGTCAATATGTGTCATGCAAGAAGGCATATTTTGTGATTCTTATGTACTCCAATCCGGGCAGCAAACATGGATTGGGGGCTTGGACGCCGAGTCAAGGGCAGATCTCCTAGAGCCCGTGGGATGACCAATATTGTAAGGTGTACCATCTAGCTTAGAAGTAAACTAAAGAGTGAATCATGGTTACCAAGAATTATTTTGAAATTCATTAAAATATGCCCATGTGTTTTCATCCATCTTATGTTAAATTTTTATTATGTAATGCTCTCACCTATATTGTATAAGAATGTATTTTATTTTTGGATTATTCTATGTACAAATACCTTTGTGGATTGACCCCCTATATTTCAGGTTATGCGGTATAGTCTTATGGTCCATCACATTAGTAGAACACTTGGGATTTGACAGGATTGGTGAGCCATCCACCTTTTGGAAGGCATTTATTTATATGTTGAATCTTTCAGTATATGGTCTTAATGAGACATTTTTTCCTATCCTAGATAGTTAGTATTTAGTAGAGGCTTCATAGACGGTATTTGAAGTGTTGTATTATCATATCTTTTTGACACATTTTAGATTTATAATTTTCTAATAAACATTATTATATCTTATGCATTTTGATTTATGTATGGATTTGCTTATGCTAGTGGCCTTCGAGGTTCGGGATGCTTTTCACAGCTATACTCGGTTTGGATCATGAAAAGCTTGGTATAAGAGCGCGGTTCATGGTCTCAAGGTGTCTGCAAAGTCGTGTCTAGTAGAGTCTTTCTTATGAGTGTGTTGTGCTCCACACTTACAATCAGGAGGCCATCGAGCATTTATGAGTTGTTTTCCATTCTTTCATACTCTAGTTCATACTATAGTATCGTCTATATGAAAGTTATCCAGATTCTTTTCTTCCTCTAATTTTATGTGTCGGGCCTCATGGTTGAGGAGATACAAGTCCAAGAGTTTAAATCCCCCAACAATGTGGTCCTTTCTAATTAAGTTATCTATGAAATTATGAGATAGAACAAGGACTTGAGAGGAGTCCATTAGTGCTTCAAAGTTATTGATTCAAGTGTATACCTCTATCTTAATAAAATCGTGCTTTTCAGCCTTGGGTACAAAGTGTACTTAGTCTCTTTCAAAATCCTTGATACAGATGTCATGCTTAAGGGCAGAGATACGTGACAGAATATTGAAACAATATTTCCACCAGAGTATTCGTATATGTTAAGGGGTTGGAGCCTATTGGTAGTAAGATGGTACAGAAGTTAGTGATATGAAATCACAAGTCTAAAAGTCAGAGTGGGGTGACTTTTACATAAATAAATAGTTTTAGTTGTATAAGCCTTGATTGAGGGGTGGTTAGCTCTTTTATATTGATCGGTTAATATTGCAGAAAGATTTGTAGATTGTACGGTAGTATGTGAAGGAAGTGATTGGCTATGATTGTTAATTATTCAAAATAGTGAAGGATCCCAGAGTGGATAGTTATGGTGGTTATAGAAATCATTTATAGGTTGAAAATAGAAAGGGGTAGATGAGTCAATAAGTTATGGGTAGAGACTCATTTGTGTATATGGAATTTGAAGGTAGTAGGGATGTATGTATGGTCAAGTAAATATGATGTGAGAAAGTCGAATATGTTGATAAGATTGCAATGAGTTATAATATAAGATTAAGATCGACAATTCTTATTATGTGATTTTATCCTCCTTGATTGTCTTTTCTCTAGTAGTTGTAAACTAGTACTACATGTAAGAAGGTATGTAGTGGATTGTGAGGTATAGTAGTTATCTCATGGAGAGGATGTGATTTTAGGTAGTAGTTAAGTAAAATAAGGTATTTAGGTTGATTTCCTAATTTGATGTACTAGTATAGTATATGGAATGCTTTACCGCTGGTATATAATTAATGCTAGACTATAGGCTTGAACTTTAGATGTGGATTTTGGTGATAAGAATAGTGGCTTAAGACTAATGATGCATATTTTGTGGGAACAAATTAGTAGGCTTGATGTGAGGTATGAAATAGCCTAGGTTGGCAACTTGTAGAAAAATGAGTGAATAATTGTGGTATATATACATGAGGGCTAGTGTTAAAGCAATGAATGGTGGTTGAGTCATTAAGTGGATGAGAGCGTTATTATAAGAATAAGTTGAAACCCCTAGGTAGCATGTTGTTAGCTAAGGTTTGTGTGTATATGTGCCATGTGTCCTTATCTCACATTCTTGAATTTTGTAGTATGGAGAGGTCTAGGAAGTTGTTGTATGGTGTTTTTTATAACTGAATTGAGAAAATATAGGTAGGCAGTATGTGCCCTTGGAATAGTCTTACAAATTTTGTGAAGTTGTAAGTTATGAGATTAGAGGTTTAATACGAGTATGTTAAGTAATGGAGAATGAATTATTATGTGATAAGAGGGCGTGGATATGTATCCTATGAGAGTGGGAGTTGTAGGGTGATGGCTATAAAGGCTAGCAAAAGTTAAGAGTAGCACTTCCAAAAAGCAAGGCCTTTAGAGTATAGCATATCAGGGAGAGTTTAGTGTTCATGTGTATAGTGATCTCCCCTTTGTGTGGAGAGTTATGGCCATAGATTTAACGTGAAGATAGGTATACAAGTCTAAGATTGTGACTTTAATCTAAGGGGGAGAAAATGGACTAAGGTAGGTCTTGAATTTTCTCATGGTGGCAAATTTCAGGGAAGAGTCATGACTAATCTATTCCTATTCAAGAAAACTCCTCCTACTTCAATTTAAGAGGTCATTTTGATAATGCCTTAATTAATATATCTAAGTCATGCCTATGCTTATGGTTTGAATTCTCCATGGACTTATGTTCATGTTCCGACCTCCAAACTAGAAGCAATGATGTCTCAATAAATCCAGTCTTTCATGTATTCAGGCTTTATGTTATGATGATTATAATCCCTACAACTCATATACAAGGTCACCTCTATGTCAATTCTTATTATCTCATGCTTAGTGCTTACAAGTTTCACTAGGGGTTAAAAATATTCAATGTGAGGTTACGTTCTTTATTTCATATTTTTAGAGCATCAACAAGTTCCTACCCATCATTCGGGGATAAATGATTCCATAGGAGAGATAATGTAACAACCCGCATTTTTGAGTTAGAAATCGAACCATCGTTCTTATGGGTGCAAACTCTAATCTCATGATTTATATTTTAATTGATGTGTCATGATCTTTATCCTAGTGTGGGAAGTGCTTTCAAGGAAAAAAAATAGTAACACCCCATATTATTCTTGGTTCTATTCATCTCTTAGTTGCATGCATGAAGGGATTAAGGCCTAAAAATTTCACCAAGTGTTAGGGATTTAGCCATGTTCAAGACCTCTAAACTTCAAGGATTTTCATTATGGCCTTCCCGACCCTGGGATGTTAGTTTTTGAGTTAATTCATGTTTGGACATGTAAGGATCATGTTTTGGAGAAGTTTTGGACTTTTCAAGAGGGGTTTGGGTCATGTTTGGATATGAAACTAGAGGATTATCATGATAATCCCACGACATAGTGTTATTCCCATCGTCATGCAGACTGCGTCGAAGTGAGGGAAATTAACTATCGCGATAAGACTGCTTCACGGTAAGCTTATTCCATCCAGTGTCAAATTTAAATGCTTGAGGGGCAATGGGGTATTTTTTTCCCTCAACCCATTCGTATCGGGTCTTTTCCCCCTCAACCCAATCGTTCACAACATGACTTGAACATTATTTAGGACATAATTTTGCCCTTTTTATCCAATTCACTCTCAAGAAAACCCTCCCCTTTCCCCAAGAACAAAAAATTAAACTTCTTTTTCCCCAAGTAATCTAGAATTCAAGCTCTCCAAGTTCAAGAGCCTTCAAGAAAACATCAAGATTAGTGTTTCATTCCCAAGTTAAGAAACTTAAGGTATGAGGGACTATCCTAAAATCCATGGGCATAGGTTTTATCATTTTTGTCAAGTTCAAAGATATATGATCATGTTTACAAAAAGGGGTTTTTACATTGTTTTGAATAGCATCTATCATGGATTTTTTGGATGAAAGTAAATATTCGTCTTGAACTTCTTTCATAGAATTTAACTATAACCACATATATATGTGTGTTTTCATTTTCACAAAGTATGATTGAGAGCATGAAGGACAAAATTCCATCTTTCATCATGATATCTTTTGATTTCAAGTGTTCTGGGTTGTTTAAATATATGTTTTTAAAAGAAAGCTTGAGAATGATTTCCTATAAATGTTCATGGATTTATATGGTGTATTACATGTCGAGGGGGTGTTTTCCTTGTAATCGTTCATTATATTAATTGAAGGATTTCATGAGTTTTAAGTAAATTCAAACATGAGATAGCCACCATATGATTGTAATATTGAGAAGAAACTGTTTTATGTAAACTCATTTGATAACCTACAGAAAGAAACTCTCTTACAAGATATGTAAGACTTTTGAGTGGTCATTAGCATGGTGCTTATAAATGGGAAACGGTTACAGATATGTTGTGTTAAGAATTGAGCAACTTGCAAATCTAGGTATGACTATACCCTATATTGATATGCCCTGAACAAAATAAGCACTGAATGTTTTGAGTATGAATCATGATGTTTAAAGGACTAAAATTAGGCTTAAATAGAGTTATATGGTTACTCGAAGAAGGCATGGTTCAGATAACTCACAACCTAAAATCATAATTTGCCGATACGAGTTTTTTCTGGGGAAAAGTATGTCATACAAGAAGACATATCCTTTTCTTAGGTCATTGTGTGTCATGCAAGGAAGCATACTTTGTGATTCTTACGTACTCCAATCCTGGCGGCAAAAATTGGATTAAGGGCTTGGTCGCTGAGTCAAGGGCGGGTCCCATATAACCCATGAGATTATCAGGATTGTAGGGTGTACCATCTAGATCAGAAGTAAACTAAAGAGTGAGTCAGGGTTACTAAGAAATGTTTCAAAATTCATTAAAATATGCCTATGTTTTTAGTCATCTTATGTTAAATTTTTATTATGAAATGCTCTCACCTATGTTGTATAAAATATATTTTATTTTTGAATTGTTCTACGTACCAGTATCTTTGTGTATTGAACCCCCTACATTTCAGGTTATATGGTATAGTCCCATGGTCCATCACATCAGTAGAACACTTGGGATTTGACAAAGCCATCCATCTTTTGGAAGGCATTTATTTATAAGTTGAGTATTTTAGTATATGATTGAGTCGGGGGCTTTGTCCCAGCCTAGATAGTTAGTATTCAGTAGAGGCTTCGTAGATGGTATTTGAAGTGTTGTATTGTTATATCTTGTGGATACATTTTAGATTTATAAGTTTCCAATGAAAACTGCTATATCTTCCTCACTTTGATTTATGTATAGATTTTTCATATGATATCATGCTAAGGGATCTCTTGGGCCTTTGAGGGTCGGGATGCCCGTCGCTGTCAGGACCTCAGTTTGGGTCGTGACATATGTAGGTCATGGTTTTTTTACACTTTTTTGAGTTTGATATCTTTCACGTGAAAATTATTTTCTCTTTATTTATTGTTTTAACTTTGTTGAAACACGTTAGGCAATATGTTTCATTGATAGAAAACTTGTAAAGCTAAAATAAGGAAATCAATTGGTCTAGTATCAAAACTCAAGCCTGTTATAGAGCAACAATACCTCTCCAATGTCCACAATGATTATATGATTCACATAGCAAAGTCCAATTGTACCTTCCAACATTTAAGAAACCCAATACTAAACAAAGTGAATTTTGACCAACATCTTAAAAATATTTTCTTTCGCCCTTTTCTGACAATGACAACAACTTATAGTACCATTTTTTGAGTAAAAATAAAGAATATAAAGTAGACAAATAGCTAAATTTCAATTTTTAAAAATAAAATTTATTTAATATATTTGGTCCCTAAATTTAATCAATCTGATAAGCCACCTAAGAGAGATCTGAGGAAACAAAAAGAAAATATAATAATTTAAAATCTATATTTTCCAATTAAACTAAGTCTATATGCATTGATAGTAAATTGTCAACTTAACTATAAATATCCATCCATAAAATAAAGTTCTTTATGTCATCAATGCATATAAATAAATATCTAAAGTTTCTGGTTTCTTCTTCTTTCCAGAGCCGGGGGGCCTCCCACAAGCCTTCTCAGCTAGGGTTTTTGAAGCAGGTGCACCAGAATCATATGATTTACAATAAAATTGTTATTTTATCAATTTAGTACAACAAATAAATTACAACAATAATAACATACCCATGATGTAAGTATACAAAGATCTTATCCATACCTTAGAGGTAGAGAGATTGTTTATAATATAAATATATTCAATTTAAGGTTTTTGTACATTATCAATATGTATGTATGTATATATATATAGAGAGAGAGAGACATGTATATTAACATCTGAAGCAGGATCTTGTCAAGCGCGGGTAAGCCATGGCGCCTGCCAGACTAGCTTTCAAATATTGAATTAAGCCAGAGACGGAATACCGAACCAAATCACCAATCGAAATATAAAAGAATTTTCGAGTAGCTTAATGACTGTATGGAAGAATTAATATTTTTACCCGAACAAGGGGCCTGTCAGATATTCAGTATAATTATGTTGAACCCATGTGTCTAGAAGTTCTAACTGTACAAAAGGTCGCCCTTTTATTCATCTTTTATGAACTAAAGAGGCACAACTTACTAGACATAGTCACAAAGACAAAGACAACATAATCCATATTAAACTCGGTTGTACCACCATTTCGGAACCATGTCAAGAAACTATTGAAAATTTCTTCATATTTTGATAGAGTCTGAATCTTTCATAGTTACTAAGTAAGAGAAGTTAGATCTTTGGCATAGATATGAAAGGTTTTTAGCCGGACATAGTCACGGCTAGAGAAGGTAAAAGAGTATTAAAGTAATTTAATATAAAAGAAAGTAAATACCTTGATTGTGGCTAGATGAAAGGTTGGAATAGTAAACATTGGCTATCATCCCTTTTATTTAACCCTTGAAGTATTTTACAAAAGAAGAGAGAAAGGAGAGCAGTCTAGTAGAGAGATAAAGAAAAGATAAAATTTTTCGCTTATGTCTCCATAACAAGTGAGACATCTATATATAGAAAGAAAAACATGCGCGTACAATACTATGGGTCCCACATCTAGTCCTTGTGCATAGTATTTTTACTAGTTTAAATAGTAGACAAGGTCCCACGTATGGGTCCTATAGTGAAAATATCTAGATGGGCCCTTCTGGTCACATCTTGTCTTTTCTTCTCAGCAGGTAAAGTAATGCCTCTGTTTTTTTAATTTTTTCTTCATTCAAAATATGTTTTGGGGGAAGTGGCTGAGAATCTTGAATAACTTCTATTTCAGCTGTTTCTTCACTTGTAAGACTTTTCATAGAAGTATCCTGAACATTGTTCAAATATTTTTATTAAATTTCTTTGGACTTCTTCTAAATATTGCTCAATCATTTTCATTTTATCTCCTTCATAGAAAGAACTTTATCTAGAAATATAGCTGAGATTTTTATCTTCAACGATTTTATGTTGTGTAGTGGTAGAGTATTCGAGGACCTTTTTATTAATGGATTCGATCAAGTCTTGTCCATATTGCAGTTTAGTGAGGGGGGTCTTTTCTTGTGAGTTTGTCCCAGAAATGGTTATAGAATACCCTATAAAGTCCGGGTATTTGCTCTTTCATGTAACCAAATTCAATACTCCATTTATGTAACCATGGAATGGAGAATTCTATGAAAAAATACATTTGATCAATTTTATCCAACTTGCAAACATGGTATGAATGGTATAAGTCCATTAAAAATGGTGATACCTTTGTCCATTTTTTTGTAGAGATGCAGATATTCTTCTGGTAGAATCTTAATTGTAGGGCCATGATATGACCACTATTGAATAAATCAATTAGGAACTGGTGAAGCTAGAATCTACTACTGATCTGGAGATCGTTTCTTTGAACCTATGGTGTAACATCAAAAAAGCACCATAGCACGAATACATCAGTACGATGGAATGTACTGAGTATACATGTGAGATAGGCTATATGAAAGGGTTCACATGCATTGCTAATTCTAACTAATTGCCTATCATGAACGTGGGAATCATACATAAATACGTAACTATAATTGACAACGTAATAACATGATTTCTGAGTCTGAATACTAGTGACATAAAATAACTGATAACTGATTTGACTGATAACATGAATGATTGTATCTAAATATAACTGATAACATGAGTGACTACATCTGACAGTCCTGAATCTGATAAAACTATTTGATTTTCATACTATATCTGAGTTGACTGTATCTGACAGTCCTGAATCTGAAGAACTATCGAGTTCTTTTACTGAGACTGATTGACTATATCTGACAGGCCTAATTCTGTAACATGAAACTATGGGAAGTAGTATATACAGACATGCCCCTACTACACCATTATGGCTTAGTTGGGGTCCAATCTGTAACCCCAATTGGAAGGGTGTCAATACCGCGCCAACAGTAAGGACAAGATATGGGTGACCCTTATCTGATAGTGTCCCCAAAAGAGAATGGTGAGGCCCTTATCTGGCTGTACTTATCCACCTCACCAACCCTCATCTGATAGTAGTGATGTCTCAATCTATGCTGGATACATAGTTCTGGAACGCAAGGATGACTTCTAAGGATCACACCCTCATCTGATAGTGTGTGTCCCCATCTTTGGGTTCACTCGGTGCTAATTCCTACTCCCATCTGATTAGACTCTGTACATGATTAACTGAACTGAACTGAACATGGACTGAGTTACTGAATTCCATGACTGATGGAATACTACTGATATCTGACAACTAACTTAGTTCATGAGATCATAGAGATTTCCTGAGTCATAAGACTGTCTGAAGTCTAAGGATTCATAGCTTGACTGAGAGTATCATGAAAACATGACATGGATCTAGGAACACTACTAATGTTTCGGGTATAAGTACCCCCAGGACTCGATAGAAGGAAATTGACTTGACTTGACATTCTTGAATACATGATAATCACCACAATACATTTATTGAAGCATTTCATCAAACATACTATAAGCGTAACTTGTACATACATGGGGATTTCACGATATTATGTTAGTATAGCACCTTTAATTTATCTAGGCATTTAATCAAGCATATTGTAGGCATAGTACATGTAAAGCACAATATTCAACAATGAAACAATGTGCTTCTATTCAAGTTTCATAACTTGAGGTTTGGTCATAGGGTTGCATGAATCTAGGTTTATAATAATTGAACCCACATAAACATTATCACCTAAAAGGGATTAGAATTCAATTTCTCAATTATCAGCATGAACAAGTACATATAAAGCATGAAAATGTATAGACAATCCGTAACTTGTAGTTGAAAAAGGGATTCTTGGACTTCATGAATGAAAGGAGTCCATGAATAAACACTATGCATACCTTAGTTCGTGATTTTGTAAAGATTGATGGTGAAATCTTCTTGTATTTGAATACCTAATAGAAACCCTAGCTTGTTCTTGAGAGAAACTTGAGAGAAACTATTGTAGTTTTGGGTGAAAATGGCTGAATCGTGTGTTAAAGGGCTTATATAGGGGTGTACCCTTTTAACCTTGGACATATCATTTAAGTTTTCAGTAAAATTTCCCAAATTGGGCCCTTGGCGTGATGTGGAATTATCGCGCTATGTCATTGAAGATTGACAATTGGGAAATTGGGCACTGGTGCGATGCGGAGCCATCTCGTTGCTCTATATTTTGTGACCTAGAAGTTTGGCGCAATGCAGAGATAATCATGCTGACCTGGACGCTGTTTCTAGCCTCTAAAGAAAATGTCCTTAAAATTTTCATTAAGAAAATTGAAAAGAAACTAGGTACTTCCTTAGTCTCCATGAGGCTAACCATGGTAAAGAATTTGAGAATGCAAATTTCTTAGAATTTTGTTCAGTAAATGGTATAGATCATAATTTCTCAACTCCTAGAACACCACAATAAAATGGAGCGGTGAAAAGGAAAAACAGAACCTTAGAGGATATGGCTAGAACAATGATACTTGCAGTAAATGTTGCCAAAAACCTTTGGGCTGAGGCAATAAGTACTGCAACATATATCATAAATAGATGCATGATCAGACCTTTGTTAGAGAAGACTTCCTATGAATTACTAAAAGAAAGAAAGCCTAACATCTCTCATTTTAGAACTTTTGGATGTAACTATTTCATACATAATAATGGAAAAGATAATTTGGGAAAATTTGATGCTAAAAGTGATGAGGGAATTTTCTTACGTTATTCAATCCAAAGTAAAGCTTATAGGGTTTTAAACAACAGAACTAACTGTGTTGAAGAAAGTATATATGTGATCTTTGATGAATCTTGTGTTAAGACTAACCTGCAGGAAGGAAACGATGTTGAGGAACAGGTTACACAACCCGATTCATTGATTGAAGCTACCAAACTTGGAGGTACCTTAACAGGGGGAACAGAAGCTGAAGGCACAATGACAGGGGGAACTGATCCACCTACTACCCCAGATCAGAATGTCATTAGTGATCCTAGGGTTGATTTCTAAGGGATACAAGTATCAAGGATCACATCCTATAGAGAATGTTCTTACTGAGCTCACCACTGGGATCACCATAAGAGCTGAACTGAGAAGTATATGTGCCTTCAAGGCATTTCTGTCAGAAATAGAACCAAAGAAGATAACTGAAGCATTACTTGATGTTGATTGGTCATAGCCATGTAAGAAGAGCTGAATCAGTTTGCAAGAAGCAAAGTATGAAACTTAGTTCCTCTTCTAAAAGACAGATCAGTAATTGGAACTAGGTAGGTATCTAGGAATAAATTTGATGAGCATGGAATAGTCACAAGAAACAAGGCGAGGTTGGTGGTCCAAGGATACAACCAAGAAGAAGGAATTAACTTTGATGAGACTTTTTCATCGGTAGCAAGACTTGAATCCATAAGATTGCTTGTTGCCTTTGCTGCTTACAAGGAGCTTATACTCTACCAGATGGATGTGAAGAGTGTATTTCTGAATGGCATTCTCAATGAAGAAGTATATGTCAAGTAACCTTCAGGATTTGAAAGCAAGGAGTTTCCTGATCATGTATATAAACTAGATAAAGCCTTGTATGGATTGAAAAAAGCACCTAGAGCTTGGTATGAGAGATTGTCAAAGTTTCTACCGGAGAATGGCCATTCCAGAGGTAAAATTGACAATACCCTTTTCTTAAAAACTAATGAAAAGGATTTGTTAGTTGTGCAGGTATATGTGAATGACATCATTTTTGGATCAACTAATATGAATATGACTCATGAATTTGCAGAACTCATGAGTAGTGAATTTGAGATGAGCATGATGGGAGAACTAAATTACTTTTTGGGTTTACAAATAAAACAGTCAGTATTAGGGACAAATATCTACCAACAGAAATATGTAAAAGAGCTTCTCAAAAGAATCTCTATGGAAAAAGCAAAAGAGATCAGTACTCCTATTGCCACTGCCACAAAGCTGGACATGGATGAAACAGGTTCAGATGTAGAGCAAAATATGTATAGAGGTATGATAGGATCACTCCTTTACCTCACTAAAAGCAGGCTTGATATTGTGTTTAGTGTAGGGCTATGTGCCAGGTTTTAAGCTAATCCCAAGGAACCACATCTAAAATCAGTGAAAAGAATCTTCAGATACTTGAAAAGAACCAGTGATCTTGGATTATAGTATCCCAAAGGTAGTAACTTTGATTTGGTAGGATATTCTGATGCTGATTATACAGGATATCTGGTGGACAGAAAAAGCACTATAGGTATGGCACACTTCTTGGTATCATGTTTAATTACCTGGTCCATAAAGAAGCAAAATTCAGTTGCCTTGTCCACTGCTAAGGATGAATATGTAGCTGTTGGGACATGTTGTGCTCAGTTGTTATGGATTAAACAACAACTTATGGATTTTGGTATAGATGTTGGTTGTGCTCCCATTTTTTGTGATAATGCAAGTGTTATTAATATAGATAAAAATCTTGTTCAACATAAAAGAACCAAGCATATTGATATTAGACATCACTTTCTTAGAGATAATATTGAAAAAGGTCATATATCAATTATGTGTTGTTCAACTAAGGAACAAATTACTGACATATTTACTAAGACTTTTAGTAGAGAATATTTTGAAAGGAACAGGTTAGCCTTGGGGATGATTAATATTGTATAAATCTCCCCTAATGATTGATTAGAAAAGACTGTACCTAAGTGATAGTTGATTAATTCAGTCTTACACATTAGTTGTGTATCCTAATTCCAAGGTTTTAGAGTAAATTAACTCAGCTATGTGTTGATTTTGTAGAGAGACTGAACCATCAAATAAAATTTTAACCATTGTTTTCACAGTTCAGGTATGATTTTCACTTGTTCATGATTGCATAAGAGAGAAACAAGTTCTTCACTTGGTCCGTTCCGTTATCCTTAAACCGCCAAAATCCAAAAGTCATCTACTTTAAAAAGCTGCCAGCCCTTTCCCATCAGTACATACCTCTTAATCATTATGTTTTTATTAATACCTTTTCCTCACAAGGTTCATCTTCCTCCAAGTCCCTCCTAAATACACATCCCCTTTCTCTCTCCTTTTCAGTCTTTCTAAACCTTCTTTACAAAAACACACTAATATTTTATCTCACTAGCCATAGATTCTTCATCATCTCCTTCATCCTCCTCACTTGACTCCACCAAAACACATTCACCTCTATTGTTATTCACCCAAATATAACCTTACCTCCATTAATTCTTCCTTAAATCTCCCAAAAATTCTCTGATTTTGCTGCGTTCAAAAACTTCCCAAACCCTTTTACCCAATTTTCCCCAACTGGATTATCCCGTTCCAACCCGTCACTTTCTCCATTAATTCCACTTTAAATTGTTGATCAAGATGATGAACCCATTGCAAATCTCATCCCTCGAAGGTCCAGATCTGTTCTAAAATGGAAATCCTCTTTTGTTGTCATTGGTGTAGATGAATCTACTTCAGTTAAGCCTTCCTCTGTAGTTGGTTCTCCTCGCATTCCTCTTACTCAAGGAAAGACACAACGACAAAATGCTTCTTTGGAAGAAGCACTTCATGCAAGTAAAAAGAAATAGGTTGCTCCTTCTGCTTCTCCACCTCTTAGTGATCCCTCTCCTAATATTCTCCTTTGCTCTAAACGAAAATTGAAGTATATCATTGCCAAAACCCCAAAATCCTTTTTCACACCTATCTTTCCATCCCAACCCACTTTTAAAACTTCCTCGTCCTCAAAATATACTGTGAAAGTTTCTCTTGCGAAAGCCTCCACTGTTAAAGGATCCCTTTCCACCAGAGGTTCTTCAAAATTCTCTTCTCGTCTGAAGAAACAAGTACCCAACCTATTCCTTCTGATTCCTCTGACTCAGATTCTGATTTTCTTCCTGATACCCCTCCTGCTCCCTCCACTCACCCTAATCCAGATCTTAACTATGATGTTGTTTTTTATACTCCTGTTGATAAGGCTTCTCAGTCAGCTGAGTTCATCACTTTCAAAAATATAAGTTAGCTAAGGGTAGAGTTGTCACTAGTTTTGGAGGACCTAATATGGATGTGTTTCTCACTAAACTAAACGCTCAGGGATGGTCACACCTGTTTCTTTAAGGTGATTATTAAAGAAAGTTTGGGAAAGCTAAAGTGTATGAATTTTATACAAATAGAGTTGCTATTGGAGAAATGTTCTCCACCACTGTTCATGGTAAAACCATTAATCTTTACCCTGTTGATCTGAGTTGAATTTTACATATTCCTATTAGGGGTTGGGGTCATTATATGAAAAACTCTTGTCCTGCTCTTGATAACCTTCTTTCAACTATTGATATTTATAGGAAATTCTCTATAAATCCTTCTCTTTTAACTCATAGAAGGGTTCTCAAGAATGAGATGTCTCCTCTCTACCAGTTCTATTTTTATGTGGTTCACAAGATGATCCTTCCTAGACAGGAAAGGAGAATAGTAATAAATTTTCTTGATCTCACACTGATGGAATTGCTGGACTCTTAGGTTCCAATTGATCTTCCTACACTCATCATCAAGCACATGTAAAGGGTTTTAATAAAAGATGCAAATGGCCATGCTTTACCATATAAGTTCTGGCTTGCCCCTGTTTTTTAAGACTTCCATGTTCCTGTCAAAGTGTGGACATTGCAAACCACAAAAGATGTCATTGGGTCTGTGAACCATGCTATGTTGCCTGCGGCTATGAGGAGTACTAATAATCCTATGCAAAGGCTGAGGAATGCTCTTGTTTCCAAGAAAAGTGAGCTGGATATGGCACAAAATGCATTTGAAGTTGCCTGGGCTACTCATGAAAAGGAGAAGCAGGTCCTTCAAGCTCAAATTGCCTCCCTCACAGCCCTTTTAGAAAAGGAAAGAGCTGACAATACAGATATTATTAAGAAGCTGACCTCCCTTATTCCTTATTCCTCATCTGCTTAAGCCCCTTTAGTGTCTTAGGCATCTGTCTTTCCTGCTTTTGGTTTAAGCTATTTCTCTCTTATTGTTTATTATGGGTTGTTATCATTGTATTCTGATATATAAATGTAATGGTTCCTTTTTTGTTTTATGTGGCTCACTTCTGTGTTATTAATATATTGCTTGTTCTTTTTGCTCTAATGTCTTCATGTTTTAGTGATAGACCCAGTGGCCATAAATTATAAAACGTGTTTCACTCATTGGTCCAGTTTTTCGATGATGTCAAAAAGGGGAAGATAGATTATACAGTTCTTATAACTCAATTGACTAATCTGTGTTTTATTCTATTTCTTTTACTTAACTTCCTTAGTGAGTATATCAGGTTTTGTAGTGTTATACTGCTATGTTTGTCATCATCAAAAAGGGGGAAATTGCCAAAGCATGTGGAGTTTTGATTATAAACAAGAGAATGAAACATGTGGTAAAAGTTGTTCCATCCAACTGAACCAAGATCAACTGCAGATGGGTTATTGATATGATGACTTGACGTACAAATAGAAGTGGATAACATATATCACATCAGAAGTTGAGTTGAAAAAGAAGACTTGCAGAAGTTGAGTAAAAAAAAGACTTGCAGAAGTTGAGTTGAATAAAAAGAAGTACAGAAGTTGAGTAGAATAAGAAGTCCTGCACAAGAGTCCTAGTCAAGATGCAGAGTAACATGAAGATGGGTTGATCAAGGCGTCTAACAATAAAGCTAAAATAAAAAACAAATGAGTTCTACTTAATTTAGAAGAGAGAGACAGCTACAATAAGAAGTAAAGTTACTTGATAAAGTCCTACACAAGATAGAAGAATAGAGATAAAAGGACTGCATCAGAAGGAGTGCTTATATACGCCAAGTTGCATTCAATTAAGTACTCAAGCACTAAAAAGAGAAATATGAAGATGGGTTGATCAAAAAGTCTAGAAATAAGTCTAAAAGAAAAAACAAAAGAGTTCTACTTAATCTAGAAGAGAGAGACGGCTACAACAAGAAGTAAAGTTACCTGATAAAGTCCTACACAAGATAGAAGAATAGAGATAAAAGGACTACATCAGAAGGAGTGCTTATATGCGTCAAACTGCATTTAATTAAGTATTCAAGCACTAAAAAGGATAATCAACAATCAGCATATCAATTCACATACTTGAAGAAGAACCTAGTCTCTTACTTAGTAAGTCGTAGGCTTTGTGCGCAGTAGATAGGTTCTTTGAATTATAATGAGTCATTGTTCTAGTCTCAGTGATCTATAAACTGAGTTAGGAGTTGTGTCTTCAAGTTTGGGAACTCAAAGACTAAGGAACACTAATCTTAGGAAGATTTATGTTTTTGTAGTGATAGGAGTAAGAAGTTTTAATTCCTAGTTTACAAGAAGTCTTGTAATTTTGTTGATTGTTGAGGCTCAAGTGTTTTAGTAAAGTTTGGGTTAAATCCTGTAGAGGTACAAGTCGTGTTTTTTTACACCTTTCTTGAGCTGGTCATTTTTCACTTAAAAATACTGTATTCAGTTTTTACTTCTGTGAACCACGTTTACTTACCTGTTCCACAGATAGGCAATTAGTAGGGGTCATACTCTAATAGAGTGGATATACTAGTTGATCCTATAGATGACTAAATCGACTCATCTAGTAAGATCGATTTGTGTCCACCTAGTGTTAAAGCTATTGTATTGAATGAATGTACATCGCCGTATGAAAATTGTGTTGACCAACTTATGTGTAAAACTTTCCCACCACTTAAGAATATGTGCGATATGATTAATGAATCTCAAGTGAGTGAAGAATTTAAAGATGTTGGTCAAGGAAATAGGAGTAAACCCGTGAGCTTGTCTCATGGTGTAGATGCTAATGTTTGTTTGGCTCATCGGTATGATCATACACGTGAAACATTTTTGAAACTTGATAGTGAACTTATAGAGAGTGAGCTTGCTTATCCCAAATTTGTCTGGGGGTAGATCTTTCTCTTTTTAGGTACAAAGTCTTGTTTGAAGCTAGTTTAATCACTCCTAAGAAACCTAGTGGTGTGAGTGAAGTTGATGGATTAGCTTGTCTTGGAGGCTACAGCCTATATGCCAACCCACTATGATGTGACAACATTTCTCCTCAAGGTAGAAATATCTTCTTGAAAGATGAGAGTACTCTCACGGGCAAGGAATATGTAGTCTCAAAAATGACTTCTTCTTCTTCTTTGTGTGGCTTTCCTGAGGACACTATAGTAGAAGTAGACTTGAGTGCCACCTTTATCTACTCTCTTTTTTCTTGTGATGATATATACACAACTACAGAGAGTAGGCCATGCAGATGTGGTAAAGGCTATAGGAAATGGAAAGGTTATCTAAACCCACGTCTATGGCCCCTCTTCACATTTGATCCCAGTGCCATCTTAGGGCGGGGAAGATTTACTCTCGGCTTAGGTGTATTTCTTTTTTATCCTTATCATAGCCAAGTCCTTGGTGAATTTATCGATGGCTTCATAATGTTTAACACTAAGGACTCTTGGTTATATGTCAAATATGAACCGCTTTGGCATATTGAGACTTGAACTCAAAAGGTCCTCAGTTTTTTTTTTGGTGTGGACTATTTGAGTGTTTTGGGTGTATACACTTATCGTTTATTTTTGCTAACCCTAACCCTCATTCCATGAGGAAGTGTGTTTGTTTATCTCTCTTTGATTTTGCAAGGCATGGATTCAAGGTTGAATCCTTTTTTAAAATGGGAGGATGATACAAGTACGACCATGAAGATGGACACATGTGGGAGTCTAATGAGCCCGAGACATGGAGGGTGCAAGTAAAGGACTTAAAACAAACCATATCGACCCTAATCTCGTACTTGAAGTGTAAAGAGGAGCCTTGGAACACAACAAGGCAGCCCCTAAATACACTTGAAGGGAGACTACCTCTTAAAGGGTATTTTGGACATTTTAGCTTCTATTTTGTAATAGATATATAAAGAACACTTTAGGGTTTTATTAGTTTAGTTTTGAACAATATTAAAAGTTGTAACATTAAAACACTCTCTCTTGTGAGAAAGGCCTCTTAGCTGAAATAATGTAACTAGGGTTTTCGACTTGAGTGTGGAATCACTCGTGTTGGATTCAAGCTTGGAAATGTTGGATGCTTAGGAGATCGAGGCCCCTATTTTACCAACATAAGAGATAGGTGAATTATTGTATGTAGTGTAAATGGTCCAAGAGTGGAATAAGCTCTTGGGTTCTTAAGATTACATCTTCATGTAGTCTGTCTATCTATCATTTGTTTGTTGTAATCATTATTTCTTGTTCTTGTTAATGTGAACCTTGAGGTATTTTATTGCTACCACATTGTTGTTATTTATTTTGCCTTCATATTTTTGTTGTTAAATCTAGTTTGGGTGGTTGTTTAGGTGTTGAAACACACCCCTATCTCATTTATTATTGTTCTTATTTGTGAATCTGAGTGTGGTCATCAAAAGGGTCCTCGATTCTTTGAACTTGTGGACTGATTTTGTTGTTTGTTTTGTGCTTCCTAGTCTATAGTGTATCATCCTACGAGGTCAATTCTCGTCCTATATGGCGTCCTATAAGTAATATGTCACATAGGACGTGTGTGTTTACTTGTTCAACTTTATACAAGTTTAAGTGTCTACTTGAGCACACCTAAAGTTAGAGGTCATAGATGTGGTTTATGGTCAAGTTAAAGGGCATGTTTATGCATTATGCCTATTTATATGTAACGACCCTCCCGGATGTTTGTGAGATTTTTTTTCTCATCTTCTTTATTTTATCTCTCTCCGTAGTTTGAATACGTGGATTATGACTTACGGAATAAGTAGTACCAATTCTTGAGGTGTTCAGAAGTAGTTTAAGTCACTAATGGGGTTATTGAGTTGAGAAAGCTAAACCCGATAATAGTTAATCTTTAATCGAGACGACCTCGAATTAGTATTGTAATATTTTCAATAGGTCTGGGATATACTTTTTAGTCTACACATATTTGATTTATGTCTATGATATTTTAAAAAAATTTTGAGTATTTATTAAAAATTTAGAGTATTTTAAATGATTAGTGTAATTAATGATTTAATGGGTCAAAATTATAATCCTTTTACTATTAGATATTACGTGAAAGGACTTTCAGTTAATCGGGTTTAATCCCTCTGAAGGATAAGTAAAAAAAATAAACTGGAAAAAAAGGGGCAGAAACTTCTGCGGCGTCTGACAACAAGCTTCAGGTAAGGTTTAATTCTATTAAGTATATGCATGGTATTATGTTTGTTGTTAGTTATCTCTCTCTCTATATATATATATGTATATATATATATATATGATGGTGGGATGAAATCTTAATAAGGAAGTGGTATCGGTAATTGTGCCAAATGGGTGAAAAGTGCAATGAAAAAGAAAGGGGGAGAAAGATGGTGGCACAGTGAAGTTATTTGCTTAATAATATTGTTATGTTCTAATTATAGTCACTTTCAGTGACTTTTGAAGGACCAACTGAATAGTTTTATTAATATTGTCCATTATTCCTGAACTGGAATGGGCGAAAAACAATATAGTTAGGCTATGATGAGCCAATCACTGACACTAATAATAGGTGGCTGCTTTTAGGTTACTTTGAACACGATCGGTACAGTTTATCGTTCTTAATTGTATAAGTATGTTTCCTTTATATTTCGGGATTAAGAAATTGAGGTTTAGGTTTAAAATTTTTAGAGTAAGAATTTATAAAAATGAGGTCATTAGATTCGTATTCTTATGCAAATTATATACTACACAGATTTGGATCATTCTGAAGCTTCACGGAAGGGCAAGACTCTTACAAGGTAGCTTGTATTTAGGTTCTTCGACTGAGGTAGGTTATGGTTTAATTGGAGTTTAGACTCAACTTAATTGTGTGTATGCTCCTAAATTGTATAATTGTTGATTTGTATTCGTACATACTTGAAATTGTTGATGTTTGGATTGTTAATGCGTGTATAAATGTTTACTAAAAATTTAGTCGATGAAATTATTTTATGACTTTAAGTGTACTTGTAAACTTGGTACATTGTGTTGCATGCTGTGAGGTTTTATAAACTGATATTGATAATACTTGTATATGTTGGATCGGGTACCACGCCGGTAAGGATATGTATATATTGGATCGGGTACCACGTCGATACGAATATCTATATGTTGGATCGGATACCACACCGATATGGATATGTATATGTTGGATCGGGTACCACGCCGATACGGATATGTATATGTTGGATCGGGTACCACACCGGTGTGGATATGTATATGTTAGATCGGGTACCACGCCGGTACGGATATGTATATGGTGGATCGGGTACCACGCTGGTACAGATATGTATATGTTGCATTGGGTACCACGCTGGTACGGATATGTATATATTGGATCGGGTACCACGCCGATACGGTACATGAACATAGATTGTTCCCTGCAGGTCATGACTATTTGGGAAAAATAAGTCCCATAGCATGTGTGTACATAATTATGTTGATTCTGTGGATGTTTACAATATGGTTGATACTCTAGATGGTTATGTGACTTGTTTGTGAGCAATGTTTGACCTGTTATTGTTGTATTATTGATTCATTGAGTATTTGTGATGTGATGAAGTCTATCTACTTGTTATTTGACTTATATTGTGTACGTATTATTAAGTTGAGTTGGCTTATGATATTTACCAGTACTAGTGGTTTGTACTAACACTACCCTGTACTCTTTTTTTGTTGAGTGCAAAAAGTGTCTCAAAGGCTCAGACACGATCTCATCTCTAGAGTTTGATAGTAGATCTTGATCCAAGGGTGAGCACTCCATCTTCAGGCTGCAACGAGTCATCTTATTTGTTATTGTTCATCTTTCGGGCAATGAAACATTCCTTATTTACTATATTTTGAATATCTCTTTAGACATGATTTTTGTTAGTAGTTCTTGTACGATGACTTTCGGGTCTTAGGGATTTTAGTAAGTAGTTTGTTGGATTTCCATATAATTAATGATTAGTCATGGATTATTGTTAGTGGATTTTATGATAACATCATCTTAATATTGACTAAGTGACTGAGTATTAGTTTGATTTAGATGGTTCTCCCATGGAAAGATTAGTGTGGGTGTCACTCATGACCATTTGGGCCGTGACATTATAGACCACCAAACTTAGTTTCTAAGGTTGTCAAACTTGACTTCAAGTTGGCAAGTTGTCCGACTATTTAGGTATTCAAATCCAAATTGAACAAGTAATTTTTAGTTTTCAAATCCAACTTGACTACTAACTATTACCTCTAATAAATGATATTTCACACATATATATGTCACATGGCATTCATATTATATAACAAAATTTAATTATAACACTAAGGGTGTGACCCAGTGGTTCAATGAAGTAGGTTGAGCATCATGAGGTTGGAGATTTAATTATCAAGATAGATAAAAACTGAGTGATTTCTTTTCATTTATTCTAGTCTTAGTGGAAAGAGTTACCTAGTATCTATTGCTTGTGAAAGATAACAAATATTCCGTAAAATTAATCAAAATACATATAAATTTGTCCAAAACACTACAGGTATCAAAAAACAAAATTAACTACGTAACAAAATTTATTAAAATGTCAATAACTAGAGTCGTGCTTAGTTAATCTCCTAAAATAATTTTCTCAATTATTGTTAAAGTTAATGAAAAAGCCATACTTGGAAGAAATAGTTGAGAGAAAAGAATCAACCACAATTCAAATTATCAACACGATGACAAATTGAAAATATAATAGTAGAAAATATGCTAGAGGAATTTAAAAGGTTCAAACATATTTCTGATAATTTAAAGAGATAAACCATCCAATATCTCCTCGAATTATGATCAAAGTTGCTACGACACACTACAACTTCACAGGAGTCCTATTATTCCTGAACTTAATTTTAGCGTATTTTTGTTACCCTTTTATGCTGACGTGATACCTTTACTACATAAAATGAAACTCACGTCAAAGGTGTCATGTCAGTTAAAAAGTTTGACAAAAGATGTCATGTTAGCTAAAAAGGATGAAAGAAAATGCTAAAATTTAGTTTCGAGGTAATAGGATCCTCGTGAAATTGAAGTATGTTGGAGCAAACTTGGTCATAGTTCAGGGGTACTAGATGTTTTACTCTAATTTAAAAGGTTCAAATATGTCTTTATAGCTGTCACCTTTAGGGGTTGTTTGGTCATGCGATGTGAAGTTATGATTTGAAATCATGATATAAAATTATGAGATGAAGTTGAAGTTTTGTTTGACATACAATTTAGAGTTTTTATGTTATATATTTTCTCATAAACATAAAAATCTCATAAATTGTGGAAACTATCAAAATTGTCCAATTTTTTATACAATTTTACCAAATAAGCAAAAGTGTATAACAAATTAAAATGCACTATCACAAAGTTAACATAAAAAGAAATACAACATTTATTGATTAAATTTTAGTTCGATAAAAAAAAAACATGAATTGTAGTGTACTACTCTTTAATATAATCCTCCCACATAGTACAAACTATTTTCTCAAGTTGAGCTTGCTTTTCTCAATCAGATAATCAAAATTACGAACCAACATTGTTACTTTAAGTCGTTTGTTGGTCAATATCATTAGTAACTATATCTTCATGTTCATGTATCGTGAATATTTCATCACTCCTTTAATTCATTAAGAAAAATTATATTTTTAATGAATGAATTTAGGACCATTATATTTTTTTAATGAATGAATTTTTTTAGTGGTAAAGTAGGGGTTTTGAGCTAAAAGTGACAAAAGAATTTTAAAATGAAGTGTAGGTGACTCAAGTTTTAATAATTGAGTGTAGGTGACAATTACTTTATTAAGAATTAAGAAAGTAAGAAAAGTTTGAAAATAACCCACAAGTTTTTTAATTTATACTTTGATCCAATGTAAAACCTAATATAACTAGAAACGGGGGAAAAGGCGTGTTTCTCTCTCTTCTCATTTATTGGAGTTTTCTCTCACTTCGCAATTTTTGTTGTTTATTGTTGTTGTTGCTTTATTCATCATCTTCTTCTTCATTATCATTATCTTGTTCTTCATTATCATTTCTTCTTGTTCATCATCACCATCTTCTTGTTGTTGAACATTGTTGTTGTTACTGCTACTATTGTTACTTGATCAAATTTTTTTAGGTCAAATTTTATTCGTATATCACTTGGGAATTACTTCATAGATGATTTTAGTAAGTAAAATTATAATTTTTAATTGAATTTCTCATCTGGGTGTATCTGCTACTGCTGTTTTTTCAACAATGGATAAAACATGTAACGTGAATCCAATAGATGAGTAAACTGTTGCAGCATATATGATTAATCAATTGCAACAGATAAGTCATATGTTGCAACAACATGTGGGTAATTTGTTACAACAGATGCATCTATGTTGCAACAGATTACTCATCTGTTACAACAGATGAGTCATATATTGTAACAGATTACTCATCTGTTGGATTCATATTATAGTGTTATAACATGAATCCAATATATGGGTCATCTGTTGCAATAAATTATTCATATGTTGCAACATATTACTCACTTATTGCAACAAATGACTCATATGTTGGATTCATGTTGCAGGTTCTATCCATTGTAGCAGTAGCAAATATACCAAATAAGAAATTCAATAAAAATCATAATTATACTTACAAAATCACCAATGAAGTAATGTTCAAGTGATATACGAACAAAATTTGACCTAAAAAATCTCAAAAATTTCAACAGGGGCACAACGAATAAGTGAAACACATGAAAAATTTCATGAAACTGGTAAAGAAGACAAAAATAGTATATCATACATCAAATGCAAAAGGATCAAGGTGACAAACGTTTGAGTTTTCCTAAAAACGTTTAAGTTCCCTAGTATTTTAATTGTTTTCTAACGGATGACCCATCTTTTACAATAAATTTTCTATCTGTTTGATAATTTTTAACAAATGAATTACCTGTTGCAACATGTTATTATCTGTTGATTCAAATTAAACAATTATTAGGAACAACTAAACTGATTTAGCTAAAATTAAAAATAAGACTTTAAAACGATGAGACAAACATTTGAGTTCTCCTAAAAATGCTTGAGTTCACTAGTATATTAATTATTTTTCAACAAATGACCTATTTGTTGCAACAAGTTAGTCATCTGTTGCAACAAATGTTTATAACAGGTTAGCCATTTGTTGATTCAAATTAAGCAATTATTAATAATAACTAAATTAATTTAATTAAAATTAAATACAAGTCTTTAATACAAGACCTTAGACAAAGGTTCAAATGTTTGAGTTCTCCTAAAAATATTTGAGCTTTAGTATTTTAAATTACTTTTCAACATATATCTTGTCTATTTAATAATTTCTAACAGATGAGTCATATGTTGCAACAACTTAGTCATCTGTCTCAACAAATGTTTATATTTGTTTGATAATTTCCAATAGATGAGTTAGTTATTGCAACTGGTTAGTTATCTATTGCAACAAATGTCTATATCTGTTTGGTTATTTTCAACAAATGTCTTTAACTGTTTGGTCATTTTCAACAGATTACTCATCTGTTGCAATATGTTAGTCATCTATTGATTTAAATTAAGCAATTTTTAGTAATAACTAAACTGATTTAACTAAAATAAAATATGAATTAATAAGTTCAATTACAGTGTCAATTCATCTCACAGTAATTACACAATCAACTAAGTGTGTTCATCCTGAGTAGAGTGATCAATTGATTAATTTTATTTGAAATGATTCAAACTAAGTCATCATTAGAAATCATTTACGATTTAGTAAGTTCAAACTAAAATTGAAGATGAATTAGTAAGTTCAATTACGATTTCAATTAATCTCATAGTAATTACATGATCAATTAAGTGTTTCGTCCTGAGTAGAATGATTAATTGACCAACTTTATTTGAAATGATTCAAATCAAGCCATTATTAGAAATAACTTTGTTGATTTAACTAAAATTAAAAATGAATTAGTAAGTTCAATTACGATTTCAATTAATCTAATGGTAATTACATGATCAATTAAGTGTTTCATCCTTAGTAAAATAACTAATTGACCAATTTTATTTGAAATAATTCAAATTAAGCCATTATTAGTAATAACTATGTTGATTTAACTAAAATTAAACATGAATTGATGAGTTCACTTACAATGTCAATTAATCTCATATATAGTAATTACATGATTAACTAAGTATATTCGTCCCGAGTAGAGTGATCAATTGACCAATTTTATTTGAAATGATTCAAATTAAGTCATTATTAGTAATAACTAAATTAATTTAACTAAAATTAACGATGAACTTATAATTTCAATTAATCTCATAGTAATTAAATGATCATGAATAGAGTGATAAATTGACCAGTTTTATTTGAAATGAATCAAATTAAGTCATTCTTCGTAATAAATAAATTGATATAACTAAAATTAAAGAGTAATTGGTAAGTTCACTTACAATTTCAATTAATCTCATAGTAATTACATGATCAACTAAGTGTATTCGTCTCGAGGAGAGTGATCAATCGACCAATTTTATTTGAAATGATTTAAATTAAGTCATTATTAGTAATAACTAAATTGACTTTAACTAAATTAAAGATGAATTGATATGTCCACTTACAATTTCAATTAATTTCATAGTAATTACATGAACAACTAAGTGTATTCGTCCTAAATAGAATGATCAATTGATCAATTAAATTTGAAATGATTCAAATTAAGCAATTATTAGTAATAATTAAATTAATTTAACTAAAATTAAAGACAAAAACTTAGACAAGGGGACAAATATTTGAGTTCTCTTAAAAAAATCTAAGCTTTAGTATTTTAAATTATTTTTCAACATATATCCTATTTGTTTGATAATTTTCAACAAATGAGCCATATGCTGCAACAATTTAGTCATCTGTTACAACAGATGTCTATATTTATTTGATAATTTTCAATAGATGAGTAATTTATTGCAACAGGTTAGTTATCTGTTGCAATATATATCTATATTTGTTTGGTCATTTCCAATAGATGTCTTTACTTGTTTGGTCATTTCCAACAGATATCTTTATCTGTTTGGTTATTTTCAACAGATTACTCATTTTTTACAACATGTTAGTCATCTATTGATTCATATTAAGTCATTATATTAGTAATAACTAAATTAATTTAAATAGAATTAAACATGAATTAATAAGTTCAATTACAGTTTCAATTAATCTCATGGTAATTACACAATCAACTAAGTGTGTTCGTCCTGAGTAGAGTGATCAATTGACCAATTTTATTTTAAATGATTCAAAATAACCCATAATTAGAAATAAATATATTGATTTAACTAAAATGTGAGACGAATTAGTAAGTTCACTTACAATTTCAATCAATTTTATAGTAATTACATGATCAACTAAGTGTTTTGTTTTAAGTAGAATGATCAATTGACCAATTTTATTTGAAATAATTAAAATTAAGCAAATATTAGTAATAACTAAATTGATTTAACTAAAATTAAAGATGAATTGATAAGTTTAATTACGATTTCAATTAATTTTATAGTAATTACATGATCATCTAAGTTTATTCGTGTTGAGTAAAGTGTCAATTGACCAATTTTATTTGAAATGATTCAAATTAAGATATTATTAGTAATAACTACATTGATTTAACTAAAATTAAAGATGAATTGATAAGTTCAATTATGATTTCAATTATTTTCATATTAATTACATGATCATCTTAGTGTATTCGTCTTGAGTAAAGTGATCACTTAATTAATTTTATTTGAAATGATTCAAATTAAGACATTATTAGTAATAGCTAAATTGATTTAATAATTACAGTTTCAATTAATCTTATAATAATTACATGATAATTTAAGTGTATAACCTATTGTAACAGATTTAACTTGTTGCATCAGATGAGTCATCTGTTGAAAATTATCAAACAGATATACACATATGTTGCAACAGATTGGTTATCTGTTGTAACAAATGTCTTTATCTGTTGGTCATTTCCAACAGATGACCAATCTATTGCAACATATGACTTTATTTGTTTGGTCATTTCCAACAGATTACTAATCTGTTGCAATAGATGACTAATCTGTTGTAACAAATGTCTTTATCTGTTTGGTCATTTTCAATATATTACTAATTTGTTACGACAGATGATCAATCTGTAGAAATAGATGTCTTTATCTACTTGGTCATTTCCAATAGATTACCCATCTGTTGCAACAGATGGGTCATATGTTATCAAACTATCTTTAACTTTGTTGTAATAGTAAATAATCTTGTGTTGTTATTTGATTTTAGTCTATGACCTTGCTCTCAACAAAACATTTTCTTTCTTGTAATTGATTCTTTCCACTCCCGAACGCTAAAAAACCTACACCTCTCAACATCTTAAAAAATATAGGCAGAATGAAAAAAATAAGAATAAACTCAGTCGATCAAATATAGATTTTCTAATTCATTACCCACAAAACATTTAAAACATTAGGTAGATCTGATAAATAAATTATATATGAAAAAAATATATATAACCTAATTATTATTATTGTCAATCAGAAATCCATTGGCAAGCAGACTCCCCAGCCTTCGAATACCATGAAGCACCCTTTCTCTCGTGGTGCCCAACTCTCACTCGAGTTCATGAACCAGCCCTTAAACTTCCTACACGGTGTCAAGCAGAATCGCTATTTACCAAATCAGATCAGCCACATCTAGAACATGCATGAACAAATAACGTAAAACACCAAACCACATATACTGCCAACTAGTAGTTTAACCAAAAAATGTGAAACTTAACTAGAAAATAGATGCACGTTAATATTTTCATGTTAGAACAAGAAAATAAAACAAACCTCAACGGACGAACAAGAAATTTATTTTTGAAAGAGAAGTGATTGACGATGTAATGACGATTTTGTGCAAGTCAAGATGCAAGAGATAGAGCTGAGGAGACCTATTTATAAAAGATTGAATGAGTGAGTAGTGCAGTGTGTTAGGCAAAAAATCACGATCGTTCACCTCTTTTTTAATAATTATATCTCTTAATTAAATCAAACTTGGTGACTTTTCGATTATTTAAATTTAAAACATAGATTTAAAAACAAAAAGGTGAAAAGTCATAAATTTTCACCTTTTTAATATTTTAGTTATTTAAATTAAATAGCTACAAAATTGTGTTTATTATATTTTTTTATATTATTTATTTACGAATCATTTTTTTAATTAAATGATCGAAAAGACATGACTCTTGAGTTCTTCCAACAGATGATCTATCTGTTGCAACATATGATCTATATGTTGCAACAGATGACCTTTCTGTTGCCACATATGACTCATTTGTTGGGGTAATTAATTAGTTTTTGCAGCATATGGTTCATCTGTTGCAACAAATTGTTCATCTGTTAAAAAAATAAATCAATAGAAAGATTTATTCAATAGAAATAATAACAAATCATCATTTATCAATACACCATTTTTACCAAGACCAACAACTTATCAATTTAGTTGTTACTAATAATGGTTTAATTTAAACCGTTTCAAATTAAATTGGTCAATTGATCACTCTCCTCGAGACAAATACGCTTAGTTGATCATGTAATTACTATGAGATTAATTGAAATTGTAAGTGAACTTATCAATTCATCTTTAATTTTAGTTATATCAATTTGGTTATTAAGAATGATGACAATTTGATTCATTTCAAATAAAATTGGTCAATTGGTCACTCTATTCATGACGAATACATATAGTTGATCGTGTAATTACTATTAGATTAATTAAAATTGTAAGTTCATCTTTAATATTAGTTAAATCAATTTAGTTATTACTAATAATGACTTAATTTGAATTATTTCAAATAAAATTGGTCAATTGATCACTCTACTCAGGATGAAACACTTAATTGATCATGTAATTACTATAAGATTAATTGAAATCATAATTAAACTTACTAATTCATCTTTAATTTTAGTTAAATCAATATAGTTATGTCTATTGATGGCTTAGTTTGAATTATTTTAAATAAAATTGGTCAATTGATCACTCTACTCAGGACGAACATACATAGTTGATCATGTAATTACTATGAGATTAATTGAAACTATAATTGAACTTATTAATTCATATTTTATTTTAGTTAAATCAATTAAGTTATTACTAATAATGGCTTAATTTTAATCAATAGATGACTAAGATGTTGCAACAAATGAGTAATCTGTTGGAAATGACCAAACAGTTAAAGACATCTGTTGAAAATGACCAAACAGATATAGACATCTGTTGCAATAGATGACTAACTTGTTGCAATAACTAGCACATCTATTGAAAATTATCAAACAGATATAGATATCTGTTGCGACAGATGACTAAGCCGTTACAACATATGACTCATCTGTTGAAAATTTTAAATAGACAGGATATATGTTGAAAATCAATTTAAAATATTAAAACTCAAATGTTTTTAGGAGAACTCAAACATTTGTCCCCCTGTCTAAGGTCTTGTATTAAAGACTTGTCTTTAATTTTAATTAAATCAATTTTTTTATTATTAATAATTGTTTAATTTGAAGAAACAAATGACTAACCTGTTATAAACATCTGTTGCAACAGATGACTAACTTGTTGCAACAAATAGGTCATCTGTTGAAAAATAATTAAACTACTAGAGAACTCAAACATTTTTAGGAGAACTCACATGCTTGTCCCATTGTCTTAAAGGCGTTTTTAATTTTAGCTAAATCAATTTTGTTACTACTAATAATTATTTAATTTGAATCAATAGATGACTAACATGTTGTATCAGATGATTCATCTATTGAAAATTATCAAACAGATAGAAAATTTGTTGTAACAGATAGGTCATCTATTAGAAAGCAATTACGTTTTTAGGAGAGCTCAAACGCTTGTTCCTTGATCCTTTTACATTTGATGTATGCTATACTATTTTTGTCTTCTTTACCTATTTCATGAAATTTTTCATGTGTTTCACTTATTCGTTGTGCCCCTGTTGAATTTTTTAAGTCAAATTTTGTTCGTATATCACTTGGACATTACTTCATAGGTGATTTTGTAAGTAAAATTATGATTTTTATTGAATTTCTTATTTGGTGTATATGTTACTGCTACAATGGATAGAACCTGCAACATGAATTCAACATATGAGTCATCTAATGCAACAAATGAGTAATCTGTTGCAACATATAACTAATCTGTTGCAACAGATGACCCATATGTTGGATTCATATTACAACTCTATAATACGAATCCAACAAATGAGTAATCTGTTGTAACATATAACACATCTATTACAACAGATTACCCACATGTTATTGCAACATATGACTTATCTATTGCAACAAATTAGTCATATATATATGTTGCAGTAGATTACTCATCTGTTGGATTCACGTTATATGTTTTATCCATTGTTGAAAAAACAGCAGTTGCAGATACACCCAGATGAGAAATTTAACTAAAAATTATAATTTTACTTACTAAAATCACCTAAGTAACACACACTAAGAACATCAATATTTACCAACAACTTCAATATTATACAAACACAAATAAGAAAAAACATCAAAAAATAACAAACACCAACAAATCAATAGTTGTTTGTTAGATTTGGTCATAAATATGTCTCTGAAAAAAATTAAAATTCAACTCTTGCTATTTTTATAACAATGTTCGACAACAAGAACTATAGTAATAATAAAAAATCATATTTCACTCTAAAAAGAGAAGAAAAGAAATACCATAAATTAGGGTATTCTTGAGTTCCCATTGTAAATTTAAGCAACAAATATTGAAATTATTAACTCATACTAGAAGAGAAGTTAACTCAAGTTTCTCATTTTCTTCATAACTAAAAAATCCTAATTTTTTACCTATGAAAATCGAAAAGAAACGATGAAAAAGTCAAAGTTGTTGTCGCTGGAGAATGATGTCACGTCACTGACGGTTGAAAGTAAAAAAGGAATGGGCAAGAACTCAAAACTATTTGTCGTCAGAGGTTGAAGTTGCAGAAGATTGAAGGGAGAAATTTGAAAAGTTGTTGGTTGGGAGAAGTTAGAGAGAGAAACTATCAAGAGAAGGAGAGAAGAGATGATTGATTTGCAGAAAGAGTAAAGTTTTATGGGTGTGGGTTGATTTGTATTTTGAAAAGATTAGAAAGTATGAAAAATATTAATCAAATCCACAATAAACCTAATCAAGTTTCTTCATTATGTTTGACCCTTTAAGTTGGTCAATGTCACCAATCTTTCATTCAAGAATTAAATGACACCTTTCCTTCAATTTTCTCGGTAAAGTTGGAGTTGATTTGAAACAATAATAAATTTTATTTTGGTGATAGTAATAGTTATATGAGATATAAATAATTTAAAGAAATAATAATATGAACTATAAATTTTATTTACATATAAGAAAGAGAGAAGTATCTATTACCCCCTAAACTTGTTGATTTTTATTCATGGTACACCTAAACGTTGACTTGTCTTAAGTACCCCCCCCCCCCCACCCCCGAACTTGTTCTTTTCATATCACGTGGCCCTTTTTGCTAATGTGGCGAAATGTTTGGGTTTCACACTCCATCACGCGCGTGATGGAGTGATTTTTAAGCCAAATTAGCCTTTTTAATGGTTAAAAAAATAATAAAAAAAAAATTCTTTAATTTTTTCAAAAAATTCAATTACCCCTCTCACTATTTATTATTCCTCTTCCTCCATTACTTCTAATCTAAAAAAAAAAATTTAATTTATTAGTTTTGTAAAACTCATGTTTATCTCTTAATTAGTTTATGAAATAAAACTTTCATCCATTAATTAATTTTGTAAAAATTTCATTTATTAATCTAAAAAAAAATTCAGTCATTTATTAATTCAATCTAAAACTCCAGTTTTCATTTTTGTGAAGCTACTTCAATTTTGTAATCTTAATTCTATATATCATATGAGTTGTTGTAACTAAAACGTGTACTAAATATCAAAGAATATATTTTAAAAGATAATAACAAAACAAATACTAAAGAAACTAATACACATACTTAGAATAAAGAGAATGTAGTTATATTGATTATCGATTTTTAGTCCCTAACGATTTGATTTTCGATTTAACCATAAGAAAATACTCATAAAATAAAAAAAGTAGTAACTAACATGAAAAGAAATCGAATTTTAGTTGTGACAAAATTTCTACTTATATATATATATATATATATATATATATATATATATATATATATGAGAGGATGTAAAATAATAATTTAGCATAAGCTTATTGGGTTATCGGTTTACCCAATAACCCAGTAAAAAACAATTAAAATTGAATCGATAACCCAATAATTTTTTTTTATAAAATTATTAAAAAATCGTTAACCCTATAAAGATAAATCAATAACATTTTTATCGATTTGATTTTTGTATGTCCCTAACTTAAACTGCAATTTCTTACTCCGTTAATTATACTAAGAAATGTATTTGTGCATGTGAGTCTCCTCAAAATCCTAATCGAAACACTAATCGGAAACTACTATGAAGCACTAACCGGAAAAAAAAATTATATTTTTAACACACACCAAAAAATATAAATTTTTACATAATAGCTTACTTGATTGACGAAAATTCAACTATTCAATAATTTGGTAGAGGAAAACTGAAAAATATATTTTTTTAGAGAGAAATCGGATAATTAAGTGTAGAAGAGACTTATTTTTTAATATAGGATAAATATAAGGAAAGTGGATGGTATTTATCCATGTGGACAGCCACATCAATATTTTTTTCCATGTGTCCACGCATGTATCACACGCAGTGGACTTTCAGCAAAAAGGAGCCACGCGACGTACTAAAAGAACTAGTTCGGAGGGGGGGGGGGGTGCTTAGGACTAGTAAAAGTTCAGGTGTACCATGAATAAAACTCGACAAGTTCAGGGGGGTAATGTATACTTCTCTCTATAATAAATGATTGTTAGATATGAATGGTGGAGTATTTTTTTACAATGTATAAACTTGTTAGTTTTTGTATTTAAAAAAATTTAAATCGTGATTTGAAGTTCCCAAATCATGTTTTTTGGGGGAGAATTTGAGATTTCATATAATGATATGAAATTTCACGACCAAATGTTGATTCTATGTTATGATTTTTTTATATGTGTGATATGAAATCGCATGTCCAAATACCTACTCGATGTAAGTAATATTTAAACCTTCTATTCTTTAAGGGTACATATGAGATAAAAAATAATGTTAGCGATATTTATAAGCCAATATATTAAAGAAGGTTAAATTTCTAGTCTTAGATCAGATTCGAGAGATGAGTCATGATTTGAGGTCGGATCTTAGGTTCGATCATGGTGGAGGTCAAATCTTGGGTCTTTGGTCTCATATTAAGGTTGAGAGTAGGATTCTGAGCCAAATTTAGGAGTCAGGTCTTAGATCAAGATACATAATTGAGTTCGGGTGTTTGGGGTGAGGAGTTAGGAGTCAGGGTATTGGATTGATATCGGATCATGAGTATAGTTTCTTAAGGTGGATTGAGGTTGGAAGTCGAATTTCGGTACAGACACTGAGCTCATGTCAGTTCAGGATTCAGGGTCTTAGGTCGAAAGTTGGGATCCAATTGAGCTGAGGGGTCGAGGTCGGGAATCGCAGTCGAGAGTTATCTCAGATTGGGGTGGGGTGTCAAATCCTGAGTCAGGGTAAGGACTCGAATCTCAGTTCCAGGTACAAAAGTAGGATCCCTTATCGGTTGGGGAGTTGGGATCTCGACTCAAATTCAACAATATGTTATCAGTAAATTTTTCAAACTATACAATATTTTCTTCATATTAATTATCGTATACTAGAAACAATAATTAAAAAGTCACTTGTTTTGGAAAAAATATTTTCCTTCATAATCATACCAAACACACACAAAGTGAGTAGTACCCCATTTAATTTAATATATAGAAAAAATAACATAAATTCTAACAGTTTGGAACACAGTTACAGAAAATTCTAATATTCTACATAATTACGAAATTTTTGATTTTACATCTGTCGAGATATATAATTAGCTCCCGATACATCTAACAAATAAAGTATATATTTTTTTTGTAAAGATACATAATTAGCTCTCCATATTTTTTTTATTTTAGATCTGTCGAAATTAAGTCTGTTAAGTGGGCCAGGCCGGGTCAACCCGAAACCGACCCTTTAAATTTATTTGGGTTGTAGGCCGGGCTAGGTTCGGGTTGGGATTAAATGGGTTGGGCCGGTCCAGGCTCAACAGTAAAAATTTTAAAAATAGCCCTAACCCAGGCCACTTAACCCAACCCGGTCAAACCCACCTAAACCCGATCAAACCCGGTTAAAAATCTGGTCAAAAATAAAAAAGAAGTTTTTTTCAATATACACTATATATACCCCACCTATATACATTTTAAATACGTTAAACAATATATATACACTATATATATAGTATATACTGCATTAGAATTTAAAAAATATATATGCATATACACAATTACACATATATATGCACCATTCAATGTATATGTACTACTTTAAAGTTTAAATAAAATATACTACAATATATATATACATTACAATATATATATATATATATATATATATATATATATATATATATATATATATATATATATATATATATATATATAGTTATAGTTATAGTTATATACTAATTTATAAAATATATACACATGTGTACGTTAAATATACATGTCTATAGAAGATATATTCACATATATACTCTCTATTCAATGTATATGTACTACTTTAAATAAAATATACTACAATATATATAGATTACAATATATATAAATATAGTTATATACTAATTTATAAAACATATACACATGTATACGTTAAATATACATGTCTATAGAAGATATATTCACATATATACGCTCTATTCAATGTATATGTACTACTTTAAATAAAATATACTATAATATATATACATTACAATATATATATATACATATATATATATATATATAGTTATATATAGTTATATACTAATTTATAAAACATATACACATGTATACGTTAAATATACACGCCTATAGAAAATATATACACAAATATACAAAATATATGCTACTAAATATAATAAATTAATAATACTTGGTAGTAAATTAATAATATATTAGAAGTAAGTTTTAAATTTAAACCAGAAATTCAATTTAAATCATTAAATGAAAAAAGTTACAAAGTAAGGACTAAGGAGTGAATGAATGTTGAATTTTATTGATTGCAAAATGATCCAAAATTTATAATTTACATGAATGAAAAATCTACAAATTATGCATCATTTTATCCAACTCTTTCATGTTAATATTAACGGGAACTTGCATAGGATAGTCAAAGTCAACGGGGGCAAAACCATGCATTGGACTTGGTTCTGCCGAGTTCTCCCGTGAAGACATAATTTCTTCAAGTTTCTGTTCGTTGTTCGGCTCCGGTTCCATTCCTTGGTTTCTTCTTTCCGTTCTAATCCAATCACTGAGGCAAACTAGAACATTCATGTCATTGTTTCCCAATGAGTGTCGGTTGTCTCCAAGCCGCTGTCGTCCCTGACTAAAGGCGCTCTCTGATGCAACGGTTGACATTGAAACATTCAAGATATCTCTAACTAATCTTGAAAGCACCAGGATACTGTGTTTCATTACTCCTCCACCAATACAACGTGTTAATTCGTCGTCTGCAATCCTCTGGCGGCGATCGAAGATAATATTTCAGCTCTTCCCGATAAGTTGATGTGTAAGCTTTGTCATCAACACGGTTCCAACAAGGTAAATCATAAAAGGAATCAAGAAAACCACTATGTGCCGGCCTTTTAAAAGATGATGGCTCTTCGAGAAGATGAGGAGCGACAGTTGGAGTGATATTTGTAGGTACAGCTAAATCAACTAAATCAACATAGTGATTATATAATTTTTCTATGTATTCATTCACATCACCCATAGCCGTCCACAGATCAGGTTGTACTTGTTCAGAATCATTGTTAGTATTTATTTCTAAGTTAGCATAAATAATAGTACTAAAGTGACACATAGTATTATATTTCATGCACGGATTTAGCATAGCACCAACCAAGTAAATAGGGGGAATCGGAAAAAAATATTTTTTAAATTTAGTAAAAATGACACCAAAAGCTTCTTTATAACCTTCTTTGTTTTTATATTCTTTGAGCAAACCAGAAATATCGGCTATATATGCCAAAATATTACAAACAGTAGGATAATAAGCACCAGAAAATTCAACCGTAGCTACATAAGTTTTTTCTAAAAACATAACAAGATCATTAATTATAACCCAATCAGAATCATGTAGCATGCAATCAGCAGAATCAACAAATGAACCGCAATGTTGGTTAAAAACTAGTGTAATAGAAACTTTGTATTTATAACAAGTTTTTAAAAAAATATACGTAGAATTTCATCTAATAGCAATTTTCTCAGGCATCAATATCGGTGCAAGTCCATTTTCTTGATATTTAACTTTAAATTCTTTAATTCTCGATCTACGATTATTTCCTTGAATAAAACCAACAGCAAGACGGAGTTTTTCAATATAAAATTCAAAAAACTCAAGACCATCTTTTACAATTAAATTATAGATATGGCATGCACACTTAATATGAAAAATTTCAGGCAACGGTGGAGATAGCTTAAATTTTAACTTTTTTATAGCAGTCTTGTTGTTAGAAGCATTATCAAAAGCAATATATAAGATTTTATCTTCGATACCATAAAATTCGGCAACTTTAACAATAGAATCAACAATAAAATCTCCAGTATGTTTACGATCTTCATCGAATAAAAAAACAAGAATATGTTTTTGCATCACAAAATTACTATCCATCTAGTGACAAGTAACGGTTAAATAATCATTTTTATTTACAGCACGACCAAGATCAGAAGTTAGGGACAATCTATATTGAATATTTTTTAACAATGTTGATAAATAAAAATAATATTGTGAATGAAGTCTAAAAATATCAGACCGACAAGTACTTCTAGGAATACCATTAAACATAAGATTATAAATTGCTTGAATATAATGAATAAAGGCATCAGAAGAAGGAAAACTAAAAGACAGACAACCCATAACTACCATTTTAGCTATTTCTTCCCGGGCCCTCAATTTATTATATTTCTTCGTTACCTAACCGGTTGCTGGGTCCATTCTAGTTTGCGTTGGCCCACCAACATCCCCACCACCTCGTGCAATATTTAACTCTCTTTCGTGAGCATCACTTATATGTCTCATTAAAGTACGCGTACCCCTTGCTTGCCTCCACTTTTATGCTTATATATTTATTGACAAATATTGCATTGCACCTAAGTATCTGATATACATTCAAAAAATTGCCATGCAATACTAGTTGTTTTACGAGCTCTTGGGGCATGGGGAGGACGGGAAAGGAGATTAACCGATTCTGATCTAACGTTAGCATTTTCTACTGCGGGTGTCTCACCAATATTTTCATCATCTTCGTCTAAATTAACCGCATCTACTTTATTTTCTTCTTCTATACCGTAATTTTCTGAGCTTCTACATAATCCATATTGTGAGCACCTTCACCTATTTGTTCCTCAAAAAGTGTATCAAGCAGTATCGGAGGCGAAGGGACACGGGTATATCTATTACTCGAAGTACCTCTACCGCTAGTAATTCACTTTTTACTACCACCATCGCTTTCGGGACAAAATTTTTTAATACCTTTAGTAACGAGGTTTCTTAATTTATCCATAATATAAATTAAACTAAAAAAAATTCAAAATACACAAATATAATAAAATTAAATATTCAACAATTAATACAATAAATAAAAATTAAACTTAAGAGATAGAACAACAATTCCAAATTTTGGAAGTATTCGAAGGTTGCGACTTTAGAAACTTCCACTCGTACTATATAATCGCAAAATTAAAAAATTAAAGTGAGCACTTTAAGAAATTAAATATATTGAATATTTTAGAATTGAGAATTGAGATTTGAGAGATAATGAGATTTGAGAGAGTGAAAAATGATTTGAAGGTGTAGGATATTTATAGAATTTTTTTTGGGATTAAAAAATATTTTAAATGATTTTTTTTTAATAAATGGGCCCAAACTAGCCGTTTGGACCAAAAAATGGCTATATAGCCATTGGGCCAACGACTAGTGTAGCCCAAATATCAATTTTTTTTTTTTAAAAAAACTTATCCGGGCCAGACCAGTTAATCGGTGGGCATGGACCAGGCTTGGTGCAGGTCGGGTTAACCGGGCCCAACCAAAAAATTTAACCGACTCGGGACCCGGTACCCTATAGCCCATGGGCTGACCGGACCGATTTTATTGAGTGGGTTGGTTCGGACTGGGTTGGACCGGGTCAACTCGGCCCGTTTGACAAGTTTAGTCGAAATACATAATTAGCTCCTGATACATTAATGAAGATACATAATTACTTGAAATTTTTGTAATTAGTTTGTAAGGATGAAAATTTATGAAAATATTAAGTTAAAGGTGTATTTGTACTTTATTTTTCCTAGATTTAGGCTCCGTTTTTTTTTTTTTATGATTCAGACGTCTGAATCTGAATGCACATCTGAATGATTAAGATGTTGTCTCTAGATCTGAAAACTGAATGATTAAGATTGTTTGTTTTTCAACATATGAATGTGTAAAAAAATTTATTTGTATACATAATAAAATAAAAAATTAATTATATATTAAAAAAGTATGTAATTTAATACAACAAAATTATTAGTATTTGATTGAGTAAAAACATTTATGTCTGTTAGTGATAGTGGAGATGGTTTATAATGGTGGTTGCGGTGACAATGATTGATGTTAGTGATTAATAATGTTGGTGGTGATAATTGTGATAGTTGATATTGTAGTGACTGTTATGATGGTGACGATTGATGGTGGTGGTGGTTGTTGGGATGTGACGTTGTTTGATGTTAGTAGTTTAAGGTATTGATTGTGTTGGCTGAAACATGAATGCATGATGATTGACGATGTGTGGGTGCTAGTTGAAGATGTTATTTGTTATGATGGTGGAAATGGTTGTTAGTAGAGATAAATTGCAGCCATGGTACTGGTTGAAGTGGTGGTAGAGGTGGCGTTACTAGTGATAATGGTGGTGGCGGCCAAAGAATGTGTAGAGGTTGTGATGTATTATTGATAGTTAGTGGTGGTGCTAGTTGTGATAGATGAATTGGTTGGTAGCAGGGATTGACTGATAATGGTTGCTAATTGTAGTGCTGTTGACGACAGTGGTGTCGGTGAATATAATTAGAATAAAAGAGGTAGTAGGTGTGGTAGTGGTTGACAATTATGGTTGATAGCGGTATTTGTTGTCGATGGCGGTTGTGATGGTGGAGGTGGTGGTTGATAATGGTGACGATTACAGAGGCAGTTAGTGGTGGTGACTGTTGATTATGAATAGAGCGGTGAATATTATCCAATACCAGAATATTTCTTCAGACCTATTAATACTTGGTTTAATTAAGACCTATTCAGATGTATTGAGAGTTAAAACCTTAATAAAAAATAAATATATTTAATGATCTGATGTATGAACCATTCAGACCAGACATCCATTAATTGGAAATAAATGAGGCGTTAATATATAAATGAGGCGTTAATATGTAACTGAAAGTCTTGGATTTCAAATCTAATGTTCACTGTTTAACTGCTTCATAAATTAATAAACCAAACCCCAAAAAGGAAAATGATAAAAAAGAATAAATACTAGAAACAGATAAGCTAACATAAAACACAAAATAACCTGAAAATGCAACTTCTTTTTGAATCCCTCTAACTTCTCTCTCTTATTTTTCTCTCTTTTCTCACGCACATAAACGCTCACTGTTTGAAAAATACCTTCATGGATTCTCGTTCTGCTGGGGGTAAAATCGTCACAAACAGGCGAAAGCGCTACGCCGTTGGTCCCTACGACCGTCCTCTACCTTCGCCGGCGGCGGCGGAAGAAGCGGTTCAAAAAAGCCCTAATTGGTTCACCGGACATGTATTTCCGGCGACGCGCACGATTATATCCGGTGCTGCAAAGATTATAACCTCTGTGTTCAATTCAGAAACTTCTTCTTCTTCCGAGTCTGAGGATAACGATTCCATTTTTGGTACGAAAATTCTCGTTAATTACGAAATTGCCACTTATTTGTTCATCTTAAAGTAGTAGTAGATTATTTATTTATTTATTTTTGGAATTTTCGTGCCATTTGTTACTTTTTTCAAATCTCATTTATTTTTTGTTTCTGCGTGTGAGATGTAGAAAGTGAGAAATTATCAAATTGCCACTTATTTGTTCATCTTAAAGTAGTAGTTTTTTTTTTTGGAATTTATTTATTTTTGGAATTTTGGTGCCATTGGTTACTCTTTTTCAAATCTTATTTTTTTTGTTTTGTTTTGTTTTTTTGTGTGTGATGTAGAAGTGGTAAATTACGAAATTGTCACTCATTATTACGTATAAAAAAGTTTCTGTTTCTCTTTTTGCAGTGTAAATTATAGCTTGTATATCGGCTTGGCTTTGATTTTTGTGATTTTTGTTTAAAAAATATTAACTTCATTGGAAATTTTCTAGTATGCACTTGATGATTTCAATTTTTTTTTTTTTTTTTTGGTGTGTGGTGCGTGGAAGATTAGGAGAGTTTAATTCAGCAAGGCATTTCTTTTTTTTGAAATTCTAGAGGGAGAGAGAGCTTGGGCTTATTGAAGTTGTTTTTATGGAGGTAGTCTCTGGGAATATTTAATTGATAATTATTTTTGGTAAGTACTACTCCTCTGTTTCAAAATAGTTGGCCTCTTTCTAAAAATATTTGATTCAATTTAATTGTTCCTTTTATGGAATCAAGACAATATTATTATGTTTTTCCGATATTACTCTTATCATTAAATGACTAAATAAAATGTATATACTCAAATTTATATTTTTAAAGAATAATTAATAAGATTATTTTGGTAAAAATAAACCCCTAATAAAACTCCCTCAATTCCTTTTTATTTGCTCCATTTGAGTTGTTTTTATATTCCCTTTTAATTTGAGTTGTTTTTATATTCCCTTTTAATTGCTCCTTTCATCTTTCAAGAACAATTGGATTAAATTCTTCCTATTATACCCTTATTCAATAAATATAATCATTATTGATTTGGAAAAAGGTACTCCTATAAAATTTAATAAGGGCATATTGGTAAAATTATTTTTAATTTAAGAGTAAGAGATTTGTTAAAGGATGTACCCTACTCATAGAGCAAATAAAAAGGAATGGAGGAAGTATTTTCTGATGGGGAGTATCAAGTCGGGCCAACTATTTTAAAATGGAGTGAGTATTAAATTGATAATTAATGTTTTGGACTATTTAATGGATAATTATTCTTGGATTTAATGCAAGTACATCATTGAAGTATAAATACCACACTCCTCACATACAGTTAGGAGTCTGACTATTTATGATGAAGATTTGTTGAGCCTGTTATTGTGTATTTGGTTCTGATATGAATTTGAATGATCCGAACCTAACATAAGGTCTTGAGAATTTTTATGAGATCCTGTAACCTTGAGATGAAGCGGGGAAGCCAACTGAGCCTGTTTTTTGGCCGAAAAAAATAGTTTTTTGCTTCAATTTGTTTGTCTGGTTATGACTCTGACTTGACAACAGAGTTGAAGAAAGTAAAGAAGGCTTTTAAATCTCGTGGTCTTGTACTAAAACTATGTCGAATGTACTAAATATCCTTTACTCGGTGTGTTCTGAAACATGTCATGCGGAAAGTTAGAATTAAAGGTTACCATGAAAGGCACTTAATGGAGTGACCTAGTGATTCAATGAAGTTGGGTTGAGCACCATGAGGTCTCAGGTTCAATTCCCAACCGAGACAAACATTAGGTGATTTCTTCCCATTTATTTTAGCCTTGGTGGATAGAGAGTTACCCGGTAACAGTTCCTGGTGGGAGGTGACAGTTATCTCGTGAAATTAGTCGAGGTGCGCAGAAGCTGGCCCGAACACCATGGTTATAAAAAAAGGGTTATCATGAAAGGAAAAAGACATCCTTTTTTAAATGGACTAAAAGGGAAAGTAAGATAAACAATTTGAAACTAAGGGAGCATCTATGTATGTATTTTGTTTATGAAAAATATAGATATAGTACGTGTAGTAAAGGTTATATCCACTTGATATTTGATGTCTCTTGGTGTAGTGCTTATACCACACGAATGAGGTTGCTTGTTTAAAAAATTGCGCCTTTGCCTTCCAGCCTTTGATTTTAGTTTATTTTATTTTCCAGAACCCGGTGGTAACTGAATCAGGTAAAGATAAGTAAAAACATATTGCAATGTGGGGGTGAGGGGTGGGGGTGGGTGGGTTGGTAATGATTTCTAAATATCATTTTAGTGGTATTAACATATTGCAATTCAGAACATGCTCTAATAGTAGGGGTGAGATGCATCTAAAATATAATTAAAATTAATATAACCAAAAAAAAAAAATATTGCGATTCATTTGAGTTTTGGCTGATGCATGTTCACTGAAGCTGGTTCAGCTGAATTGGCTTTGCTTGGTAAATTACAAGCTGCATATGTGGATTGTATTAAAAATAAAGTTTCATTATGTTGTTAAAAAATATAATGTTGCATTATATGTAGCTAAGGTTGTAATCTTGTAATTGATGTCTCTCTAAACACTTGCATAAAAAAGGGCAGCCTGCTATGGGAGGTGACAGGTAACCCATGGAATTAGTCGAGGTGTGCGCAAGTTGGCCCGGACACCACGGTTATCACAAAAAAAAAGGGGCAGCCCGGTGCACTAAAGCTCCCGTTGTGCGCGGGGTCCGGGGAAGGGCCAACCATAAGGATCTATTGTATGCAGCCTTACCTTCATTTCTTAACACTTGCATAAAATATTAAAATTGTATTGTGTACTCGAACAGAGCGTGCAGTCTTAAAAAAAAACGCGTTGAGATTTGTTATGCCCTCGTCTCTCTCCACGCTCACACAAAAAGAAAAAAGTTGTAGGCAAATCTCTCCTATCATACGTGGTGCAGCCCTTTGTGTTAGTGGTAATTAATTCAAAGTCACTAGTCAGTTCAACGGCACGAGTGAAAGGTGAAAGTAAGGTGTAGCATTGGAATTGCTATGTAGGCTTATACAATATCCAGTGCTTGTCTAGTTGAATTGCTCTTCTTTGCAGGCTCCAACACTTGGAACTTGGAAACTCCCTTGGATTTGTTATGTAGTCTTGACAGGTGTAGCAAGAATACCTCGTTCAAGCTTTAAATAAATAAAGCTGTCTTGTACCGCGATACTATTAGCCATCTCTTTGACATTTTAATATCAATTTCATTTAGGTATGAACTCAAATGATATGGTGGCTAATGAACCTATCTTGTCATGGCATGCTCTCATTTTTTTCGTTGTACTTCTAATAGCTTGCGTCTGGCTTTTATTGTAGAGGATGATGCTAGGGAGGAGAATGATATTTGCTCTGAAGTGGATGAGCTAAACAAGGTAATATATCTCATCGGAATATGTTATTAATTTTTAAGCATTGAGAATCAAGTGATTGTGATTTAGTACCATGATTCTCCCAGTGATACCGGTTTGTTCATCTGGATATAGTTGATTTGATCTGTGTTAAATATACAATTAAGTGAATAAAACTATGTTGTATGTACTCTTGAAAATCCTTGCCGCACCCGTGTCAACTCGACATGAGTGTGGATCTGGGAACCACACCAGATTTGGTCCACACATCCTGGTTGCTTTGACTAAATCTATGACTGACAAGTATACATTGATTGGGTAATTGATTGGACTTTTTAGGTTTATTTTTATGCTATTTTTATAATATAGTTACAGGAGATGTCTTATTAATAAAGTATTTGGTGTTTATGAAGAATTAAATTTCATTAGCTTTAGTTCAATAGCTTTAATTAATCAAAATATACTCTCTATATATGTCACAACTCACAATATACATTTATTGCCTTTAGCCAAGCACTCATATCCATACCTACAAATCCTAGAAGTTATTTTATGAAGAGTTCAAACTCTAGATCCACACCCGAGTTCGAGCAACATAGAATTAAAGTGTGATCTCCTTAGCAACTTAAGTTTTTAGATGAGATGGTCACAAACATCACCATGTTAATCAAAGTAGACAGAGGTCATGGGTTCGAGTCTCATTGCCATCTATTATTTTAAAGAAATTCATGTGCCTTGCCATAGAAAAATCCAAGCATGTACTGAAGGGCGTGTTGAAGATATAAGTAAGTAAATACAATTGTGTAATGTGTGTCTCTAACAACTTAAGTTTTTAGATGGATCTGCCACACAATTCAACAATTTGGATGCAACCAGAGGTGGCTAAGGTGCGAGGGAAATGTAAAGCAACAATAGTTCCACATGAAGGTCCTAATAGAATGTCAATAAGATCTCTAAATAAAGTTGTTAATGGTTATCTGCCCTATGTCCAAACCAGAGAGATAGAAGTACTTTTCCACTTCTTCAGTTTTGAGCTGTGTTTTTAAGGAGATTCTGAGATTTTGGAAGAAGGATAAGATCATTGTCATAATCAAATATTCCGACATACTACCTTTATTTATTTATATTCCGTCATTAGTCAATGAATATGAACGCCCATATCCAAAAATTGAAGGGGGCAGAAATGTGGATGTTGTGTTGGATGTGTGGGTTTACTAGGAGTGATAGGGTTAAGAATGAGATTATTCGGGAGAAGGTTGGAGTGGCTTCGGTGGAGGACTAGATGCGGGAAGTTCGGTTGAGATGGTTCGGGCATGTGAGTGGGAGGGGCGCGGATGCCCCAGTTCGTAGGTGTGAGAGACTGACTTTGGATGGTTTCAGGCGGGGTAGAGGTAGGCCGAAGAAATATTGGAGGGAAGTGATTAGATGGGACATGGAGCAGTTAAAGCTTACGGAGGACATGACCCTAGATAGGAAGGTTTGGAGGACGTGGATAAGAGTAGAAGGTTAGTGCCTGCGGGTGGGCCGTAGTCGGAAGCTAGGAGAGCTTTGGGGTGGGGTTATTGTGGGTGAGAGTGCCTTTGGTTTGTTAGTATAGGGTTCTACTGTATGAGTGCCTTATTTTTATTGTTTCAACGTGTTTCATGCTTTATTATGAATTTACTTATTATTTTTTGTCCTTAGCCGGGGGTCTATTGGAAACAACCTTGCTACCTCTCCGGAGGTAGTGGTATGAACTGCGTACATTTTATCCTTCCCAGACCTCACTGTGTGGGAATACACTGGGTTTGTCGTTGTAGTCAATGAATATGAAAAACTAGTCATGAATTTTGTGTATGTAAGGTCTTGATGGAGAAAAGTAGTATCCCCTAGTGAAGTGGAATTAGGTGACAATTCCCCTATCCCACACCTTTTCTTTATATTTTCTGTAAGGAACTATATGGCTTAACTCTTTGTTCAAAGGAAGCCTAGGTATTCGTAAAAAGCTACTCCAGTAAAGCATAGGTAAGAAAGTGGCAAATGGATATTTTGATTGCGATGAGTGAATGGTTCTCAGCAGCGATGACATACTCATTTAGGGAAAGTATGTTGAAAAAGAAAGATTGTGAGAGGAGGTTTCTCAAGATTCATTGATTTCGAAGTAGGAAATGGGAAGTAAATTAGGTTCTTGTAAGATATGTCGTGTTGAGAGTTGGCCTCAATGAAGCATATCCACATATAAATGGCATCAGGAAAACAGGATAATTGTGGTAACGAGTTTCCTCAGTAGGAATAAATGTAACACCCTGTGAACCTCTAGAATTCAGGAGAATTTCCAAGCTTGGGAGCTAGACAGTTGAAGGACTTCTCCATAAAGATTTGTGATCATTCATAAATTTATTTTAAGTTTAACGGCGAAAATTGGACCATTTCTCAATCTGTACGTGTCATCCTTACGCAGGGGCCATGCTGACCTTCTTTGTATTGTTCCAACTTTGTTGGATGTCCCTAAAAAGACCTAAAAAATAATTTTTTCATGGTAAAATCTTTTCATTTGTGGTTACAAATGGAAGGATATAGCGTGCCCGTGTGGAAATTGTTAAGGAGAACTTATCCATTGATAAAGTTCCTATTGCATGGTACTCAAAATGGAAAGCCATCCTAACGATCAATCAATCAACTCTGATGTATGAATACTTTGTATGCATTGCTCTCGGGTCAGTTTTATTTACTGAATAATTTGTCTCTTTAGGGAAGTTAGAGGTTCTCTAGTCCTTGACTTATCCTAATATGGGCTTAGAAGTCTTTAGCCGGAACAAAAATGAATTCTCAGTAAATACTAGACCTTTTGCAAGTGTAACCAGAACAAGTTAACCTTAACTGCAACTAATTGGTATTGTCTAAATGAATCCTTTTCCTCCAATCTCCGCTATGTTCTATTCTTAGCCAAGTTCATGGTGATTTTAAGAAATCGTATGTCTTTTACGGTAATTTTGCTCCTTGTGATTTTAGGTCTACCTTGTCCCAACACCTTCCATTATGTATGCTAATGTTATGAACTCTTAATCTATGCCCCCCCCCCCCCCCCCCCCCCCCCCCACCCCCACCCCACCCCACCCCAAATCCCCACTCCACCACACACACACAAACCAACACCCCAAATTGAAGAGGATGAACAAGGAAGGAAGTGTGGATCCTGTTGCAACATGTCCTATTTGGTGAATTTGGAAAGAGAGAAAAGAACGGGCTTTTGAAGGAGTCTAGAACACTGAAAGGTCCCTTTGTCATCGGGGCATTGTTGTGGAAAAGGGATATACCACTTTGTGAAGTTAGGATAGATACTTTGGAGCTCAAAACGAAAAGATTTAAACTTTTCAGCTCCAACTTGGTGTATAATATGAATAGATTACTCTTGAATTATCAAAAAAAGTAAGTTCTGTAATCTATTGAACTTCCTTTTGTGTTTAGCATCCTCAATTATGTGGAGAGAGAAGTCAAACCAAGCACCTAATTGAGCAGCTACTTATGCAGGAGACATTTTCAAGGTTAGTTGCAAAACTTCCGTCTATTAATATACTGAAATTTCTATTTTCATAGTGTTATAGTCTTATTTCTTGTATGTGAGAGGAGATTTGTGTCTTATCTATTCTGTGATTGTTTCTGTCTTTTCCAGATCTCCTTTGTGGAAATTCAACTAGATTTATTCTTAAATATTAACTATATATAGATATTTTCTTAAAAAGCTATATTTTTAGAATTTGCTTGCTAGTGTGATATCTGTCTTGATTTTGCTTGCATTTTATCAATTCATCGTGATTGTCTGCTCCCTTTTTTGCGTCTTTAGCCCTTTCTAAGTTTTGCTAACATTTGAAACTCTTCATGCTGATGTAGTTTGTATAGTTCTCCAGGAAAAGGACAATATAAAGCTCAGATTTGCACTGTTTCCACGATTTATACTCATGAATTAATTTTTCTTGTTTATGTCTTTAAGAGTTCTCTTTAGTGATTTTATCGGAGGGAGCTAGTAACTTTTTCAGAGTTTTCGTCTTTAGGCTTATTTTTTAGTTTTTTAATTCATGAAATTTGATGAAAATGCTGGGAGTCGTTTCTCTCTTTTTGGGGTTGAGGAATAACATAATATGTTTATTGATTAGCCATTAATTATATGCTTCATTAAGTATATGCTTTAATATACAAATGGTTTGCAATGTCTCAAATTCATAGAAATATGACATACAGAATGTTTAAAGATGAGTATATGCATATTTAATTGTCTGATGCAATAACTCTTGCACATGACTTTCAAGGGATCCAGCAGTGATTGAAAAATACACATTCACACATACACTTGTATGCACACATTTGCACACTCAGTTACAACCAAAGTTGCTTGGACTCGGGTGCGGGTATCGATATGGGTACGGATCTAGAGGTCGAATCCTTCACGGTCTCAACTTAAAGATTCGGGGATATGGATCTAGGGATGGATACGGGTGCGGGGATTCGACGAAAAATTATTTAAATATCTAAAAATAAAGTTATAAAACATAAGCTATGAGATATTATGTGGAAAACTTGAGGAGAAAATATTGTTTTAGAGATAAAAAGAAAAACAATAACATAGAAATTTCTATATACAAGGTATTCCATTTTCTTCAATTTCACCTTAGCTTTAGTTTTGATAACAACATTTATTAAATCTGTCCGGACTTTCCCAGTCGATTTTGGTCAAAGTATCCAAAATCGGTTGACCAAATTGGGTATGGATCCCACACCCACACCATGTCGTGTCGACACTGGTGCGGCACCAAAAGTGAAGAGTTCGAGTAACTTAGGTTACAACCTACCATCTAAAAGATAAGGAATAGTCTTTCAAATTGAATGGATGGTTGAATGTTGACATTATCATGTACTGCTAATCTCAAAATTAAGAAATATTTTTGATAACTTGATGAAGAATTCAGGGCCTTTACCTGTTCCTGGATTCGAGTCTCACCACCACCTGTTATTTAAAAGAATATTCATGTGCTTGCTCCATGAAAAATGAATTAGGCCCCCACGTGAGAGGACGTGTTGAAGGGATAATTACATAAAATGCTCTTTCTATGACAACTTAAGCTTTTAGATGAGATAGTCACACATTTCAGTATAAGAAGAAATTGACATTTGGCGTAACTCGACCCCAAAAGCTAGCTCACAAGATGAAGATTGCCCAAGACCAAATTGGTGTGAGACTTTAATACCCCCAGCCTTGACATTTAAAGCGTGGACAATAATATGGGGTTCCATCATCGGGTAAATTACTAATTTGGGATAACTTTGACCTTGATACCATGGGAAGCTATGTGCACAGTGTATTTCAAGCTGAGGAACACTTTCACTGGAAAAATCAGTAATCCCTTTGCATTTACAATTGTGAAGTGGTGCAGTTGGTTGTCTTTTGCTTGTCTTTTATGTATGCATGCCTATCTTCTTCATATACAGACCGACAATTCCCACTTTTTATGCTTGTATTCAATGTTATAGTTTGCTTTAAAGTTGTCCTTGAATGCTGCAATGAATTGATGATTGTGGAATAAAAATTATGTAGGTCTTTGACTCTTAAACAGCTATGACATGTATGCGCGTCGAAAGAAGAAAATATAATGTTTGTCTGGAAATAGATTTAGAAAAGGACAAAGAAATATGATGTTTCTTTTTTTTTTTTTTATAGCTTTCATTCTGAACCTAGTTATACTATTAACTTTTCAGGAAGGAGCGTGATCAGTTAGTAATGATCATCAATTCAAGGGTTGTGGATTCTTCATCACTAGAAGGGGAAGGCAGTTTGGGTTTGCACTCGACAATACCATATAAAACAATTGCAGATGGTAATAATTTAATGAATCTATCATGTGATTATAGCTGGGGTTTTCTTCCTGCAAATTGTTTGCACAAAGCTGAATAGTCTTCTCTGTTTCATTTAGATTCGTTGGACCACAGCAATCAAGCAATTATAGAAGCGAGGAAATGGTTAGAGGAAAAGAGAGATGGATTGCGTTCAGATAATACTTTTGTAGGTCTAAGCTCCGTGGGTAAAAGTGTAAGTAACTCTTTTTATCTATCTCTGTAATTCTCTAATTTATCCACATGGTTTATGTTAATTTACAACGTTATGATCTCTCAGTTTTATCAATTTGAAGTTATTTCCTGTTACTTTTTTCTTTTTTCCCTTCGTTGGCATGAATATCGTCTTTTAGTCTCTTGATCAGGTTTGTCTCCTCTCTCACCTAGCTAAGTTTATCTTTTCTCGATTCTCCACGTGCTTTAAAGATAGGTTCTCATTGTTAATGACCCCTCATCAGAGACTGTGCCATCATGAATAACCAGGCTAGCTGTGTCATTATATTTTCTGTGCACATTCACCATTTTCTGGAGAAACTTTGTATTATTGTCACCCTGCTTAAATTGATTGCTTCTTGAATTTGGCCTCCAAATTATTTCCTTGAGTTTAGAAGATTCTCCTTTTTATTTAACTATATCTCATTTGTGGGCCAAATTTGGGAACTTGGTGAGTAATTATTGTCTGCATTACATAAATTTCTTTGTTAGTTTTTTCATTTATGACGTGCTGTTTCTTAAAAAAATCATTTTAATGTTGAGTCAAATTTGATTTTGGAAACTTGGAACAATGATTAAGTGTTTGTTCCCCTTAATCTGAATTAATTGCCTAGTTTATATGTATTTTATTATCTGTAATATTAATTATACCTCGAACTTATAATTGTTCTTTTTTTTTTTAAGGAGCTTATTAGTGCAACTAGTGTTTCTCATGTAATGTTTGCCTGCACTAAGGGCTTGCATTTTACTTCTTTCAGCTATGTGATACGAAAATATAGCTATCTAAGAATGTTTATTGATATGCTGTTTCCAATATCTTTCTTGTGAAAATATAGGTGGATGATTCTTTTAGTTCACCTGTAGAAATGGCCAAGTCATATATGAAGGTTCGTCCACTCTGGGCGTCTCCTACTGTTGATCATAGTGGACTTAGATCCCCCTCACAAATGAAGGCAAAGCTCTTTGATGAAGAAACACCATATACTGTCAGTGGTGATTCTCTGTCTTCCTTGAAGGTATTTGAAGATTTCAATTTTGCTTTTATTCCTTCACCTTCATTTCAAGCCTCGGAGGATGTACACTCACATTTATTGAAGGGTGGTTGAACCTTAGATTTCTAAACACGAATGTCCCATGAGTCTGTGAATTAAGTCTGGAGGATGGGCATGATGGGCATGCTATGGAGGAATTAGGAGATATTAGGTAAACGCCCTGTGTAAATCGTCTGTCTTGTACCGTGATCCTGTATAACAATAGAATTATTAAACACTGTTATCGAACAATTTAGGAGACGAAATATCCGACCAACATATATAAGATTTAAAAAAAAACTTGAGACACAGAGCATAGTTTAGATTGATAGACAGGGGAATAGCTTGGCAGCTCTTTTTGCTTTTTTTTTGGAATCCTTTGGTAAGAAAGGGAAGTTGGAAGAAACTATGAATAAACAAGAGCAAACAAAAGGGATTTATTATCAGAAAGTTTATGAGAAGCACCTGAGTCCAGAACCCACGATCAAATAGATTAGATTGTGAAACACAAGCAACATAATTTTTCAGCCTGAGCAACAAAGGCTCTGTAGAGATGTGTGTTGACTTGCATGATATTGAAGGAACTTGTTATATTTTCCTTACGATAAAGGATGCCCCTGGTTACATGCAATATCTGTCTGAGCATTTTTGGGTGGTCAATCATGTAAAGTATTATATGTCCAATCTGGTTTCGATAGGAACTTGTTATATTTTTCTTATGATAAAGAATAGCCCTGGCTAGAGCATTTTTGGGTGGTCAATCATGTGAGTATTGTTGTAGATTCGTGGAATATGGTTATTATTTGTGGATTCATGGAATATGGTTATTATTTATTTGTATTTTAAGTAGTTTTATTTATTATATATGTATATTTAAGTTGCTTTATTTATTATTCTAGAATAAGGTTTTATGTTTCCTAGTTTCATAAGGATTAGGCTTTCTATTGATGTAATAAGACTCCTATTTAAAGAGAGATGTGGGGAATAATACGTACGAATAGTTTCAGTTAAAAACAAGAGGTTGTAGTTCTCTCTTTCATTGAACTCTAAGGTTTCAGTCTCCCTTTAACGAGCTGAAGAGTTACCGGAGTTCTCTTTTCTATTGAACTCTAAGGTTTCAGTTTCCCTTTAATGAGTTGAATTTATCTACAAAATAGGCCGATCTAGGAATTCAAACAAAGGCACGGGAAAGTCGACATCAATTGAGTCAAGACTTTTCTGTCATTGTCCTGTGACTCGATCCTTCCCCAAAGATCCTATCAATTTGATATTAGAGCCTAACACAATGGGCGGTGAAATTAATTCCAGATTCCAAGATGAGCGCACAGCTATAGAAACCCTAATGGATTCTAAACTTGTAGCGATGGAACAATTTCTCGATGAAAAAATTGTCCAAGTCATCCAAGAACAATTTTCTGGCATGGGAATTGGCTCCACAAAATCAGCAACGTAGAGAACTGAGTCGAGTAGTGCCCTAGTGCCCTAATAATTGGCAAATCAACGACTGCAACGCAGAGAACTGAGTCGAGTAGTGCCAACTGCTGCCACACTACTTATTCAACTAGCCGACTAGGATCATCCAACAAAAGGCAATTCACATTTGATAGTAACAAGGTATGCAAAGATGGATTCTCCTACTTATGACGACACCGACGACCCATCAATTTGGGCACATCGTTGTGAACAATTTTTTGAAGATCAACATATAACAGAAGCGGAAAAGGTTGGAGTGGCCGGGTTTCACATGTTGGGAGAAGCTCAATTATGGAACTATCAACTTAAACGAGCAAAGGGCCCAGTGAGTTGGGAAGAATTTCAGAAACATTGTTCTCAATGATTTGGACCTCCTGAAAGTAGCAACCCAGTGGACGAATTAGTTACGTTTCGGCAAAATAGTACAGTTGAAATTTATCAACGTTAGTTTCAAGAGAAGGTGGCTCGGGGATGAGCTTATTCTAGAACACTTGCACGTGGTTATATATATGGCGGGGTTGGATGATTCAATCAGATTGGAAGTGCTGTTGCTCAAACCACGTGACTTATCGACGGCCATGAGTGTATCCAGGGCTTTAGAACAAAAGCTCCAACTGCAGAAGTTAAGTAATTTTGCCGAAAGGACATGGCAGCAGTCTCAGACAAGTTTGGGCAACACAACAAACTCGACAAAATCTGGTACTAGTTTAGTCGCCTTATTTACCTCGGCTAATACCCAAACCAGCAATCAAACCCCCTTTGTCAATCGATTAACTCGTGCAGAAATGGCAAGAGAGCTAAGGGGTTATGCTATAAATGTGACAAACTATATTCAGCAGCTCACTAACGCAAATGACTTTTCTGGTTGAAATTGGATGATTCAGTTGACACTATTCCAGAAGTTCTAGATGACTACATTTGAAATTCGAACTTGAGGACAAGCTCTTTCAATGTGAGGGGATTAGTGTTGTGGATGCGTGAAATATGGTTATTATTTATTTGTATTTTAAATAGTTTTATTTATTATATATTTATATTTAAGTAGCTTTATTTATTATTGTGGAATAGCGTTTTATGCTTCCAAGTTTCATAAGGATTAGGCTTTCTATTGATGTAATATGGCTCCTATTTAAAGGGAGATGTGGGGAATAATACGTAGGAATAGTTTCAGTCAGAAACAAGAGGTTGGAGTTCTCTCTTCAATTGAACTCAAAGTTTCAGCCTCCCTTTAACGAGCTGAAGAGATCGGAGTTCTCTCTTCTGTTGAACTAGATTTCAGAGCCCCCCCCCCCCCCCTCCCCTCCCCCCCGGTTAACGAGCTGAATTATCTACAAAATAGGTCGATCTAGGAATTCAAACAAAAGTAAGGGAAAGTCGACATCAATTGAGTCAGACTTTTCTGTTCATCGTCCTGTGAGTCGATCCTTCTTCAAAGATCCTAATAAGTATATGTCCAATTTGGTTACGATAACTACACTTCCATCAAAATTTCTAAATGGCCTATTTTGTTCTCTTTGATCTGTGATGTTCGATTTTCAGTTGTCTGATATGTGAGAATGGAGGAGTCAATGATCGGTGATGAGAAGACTATTGTGTGATTAGATGATTGATGATGAGAAAAATATTGTGTGGTTGGATGGTACAAAGAGGCGAAGTGATTGAGAGAATAGGTCATCCAGTATAGGAACAATAGGACTAGCCATAATTTGGTCACATGCTGAATCAAGATCACTTGGTAGTCCAGAAAGAATAACACTAGCACTGGCATCAACTTCTCAAAATTTTCTATGACCTGTCCCAAATGAGATGTCATATCCAATTCGTGTTTCTTTAAGTTATATGATAAATCGTATCATAGAAATGAGACGTTATTAGTGCATAACGTTCCTTTTTCGCAAACTGAATAACATGTCTGGAGTGAATGAAACAGAAACATCAACTTCGAATCAATAGATTCCCACTACATGCTGAAAAATTGAGCTTAAAACTATCTTAATTGTTTGGGGCTTTTCATCTCATCACTAACCTTTTCGGTTACGTGATCTTGAATTCTTGACCTTGCACCACAACTTAATTGGAAGGCCAAGCTAAATAGTTCGAATTCCCAATTAAGTGTTCTGCAGTAACTATAAGACTTGAATATCCAACTCTCATATTTTGGAAGTAAAAGCATCAACTCTGAAAGACATGGTTGGATTGTAGAGTTCTCATCAAAGATTATCAAATAATCACAAAATATAGCACAATTAATTTAAAAACAAAGGTGAATATGGTTAGAGAGCTGCCAGTTGGCAGAAAGTCGCTGCAAAGTTGCCGGAAAATTCTGAATGTGAACTGGTAAACTGTAAACTATAATTGAATCCTCTAAGTGCAAGAAAAATTCAGAGGTGTCGCCAGAAAAGCTAGATATGGCTTGAACCTAAAGCTAGTCACTGGAAGGTGGTGTTCTGATGGTTGGATTGAGTAGGTACTTAGATAGTTAGATGGAGCCTTGGAGTGACCTGGAAAGCACACCCAAGAGAACAAAGATTGTCGGTATCTATCTGGAAAACCTCGCATGCGCTGACACATGAGATACCGGAACCCCTAGTTTCTGGCGCGTGTAAGATGTACCCTCAAGGGAAATGATTGGGGTTTGCTCGCCATAGGGTGGGGACCTTGTGATTGTGTTGGTTTCACACAATACTCCAGGAAAAGGAGATGACACAATCTAGAAAGTCACCAGAAATTGGAACATGGTGATTGTCTGAATATGTTTTCTTTCCATGTCTGATTATGTGACAAATAAGGGCATGTGAAAAATATTATTGAGATGCGGTATCACAATTATCTTTCACTAAGCCCTTTTTCAATCTATACTCTACTCAATTTATAACAAACATTTACCAATGTAGGGCACTAACTATAGTTCTCTATACACGCACTAAAATTGCAGAAGTTTCAATCTAATGAGATGCTGAAAATTGTAAAGGAGCCATGCACAAGTTGATCTTTGGAATTTTGATATGTACAATTGGGTTGTTGGATATTTATGAAGGGATCTCATTGCCTTGCAATGGTTTGATAAATATAGGACTTCTGTAATTAATAATCGCTTTTGGACTTCGGATGTACTTATAAGAAGTTGTTTACATCAGACCGAGTTTTTATCAATCAAATATTAAAGAGCATTGCCAAAGGTTACACACTAAATGTTGTAACTAAAGAAATGAAAACAATTCTAAAGCAGCCATGCGCGAGTTTATCCATGTATGATATGCGCACGTGGTTTAAAGGACATTAATATAGGATCTATTGAGTATAAACTCTTTAGAGCCGGGGGTCTATCGGAAACAGCCTTTCTACTTCTTTAGAGGTAGAGGTATGGTCTGCGTACATCTTACCCCCCCCCAGACCCCACCAGGTGGGAATACACTGAGTTTGTTGTTGTTGTTGTTGTTGTTGAGTATAAACTCGCATCTGGTTGATAAACTTAGGACTGTACAAGGAACAAGCTGTTTGATGCTTTGACTTAAAGACCTAACTTATTGCAACTTATATTATTAACTTGAAATGCTATCATTCTAAATATATAAATTGGTTGGTGTTTGTGAAATTTATTAGTCTCAACTTGATTGGTACAACTTCATAACAGAGATTTGATATATCAAACAGTTTCTCAAGTGACTGGTCCTTATATTTGCATGTTTAGTTGCTGCATCAATAGTTTCATTTTTGGTGCATATATGTTATTTTAGTTTGCTAAATAGGCAAAACACTTTCGTCTACTCCTTCACTCGGCAATTCCTCTGAATACTGAATTAAATATTGTGTCATGTTTCAAGCTGTGCCTTTGACTACACTTCATTATTTTAGTGATCTGAAGGAGCTCTATATGTTGTCAAAGATGATGAAAAGCTGCTAAGTAGTACTAAATCCATTTACTTTCATCAATTTTCTGTTATTTTCTGTCTTCTGATATGTGCTTTTCTACTGGATCACAGAAAAAGAATTCTTATGCATCTGGGTCATGGAATATTCATGAGGAAATACGAAAAGTCAGGTCAAATGCAACTGAAGATCTATTACGTGCCCATCCTTCCAAGGAAACTGACTACCAATTACGTTCGGTAGAACGCAAAGCAGAAACAAATTCTGCAGTTGGTGATTTGACAGGAACCAGTACCGTGGAGAAGATAAATGACTCAAGTTCTTTGAGACTTGCTAAACTGTCAGATGTACCCATTAAGTGGTCAGGTGTGTTGTGCTCTAATCTTGGTTTTAATTGTCTTCTGCTGCAAGTTGCTAGTTTTCTGTAGAGTTTAATTTCTTCTCTTTCAGATGTGGAAATAACACAAGATGGCGGAGAAAGTGAGACTGGGCCTTTGAATCCCTCCTCTTCTATTCAGCTGAAAGATCAGGTAATCGTTTGTTTTAGGGATTTCAGTACTTTATTCAGCATTTTACATTTAGCACATTTGAACTAAAAAATGATAGCATTTCATATGGATGTTGTGTTTACCTATTTACTTTTGTCCTTGTACTATTCAAACGTGCAGACAATTCGGGTTGGTGAGCATGCTGCTCGTGAATCTGTCATGCCTAGTGGTCCAGTTTTATCCTCCGAGCACAATGATGGTACTTGAATCCATTCTTTATGATTTTTTCTGTTGGTTTTATGTTGTGAAGCTAATTGGCAGTAATGGGTGCAAAAGTCGAGTTATTGCTACTTACCAGTACACAACATATGAAGTTAGTGAGTGGCATCTAATTCATATTTGATCATCTGGACAAGTCAAAATTGTCACCTCCTATTTCCTAATTAGATAGGTGTTCAAAGTTAGCTTACCAGGTAAGTGGGTTTATTTTTGTAAATGGTCTGATAGAGATGTAAACAAAGATGGGAGGCATTTGATGCTTCCCTAGTGAATTCAGCGATGGAAGGTTTCTTGGCTACTTATTTTCTAAGCAGTTTCCATGTCAGTCCAATGGTGGGTTTTTACAGGGGACCACAATCACAGCGATGGTAGTGACATTAGTCTGTTGATTGAGGGAGTAAGAGGATATGTGAGAGAGAACCATGATGCTGCAATGGTGTAATGAATGGTCCGGATATCACGTGGAGGAATACTAATTTGAATTGAACCTATATCTTATGTAATATGGGTGTAAAGGAGCTAGATGCAAACCAGGTAAGGTTGGACTTGTGACCAACGTGGTGTAATGGATTCTGATATCTGGTTTAGTTTAGAGCAAGTTTTGAACCCTAGGGCCTGACAAGTAATAACCAAAAGAGGGTGGGACCTGCGAAGATTCTTAACTTGGTAATTTGGGGATGCCTTATTGAGGTTAAGGCTGCCAGAAAAATTACCTTATTTAAGAAATTTAGCTAGGTTGAGACAACAGAAGTTTAGCACTTAAAATAGTATCCTCTTGCAAAACATGTGCATTCACTATTAAAATAGCTTCTGTAGCATGTGCAAGAGTGGTAATGACGTAATGAGTCTCACTCACATTTGTTCCTCTGTTGCTCGTTCTTCTGATTGTGGCAGCGTTTGTAATTGGTTAATTATATGTCCTGAAATATGTAAGTGGCTTTTGTTATGTGCAGTTTTCTCTCTCTTTTTTCCTTATGTTCTGCAGGATTGGTAGCTGCTGATCTTGTTTTCTCCAATATGTTCAATTTCTCTTACATTTTACCATTTTTACAGGTTCAGGTCCTCATATAACTGGCTCTGAAGCACGGGAAGTGACTCGACCAAATTTAGCACAAAGTTCTAATGGCTATGCGTCATTAGAAGCTAGGTAAAAGAATGAATGTTCTATCTCTTATATTTTTCTGGAGCTTGAATCCCAATAATGCTGGTTCCCCCCTCGGTAGTTTGTCTGCAGGTCAAACCAGAGGACAAAACGACACACACATTGGTGGTGAGAAGCCGAAACCAGGAACATCAAGTCAGGACAAGTCGACTGGACATCACCAAATGGAGGATAAGTGTGAGCTTCTAAGTGAAACTGCTGTGGACGTACCAGACGTGAATGAGATGACAGACAGTCCCGCTGTTTCCATTCCTAGTGAAGACTTATCGCAGGAGGAATCAGTTTTGGTATGTGGCTTGGCAAAGGACAGGAAAGTTCCTGCGAAGCCACAAGGAAAGAGACCAGTTAGAAATGTCCGAAAGACCAGAGCAAAAAGGTAAGTGATGAGATATGTAGATCAGGCAGTCTAGAGACCTGAAGCTGTTGTATATTAAGCTTAACTTTAGGAAGAAATTGAAGCTATTGTAGGAGGATCCTTGATTCATCTTTCCTTTTTTTTTTTTATTTTTCAAAGACCAAGTTGTGTAGTATTTATTCGTACGTTCGTGTAGAGGATACCACTGTCATTATAAATTTGAATGTTCTTAGACCAAACATTCCTTCATGATTTATGTCGATTACGCATAAAATATGAAGTTCTTGAGGTTTTCTTGTAACAAAATCATTGTCTGCTACATGGGCCCACAAAATAAAATCTTCTCTAGGGAAGACATCACAAAAGAAAAAAATAGAGTTGTGCATTGCGGGCAAAGTCATCGATAGACACTCAAACTTGTTAAAATTTACTTAGACACCTAAATTAAGGCTTGTTTCTAGGGGTGGGCGTTTGGTCGGTTCGGTTTGATTGTTTAATATTGGTTCGGATTATCGGTTTTTCGATTGACAAAAATGACATTCATAATCAAACCGAAATAAATTCGGTTTGGTTCGGTTTTTACAAATTCGGTTCGGTTATTTCGGATTTTTATTTCGGTTTGAAATATTAAAATAGTTAGCCTCTCTTTTTCATAACTGAGTATTTAAAAGTGATGAATTTTTTTAAAAAAATTATTTTTTTCAAACCTGGTTTTCATTCCCAAATATAAATAATTATAAATAACTCAACATGGATGAAATAATCATAAGCTTAACATAATACAGAACGTCATTAGTCATTACATATAATATAATCTTGCATAAATAGTCTACAAAACAACACAAAGCTCGTAAAAATAGTTCATGAAGCAACATACTTTCTGCATAAATAGTCCATAAAATAGTCCAAAGTCACCAAAATAGTCCATAAAATATTTGAGTCACTAAAACAATTCATTAACAGCCTGCGGCGTATGCGAATTTGCTGTTAAATGTTAATTGTAAAGGTGAATTACTAAATATTATATATATATAAAACATAATATTATCTTATATCTATCTATCTATATATATATATGTGTGTGTGTGTGTGTGGTATATAATCTTGTTCCTATCAGGCTCCTAAACCCATTCACATTTTTCTCCAATTGGACCTCTTTTGTCTATGTGGCACTGCGTATGCAGTGCCACCGTGGGAGGCGCGTGAGGAGCATGTTTTTTTTACTAATTTACAAATAAAAAGATGTCAAGTGGCTTTGAGGGCCCCAAATTTTTTTTAATAACAATTTTTTTTTAAACACTAAAAGCCCTTTTTAATAAAACAAAAAGCATTAGGGGGTCCCAATTTTTTTTTTTTTAATAAAACAATACGCTGGGGGGCTGGGGGTAGGTGGGGGAGTTTTATTTTTATTTTTTAAAATTTTTATAATTAGTTTTTTATTTTATAAATAATTTTATAATTTCTTTTTTATAATTAGGCAAAAAAGCATTAGAGGGTTTCAATTTTTTTTTTTTAATAAAACAATACACTGGGGGGTTGGGGGGCTGGGGGTACGTGGGGGATTTTTTTTTTTTTTTAAAAAATTTATAATTTATTTTTAGTAATTAGTTTTTTCTTTTTAAAATAATTTTATAATTTTTTTTTATTTTTTAAATAATTTTATAATTATTTTTTAATAATTTGGATCCTCAATGCCATTTTTTATTGCATAAACCACATAAATCCCTTCTATAATGAAAGTATTTACATATAATCCCATTAGGCTTTCTCTCTCCCTAATTTGTAAAATATACATATACATTAGGTAGGCCCTTATACATTATTGTAATGTATGATAAAACAGATTTGCCTATATTTATGGAAAGAGAAATCAGATACTATCTTTCTCCACCTTAATTAATGCAATTAATTATCATTATGTGGTGTATGATTAAATATAGTAACTGAAATTTAATCATAAAAAAGTCTTATTATTTCCTTCTTATACTATTTTTAGTAGTAATAAATTACATAAACAATAATAAAATATAATTTTAATTAAAACCTTTTTAAAAATTATGTAACAACATAAAATAATATAAAATCTAGTGGGGGTATTTGTTTTTCATTCTCTTTCCTTTACTTTAGTAGGGGTAATATTAATACGTATGAATTATATGTGTTCACACTGATATGATCCATTAAGCTCCCAGAAAATTGATTTTCAAAGTATGTTTTGACAAAAGAAATTATCTTTCATTCACGGAATCATATAAATTTATTATAAATAATTTAAAATTCATGAAAAAAATAAACATCAGTTAACATAAAAGTTAAATGAAAATACTATATATCCAAATACAATTGATATATTCAGTTTTATTGTTCAGTATGTGATGTATTTATTGAATCAGTGCAAATAACGAATAAGTTGGAATTTAAAAGCTAACATTATACAGCAGTTGCACATGTATATAACACATTATACATTTAAAAAATAATGTGTAGTAATGTATAATGTCAACTATACATTTAAGTATTAACATTAAACATGTATACTTCTGTATCCTTATCAGAAGGCATAATGTAACCTTGTACAATATTAATATTTTCTAATTGTATAATGTCAAATAATACATAAAATGCCTCTTAAATGTAATAAGAACTTCTTAATGTATAATATAATGAAATATATAGCAGTAGAATTATATTATACATTAGTCTTCTAAAAATAACTAATGTATAATGTCTGATATATTATAACTTATACATTAAAATATAATCTTCCAAAATGTATAATATCACACTATACATATAAAATATTCACCTTATACATTAATTATCTACAAGATTATAATAATTTTAAGAAAAATTAGTGTTATTGTAACATTACATTGACTACATGATAATAAGGAAAAAGAATGATTCAATTTCCTTTATTACGTGAATTGAAAGTGTACATCTTCAATTTCAATTATAAAAGTGACGCAAATAGGAGGGGGATGAGAGAGTATTAATATTATATTAGCGTGATTGTAGGCATAAATAAAGGAGCACATTTATATGGAGCAAAAATTAGTGCACTAAAATAGGAGCAAAATATGGTATTTTGATATGTATGAGGAGAATGAGAGAGAAAGAGTGAATTTAAGGGATTTAAGTAATTACTTTGGGATTTTTGTAATTTCTTTACCAATATGAGATTTTATGTAATAAGGTAAAGTTATTTTATGTATATATGTAATTTTTAGTTTTTTATTTTCATTTTTTAAATATTTTAAATAATTTTTTAATAATTTATTTCATTTTTAAAAAAATTATATATTTTTTAAATAATCAATTTTTTGTTTTTATTTTTTAAATAATTTATAATTATTTTTTCATAATTTATATCCTCAATGCCATTTTTTATTTTCATTTTTTAAAATGTTTTATAATTTTTTTAATAATTAGTTTTTACTTTTTAAATTATTTTTTAATAATTTATTTCATTTTTAAAAATATTTATAATTTTTTAAATAATCAGTTTTTTATTTTTATTTTCCAAATAATTTTATAATTACTTTTTCATAATTTATATGCTCGCCATTTTTTATTTTCATTTTTAATTTTTTTATAATTTTTATTAATAATTAATTTTTTTAAAATAATTTTTTAATAATTTATTTCATTTTTTAAAAAAAATTATAATTTTTTTCAAATAATCATTTTTTTTAAAAAATAATTTTAGAATTATTTTTTAATAATTTCCTCAATGCCATTAGTATATACTTGTTTAAAAAAATTAATTTTTAATAATTATTGGACCCACAATGCCACGTGTCAGCTTCCAATTAGCTCATTTTACCACGTTATCGCGTGTGTGCAATACACTCTTTGAGCTTTTTGCTGATAGAGCAAAAAAGTCCCAATTGAAACAAAATGTGAGGGGGTTTAGGGGCCTGATAGGAACAGACCTTAGTTTAGGTGTCTAAGTGAATTTTGGCAACAAGTTTGAGTGTCTATCGATGACTTTGGCCTAGAGTGAAGTGTCAAAACACACCTCGAGTATTCTGATTTTCTTATTTTTATAGCTGAAGTATCAAATGCATGAGTTTCCTACTTGAATTATTACCAACGGTTTTTAAAGCATGCATCTCAACTATCAATTGTTTACTTGGTAGTTGAGTTATGTTCTAATAGATGGTGTTAGTTTAGATAGGTAATTCGTAAACGTGATAGTTCGAAACTCGAAGAATTGAGGTACTTTGGGTGTGCTTTTGATATTATCTCCACATATAGATCTCTTTCTTCGATAATCATCTCTAAATATTCATTTCACAATTGATTCCCTCATGTGCAACGCGTAAGTTTTCAACAATGAATACCAAAAGAAAAAGGCTATTGAGGCGCAAGAATTGGCTTCTTTTTGGTCTCGATGATGTTTCTTCACTTCGAAAGTGGCCAACGTTTTAGAAGTTTATAAAAAGGAAAAACTCCATCACAAAACTAATAATTTTATCACATCTACATAATATCTCATATCTTTTATTTAATTACAAAAATCGGCCCGTGTTATTTAACCGGGTTGAGAGTCAGGCCGGGTCCGGGTTGGGGTCTAAGTGGGCCAGGCTGGTCCGGGCCCAATAGTAAAAAAAATCAAAAATCACCCTAACCCGGCCCACTTAACCCAACCTGGTCAAACCCACCTAAATCAGGTCAAATCCGATTAAAAAACCGGTCAAACCCGGTCAAAAATATTAAAAAAGAAAACTTTTTTTTAATATACATTATATATACCCACCTATATACATTATAAATACGTTAAACAATATATATACACACTATATATATAGTATATACTACATTAGAATTTAAAAAATATATACACATATACACGATTACACATATATACGCACCATCCAAATATATATGTACTACCTTAAGCTTTTAAGTTTAAATAAAATATACTACAATATATATATATATATATATATATATATATATATATATATATATATATATATATATATATATATATATATGTACACATGTATACGTTAAATATACACATCTATAGAAGATCTATTCACATATATACACTCTAATCTATGTATACGTAATACTTTAAATGAAATATACTATAATATATATACATTACAATATATATTTGTATAGTTATATACTAATTTATAAAACATATACACATGTATACGTTAAATATACACGTCTATAGAAGATCTATTCACATATATACACTCTATTCTATGTATATGTAATACTTTAAATCAAATATACTACAATATATATTTGTATAGTTATATACTAATTTATAAAACATACACATATGTATACATTAAATATACATGTCTATAGAAGATCTATTCACATATATATACACTCTATTCTATGTATATGTAATACTTTAAATGATATATACTACAATATATATACATTACAATATATATTTGTATAGTTATATACTAATTTATAAAATATATACACATGTATATGTTAAATATACACGTCTATAGGAGATCTATTCACATATATACACTCTATTCTATGTATATGTAATACTTTAAATGAAATATACTATAACATATTTGTATAGTTATATACTAATTTGTAAAATGTATACACTTGGATACGTTAAATATATACGTCTATAGAAGATATACACACACCATTTAATATATATGTACTAGTTTAAATAAAATATATACTACAATACATATATATATACTACAATATATATATATATATATATATATATATATATATATATTTATATTTATATACTAATTTATAAACCATATACATAACGTATACATTAAATATACTCATCTATAGAAGATATATACATATATATATATATATATATATATATATATATATATATATATATATATATATATATACCATTCAATATATTCACTACTTTAAATAAAACATACACTACAATATATATATATATATATATATATATATATATATATATATATATATATATATATATATATATATATATATATAGTTATATATAGTTATATACTAATTTATAAAATATATACACATGTATACGTTAAATATATACTACTTTAGATTTACAAGATACACACACACACACACACACACACACACACACACACACACATATATATATATATATATATATATATACCATTCAATATATACACTACTTTAAATAAAAGTATAAAACATATACTAGTTAATATAATAAATTAATAATACTTGATAGTAAATTAATAATGTATAAAAACTAAGTTTTTAATAAAATAAAAAAAAAAACCTTAGCCGGGCTGGGCCGGTTTACCGACGGGCCCAAACCTGGTTGGGTCTGGGCTGGGTTAACCGGACCCAAATAAAAAACTCAACTGGACCAAGACCGGGACCTCTAAAGCCCTTGGACTTATCGAGCCGGTTTAATTATGTGGGCTGGTTCGGATCGATTTTAATCGGCCCGTTTGACACCCTTAACCTGGAATGTAATATAGCCGGAAAGTAATGTATTCAAATAAACTTGTGCCTAATGTATTCATGAGTAAACTTATTAACACGAAGTAATTATGGGCATCATACATTAAAATGTATTTAATATTACACATTATGTATCAGTAATGCAGTGTATCCAAAGAAAAGTAATAAATTCGGCTAGTAATTTTTCGTGATTTTATGTAATATTGAAAAGATATGGAATAGGAAGTAATGAACTCCAATTGCGGTGGGATTTATGTTGTTTATTTATAATCTATATGTATAATCTATTTATAATATATTAAAAGTGTGAAGACCTTTAGAAAAGTGATTTTAACTTTTTATTCTTCATTGAAAAACTTTAGACAAAATTGTCTTTCTGCTATTTTTAAAAAAAATTCTTTATTTTAAAAAATAATAATAATTGAAATAAAACTTGAATAGGTATCCTATTTCAGTTCTAAACCTTCACGTTTTTTTTTTTTTTCCTTTTTTACATCAACTAAAACACCTTTCCTTCTTTATAAATTGCAGACTTAAACATAAATCTAATATGTAGGACTAGCTAATTTCTCCTCTCCAAGGCCAGCCATATAACATAGTATGCTTTGTATTCGTCATGATATCCTAATTTTTCATCTTTATTAGGTTATGTGCTAAATTTTTGTGAGGATTTCAATCAGTTTTTCATCTATGATTTTTCAAACTGTTTTTCAGCCAATTCTATAACCAATAGTGTAATAATTTCTAGCAATATCAAAGTTCACTATGGCTTAACTCATTAAAATTCACAGTGAGCAATAGAGATATATTCAATGTTGATATTATTGTGTTTTCTGACCTTAATGCAAAAAAATATATATAAGCTTTTGGGAAAAACTTGTTTAGAGATTTATAAATTTTCAAATTATTTTCTTTGTCCCAATTTGCGTGGTATAATTAAAATTTTGAGATTCTATTTTTTTTTTTTTGATTGTTTAAGTACAAATAGCATGGATTTTAACATTAATTGCTACCTTCTAATAGTGTGTTCTTCTTATGGATACATTTTTAGTGATCGATGTGACTCACACGTGCAAAGCACATACACTAAGCTAGTAATTTTAAAAACCTACTTATGTTTTGAACTGTGCCATCAAAAGCGTCTAACTGATATTATTTTTACTAATTGCAGAACACAAGTTAGTAGTTTAGTTGATAAATCAACTAATATGTGCCATCAAAAGCGTCTAACTGATATTATTTTTACTATTTGCAGAACACAAGTTAGTAGTTTAGTTGATAAATCAACTAATATGTGTGCTAAAAGTTGGTATGCTAATTTTGATTGATTATAATTTAATCAATCCAAATATGAATGGCAAGTTAAAATCCAAACTAGTGATCTTATGGAACCCTTGAGCCGGTGGAGTTCTTTTTTTTTTTTAATAGAGTTTCAAACTGTTGCACTTACTATACAAACAATAACATTTCCAGTAAAATTGCACAAGTGAGATCTGGGGAAGGTTAAATATACGTAGACCTTACCACTAACCTTAGAAAGGTAGAAAGACTATTTTTAAAAGACCCTCGGCTCAACATTAGCGCAGTTACACATTTATGACATTGAAAAACAGGTCGCAAACAAGAAGTGGAGTCTTGAAACTGTTGCACTGTTGATTGGCTATCTGAACCCTCACCTTGCTGGTGAAAGAGTTCGATTTCCCATATTGTAATGCTCTCCCCAATTTCTCCTCCCCCCACCCCCGAAAGAAAAAAAAAAAATCTTTGACGTAATTGGTAAGTTACTGCCATGTGACTAGGAAATTATGGATTCAAGCCACGGAAATAGTTGTTGCAAAAATGCATGGTAAAACTGGATACAGTAAATCCAACCTTCCCTGCACCCGACACATACATTTTAATACATCATACTATCCCTTTTTAAATTGATTGCAAACAGAATGGTTCTTGTGTTCAAATAAGACACTTTACAATAAATTATTTCTGCTGTAAACTATATAAGTGCACATTCAGTGACAAAATTCGATGGGAAGAGTAAAATACCCTAGTAAAAGCACACATGATACTGAAAGTACAAGAAAATTTATTCACTTCTCCACCAAAACAAAAAAAAAAATCCCAATTCCTAACTCTTTCATCAACTTCACTTTCTGTAAAATTTGACCTTGCATCTAATCAATCAATTCACCTAATGAAAGGAGCCTTAGTAATCAACCATCTGAGAATGAAAAATGATATGGCTATGTGGTGTATCCAAGAATTAGACATACTAGTAAAATATATTATAGCACTTGTAAGAAATAATGCAAGATAATCCATATGGAAGGGACTATTATGGTATGTTTTTAGGGACTACTACTCTATATCTACTTATGGTCCTCTGCACCTTCATTTTAACAATGTGCTCCCTCGAATGCATGGTTGCTGGACCCTGCTCTGATACCTGAAACGAGAAAAAAAATGTTGGCTCAAACGACTAAATAATAGTAGTTGTCATGTAACTAGTCAAATACATACCTTGAGGCTAAGGAACCGCGTATAGTTATATCATTAGTGCGCGTAGGCCTTGGTTTCTGGCGATAATATCTCCAAAACTCTCTTGATCCGAGTGCTTTGACAGACACTCCATCATTGGTTCTTGTTGTTATAATGAGCTCAGATCCACCACTTCCAAGTTCCACATTGTTGTTAAAATCATCAGACGAAACAAGCTGATTTCCAGTTGCATCCACATAGCTAGAACATGGGAAGTACAACTTAGTAAACAAGGACAATGAAAGTTATATGCATGATGTTTCACTCACAACACATGTATTCTCTGTGTAGAAACTATTGCATGTAGTTTGAGAATCCGTTAAATATAAGGTTTGCTCTTATGTATTGAAAAAAAACGTATCTCGTCACCAAGCACTGCATACCTGCTGCTGTAGTCGTAAAACTCTTCTAATTCCGCTTCCTCATCATCACCACCATCACCATAATGCACTTTGCAATGACTTTTAGCTTCCATATGCTTTCGAACTGCTTCCAAACTACTAAAAGGACGACAGCTATCGTTGCAATACAGACACACATGAGCCCTTTTAACCTGAGGTCATAAAGAACGAGAAATTCTTTCAAATCTTCATTACTATCATCAGTTATTGGATAGCTAAACAAAAGGTAAGGTAAAATAACACACATTGAAATACGTACTACCTTACGACCAAGATAAGTGAGGAAGCCTTTAGGATCATTCAGATACTCGGCATCAGGAATGAAGAATCCGTGCTTCTTGTGCATATGGACCATGCAGCTGTCTATTGTATCGTGTTTCAAATCACACATGAAACAACAGCGCGGATCCAGCTCACCAATGCACTCATCAATATCGCTACCTTCATCCACAGCACCATTACGAGTACCACATTGCATCAACGAATCATTGGCTTCATACGCCATTTCTACCTCTTGATCGACCTCATCCCACTCGCTACCACAAATATCTTCATTCTTGTACCAAGTTTGACGTGGAACAGGCTTGATAATAACGCTATCCTCATCGCAATAATCTCCCTCTTGTGAAGTCCTTGCTAAGTGAAATTTAGACTTAAGATGTTGAGCATGAGCCTTATAACTTCTGTATTCTTTACCACAATGACCACAGCTATATAGCAACGGAGTCGCGGTTATTTTTTCATTTTCTTCTGCAAATGCAGACTGTCTGGCTACAAAGAGTTCCTCTGTCAAGCCAGGAACTCCAGCAACCTAAAATAAATACCAAGAAACAGAACAATGAGCTCTTATATATTCAACAATCAACAGAGTAGTCCCTAATATGGTAAAAAAACAATTACTATTTACTCTTCCTGTATCAATTTATGTGTCACTTTTTGTTTTTCCGACAGCGAAAAATTTAAGTTTGACCAAAAATTTGGTCATGAAATCTTCAAGTTCTTTGAGATAAAATTTACTACACATATTTGAAAACTATGTAAAAAGTACTATGATTAATAGTTATTAACAATTCGAAATATTTAAAGATGTATGAAAAAAATTACGGTCAAAGATAAACTTATTGAAATCTCAAAGTCTGAAAAGTGACACATAAATTGAAACGGAAGTAGTAGTTAATCATCATTGCTTTCTGTGTTACTCATCTTGAAGCTGCATTAGTAGCTACTATAAAACATCTCATCTAAAAACTTATCATACAATTGAACAAAGTACAACAAAGAGGAAAAGAACAAGTCCCATATATACACAAGTAAAAAGAGAAGCTAATTGCAAGAAAAGTTCATTCTAAATAACAAAAAAGAAAAGGATTATCCAAGAAAAAAAAAGACAAAGCCACTAAAAACACACATTATGTAATAGCTCACAAACTACACCCAGTTGTAACAAGCCGGTGCGACGAATTGACTTAGAAAAAAGTCTAACTTCATTCAAAAATGAAACTTGCATTTCTCTAGATTCGAAAATCAATTCTATTTTGATCATTTCTTAGATTCTGTTAAATTGTATCGAATTCATTTTCTATTTTAAAGCGAACACTTAAAAAACTAGAAAACTTTTTCTTTTTGCTTTCATCATATATGATCCACTACTCTTGTTTGTCAAGTAGGCAGAAGAAATTGATCGGTATGTATACCACCTGGTGCACCAACTTAGCCCAACCTTACCGATAAGAAAACAGACTTTTTGCTTGCAGTAAAAGTGTAAAACCAAAAAAAAAATAAAAAAAAAAATCCCATAACATAAACGAAAAAAGAGAAATCTTTATGAAGTAAAATCATAAGTATTAGTTATACATAAACTAAAAAAGTATACCAAATAAAGTACGTATTAATAATACAAAAGACTAATACATGCATGCATGATTCTTTTTAATATATTCTACCAAACGCCCCCTAAAGGTATTAGCAGTACCTTGCGTTTAAGATTGTAACGGTGCCATTCAGATTTGTAATGAATTTTTTGATCATTTTCATCATAAAACACCTTGTTACATGAGTTACAAGTTAGACCCCTCATTTCAAAATCTTTGGTTTTCCTTGTTTGTTTGTTCAGTTGAAAAAATTGCGCTTGTAGAAATTCATGTATATACACAGGCAGCAGCAGCCTAAGGGGTTGTTTGGCCGCCAAGTAATAATAAGGAAAATAGATACTCTGACCAAATCGCTTTCCCAAGCACACACGTGATATTTGCCACATAATCACTGTAATTCAATAATTATCTTTTTTTTTTTGTTTCCCATCCGATTTTCGGTACCCGCATTGGAGCCCGACTAATCCGAATTCGTTCCGGGTAGGGCCCCATTCAGGGGGGTAGCGCTGCCAATAGAGTTTTTTCCATGCCTAGGATCGAACCCTCGACCTCTAATTAAGGGTGGAACAACCCCATCCGTTGCTCCACAACTCATGTTGGTATAAATCAATAATTATCAAATCGACTTGATATATGAATTAAAAAATAGTAAGTTATAAGAGTAATTTTACCATATTATCATATGAATATAATTAAGTCAATAATGTGAAAAATATATTGAATAATAGCTGTAATTAATAATTAAAAATAAAATAAATATAAATAAATAAATCATTTATTAATTTTCAAACTGAAAAACTTTTATCGGACATCTGTTTCCAGACTATTGTTTGGCGGCCAAGTAATAATAAGGAAAATAGAAACTCTGACCAAATCGTTGTTGCAAGCACACACGGAATATTTGTCCCACATTTTCTTCCTCCATTATTCATTATTAACTTGGTCCATAAATTAAAAAATAATAAATAATAAAAATAATTTTATTATATTATTCAATAAATATAACTTATTTAATACTGTTAAAGAACGTATTAAATAATAATTGTAATTAGTGACTAAAAATAATATAAATAATTATTTATTAATTTTCTAAACTAAACAATTATTTTTGCACATTCATTTCTAAACTATTGTTTGGTGGCCAAGTAATAAGGCAAATGACACACTCGCCCAAATGGTTGTCGCAGCGAAACTATTGTTCGAAATATATTTATTGTTTGGTTGCACATTTATTTCTAAACTATTGTTTGAGTTAAAAAAAAGTGTCCAAGCGAAAATGTTTGCTAGAAATATATGTTATTTTTTATTTTAAAAATAATTTTTTTAAATTATGTTTGTCACTTTTTTTTAATTCATTTTTTTTTAAATATCATCTTATTATAATTATTAACTTTAACATTTTATTTTTATCCTTAGTGAAATGATTTACAACCACACAAATATCTAAGGATTGTTTTAAACGCAAATTTCAAAACTTTTTCTTGTTTTCTTAAATATATGTCAAGTCAAATGATGTCATAAAATAGGACGAAAGGAGTAACAATAACATCTTACACAGTGTAGTCCCACATAATGAAATCTGAGAAGGATAAAATATATGCGAATCTTATCATTGTTTCAGAGGTGAGGTTGAAAAACTATTTTCAATAGATCCTTGTCCCAAGACATAAACTAAGAGTGTCAAAATAATCCCAAATTAAATGAACTCACTCAATTCAACCCTATATTTATAGATTGGGCTCAAGATAATTTACAATTAGATTCAATCTCAACCTACTGAATCTTCAACTCTGCTCAATCAATTTTCACTCCAATTTATTTAATAAGAAAAATAATTTCGGAGAAAACAAGTCATAACTAAATTCTTTTATAATTTTTTTTAAAATATTATTTTCTTACCCCAATTCCTACCAATCCCACTACCCCCCTAAGAAATTGTTTAGTTTTATTCTTTAAAAAAATAAATTGAAAGTACTTTTTCCTCACCCCAAACACACACCCCTCCATCCCCACCCTTATCCCCCCCCCCAAACACTCTTACCCCCGCCCCCCACCCTAAAAAAATAGTTTTTTTATTATTTCTTAAAAATATTCATAGATAATATTTTTCCTCCATACAATTACGTTGATGTTATATTTTATTTCATTGATATATGTTTAGTAACATTCCTTATCAAAATTGAACTTTTTTAACATTCCTTATCAAAATTGAACTTTTTTTTTTTTAAGTTAGAATTTAAATTGTAGTTATAAGAGGTAAATATTAATATATTAATATGTTAAGTGGGTCAAAATCCAACCCAATTTTTAGCTCATTTGAGACCAATCCAATTTTTTCACTTTTTTCTCTCTCTTTTTTTCTTCGGGGGGTTGGGGGGGTGGGTTCCTTTTTCCTTTTTTTTCTTTTTTTGTTTCATTTTTTTTCCTCATATTTTTATTTTTCGTTTTCCTCTTCTTTTTTTTTTTTTTTTCTATTTTTGTTTTTCTTGTTTCTTTCTTTTCACATTTTATTTTTACTCTTTTATTTCTCTTTTTTCTTTTTTCCCTTTTTTTCATTGCTTTTTCTTTTTCAATTTTTTTCGTTTTTACTCTTCTATCTCTAGCTTCTATTTTTTTTTTTATATTTTTTCTCATTTTTTTTTGGGTTTTTTTTTCCCGAAGAATATGATTACATCGAACACAAGTCATGGATGATAAGCAAAACACTACAATCATTTATTGTATTTGTATTTGCACTATTATTTATATTTTATATTCGTTGATACAATTGTATTCATATTTTATTGTTCGTACTTGAATTTATATGTATTTTATAGTTTGCACTTGTATTTGTATTTTATAGTTCACACTTATATTTGTATTTTATACTTTGCGCTATCATTTATATTTTATATATTTCACACTTGTATTTTAAAGAATTATTTTGTATTTGTATTTTATTGTTGATTGCAAATTTTATTTTTATTTTATGAATTAATTTTGTTTGTATTTATTTTTTTATTTTATTTTCATCAATATATTTGTATTTAAAAAAAATTATTTTGTATTTTGTATTTTTAAGTTGACCGTATATTTATTTGTATTTGTAATTTTATTTATTCATATTTGAATTTGTAGTCGATTGCATCACTTGTATTTTTAAACAAGTGGAAAGGAATTGGTATTTTTATTTATATGAGCACTTGTGTTTATATTCATTGATCTTAATTGTATTTTATTGATAAAAATTAAATAAGATAAATACAAATGGTAAATTATATAAATACAAATGTTACATTTGTATCAAATAATACATGTTTATATAACTTGAATCATACATATAAAAATAATACATGTTTATATATATATATACAGATACAAATAATAAATTTGACATACAAATACTAACTCTAAATTTGTATTAAATGGTACATTGCATATTTGTATAGTTTAGACTCAAGCAAATACAACTAACGCATATACTTATTTGTACACAAATACAAATAATAAATTATGCATATTCATAGATAAACTATTCAAATACAAACAATAAATTTATTTGAAATATATAATTTGATATAAATAAATATAAAATTTTAAAAACATATAAATATAAAATACAACAACAAAAAAAAGAATGAAAAAAACTATATAAAAATAAAAAAAACAACAACAAATAAAAAAAGAAAATACAAAAAAAAAGTGCAAAGGGAAAAAATGTAAAAAACTAAGGAAAAAACTAAAAAATAAAAAAATACAAAAAAATTGCAAAGATAGAAAGAGTTAAAAAAATTAAAATTAAAAATACAAAGGAAAAAACTTAAAAAAAATAGAGAGAAAAGTAAAAAAATATTTTTTAATCATTCAAACTTATTTTGAGTTTTGAAACTCATTAAAAAAGGCTTTCTATTTTTAAAAATATAATTTTTAATTAATCTTTAATTAATTAGGTGATCGTGATTTAAGGAAGCTGACATTCTTATGCCTTTTTAAAATCAAGTTGTTATTTAAAAATAAAGTAATTAACTGTATTTATATATGTATTTGAAGCACAATTTAACGTTGTATTGTGCATCAAATATATATAGAAGTTGCTATTTTGGGTAATTATGAAACTGATGCTATGAAATGTCTAATTATGAGCTCAAATTTGCTACTTCTGAATTTTTTCCATATAAATATAGGAAAAGGCTCACATATTGAGATTTGGCGACGTGGATTTCTAATAAGAGATCATGTGACAAAAATAATTTGCAAAATCACCGTTGTAAATAATGGCATGAATTAACCTTTCTGTAACGACAGTGGTATAGATGAGTCCAACTTTTAAATGCTATAACTAATGACACAGATGAGTCATTTTTAATAGTTCGATGACATATTTAAACATGACATCATTTCCCTCCCGAACTTGTCCGCTTAACTTACTTTAGCACTTAAACTAAACTTCTTTTTATTTACCTCCCTTAACATCTTCAAAGTGTATTAATTTTACCCTCAAAATCACAATCCCAGTCTCACAACGGAGAGTGCACTACCATGCGCCATGTCATTGCCACATCAAACCATGTCATTGCCACGTAAGAAATTATATATTTTTTTTAAAAATAATCCCACACACATACTATTTTTATATATTTTTTCTAAAAAATAAAAGGTATATATATACTATTTATATATATATATATATATATTTAAATAAAAAACCCAACCCCCACCCTAATTTTTCTTCTTCTTCAGATCCCCCCCCTTCCTTTCTCCTCTTCCATCACCCATCCCTGCAAATACCCTACAAACAATCTTCAGATCATCTATCCCCCTCTCTTTCAGCGACCCCTCTCCTACTCTTCCAGCTCCCCCGTAGTTACCTTTTACAATATAATTCACATTTAGAAGAAAAAAAATGAAAGGAATTGATGGTATATGTAACGACCTAAAAATTTAATAAAATAGGTAAAATTTATGATTTTTTGTGATTTGAATGTTTTACCCTTCTCCGTAGTTGCATTATGATATTTTTGAGGTGTGAGAGTGATTGACATGATTTTCGATGCATTTTTGTATCATTTATGCAATATTGTGGTTTTTTATGGCTTCGAGAGCCTTATTTTGAATTTATGTAGATATCTTTTGATCCGTGCGATGGATGTCCAAACAGACTGCGCCAGTAGCTCCGGAATATCGATTTCAGGATAGGTATACCTTTAGTTCGGGTCCCGGTGCACCCGAGCGCATTTCTACCTATTAGTTGGAAAGTTGAAAAATTAGAAATATGTGTGTGGGACCTACATTTGATATGATTTTACGGCTTTTAAATCTCATTTCGACCCTCGATTTGAAAAATTATAATTTCGAGTTTCGGGGGTCAACTTTGAGAAAATGATATTTTTTTGAAAATATGATATCGCCATTGCGTCCAGAACATCGAATTTAGTGTGGTTGCATAGTTCGTTTGCATGTATCGGACTTCGAACGAATTTCGGGCACCCTGTTGAAGTCCGAAGTGGACTTTAAAAATAAAATAAAAATGCACTTTTTTGGTTCATTTAAGTGCAGATTTTCTGCACTTATAAATAGTTTTTGGGTCATTTTGCTCATTTTTTTATCTTGTCTCTTGAGAGTTAAACCCTAAATAGTTTGGGAGCTTAAAAGTGAAGCTTGTCGGAGCCCTAAATAGTTTGGGAGCTTAAAAGTAAAGCTTGTGGGAGTTTGGGAAAATAAATTAACATCTATTTCTTGGTTTTATTATGGATTTAAGGTAAGAATTCACCTCCTTTCTTAATAATTTCTTGATAAATTCCTCAAAACCCCAAAAATTTTAGGGCATGATTTTAAATCAAAATTTTACTCTTTTCACTTGAATAATATTTTTATCTCATAATTACTAGTTTTTCATCAATTTAACCTTCAAAATAACTTCAATTCTTGATTTTAACTCGGATTTCAAAAATTTTACCCGGTAAAGCTTAAAAATAAATTTTCTTCAATTTGAACCCCATTTTTGACTCTATTTAACTTGGGTTTTCAGCTGTAGGTTCCTAAAAATATGGGGAACATATTTTTGACGTAAAGTTCCGATTTTGCGCTTCTTTTTTGGAAATTCATTCTGGGGGTCCGTTTTGACCCTGAATAAAAAGCAGTCAATATGACTGTCATTGGTTTTGTTTTGACGCGTAGATTTCATATTTAATATTTTTAGTAGAGTTCGGAATTGTTTGTGAAAAGTAAGATCGCGGGTTCAAGTGTAGCGGACCGATTTCGACTTTCGAGGTAGGTTATGGCTTAACTCTTCATATTGGGCTGGGTAGTAAATGATGCTACAAAATGCATGTTAAGGGTGAGAACTAATCATGAAAAATAACTATCTACGTGTTATGCCCGTGTGGGGCCCTATATATGGTGTAATTATCGAAATTGAGATATTATGTGATATGTTTGAATGTGTGGGGTCCTATGTGATATTGATAGCCTTGAATACATGTGAATAATTGTATTGGGTTGTTTAACGTGGTACCATTGATGTATTGTGATTATATTCATACTTTATTGGCATATGAGACATGTGAAAATTTATGAATGAAACAAAAATAATAAATGGATATTAGCTCATGTGGTTGTGAAAATGTATCATTGTGGTTGGTTGTAGAAAAATATCATATGATTGGTTATGTAAATACTCATTGTGATTGGTTGTGAGCATTACATCTTCATATCATACTCATTCATGAAACATTGGTACCACAGTGGCAACATCTGAGAAACACTGGCAACACCTTTTTAAAAAATATTGTAACACCTTATAAAACACTTTCTGAGGGATGTGTCGGAAAGGAGATATGAGGTATGTGGATTGTATATGGTTTGACAAACCCCCCATGGGTCCTACGTCGGGAAGCTTTAGTTTTATAGGTATATATGGGGATTGTGCGATGATCCCGGAGGTTGTACGACAACCTCGTGCATCATCATCATCATCATCACATACATTGCACTTACTTTATTGTGTTTATGCTGTGTTGTATTGCCTTATAAAATTATCATCTATGTATTTGTCTTATCTTCCTTTAAGTGTATTTGATGATTTTGTATCTACATGTTCTCTATTGTTCTATTCATATGTGACATAATGTATACTTGTGTTCGATATCTTGGTGTGTCGTTGTAATATATCTGAGATATATTAGAACTGTTAGTGCAAGCGGTGTGGGCTATTGTTGTGGGACATTTTCTAATTGCAGGTGACGTGCCCGTAGAGTATATTTTGTATGCTTTATTTACTACTCTTCTTGGTCGGCCTATGATACCTACTGAGTACAAGTGGACCGTACTCATGCCTACTGTACTCTTTCGGTGTAGATCCTAGCTCGAGTGCGCCTCAAATTTCTTGACTCGGGTAATTGTTGAAGCTTCCAAGGTAGCGGTTGGATATTCATGCGTCCGAAGTTTACCTCTATCTTTCTAAAGTAGTTATGTCTTTATTAGTATTTGGAGACAGATATTATTCCTTTTGTGGTTATTTTTTTGATGTATTTGACTCTTGGATTGTATTAGTAGTTTTTACACTATTGACACATGGTTTTGGGCATGATTGGTATTTTGGATAAGTTCTTTCCATATTGTTATGATTACTTATATGGTTCAACTTCATTCTAAAAGCCTTATCGTAGGATATTTCTATCATTTCTTCTTTGCATATCATTTTGGGTGACATGCGTACTTGTCAAGGTACACCGCAACAAGTGCCATCATGACCCTTATTTTTGGGTTGTGATAAATTGGTATCAGAGCAGCCAGGTTTCATTACTCTCAACGGTGTAAGAATGGGATGTCTAATAGAGTCTCGCGGATCGGTACATAGACATCCGTATCTATCTTTAAGAGGCTATAAGATGTCTTTAGGAAACTTCCCTCATTTTATTTATTATCGTGCAAGTTCTTTCATATCTTGTGTTCTGAGTTGTGTTTCATTATTTCTGCGCGGATAGTGTGGCTTATACTACATATCAGTTGAGAGATGTTGTGAGAAATTAGTGAATATCATTTATCGGTTGTAGACTTGTTGATGCTCCTTAGTTGTTATGGGATCAGTTTGTTGATGCTTTTTTAGAGAGATTTTTGCCTTTCAGTTTGAGAGATCTTATGTGGAATAAGTTTGATCAGTTGGAACAGGGTTCCATGACAGTTCCTGAGTATGAGACACGCTTCCATACCCTGTTCATATATTTCTAAGATAGCATTTCCACCGAGTTTGATAAGATTTAAAAGTTTGTGAAGGGTTTGGTTGTCTCCCTTCAGTTTGCTACATCTCAGATGGTTATGTTTGAGGGTTCTTTTTAGAGTATTGTGGATCATGTTAGGGTGACAGAGAATATTCCTCGGGTATCTCAAGGAGGTGCAAAAAGGGTGCGTCATTTTAGTAAGTTCAAGAGTCCGACCTCTCGAGGCAGAGATTTTAGAGGTTTTCATGGATATCATGGTAGGCCAGTGCATGTGACTTTATAGAGTTCAGCTGGTAGATCTTCTAGTTCAGCAGTTCAGGGTGACCATTCGGGCTCAGTTGTACTTTTTTTTATTGAGACTGCTCGTAGAGGTTGCTATGTGTGTGATGACATTAGCCATATAGCCAAGGACTGTTCTTGTCGTGTGTTTAGAGCTACTCCTATTTCAGCTGCGAGAGGTAGGGGTTCTATCGAATGTGCAATAGGTAGAGATAGTAGAGCCCCTGTTGGTGGTCATGGGGCTATTCAGCCAATTGGTAGTCGTGGATAGTGTTATGCTATACCAGCCATACCTGAGGTAGAGGCTTTAGATATTTTGATTTCAGGTATCGTCCCCGTTTGTTTTAGACCTGTATCTGTATTATTTAATCCCAAATCAATTTTTTTTTTGCATCTATGTATTTTGCTTCGAGTTTTGATTCTGTTACTGAGCCTCTTTCCATGCCTATTCGTGTATCTACTTCAGTAGGTGATTCTTTAGTGGTGGATCGGTACATCGATCTTGTGTTGTGACTTTTATTAGGCGTGAGACTTTGATAGACTTGCTTGTGTTAGATATGATCAATTTTGATGTTATTTTAGGTATGGATTAGTTGTCTCTTTATCATGCTGTCTTAGATTATTATGCCAAGACTGTGACTTTAGCTTCGTCGGGTGTGCTAAGGATATCTTGGAAGGGTACATTTTATTTGGGTCCTAAGATGGTTATATCTTTTGTTCAAGCTCGTAAATTGGTTGAAAGGGGATATTTATCTTACTTGGACCATATTTGTTACACCAATGTTGTTTCACCTTCTTCTTTGGATTTGGTCTGTATTGTCCGTGAGTTTATGGATGTGTTCCCTACGGACTTGCCTGGTATGCCTCAAGATCGAGATATTGATTTTTCCATTGATATTGAGCTAGGAACCAAACCCATTTCTATCCCTCCTTACAGGATGGCCTCAGCGGAGTTGAAGAAACTGAAGGATCAATTGCAGGAGTTGTTGGATAAGGGATTTATCTGACCTAGTATTTCACCTTGGGGTGCACCTATCTTATTTGTGAAGAATAAAGATGGGTTTATGCAGATGTGTATTGATTATTGACAGTTGAATAAGGTGAGGATTAAGAATAAACATCCTCTTCCTCGCATTTATGATTTATTTGATCAACTTCAGGGTGCTGCGGTGTTTTCGAAGATTGATTTGTATTTCAGTTATCACCAGTTGTGGATTAGAGCTTTGGAAATTCTGAAAATAGCTTTTCAGACTCGATATAGTCATTATGAGTTCTTGGTCATGTCTTTTAGGTTGACCAATTCCCCTGCCTCATTCATGGAGTTGATGAATTAGGTTTTTTGACCATATCTCGACTCCTTTGTTATGGTATCTATAGATGATATCTTGGTTTACTCCAAGAGTGAGGTTGAGCATGAGAAGTATTTGTGGATTGTGCTTTCGAGATTGAGGGATGAGAAGTTGTATGCTAAGTTCTCTAAGTGCAAGTTTTGGTTAGAGTCTGTTTCTTTTTTAGGTAATGTGATGGCTAAGGAAGGTATTATGGTGGATCTAATAAAGGTTGAAGAGGTTTGTGATTGCGCTAGACCTACTTCGTCCACCGAGATTCAGAGTTTTACTGGCTCAATCGGGTATTATTAGTGTTTTATTGAGGGTTTCTCTTCCATTGCAGCTCGATCGACCAAGTGGACTCAGAAGAAGAATTCCTTCCAGTGGTATGATGTTGTGAGGTGAGCTTTCAAAAGCTTAAGGATTTGTTGACTTCAGCTCCTATATTGGCTTTGCCCAAGGAGAACGTGGGCTTTATTGTCTTTTGTGATTCTTCAGGCATTGGGTTAGGTATTGTGTTGATGTAGGAGGGCAAGGTAATTGTGTGTGCATCTTGTCAAGATTGGAGCCTCATGAGAGGAATTATCCTACCCTTGAATTGGAGTTGTACGCAGTTGTGTTTACCTTGAAGTTGTGGAGGCACTACTTGTATGGATTCCATTGTGAGATCTTCTCAGATCATCGTAGCCTTCAGTACTTCTTTACCAGTGAGATCTTCATATGAGGCAGTGCCGTTGGCTTGAGTTGCTTAAGGATTATGACTTGACTATTCTCTATCATCCGGGCAAGGCTAATGTTGTTGCAGATGCCTTGAGCCGAAAGTCGACTAGCATGGGTAGCTTGGCGCATCTTTTGACCCAGGAGAGGACTTTGGACTTAGAGGTCCAGTCTTTAGATAACCAGATGGTTAGACTTGATATTTTGACACTGGGGCGTGTTTTGGCATTTGTGGATGCTAGATCTTCCTTGATGGAGCAAATCCGAGCTCATCAGTTTAATGATGTTGGATTGAGGTTGATTTGAGATAAGGTATTGAGTGGAGAGGCATAGGAAGCCTCACTTGATTCATATGGAGTTTTGCGGATTAGAGGCCGAGTTTGTGTACCGAAAGTGGGTGACTGGATTAGGTTGATCTTGGCGGAGGCCCATTGTTCTGGATATTCCATCCATCCAGGTGTGACTAAGATGTATCGTGATTTGAGACAACACTACTGGTGGGGTGGTATGATACGATATATAGCAGATTTTGTGGCTCGTTGCATATGTTGTCAGCAGGTGAAAGTCGAGCATATGAGATCTAGTGGTTTGCTTCAGAGGTTACCCATTCCTGAGTGAAAGTGGGAACGCATCACTATAGACTTTGTGACTAGTTTGCCTTGTACATCTCATGGTTCTGACAGTGTTTGGGTCATCATTGATCAATTGGCTAAATTAACTCATTTTATTTTGGTTCTGGTCTCATTTAATACTGAGATGTTGGCCCGTATCTACATTCGTGAGATTGTGCGTTTGTATGGTGTGCCGGTGTCCGTTATTTCAAATCGAGGTCCTGTGTTCACATCTCACTTTTGGAAAACTTTTCAGGATGAGTTGGGTACTCGAGTGGATCTTAGTACAACATTTCACCCTCAAAATGATGGCCAGTCAGAGCGGACTATACAAGTTTTAGAGGATATGCTTCGCGCATGCGTGATGGATTTTGGTGTCCAGTGGGAGTAGCATTTGGCTTTAGCAGAGTTTGCATATAATAATAGCTACCATTCCAGTATTGATATGGATCCTTTTGAGGCATTGTATGGTAGGCATTGTTTCTCTCTAGTAGGTTGGTTTGATGTTTCAGAGATGAGACCTTGAGGTACGGACTTGCTTCGTGCATCTTTGGATAGGGTCCGGATCATTCAGGATAGACTTAGAGCGGCTCAGAGTAGGTAGAAGTGTTATGCTGATCGTAGACTTCGTGCCTTGAGATTTGGTGTTGGTGGTCGTTTTTTTCTTTGAGTTTCACCCATGAAGGTTGTGATGAGGTTTGGGAAGAGCGGCAAGCTTAGCCCCAAGTATATTGGTCCATTTGATATTCTTCGGACTGTTGGTGATGTGCCTTATGAGTTGGCTTTGCCCCCAGATCTATCAGTTGTTCATCTAGTTTTTCATGTTTTTATGCTTCGTTACTGTATTCCTGATGAGTCTCATGCCATTCATTAAGATTCGGTTCGATTAGACAAGCGGTTGTCATTTGTTGAGGAACCGGTTTCCATTTCGGCTAGGGATGTTAGGCAGTTGCGCTCTAGAGTGATCCCTGTGGTTAAGGTCCTGTAGCGACATTGACCTGTAGATGAAGCTACTTGGGAGGTTGAGTCTGATGTGCGTAGTTCCTATCCCTAGTTTTTCATTGATTCAGGTATTTTTTTGCCTTAGTTCGAGGACGAAATAGATTTTTTAGTGGTGGATGATGTAACAATCTAAAAATTTGATGAAATAGGTGAAATTTATGATTTTGTATGATTTGACTATTTTACCCCTCTCCGTAGTTGAATTATGATATTTTTGGGGTGTGGGAGTGATTGACATGATTTTCGATGCATTTTGGTATCATTTATACAATATTGTGTTTTTTTATGGTTTCTAGAACCTTATTTTAGATTTATGTGAATATCTTTAGTTCCGTGTGATGGTTGGCCAAACGGACTGCGCTAGCAACTCTGGAATATCGATTTTAGGCTAGGTAGACCATTGGTTCGGGTCCTGATTCATTCGAGCTCATTTCGACCTATTGATTGGAAAGTTGAAAAATTAGAAATATGAGTGTGGGACCCATATTTGATCGAAACGACCTCGGTTGGAAAATTTGACTTCGCCAGCAGATCTAGAATGTTGATTTGAAGGTGTTAGCATGTTTGGTATGATTTTACGGCTTTTAAATCTCATTTCGACCCTCGGTTTGGAAAATTATAATTTTGGATTTTGGGGTTCAACTTTGAGAAAACGATATTTTTTTGAAAATATGATATAGCCATCGCGTTCGGAACGTCGAATTTAGTGTGATTGCATAGTTCGTTTGCATGTATCGGACTTCGAACGAATTTCGGGCACCCTGTCGAACTTTAAAAAAAAAAAAACTGCAGCTTTTTGGTTCATTTTAATGCAGATTTTCTGCACTTACAAATAGTTTTTGGGTCATTTTGCTCATTTTTCATCTTACTACCTCTTGAGAGTTAAACCCTAAATAGTTTGTGAGCTTAAAAGTGAAGCTGGTGGGAGCTTGAGAAGATAGATTAACATCTATTTCTTGATTTTATTACAGATTAAGGTAATGATTCACCCCTTTTCTTAATAATTTTTTGATAAATTTTTCAAAACCCAAAAAATCTTAGAGCATAATTTTAAACCAAAATTTCACTCTTTTCACTTAAATAATATTTTTATCTCATAATTACTAGTTTTTCAGCATTTTAACCTTCAAAACAACTTAGATTCTTGATTTTTAACCCGGATTTCAAAGATTTTACCCGGTAAAGCTCAAAAATGATTTTTCTTCGATTTGAACCCTGGTTTTGACTCAATTTAACTTCTGTTTTAAGATGTAGGTTTGTAAAAATATGGGGAACGTGTTTTTAAAGTAAAGTTCTGATTTTGCGCTTCTTTTTTGAAAACCCATTTTGGGGGGCCCGTTTTGACCCCGAATCAAAAGTAGTCAATATGAGTGTCGTTGATTTTGTTTTGACGCGTAGATTTCATATTTGATATTTTTAGTAGAGTTCGGAATTGTTCGTAAAAAGAAAGGTCGCGGGTTCAAGTGTAGCGGACCGATTTTGGCTTTCGAGCTAGGTTGTGGCTTAACTCTTCAAACTGAGCTGGGTAGTAAATGATGGTACAAAATGCATGTTAAGGGTGAGAACTAATCATGAAAAATGGCTATCTATGTGTTGTGCCCGTGTGAGGCCCTATATGTGATGTAATTGTTGAAATTAAGATATTATGTGATATGTTTGACCGTGTGGGGTCCTATGTGATATTGACAACCTTGAATACATGTGAATAATTGTATTGGGTTGTTTAATGTGGTACCATTAGTGTATTGCGATTATATTCATATTTTATTGGCATATGAGACATGTGAAAATTCATGGATGAAACAAAAATACTAAGCGGATATCGTCTCATGTGGTTGTGGGAATGTAGCATTGTGGTTGGTTGTGAAAATACATCATGTGATTGGTTGTGAAAATACTCATTGTGATTAGTTGTGAGCATTACATCTTCATATCATACTCATTAATGAAACATTGGTACCACCATGACAACATCTGAGAAACACTGGCAACACCTTTTTAAAAAATATTGTAACACCTTAAAAAACCCTTTTCGAGGAATGTCTCGAAAAGGAGATATAAGATATGTGGATTGTATATGGGTTGACGAACCTCCTATGGATCCTACGTCGGAAAGCTTTAGCTCCGTAGGTGTATACGGGGATGTGTGACGATCCCGGAGGTTGTGCGGCGACCTCGTGCATCATCATCATTATCATCATCATCATCATCATCACATACATTGCACTTACTTTATTGTGTTTATGTTGTGTTGTTTTGCCTTATTGACTTGTCATCTATGTATTTGTGTTATCTTCCTTTAAGTGTATTTGATGATCTTGTATCTACATGTTCTCTATTGTTCTATTCATATGTGACATAACGTATACTTGTGTTCTATATCTTGGTGTGTCGTTGTAATATATGTGAGATATATTAGAACTGTTAGTGCAAGCGATTTGGGCTACTGTTGTGGGACATTTTCTGCTTGCAGGTGACGTGACTTTAGTGTATATTTTGTCTGCTTTATTTACTACCTTGCTTGGTCGGCCTATGATACCTACTGAGTACAAGTGGACCGTACTCATGCCTACTGCGCCCTTTCGGTGCAGGTCCTAGCTCAAGTGTGCCTCAAATTTCTTGACTCGGGTGATTGTTGGAGCTTCCAAGGTAGTGGTTGGATATTCATGCGTCCGAAGTTCACCTCTATCTTTCTAAAGTAGTTATGTCTTTATTGGTATTTGGAGACAGATATTATTCCTTTTGTGGTTATTTTTTCGATGTATTTGACTTTTGGATTTTATTAGTAGTTCTTACACTATTGACACCTGGTTTTGGGCATGATTGATATTTTGGATAAATTCTTTCCGCATTGTTATGATTACTTATATGGTTCGGCTTCGATCTAGAACCCTTACCGTGGGTTATTTCTGTCTTTTCTTGTTTTTGTATCAGTTTTGGGTGATAGACTTACTTGTCAAGGTACACCGCGACAAGTGCCATCATAACCTTTATTTTTGGATCATGACAGTATAAGAAAAAATGAATTTATCTAATTGAAATTAATAGTATAAGAATATTACTTGTTTTTTTTTTATGAAAGGAATTGATGGGGGAGAAAGATGATTTGGATAGGGGTAGTGGTGGTGTAATGAAAAAGAATGGCAGTGAAGGGTGAGGGTAGGGGTTGGGGTCATTGAAGAAGAAAGGATATATATATATATATATATACATTAAAAAATGTGGGACCATCTAAGTTTTTAAGTAAAAACGTGCTTCAAAAAAAATAAAAATTTACGTAAGCATTAGGAGTGAAACTAATACACTTTAAAGATGTTAAAGGAATAAATAAATAAAAATTTAATTTTAGAGATAAAATAAGCTGAGCGGACAAGTTCAGGAGGAAAATAATATATTTTTTCTTAAATTTTTAAGGTATAATTATTCCCAAACAGTTGATTCCGTCCAACTTTAAAGCGATTCAAATGCATTATCATTTTCCTAGACCACAGCGTCAAATGTAGAATACTTGAGTAAAATCATGGGTGGAGCTAGAGTGGAAACTATATATATATATGAGGTTAGGCAGAACACAACAATTTTGGTCAAAATTCAGTATTCGTATAATACATAAAAATCTAGTTAATTTAAAATGTGCATAAATAATTTATTCAAGAATCCAACGAGCTTATGTTTTATTTTTTAAATTTAAATTCCATAAACTCGAAATTCTGAATCCGTTGATATGATTTGTATATAGAGAACAATGTGTGTACTTGTTTTTTAAGAATTGTTTCAGCCATTAGATGTTTAGTATAACAACTAGACATCAAAGGGTCCGTGAATATATGTTATTTTTTGTTTTAGTTTATGTGACACATATATAATTTAGATAATCAATCATTAAAATAATTTAAATTTTTAATTATTGTGATTCATAATACTTTTTCTTCTATTCCAGTTTAATTGACACTTATATTATTTCGAGAGTCAATCGAATGTTTTATATCTTTTATATTTTTAAAATTGTTAATTATGTGATTTATAATGCTTTTAGCATAATTTTAATAAGAAATTAATACTCTCTCCATCTCAGTTTAAGTGTCTTCTCATTTTTAAATAATATATTTTACTTTATGTCTTCCTTTGTCCCATCGTAATTTCTGTGATACTAATATAATTTCGATAGTTAACCAAATGCTTTATATTGACATATCATTTTTTGTGTATTTTATCTTTTTTTATAAAATATTAGTAATGTTCTAATGCTTAGATGACCATAAAAATTAACTAAGGGTGATATAATAAAATCAACGAAGCAGACATGTCTTAAACGACTTATATCAACTAATTTGAAGTGATATAACAAAATTACTATAAAAAATACTTGTGAAAAAAAAATTAAATGGGTGTCATATAAGTCATTAAGTTAATTTAAAATATGAAGAGTTAATTTATCATTTTATGTCTAATTTATCTTTTTTATTAAATATTATTAATTTTCTAATACTTAGATGCCTTATAATAATTAATTAGGGATGATATAGTAAAGCAGCTGAAGAAGGTAGAACAAAACATCAAGAGTTAATTTATTATTTTATTTCTATTTTACTTTTATATTAATATTATTAATTTTTTAATACTTAATGACTTATACTAATTAATCATGGATGATATAGTAAAATTACAATTGAAGCAGCTGCAGCAGGCATGTCGAAGACATGCCTTCTTATTGCCCTTTATTATTAGTACTATTTAGTAGTAACTAGAGTATTTATATTCTACTATCTTATAAGAAGCAGTTGAGCAGCTGAAGTAGACAGAAGGTCGACATGCCTGCTTCAGCTGCTTCAACTATAATTTTACTATATCACCCCTAATTAATTATTAAAAGTTATTATGTATTAAAAAATTAATAATATTTAATAAAAAATAAAATAGATATTTATGACATGTCTGCTTCAGCTGCTTCAACCGTAATTTTACCATATCATCCTTAATTAGTTATTGTACCCCTAATTAAATACTATAAGTCATTTACGTATTACAAAATTTAAAATATTAAATTATAAAAAAAGGTAAAATAGACATTTATGACTGTTTCAGTTGCTTCAACCATAATTTTACTGTATCAGCGAAAAAAATACTAGGTCGACAAGCATAACTGTAATTTTACTATATCACCCTAATTAATTATTATAAGTCATTTATGTGTTAAAATTTTTTATAACATTTAATAAAAATATTAAAATAGACATTTACGACATGCCTGCTTCAGCTGCTTCAATCAAAATTTTATGATATCATCCCTAATTAATTATTGTATTCCTAATTAAATATTATAAGTCATTTATGTATTAAAAAATTAATAATATTTAATTAGAAAAAAGTAAAATAGACATTTATGACTATTTCAGCTGCTTCAATCGTAATTTACTATACCACTATTAATTAATTATTATACAAGTATTTTTATAGTAATTTTGTTATGCCGCTTCTAATTAGTTATTACAAGTCACTTAAGACATGTCTACTTCATTGCTTTCATTGTAATTTTACTATATTACCCCTAATTAATAATTATGATCGTCTAAGCATTGAAAAATTGATAATATTTCACAAAAAGGTAAAAGGATAAAATGATATGTCAACATAAAAAATTTAATTGACTATCAAAATTATATTAGTGCACATAAAATGGTATGTGACAGTGTTAAGACATAAAATAACATATACTATATGAAAATGAAATAAAAAGTATTATAAATCACAATAATTAAGAACTTAATATAAAAGTATATATGTAAAAAATATTTGATTGACTGTCGAAATTTTATCTGTGACACATAAATTCAGATAGAGAGAATATTCATATATTATTAAAAAATAATGTAAAAGACATTGTAAATCACATAATTAACAAATTAAAGAAATTTTAAAAATATAAAATATTTGGCTGACTCTCAAAATTATACCAGTATCTTTTAAATTAAAACAGAAGAAAAATATTATAAATTAAAATAATTAAAAATATAAATTATTTTAATAATTTAAATTGAGATAAAAAATAATACGGGCCATCGATATCTAGTTACTATATATAACAAGAGGCAGTTTAGTAGCTGAAGCAGGCAAGAGGTCGACATGCCTGCTTCAGCTGCTTCAACTATAATTTTACTATATCACCCTTAATTAATTATAATAAATTATTTATGTATCAAAAATTTAATAATATTTAATAAAAAAATTGAAATAGATATTTATGATATGTCTGTTTTAGTTGCTTCAAGCTTAATTTTACTATATCACGATGTATTATAAGAGGTAGTTTAGTAGCTGAAGCAGACAGGAGGTCGACATGCCTACTTCAGCTGCTTCAACTGAGATTTTACTATATCACCTCTAAATAATTATTATAAGTCATTTATGTATTAGAAAATTAATAATATAAAAAAAAATTAAAATAGACATTTATGACATGTATGCTTCTGTTTCAACCATAATTTTACTATATCGCCCCTAATTAATTATTGTACCCCTAATTAAATACATGGTTCTTCAACTACTTCAACCATACTTACTATATAACCCCTAATTAATTATTATACTTCTAATTAAATATTATAATTCATTTACATAATAAAAAATTAATAATATTTAATTAAAAATAAAATACACTTATTACATATCTGCTTCGTCCGCTTCAATTATAATTTTACTGTATCACCCCTAAATAATTATTATAAGTCATCTAAGGAATAAAAAATTAATAATATCTAATAAAATAGGTAAAATAAACATAAAATGAAAATTAACTCTAGATGATTTAAATTAATTTGACAACTTATATGAGACCCTCTTAAAAAAATTTTCACAGGTATTTTTTTTAAAGTAATTCTCCTATATAATAAGTGACAATGAATCAGCTGAAGCAGGTTGCCCATGGTCGACATGCCTGCTTCAGCTCTTTTAACCGTAATTTTACTATACCACCCTAATTAATTATTATAAGTTATTTATGTATTAAAAAATAATAATATTTAATAAATAAAGTAAAATAGACATTAATGACATGACTTTTCCAGCTACTTCAATCATGATTTTACTATATCACTAATAATTAATTATTATAAGTCATCTAAATATTAAAAAATTAATAATATTTAATAAAAAATAAAATAGATATAAAATGATAATTTGACTCTTGATATTTTAAATTAACTTGACATCTTATATTAGCCCACTTAATTTTTTTCATAGATATTTTTTATAATAATTTTACTATGTCACTTCTAATTAGTAGAATAGAAGAAAAAATATTATATATAACAACAATTTAAAACTTAAATTATTTTAAAAATATAATTGACTATCAATGCCATAAATGTTTGAACAAGGAGAGTAATATATATTATTTAAAAATTACATAAAAAAGTATTAAAAATTACAATAGTTAACAACTTAAAATATCTAAAAAGATATTAAAATATGATTAATTATCTAAATTCTATTTGTGTCACATAAATTGAGGCCAAAAAATAATTTGGAAAAGGACACTCTATGGCCTTTTTAAAAAATAATAGCCCAAGTTTGGGCATTTGGACATATAATGTCCAGTCGGTAAACAAATGCCATTTTACGGCCATTTCCTAATCTTTCCTAATTTGGATCATTTTGATTGACGTAGTCCATATATAATCCATATACAATACTGATACAGTCTATATATAATACTGATACAATATTTCACTTGGGCAATCTGACCCTTTTAAAAATATTTCAATTTTTAATGCTATAAATTTTTTAATTGATCAAATATTCTTTTTTTTGTTATTTTTTATAAATAATAATTAAATTATATAAAAACGATGTAATTATTAAATAGAATATGTATCTATATAAGATATATGTATAGAAATTGTATAGTTCTATCAAATATGTATATGTACAAAATATATAGAAAGTGTATAAAAATTATATAATTGTTGTATAAAACGTGTAAAAAAAAATATACAGTTATTATATAAATTGTGTATCAAAACTATATAATTTTCATATAGAATATTTATATATATATAAAATTTGTATAGAAACTATATAGAAGGTGTGTAGAAATGGTATAGAATAAGCCAATAAATTGAAATGACTAGAAAGTAGAATTTAAATTCCATGACCATTTACATGGAAATAGTTTAATTTGAAATGCCATTTCTGTCCTTTCCCCAAAATAATTTATATTGGGCCCGTGTTAGCACGGGCCTTCGGTATCTAGTATTAAATTATAGGGGAAAGGACAGAAACGACACTTCAAATTAAACTATTTCCATGAAAATGACCATGAAATTTAAATTCCACTTTCTAGCCATTTCAATTCACTGGCTTGTTCTTTACCGTTTCCACACACCTTCTATACAGTTTCTATACATATCTTATACATATAAATATTCTATACGAAAATTATATATTTTTGATACATAATTTATACAATAACTGTACATTTTTTTTACACATTTTATACACCAACTATATAATTTTCATACACTTTCTATAAATTTTATACATATACATATTTGATAGTACTATACAATTTTTATACATATATCTTATATAGATACATATTCTATTTAACAATTATATTATTTTTATATAATTTAATTATTATTTGTAAACGATAAAAAAAGCAGAATATTTGATCACTTGAAAAATTTATAGAAAAAAAAATTAAAATATTTTTAAAAAGGCCCAATAATATTGTATCAGTATTGTATATAGACTATATCAGTATTGTATATAAACTGTATATGCACTACGTAGCCCAAAATGACCCAAATTAGGAAATGACTATAAAGCGGGAATAGTATATCCAACTGGCCACTTTTTGAAAAGTTTTCAAACTTGATCTATTTGTTTTAAAAAGTGCTATAGAGTGTCTTTTTTCCTAAATTATAAAAGACAGAAAATAACACCATATTCGAATAGGAAAAAATATATAAAGTAGCATAATTAAGTATTAAATTACAAAAAATAACAACACTTTTATCAAATTACATTTTGTAGCATTTGCATTTGTATGTATTTATATTTTTGTAGCAGTAGTAGTTAATAATAATAATAATAATAATAATAATAATAATAATAATAATAATAATAATAATAATAATAATAATAATAATAATAATAATAATAATAATAATAATAATAATAATAATAATAATAATAATAATAATAATAATAATTCATTAATAGATTATTGAAGCTAGTAAATCAAATAGGCTCGACAGTAAAATTTAATATTAATAATCATAAATTTCAAATTTTGAATTTACTTCTACACATATACATACTTTGCAAGTTCAAAAAATGAACATAATACTCAGAATCAAGATCAATTTCTGTACAAACTTTACGTGATTCGATTACTAAAATCTACAGATCTTCTCATAATTAAAGTGGTGGTAGTAATAATGGAGGTGAAAGTGGTAGTATTGATGAAGGTGGTGTTATTTACCGGGTACAAACTCTGTATATTTCAATACGAACTTCAACACTAAGAATAACTTCAAAAACTACAATGAAGTTCCAACAGTTTCAAACATAAGTCCAAATGAATAATCAAATGAACTATCAAAATGAAGTGTTTATCAACTTTAAGAAAGAAAAATGAAGCAGAGAAATCTAGAATCAATTCCACCGACTTCACGGTGTGTCCTTAAGGAATTTATTTCCCTCAAGTACCCGAGTCTATGGAATCTTTACTCTCAGAATAAAATGATTAACTTTCTGAAAATAGTGGTACCTTAAATTTTTAGAAACTTCGAACTCACTCAATGATTTGATGATCACATGAGAGTTTTTTAGAAGTTGAAGAAGATTGTTTTTCAACTCAAAATTGTACCTTTACTTGAGAAAAAAGTTCAGGTATATATTGCCATTAAGTGTCCCTTCGAAGAGGAAACAATGGTTCATGAAAAGAGACAACTTTTCAGAAACGTCAGCTACCTACGCCTGCCAGACCTATGGCCGCAAGTTACTTTTGCCCCATTCCAGTGGCTTCTACACTAACCTGCGCCAAGTCTATGCCCGACCTACACGCGCAGGTCGTGATTTTTACCAAATTAGTATTTCTCTTCCTTGAAGGGCCGCGTCCCTTCGAGTTGCGTTGTGTATACTTTCGGACTGCGTCCGCAAATGGAAAAAACATTTCTATATGATTTTTGGATTAAAAATTTTACTTGTTTCCAAGTTTTGGATAAATTTTGTGCAAAAAATTAATCTCTCAATCATTTTCCAAATCCAAATCTAAATTCGAGCCAAAGCCAAAGCGAAAGTTGAGTCGAGCGTGTAGCGACGACGATGCGGGACATCTCTTGTTCTTACCTCACTATCTATGTGAAGGAGTATTTCTCAATATAAACACAAGAAAGTTTCTTTCTCCTACCAATGTGGGAGAAATTTACTTCCTTAAGTGAAAGTTCACGTCACTTCACTTTTCCTCCAATTTGTTCTCTCCATTTTCCATTCACACATTAGCGTAGAACCCAATAATTCCCCACATTAATGAGGAATGACTGCAACAACAACAACAACAACAATAAACCTAGTATATTCCCACATTGTGGGGTCTGGGAAGGGTAAAATGTTTGCACTCAATACCACTATTTTATCAAAAAATTTAAGGACAAGTATGTGATCAACAAGCAAAGATTGATTGCATCTGGATCAGTAGGTTTTCCTTTGAACTTTTTGTAGTGAACCTGCATCGGATGCACTTGATCAATCGGTAGATGTGATATCATTAAACCATTGAACTTTAATGTACACCTAGACAACACAAGTCACACAATCAGTCTTTTACCGTTTATGGTTCTCAAGGTTTTATTCTTTTCAGCCATGACATATCCTAATTTCATGAGAGTGTAGAGAATAGACTTTTACTAACATACTCCTTGAAACAGACTCCACTTAACCCTCACATAGGTGATTTCTAAACATTTAATCCTCTAGATTAAACTATTTGGTCAAATCTGCCAAACTTAGAAACCATTAGAAAGCTTTAAACTATAAGCCTTATCCTTATTTCCTGCAAATTGTCTTTATCAGGAGAATGAGTGAGTATATTGGCAATGTTGAAACGCCAGTCACAACTTTTTTTGATCTCCTTGAACCTAGATCTTAGGGTCTTGAGTCTGCTAGGTAGAGTTACCACCATGCTGACTTGTCCTTGGTCGTAAATCCATTCCCTTCGATGATCTCTCAACTCCCTCTCTAGATAGGCCTTTTATAAGTGAATCCGACACATTATCCTTTGACTTTACACAGTCAATAATGATAATTCCACTAGAGAGTAGTTCTCTAATGGTATTATGTCTCTATCTTATATGACAAGATTTACTAATACATCATGCTACCTGTACTACCTATTGCTGCTTGACTATCACAGTGTATACATACTGGTGCAAAAGATTTGGGCCGATAAGGAATATATTCCAAGAATTTTAGAGCCATTTAGCTTCTTCAACGACTTAATCTAATGCAATAAATTCAGATTCCATTGTAAAGCAGACAATACAGGTCTGTTTGGTTGATTTCCAAAAGGCTGCTCCTCAACCTAAAGTAAATACATATCCACTCATGAATTTAATTTATTCGATCCAATAATCTAATTTGCATCACTATATCCTTCAATTACTGTTGGATATTTGTTATAATGCAAAGCATAGTCTTGAGTACATTTTAGATACCCTAAAACTCTGTTCATTGCCATCCAATGAGTTTGATTCGGATTACTCGTGTACCGGCTCAATTTACTAGTAACACATGCTGTATCTAGTCGCATATAATTCAAATATACATTAAACTTCCCAACACTCTTGCGTATTCCAATTTCATGACCCGAGCCAAGGCCTAGTCATGATGGGTATCTCAAGCCCGCCGTGGGCAGGAGACCACCTCCTTATCCTAACATCCAAAATACATTAAAAGAATATAGCGGAAGCCAACCAAACATGATGATAAGATGAATAGATATGCCAATTGAAAGCCACGAGTCAAAAACAAACATTTAACCCACACTTGTCCACAAGGGCCTTTAAAACCAGAGTACTAAACTTAGTCGGGACATGACCCAGACTATGACAAAAAAAGTCCCAAAACATGAAAAAAACCCTAATAAAATGGAAAGGATTTTCGAAAGATAAAGTCTCACCACTTCACAACATCTCAACCAATGAACCACACCACCTAATGATGCATAGGAGTGACAAAAAAACCCTTAGACCCTATATATTAAACGATGCAACATTCAGGGATGTCAGTGGGATACACACCAACATGTAACTCAGGAAAAGTGATAAAATAATACCATGTATAAAATCAGTTAAAACTACATGCACACATTCATATATAGTATATAGGATGTCGGGATAGGCTAAAGGGTTAAGAACCTGAGATCTAAAACCATTAACCTAAACCGTGTAGATCGCTCCATCCAAAGGCACCCACAGGATATATAGGTTCATCTCCCTCTGCTGAAAGAGCCCCACTGGGTGTTAGCTGCATAAACCGAGGAATCCGAAGGAAGGGCTAAAGACACCAAGACTCTATCCATCCTAAAATATAATGTGTGAACCAAGTACACGGTCATATTGACTCTCACGCCAGCAAACATGGTTTCCAGTGTTAGTCCCCCTGGGACTGCACCTTCACTGTAAGCTACACAATTTCCTTTAAGCTAAATTTAAAATAGTTTGCAGTTAAACCCAATAATTAACCCAAGAGTCTTATATTAAGACATGTACCACTTGGTATGGTCATACCAATTATGTTTGCAAGCTTATATAACTATGCTAATCCAATCCATGTAACCATTAGATTCCCAAGTTTCTATTTAGAATACAAACCATAGCCATCAAGGACCTTTTAAAATCATTTTATCTATTTATCCATTTATGCAATGTGATGTTCCAGAAGTACGTGAAACTATACAAATTCCATATTAAAAACCAAAGTTATAAAGGTGGGTTGATCAATGCCATTACCAAGCCAAAAAGTCATCAATTTAGGGAAACCCATGTTCCCCATTCAAATCCCTATAACCATGCACCCATTCAGTTCAAAGACCATATAAAGCATGAATTATCAATTGAAAACATGGGACAAGTAGTCCATGTAATTCCAAACAAAATCCCTCGATCCAATTTCAAACCCAACAATGAAATCATATAGATATCAAACCAATTTATGCCATACTAAAAAAATACAAGTTTAGGGATGGGAGACATGCATGAAACGCCAAAGAAATTGAAAGAATATCCTAAGTTTAGAGCCTAGATGTTGAATCCCTTGTAAGACCCTAGTGTTATTATCTTGCAAGTTAAAGATGAGAAAGTAGTGCTTTGATTATGATAACTGATGTTAAAGAGTCCCTTAGAGTATTTTAAGTCATGAGAATAGCGTGGAGGTAGGGAAAGACCAAAAATCCCCCTATTAAATGTATAGGAAAATAGTTAGTACCGTCGTCATAGGTTAGGTAATGACTCATGAGGTCTGACCCTGAGTCTTTACTTAAATTCGTGACCTGAGCATCAAAAATCCCATCTTTACCATTATGACCACAATCACTAATCACGACTTGCTATCTATCACACGAGTTGTGACAAAGACTCGTGATCAAAGAAGAACACATAGACGACCTCACTATTTGACCAAAGAGTCCTTCCTGACGACTTATTATGTCACATAACGGGCCATACCCTAAACTTATTGTCAAGGGACCAAAGCATAGACAAACTCACAGCCGTGGTAACGAGTCCTCATCACGGCTCATCTCCTGGGACATTACTACTAGCTATGTTGATATCATTTCAAAACTTGGCTAGTTAAATTATTCAACTCTTGGAGGGTCTAAAGCTCAAGAACCTGGGGTGTCACATTACCCCCTGTAGGATCATTCATCCCCGAATAAAGAGCTAGGGCACCATTAGCATGAAAAGAAAAAATACAAACAGAATCCAAGGACAAAATATGTAATGCCACAAGAAGGAGAATAAAAATATACCTCAAGCATTTGCATCTAATATGGGGAAAAAGTACGGGTATTTGGCCTTTATATCTGTAACACCCCAAGTCTATATCCTGAATGATACACGGTGCTTATGATCCTGAAGGACCATAAGCTAACCTATGACTGATATCTGCTGTGAGCACTAAAACATAATAGTATAATAAATACAAAATATAGGCTGAAATACCATAAGGTTCAAAATCTGTAAATACTGATAAAGTGTATCAACTAAAATAACAATCTATAAAATTGAACACTGTCTGAAAACTAGTCTTAAAAGCCTCCAATATGAAATTATCTGAAGGTGAAGTTGATGGGGCAATCCCCCAACTAACTCCATCTACTGAAATACTGAGTCTAATGTAGTAATGAAATGAAAGAATATCCTCGATAGATGAGGACTCACTACTAAATCTACTGCTGGCTGAATCTGGATCTATCTATTCACGGTCAGGAACTTAAGCATCCGAACCTATGATATAAGACATCATAGAACAAATAAAGAGTATGCATCAGTACGTGGAATGTACTGGTATGCTAGATGAGGTAAGGTTGAATGCAAGGTTTCATATGTATGAACAATAACTGACTGAATGATATAGAGAAACTGAACATGAGAGTACGTGGATAATCTGAACTACTATAAATACTGAGCATGCAATACTGTGCATATATATATATATATACTGTAACTGAGCTTTTCTAAAGCTATGTATTAAGTTCTGATACAGTGTAACTGATAATCTGAGATTTCTAATAACTGAGTTACTGATACTGATTAACTATATCTGACAGTCCTAATTCTGTAGAACTAAACTTAGTTCTATTCTGAAGACTAAAACTGTAGGAGGTAATCATCTAATCGATATGCCCTAAATAAGATGGATAACTAAGTTGGGGCCCAATCTATAACCCTAATTAGAAGGATGTCAGTATCGTGCCATGGGTAAAAACAAGATGAGAGTACCCTCATCTGGCAGGTACTCTAACGAGAATGGTGGAACCCTTATCTGGCAGGTTAAAATACCTCATCAACCCTCAACTAGCAACTTGATATATCAACCTATGCTGGCTACGTAGTTCTAGAATGCCAGGATTGCTTCTAAGGGTCACACCCTCTATTGGCAGGTGATCCCCCATCCTTGGGTTCATTCGGTGATGAATTCTACTCCCAACTGAAAGACACTGAACTGAGTATTCTGATCTGGATTGGACTGAGACTGAGTTTACTGAGTTTTCTTGAGTTCTGCAACTGAATAAGTTCTACTGAGTTCTGTAACTGACTGAGAGTACTACTGATTATGACATGACTGATACTATTTTGTAACTGACACTGACTCTAGGTAAATAGCTAAATTGTCGGGTATTAAATACCCCCATCATGAAAAATAAAGCATGGCATAATCTTGAAAACATAATAATAGCTACTTGATCACAATCCATTGAGACATTTTAGCAAACACTTGTAATGTATTTACTTATGCATGAATGGAGAATACATGCTATCATGTTATAATGGCACTATTTCATTCACATAGGCATTTTATCAAACACATGGGGAGCATGCTTAGATCATACAATAATCAACACACATAGTTATCATATCTACATAAATCAACATGCAAATTGAAGGGTTTATCATGAAGATCACGAATTCAATACATAAAATGATTAATTTCATAAAAGCTTGTAATTTAATCATGAACTAAAACCCAACAATAAAATGAACATAAAGTCAATTCAATTCAAGCACGGAAGTTCATAATTCAGTAATCTTGTAGTTTGATGGATTCGTAAACTCTATGGGTGAAAGAAACTCATAGATAAACACCTAACATACCTTGGAAAGTTACGTCTTAAAGGTGCTTAGAGAAATTCTTGAGTTTTGACCTTGATTCTTGAAGCTAGGGTTTGTTTCCTTGAGAGAGAATGCTTTGATTTGGGGAAAAATTGAATAATGAATGACTTAAAACATTTTTTTAAGGATTAAATCCCATACCTGGATGCATTAAAATCATGGCAAAGGACCAATTTAACCTTGGATAAAACTTTAATTTTTCATCAAAAATTTCCAAAATTACCCCCTGGCGCGACGCGACGCTATCGTGTTGTGTCACTGGAAATTGACATCTAAAAATTTAACTTGTGGTCCGACGCGGCACAATCGAGGTCCCTTACTGAAAACTGACAACTGGGAACTGGGACATCAAAGCGATACGATAGGATCACGACAAAACTATGAAAAATAACAATTGGGATTTTGGATGGTAGTGCGATGCAGTGGTATCGCAGTACCTCACTGGAAACTGACAATTGCCATTTTGACATACTTAAAATAGCCTTAACTTCTTTTCTGGTTATCGGATTTAGGCGAATTTTATATCGTTAGAAAGCTAACTCAATTTCCTACGCAATGGAAGGCTATAAACTGAAAAATACTGAGTATTTCAAAAATTTTATATTAGATAACCCATGGATTGACAATTAATCTAAAGCTAAGGAAACACGGGGTATAATAATATCACTCTTTTGGGAACATTCGTCCTCAAATGAGAATGATTAAGCCGAGACACTGATAGACTAATTTTACATACTGAACATGCATGTATGATGTATGACTACATGACTGAACTACTAACAAACTGAGCTCTTACACTGCACATGCATATATGATGCATGGAATACATGACTGAAGCTACTGATAAGCTGGGTTTTCATACTGAAAATGCATATCTGATGAAAGAGTACATGACTGAACTGATTCATGAATACATAACTAAATATGAAACGGTAATGTATACCAAGTTATAATTATAGCTAAACATGGAACTGAGAAAGCTATGGAAGAATGTTACCTCAAGCTGGATTTGAGCTTGCGGAGAAGAGGTGAGGATACTTGGTCTACATATCTGCTTCTCCTTCCCAAGTAGATCCCTCTACAGACTAATTTCGCTAGTAAAAAGGGAACTTCTTTGTTCATCAATCTGTGAATCTGATAATTGAGCATCTGGGCTAGAACCTCTTCGAAAGAGAGACCATTCTGAATATTTACATCCTCCAAGGGGACTATGACTGCAGGGTCACCAATTCATTTCTTTAGCAAGGAGATATGAAATACTGGATGTACTGAATCTAGATCCGAAGGAAACTCAAGCCTATAAGCTACCTTTCCAAAATGATTGAGAATCTCGTAAGGACTGACATATCGGGGATTGAGCTTTCCTTTCTTTCCGAACCTCTTTACTCCTTTTATGGGAGAGATTTTAAAGTACATAAAATCACCAATGTCAAACTCAAGATCCTTTCTCCTCATATTTGTATGCGATTTATGTCGGCTCTGGGCAGCCCTATGTCTTTCTCTGATCAACTCAACCTTCCCTAAGGCATCAAAACTAGGTCAGGCCCTACTACTGTGGCCTTACCTACCTCAAACTAACCAATTAGAGATCTACATCTCCTACTATAGAGAGCCTCAAATGGAGCAATCTAAATACTGGAATGATAGATGTTATTATATGCAAACTCGATCAAAGGTAAGTGGTCATCCGAACTACCCTTAAAATCAATAATTCATACTCTTAGAATATCTTCTAGAGTTGAATGGTCCTTTTTTCCTTAACCATTTGTCTAAGGGTGGAAGGTTGTACTAAGATGAACTTGGGTACCAAGATCCTTTTGGAATGCTTTCCAGAAATGAGAGGTAAACTGGGTACCTCTATCTGAGATAATAGATACTGGAACTCCATGTAACCTGATCAACTCTCTGATATAGAGTTTGGCGTTTTCCTCAGCTGAATAGGAGGTATGAAATGGCAAAAAATATGATTTGGTCATCGTGTGTATGATAACCCATATAGAATCATGTTGATGACGAGTAGGAGGCAAACCCATCACAAAGTCTATGCTCACTTCTTCCCATTTCCATGTGGGAATACTAAACTCTTGCATGGACCTACTAGGCTTCTGGTTCTCAATCTTAACTTACTAACTTATAGAGTATTTAGCTATAAATTCTTTAATATCCCTCTTCATCCTACTCTACCAATAGATCTCCCACAAATCACGGTACATCTAAGTGGCCCCTGGATGAATAGAGTAATGTGTACCATGTACTTCTGCAAGAATTCATTGCCTAAAGTCATCTAGACCTGGCAAACATAGCCGACCCTAGCAATGCAAAGCACCATCCCTCTCTTTGGAGAAAACTTCTACTTTCTGATCTCTGACTGACTGTTTCAGCTTAACAAGACTGGGATCTCTATCTTATTTTTCCTTCACATCAGAAACTAAAGAGGATTCAGAACTATTTTGCACCCATACACTACCTTCTGTTGAATCGACTAAGCGGACACCTAGTTGGGAAAACTGATGAACTTCCTAAACTAACTTCTTCTTATCATACTTAACATAAGTAAAACTACCCATAGACAGTCTACTGAGAGCATAAAACACTATATTGGCTTTGCTTGGATGATAAAGAACACTCATGTTATAATCTTTTAATAACTCTAACCGCCTTCTCTGACGTAAATTTATGTCTTTCTGAGAAAAGACATACTGCAAACTCTTATGATCTTTGAACACATCTACATGCACCCCATATAAATAGTGCCTCCAAATCTTTAAGGCAAACACTACAGGCTCTAACTCAAGATCATGAGTCGGATAATTCTTCTCATGTCGCTTAAGCTATCTAGAGGTGCAGGCTATGACCTTACCTTTCTGCATGAGGACATAGCCAAACCTACTCTAGATGTATTATAGTACATAACAAACCCATCTGAACTATCTGGTAGAGGCAAGACTAGAGCTGAGGTAAGTCGAGTCTTCAGCTCCTAAAACTCTTCTCGCAGGAATCTGACCACTAAAACTAGACTTTTTTCTGAGTCAATCTGGACATAGGGGATGTAATAGATGAGAACCCTTCAACAAAATAATGGTAATAGCAAGCAAAACCCAAAACACTCCTGATATCTGATGGAGAGATTAGTCTAGGCCAGTTTCTCACTGCTTTGGTCTTTTGAGGATCAACTCTAATTCTATCACCGAAAATAAGATGGCCAAGGAACTCTACTGACCTTTGAAAAAATTCATACTTACTGAATTTGGCAAACAACTGATGAATTTTGAGAGTCTGAAGTATGATTCTGAGGTGGTCTGCATAATCATTCTCACTACGGGAATAGAAATGAATGTCATCTATGAAGACTATAATGAACATGTCCACATACTGCTTGAACATACGGTTCATTAAGTCCATGAAAGTTGCTGGGGCATTAGTAAGACCAAAGAATATGACTAGAAACTTGAAGTGACCATACCGAGTTTAGAAAGCTATGTTTAGAATGTCACATTCTCTGACCCTGAGCTGATGATAGCCTGATCTGAGGTTTATCTTAGAAAACTAACTAGCACCCTAAAGTTGGTCAAATAAGTCAACGAATCTGGGAAGTGGCTATTTGTTCTTGACTGTGACTTTGTTCAACTGACGGTAGTCTATACATATTTTAAGAGAACCATTTTTAATATGCACGAATAGAACTGGTGTACCCCACAGGGAAATACTGGGTCTAGTAATCCCTTATCTAGTAGTTCTGCTGGAGCCATTCTGTATGGCGGAATAAATATGTGCTGAGTATCTGAAGAAGGTCTATTCCGAAGTCTATTTCTGTTTTAGGAGGAACTCTAGGAAGATCTTTGAGAAATACATCTGAGAATTCATTTACTATCAGAACTAACTCAAGACTGGGAGTTTCTACATTAGAGCCTTTGACTCGCACAAGATAATAGACACACCCCTTGGATATCATTTCTCTCGCTCTAAGATATGAAATTAACTGACCCTTAAGCGCTGTAGTACTACCCCTCCATTCAAGAAATGGTTAATTTGGAAACTTAAAATGAATAATTCTTCTTCTATAATCAATTGAGGCATAGCATAAATAGAGCCAAACCATACCGAGAATAACGTCAAAATTTGTCTCTCTAATTTTGCTGTCTGCTGAAGTGAATTTTCGCTATATCATAATCGGAAAGTTCCTGTATACCCGTCGGGCTATGATAAACTGAACCAATGGGGTAGAGACTAAGAATGGTTCTATTAAGACGTTTGGTTTGACTTTAAAGTCGACTGCTATATAAGGAGTTAAGACAGAGAAGCTCCTGAATCTAATAAGGCATAAATATATAAATGAAATATCTGTAACGTACCAGTGACCACGTCAGGAGAAATTTACTGATCTTGTCTAGACTAAAGTGCATAGAGTCTATTTAGGCGTTGCCACTGGTGGCACTGAAAGTGGCACCCTGCTGATTCGAGGGACCGGACTGAGCTGAAGGATGATTATACTGACCCTGACAACCTAACTGATGACAATAACTGACTTTGTGGCCTAGCTTGACACACCCGAAACAAATATCACTGCCAGCTCTACAGGCACCCTAGTGGTTTTTGCCACATTACTAACACAGAGGATTTATTCAAGCACTGCTGACACTACCCTGGTATTTAGAGCCTGGTGCTCTATATTTATTATCGTTTTTGAACTTAGGAATTGGAGCACTGGCTGAGGACAGAGCTGGAACTGATGACTTTGGGCAAAAATGGGAACGGTTACCACCCTTTGACTTAGGCTGATTAAAATTAAAGCTACCTGCTCTAGCACTCTCATTCTACCTCTCTCTCTCTCTCTCTCTCTTATCTTTGCCTCTTCTATCTACTGAGCATGGACTATAAGCCTGGATATGTCTATCTACTTAATCAACATTGTTGTTCTGCACTCTTTAACCATACTATCTGACACCCCAGATACGAACTTTCTTATTTTAAACCTACTTTCTGCCACTACATATGGAGTATACCTAGATAAGTGAGTAAACTTGAGAGAATACTCTTTCACACTCATACTGGCCTACCTGAGGTTGATGACCTCTAAAACCTTGGCTTCTCTCAGCTCTAAAAGAAAGAACCTATCTAGGAAGGCAGTAGCAAACTCTTCCCACTCTAAGGGCTCTACATCGGTTCCCCTATATACCTTCCACTTTTTAAACCATGTATGAGCTACATCTTGTAGATGATAGGCAAATAACTCAGTAATTTCACTGGAATTCACTCCCATGATATCTATGACTTTTTAAACATGATCGAAAAACTCCTGTGGATCCTCTTCTGACTTAGATCCTGAGAATAGGGGAGGATTCATTTGGGTGAAGTCCTAAATCCTGGCTGCAACAGTGTTGTCCACTGGTTTGGTCAGAACAACAGCTGGCCGTTCATTCTGAGCTGCTACAAAATTGGCTAGATTAGTGAATGCAGCTCTGAATTTTGCATGAGAGACATGCTCATCCAGAGGATCTGCCTGAATGGGTTGAGGTGCTGACTGATTCCTGGTTCTTCTTTTGTTAGTCTTTTTGGAAGGCATGTTCTATAAATGAAAAAAAGAAATGGATTAGACTAAGAGTTTAACTGGAACTTATGCTCGCTCGTATGACATGAATACTAAAATAAGGGAAACTTTTTCTTAAAGATCTCATAGTCTCCTGTCCATAAGTGTGGCATGCTACACAACTATGCACAAGACTCTACTTGATATGGCTTTTAGACTTCCTAGGACTCTGTTGAACCTTAGTCTTTGATACCAAGCTTGTAATACCCCGAGTCTGTATCCTAAATGTTACACGGTGCTTACGATCCCAAAGGACCATAAGCTAACCCATGACTGATATCTTTTGTGAGCATGGAAATATGATACTATAATAAATATAGAAAAATAGGCTAAAAATACCATAAGGTTCAAAATCTGTAAATAATGATAAAGTGTATCAACAGAAATAACAATTTATAAAACTGAACACTATTTGAAAACTAGTCTGAAATTCCTCTAATCTAAAACTATCTGAAAGCGGAGTTGATGGGACAATCCCCCAACTAACTCCATCTACTAAAATACTGAGTCTATAATAATGAAATTAAAGAATATCCTTGATAGATGAGGACTCACTACTAAATCTACTGTTGGCAGAATCTAGATCTATCTATGCATGGTTAGGAACCTGAGCATCCGAACCTATGATATAAGACACCATAGTGCAAATAAAGAGTATGTGTTAGTACGTGGAATGTATTGGTATTCTACATGAGGTAAGATTGAATGAAAGGGTTCATATGCATGAACAATAACTGACTGAATGATATAGAGAAACTGACATGAGAGTACGTGGATAATCTGAACTACTATAAATAATAAGCATGCAATCTTATGCATATATATATATATATATATATATACTGTAATTGAGCTTTTATGAAGTTAAATATTGAGTTCTGATACAGAGTAGATGATAATATAAGATTTTTGATAACTGAGTTACTAATACTGATTGACTGTATCTGACAGTCCTGATTTTGTAGAACTAAACTGAAGACTGAAGCTGTGGGAGGTAATCATCTAATCGATATGGCCCAAATAAGATGGATAAATAAGTTGGGGCCCAATCTATAACCCCAATTAGAAGGATGTTAGTACCGTGGCAGGGTAAAAATAAGACGAGAGTTACCCTCATCTGGCAGGTTAAAATACCTCATCAACCCTCAACTAGCAGGTTGATGTCTCAACCTATGCTGGCTACATAGTTCTGGAATGCCAGGATTACTTCTAAGGGTCACACCCTCTACTGGCAGGTGAGCCCACATTCTTGGGTTCATTTGGTGTTGAATCTTACTCCCAATTGAAAGACAGTAAACTAATCATTCTGAACTGACTGAGTTTTCTTGAGTTCTACAACTGATTGAGTTCTACTGAGTTCTGTAACTGACTGAGAGTACTACTGATTGTGACATAACTGATACTATTCTGTAACTGACACTGGCTCTAGGTAAACAGCTAAATTATCGGGTTTTAATTACCCACCAGGACTCGATAGCATGAAAAGTAAAGCATAGCATAATCTTGAAAACATAATAAGGGCTACTTGATCACAATCCACTCATTGAGACATTTTAGCAAACACTTGTAATGTATTTACTCATGTATGAATGGAGAATACATGCTATCATGTTATAATGGCACTATTTCTTTCACATAGGAATTTCATCAAACACATGGGGAGAATGCTTAGATCATACAATAATCAACACATATAGTTATCATGGCTACATAAATCAAATTACAAATTGAAGGGTTTATCATGAAGATCATGTAATTCAACACATAAAATGATTAATTTCATAAAATCTTGTAATTTAATCTTGAACTAAAACCCAACAATAACATGAACATGAATTCAATTCAATTCAAGCATGGAGGTTCATAATTCAACAATATTATAGTTTGAAAATGGATTCGTGGACTCTATGGGTGAAAGGAACCTATAGATAAACACCTAAAATACCTTGAAAAGTTAATTCTTGAAGGAGTTTGAAGAAATTCTTGAGTTTTGACCTTGATTCTTAAAGCTAGGGTTTGTTTCCTTGAGAGAGAATGCTTTGATTTGGGGAAAAATTGAATAATAATGATTTAGAATATCTTTTTTAGGTATTAAATCCCATACCTGGACGCATTAAAATCATGAGAAAATACCAATTTAACCCTGGATGGAACTTCAAATTTTCATCGAAATGTTTTGAAATTACCCCCTGGCACGTCGCGATGCTATCTGTCGTGTCACTGGAAATTGACATCTGAGAATTTGGCCTGTGGCACGACGCGCACAATCACGGTCCCTCACTGGAAACTGACGACTAGGAACTGGGACATTGGCGTGACGCATCAGGATCATGACGAAAAACTAGAAAATGACGATTTGGATTTTGCTGGTGGTGTAATGCGATGGTATCGCGATACCTCACTGAAAACTGACAATTGCCATTTTCACATACCCCGAGACGTGCTACTTCCCTGAATGATGGTGTTTAATGACTGAAACTTAAAGTAGCCATAACTTCTTGCTCAGTTATCGGATTTTGGCAAATTTTATATCGTTGGAATGCTAATTCAATTTCCTACGCAATGGAAGGGTCATAACTAAAAAATATTGAGTATTTCAAAAATTTTATATTGGATAACCCATGGGCTGAGAGTTAATATTAAGCTAAGGAAATATGGGGTATTATAATATCTTCCTCAACTGCCTATGTTGCTTCTTGCACCTTTTGATTTCTCCAAAGCTCTTCTACCGAAGCTATATACTTGGTCCTTAATCTATGAAATTGCCTATACAATATCTTAACTTGGACTTTCTCATAAGATAGTGGATCTGTCACACCAACATCCTCAACAGATGTTATCAAAGAAGGATCACCCACATACTTTTTCAGCATAGACACATGGAAAATAGGATGAATAAAGGCCAAACTTGCCGACGAATCTAACTCATAAGCGACATTCCTAATACTCTTCACCACCTGATACAGACTAATGTAATAGGGACTGAGCTTCCACTTCTTCGCAAACCTCATGACTCCTTACATAGGAGAAATTTTTTGAACATCCAGTCACTAACCTCAAACTCCAACTCCCTTTGCCTCACATTCACATAAGACTTTTGGCGACTCTAAATAGTCTTAAGTCTTTCTCTAATCACTCTCACCTTCTTCATGGCTTGATGAACCAAGTTTGGACCAAACAATCTAGTCTCACTATCCTTAAACCATCCAATATGAGATCTATAACTCCTTCTATAAAGAGCCTCAAAAGGATCCATCTGAATGCTATAATGATAACTGTTATTGTATGCAAACTCAATAAGAGGCAAGTGATCAACCCAAATTCCCTTAAAATCAATCAAATAGGCCCATATATTATCCTCCATAGTTTGAAATATCTACCCCTCTTGTCCATCTATTTAAGGGTGGAAAGTGGTTCTAAGGTTCACCTGAGTACCCAAACCTTTATGAAATAAACACCAAAAGTGAGATGAAAACTGCGTACCTCATCTAAAATGATGGACACAAGCACTCCATGAAACTTAAATATCTCTTGAATGAACAACTTAGAATAATCCTCTTTTGTGTAGTTAGTCCTCACAGGCAAGAAGTGAGCAAACTTAGTCATCCTATCCACAATGACCCAAATAGAATCATATTGATTGCGAGACCGCAAAAAACTCATAACAAAATCCATATTGATCATCTCCAAATTCCACATGGGCAATTTTATCTCTTGAGACATACCACCAAGCCTCAAATACTCAGCCTTTAATTGTTGGAAAACCATACACTTAGCTATAAAATTCAATTCTCTCATCAAATTATTCCACTAGTAGATTTCCTTCAAGTCATGATACATATTTATCGAACCTAGATGAATTGTATATCTAGACTTGTGAGCCTCAGTCAAAATCCTTTACTGCAACCCATCAACATTAGGAACACACAATCTTACTTGATACTATAGAATGCCATCTACCCCAATCACAAATTCCATAACCTTTTATTGACCGACATCATCCTTAATCTACATAAGTATAGGATCTAAAGCCTGCTTCTTCTTCACCTTAACACTAAGAGAGGATTTAACCACTTCTTAAACAATTACTCCTCTATCCTCAAAGTCCAAAAGATAAACTTCTAAATTATTCAAACTTGTGAATATCCTTCACCAACCCCTTCTTCTTCTTTTCAACATGAGATAATCTCCCTATGGAAAACTTTCTAAGAGCATCAACAATGATATTAGCTTTACCTGGATGGTAGTGAAGGCTCATGTCATAATCATTAGGTAGTTCAACCTATTGCCTCTGCTTGAGATTCGGTTTCTTTTATGTAAACACATACTACAAGCTCTTATGGTCTGAATAAATATCTACATGCACCCCATACAAATAATGACACCAAATCTTCAAAACAAAAAATACAACCATCAACTCTAAATTGTGAGTCGAATAATCCCTCTCATGAACTTTAAGATGCCCAGAAGCATATGCCATAAGCTTACTATTCTGCATCAAAACACAACCCAGTCCCATATGGGATTCATCATAATATACAACAAACCCATCAATACCCTCGAGCAGGGTTAAAACCTCCACAGAAGTCAACTTATCTTTCAACTTCTCAAAACTAACCTCACGACCATTAGACCACAAGAACTTAACCTTTTCCTAAGTTAGCTTAGTCAACGGAGCAACAACGGATAAATAACGCTCCACAAACCACCTATAATACCCAGCCAAGCCCAAGAAGCTCCTAATGTTAGTTGGAGTCATGGGTGTAGGACACTTTTTAACTGTCTCAACTTTGTGTGGATCCATCTTGATCCCCTCACTAGAAATAACATGCCCAAGAAAGGTCACAATGTTTTGCCAAAACTCACACTTAGAAAATTTTGCATATAATTTTTGGTCCTTAAGAGTCTGCGACTCAATTTAGAGGTGATTGGCATGATCATACTTAATCTTAGAGTACACTAAGATGTCATTAATGAAGACTATAACAAACAAATCTAAAAATTTCCTAAACACCTGGCTCATAAGATCCATAAAATAGCTAGAGCATTAGTTAACCCAAATGACTTAACTAGGAACTTATAATGACCATACCGAGTCTGAAAAGAAGTCTTGGGAATATCAACCTCCCTAATTTTGTAGATAATGATAGTGAAACACCTTGAGTTTGACCCTTAGAAATTTACTAGGTTTGAGATTTCTAGACATTTATGACTCACCATACTTGTAATATAGTATGGGTACACATCAGGTGACCCAGTAATATATTATCTAGTATATGGTGACTGAGTTTCTGGTATGGTTATGACTTGGTCGATAAGGGTCATAGGTTTGGTGATAGGTCATTAGGTTGGTCCTTCACTTAATGTGAAAATTAGTAACTTGATTTGTCTCTGAGTACGAGTGGATTCCTAAGAGCCGTAAGGATAGGGTACGAGTAGTATCAAGGAGTAGTATGTTGTCCAGTGTTGATTACCTTAGATTCTATCTTGGATACGATTTGAGGGTACTAGCCATATGATATGGGTATGACTTAGGAAAAGGGAGTCGTGTGGTGGAAAGAGTGTAATGTCCAATATTATATTTAGGGTACGAGTGATGGATACCACTCATAAGTTGTGTGTACAACCCAGGGGGAGTCGTACCCTCTTGCGGTGATTTTTACAACTTAATCTGGGGGTATTTTGGACATTTACCCTGATAACTTCTTTTTGCCCCACGACTTAAAACACTATTGAGACTTCATATACCCTATTATTCTTAATTAAAAACACTTTAAACTCTCTCAAATATCTCTTAAGCTTTTGGTTCAACAAAGAGGCTAGAGTTTTCTTTAAGAAATCTAGTAAGGGTCTAAGGGGTGGTTTCTCTCCATTTTTTTTGTTATCTAAGGCCTATTACTCCTCCCTCATTGTTAGTTCCAACTAAAGACATGTCTAATTAATTGTTTTCATGGCATAATTGTGATATTATTTTGGGTTTTGAACTATGTGTTGGGGGTTTTGGTTATAAATTATTGCTTAGTGTTTTCCCATGGTTTATTTATGGTTTGGAAATATTATGCCCTCAACATGTTTGTTAAAATACCTATGAGAATATTTTAATCACATAGTTTAAAAATTATTAAACTCCTTACATTGCATAAAAGGTAATGGAACATAAATTGGTTTAAATGATTTTAAATGGATTTGAAAGGCCTTGGTGTCCATGGTATTGTAATTCCCCAAGAGTACACTCTGGATGACACACTGTTCTTAAAACCCCAAAGGACCACAAGCTAACCTATGAGACGGTACCTGTTGTGAGCACTGAATAAAATATCAAATTTATGTATAGAGTTTAACTAGAAAAGCCATAAGGTTTTAACAACTAAAAATCAATACTAGATCATATTTTTAAAACGTCTAAAACATACTGTCAATATTGATAAAACAACTGATAATAACGATTGGTAATCAACTATTTATCTGTACTAGTATGAAAGCCTCTAAACTGAATAAATATGGAGTTGATGGGACAAACCCCCAACTAACTCAGACTAGATAGAAATATTAAACTGATAAGTTAAACTGAAATAAACATAAACGATCCTCAGAATATAAGGACTCACCACTTCTGTTGACGCTGGTGTGCTGGGATGTCTAGGTGCAATTGGGAACCTGAGAATCCGAAGCTATAATATGAGACATCATAGAAGAAAAAATGAATATGCAGTTAGTACTTTAAATGTACAGTTATGCTAATGAGGTTAGGCTGATATGCATGGCTCATATGCATGAATAATACTGAATGAATAAATAGCATGAGATAACAGATGTATAGTATACGAGGAAGCTGTAAAATCTAAGAATGCATGACCAAGCATATGACATGATGCTGAGATAGTATATAAACTAAAATACTGAAATACTGATACTGAATAAGTAATAACTGTATGCCATAGTCAAGAAAGCCTAAAAGTTAAACTCTGAACTGAATACTGGACTAAGACTGTGAGAGATATCATATAACTAACATACCCCAATATGAGCTAATTGGGGTCCAAACTGTAACCCCAGTTGGAAGGGTGTCAGTACCGTGCCAGAGGTACTAACACTGGCTGTGTGGATACACTGAAATAAAGTTCCGAAGGACTAATGAGTCACCCTCTACTGGTAGGTACTCTGGTGAGATATATGTTAACCTTCAACCTATGCAATCTATGTAGTTCTGAAATATAGGGACTGCTACTTAGGTCATACCCTCAACTGGCAGGTGATTCCCCATCCGTGGGTTCACTCGGTGCTGAATCCTACTCCCAACTAAACTGACTTGGAATACTGAATTGATCTAAACTTGACTGATAGGATAACTGATTGAACTAATAATAATCATATATGCCTAAAAATCATTCTGAAAGTACTTAGACTAAGTGAACAACTAAATTTCGGGTATTCATAACCCCCAGGACTCGATCGCAATAACAACAAGACTGTGCTAAAACCTTAAGGGCAAGATAAGTAGTCATTATTCAAAATTCATTCCTTTGAGCATTTCATTAAGCACTTGCAATTCATGATTTAAACATGGGGATAGTTTTAACATATAAAGATAACATGGTTTAAATACTAAAATCACTAATTAAGGCTTAAAACAACAAACAAACACCATTCAAAATGTGTAGGGTTTAATAACAACAACAAGTGCATGTAAACATGATATAAAATCGAGATTCCTGGAAATTCATGGGTAAAATTCATGATAACATGTAAAAACCATAACTTTAAAACTTGAAATTGGGTTCTTGGATTCCATGGGTGAAAAGGACCCACAAATGAACATTTAACATACCTTAATTGAAGAATTCGTGAAGGTTCTTGGTGGTTTTCTTAAAACTTGAGCTTGAAAGGGCTAGGGTTTGTTCTTGAGAGAGAATTACTTTCTTGGAGAGAAATTATAAATAGTGGGGCATATAATGCCCCTTTAGGATTTTAATTTTGTGTTTTGGATGGATTTGGGTGAGGAAAAATGACAAGACTACCCTTGGTAAATTAAAATTAGTAATTGGAACGCCGATTGGGCCTTTACCGCGAGACGCCAAGCCTGTCATCACGATGACACCATGACGTGGTACAATCATGGTAACTTGCTGGAATCTGATAATTGTCATTTTAAACTTCACCGCAGCACGGTAAAGTGACCACCACTATAGCCACCATGACACACCACAATCGTGGTGAGCTGCTATTTTGGAAATCCAAACATGGTCCAATCCTCTTCCGAAAAATTTAAAAATTACCCGAGACATGCTACTTATACCCCTGAAGATGAATCAACTCAAAAACTTACATCTCGGGGTCAGAAAGGTCACTTTAAAAATCAATTAAGTCAAAAGGCCAAAAATGAAACTTAGTCTCCAATAGTTAGCCAAATTTTCAGGTTCTAGGCCTCTTGTACATATACTATGGGCTGAATTGAGCTAAGATAATTATAGGGTATCACAATGGGAACATTCATCCTCGAATAAGACTATTTAAGCTGAGAATATAGAGCTACTAAGATTACATGTTGATTATGCATAACTGAAAACATGATTACATGACTGAGTCTAAAACATGGTGACTAACTGAATTGATTTGTGAATGCATGAAATGACATGGACATGATTATATGTATGGAACTGAGAATAAAAAAAAGAACTCAAGGGAAAACTATTACCTTGAGCTGAGTGTGAGTTTAAGGAGAAAAAGTGACGGTACTTGGTATGCATACCTGCTTCTTCTTCCCAAGTAGCTCCCTCAACGGACTGATTCCTCCAAATAAATTTGATCAAGGGAACTTTTTTGTTCCTTAGTCTGCAAATCTGGCGATCTAAGATTTTGAATTACGAGTTCTTCGTAAGAAAGACCGTTCTAAATATCTAAGCTCTATAGAGGAACAACGACAACTGGATCACCAATACACTTTTTTAATAAAGAAACATGGAGCACTGGATGCTCTGATGCCAAATCTGCAAAGAACTCAAGCTCATATGCTACTTTCCCAAAATAACTTAAGATCCTGAAAGGGCCTACATATCGAGGACTAAGGTTCTCCCTTTTGCCAAATCTCTTCACTCCTTTAATGGGAGGGATTTTCAAATATATAAAATCACCAATCTCAAATTCGAGATCCTTTCTTCTCACATCTGCATAAGAGTTTTCTCAGCTCTAGGCTGTCTTAAGCCTCTCCATGATAAACTAAACTTTCTCCAAAGTATCAAACACTGAATTTGGACCTATCAATGCAGTCTCACCTACCTCAAACTAACTAATAGGAGATTTCTCCCATATAGAGCCTCAAATGGATCCATCTAAATATTGGAATGATAGATTTTGTTGTAGGCGAACTCAATTAATGGCAAATAATTATCCCAACTACTCTTAAAGTCAATAACACAAGCTCTCAATATGTCCTCTAAGGTTTGAATGATCCTCTCTACCTGACCATCTACTTGAGGGTGACAGGCTGTACTGAGATGAACTTGGGTACCAAGACCCTTCCGAAAATCCTTCCAAAATGAGAGGTAAATTGAGTACCTCTATATGAAATAATGGACAACAAGACTCCATGCAATCTAGTCATCTCTCTAATACAGATCTTGGCATAATACTCGGCCAAATAAGAAGTATGGACTGGCAAAAAATAGGCTGATTTAATCACCCTATCCACAATGACCCAAATCGAATTATGCTGGCGACGCGAATGAGGCAAACCTATCATAAAATCTATATTCACCTCTTACCACTTCCACATGGGGATGCTAAACTCTTGTATAGTGCCACTAGGCCTTTGATGCTCAACCTTAACCTGCTGACTATTAACACACTTGGATACAAACTCTGCAGTATCCCTTTTCATACCACTTTACCCATAGATTTCCCATAAATCACGGTACATCTTAGTAGCTCCTGGGTGAATTGAGTAATGCGCACCATGTGCTTCTGAAAGAATTTTATACCTTAACCTATCTACACGGCACACACAGTCTTTCCCAGCAATGCAACACACCATCTCCCCCTTGGGATAAAACCTCTACTTTCTGATCTCTGACTGACTCTTTTAACTTGACCAAGCTAGGATCTTTATCTTGTTTTTCTTTCACTTCGACAACCAAAGAAGATTTCAAACTATTCTGAGCCCACACACTACCCTCAGCTGAGTCAACCAAATGAATGCCTAATCTTTCTAATTGATGAACTTCCTGAACTAACTTCTTCTTATCAATCTCAATATGAGAAACACTACCCATCAACGATCTAAGGGTATCTGCCACTACATCGGCCTTGCTCAGATGATATAAAACACTCATATCATAATATTTTAACAACTCCAACCACCTTCTCTGATGGATATTTAACTCTCTCTATGAGAACACGTACTGCAAACTTTTGTTATTCGTGAACACATCAACATGGATCCATAAAGATAATGCCTCTAAATTTTCAAAGCAAAAATAACAGCTGCTAACTCAAGATCATGGGTAGGATAATTCTTTCCATGGGGCTTAAGCTATCTAAAGGCATAGGCTATGAAGTTATCTCTCTGCATCAACACACAACCTAAACCAACTCTAGAAGCATCATAGTAAATAACAAACCCATCTAAATTATCGGGAAACATCAAAACTGGGGTTGAGGTAAGTTGAGTCTTCAACTCCTAAAAAATATTCTTACAAGAATCTGACAACTGAAATTTGATTTCTTCTGAGTCAATCTGGACATGGGGGATGTAATAGATGAAAACCATTCAATAAACCATCTGTAATAGCCAGCCAAACCTAAGAAACTCCTAATGTCTAATGGAGAAATAGGTATGGGCCAGTTTCTCATAGTTTCGGTCTTTTGAGGGTCAACTCTAATGCCATCATAAAAAATAATATGGTCAATTTAACTCCCTAAGCTCTGTTGGATCCATTCTATAGGACGAAATAGAGATAGGCTGGGTATCTAGAAGAAGGTCTATTCTGAAGTTAATTTATCTTTTGGGAGGGACTCCAAGTAGATCTTCAGGGAACATATCTAGGAATTCCCTCACCACTAAAACCGAATCAAGACTAGAAGTCTCGAAATTAGAGTCTTTAACTTGGACAAGATGGTAGACACACCCCTTGGATATTATTTTTCTCGCTTTAAGGTACGAAATAAAATGACCCCTAAGTGCTGAGGTACTATCCCTCCATTCAAGGACTGGTTCATTTGGAAATTGAAAGTAAATAACTCTGTTTCTACAATCAACTGATAAATAGCATGAGTGAAGCCAATCCATGCCGAGAATGACATCAAAATTAGTCATTTCTAACTTCACAAGATCAACTGAGGTGACTTTATAGGATATTATGACCGGATAGTTCCTTTATACTTGCCTGGATACCATAGATACACCTACTAGGGTGAAAACTAGAAGGGTTCTACTAAAGTCTCAGGACTAACACCGAAATTAACAGCTATGTAGGGAGTTACAAAAGAAAGAGCAGCTCTAGGGTCTAATTAAGCATAAACATATAAATGAAAGACCTATAACGTACCAGTAACCACATCAGGAGAACTTTCCTAATCCTATCAGGATAAAAGTTCATACAATCTATTTAGGTGCTGACCACTGGTGGCACTGGAAGAAGCACCCTGTTGAGTCGGACGATCGGATGGAACTGGGGTACGATTGGACTGACCTTGCTGATCATTCTATGGGTGATCCCTGACCTTGTGTCCTGGCTTAACATACCCAAAGGATACATCACGACTAGCTCTACACACACCCTGATGGTTTTTACCATATTTCTGGCAAAAAGGATTTGTGCGACCACTGTTCACACTTCCCTGAGGCTTAGGTGGCGCCCTATCCCGATTATCATTTTTGAACTTTGGCACTGGCATACTATATTAAGATGGAGATGGGGCTAAATATTTCTAATGGAATTAAGGACGGTTACCACCCTCCAACCTCCGTTGAGAAAAACTGAAGCTACCCGTTCTATCTCTCTTATTCTCTCTTATTTTTCTTAAAATTTTGCTCCTCAATCTATTGAACATGGACCATCAACCTATAAAAGTCCATATCCTTAATCAACATCGTGGTCCTATACTCTTTAACCACACTATCAACTACATCAGAGATAAACTTACTCATCCTAGACCTATTATAATAGACGCCACATTAGGAGCATACCTAGCTAGCCGAGTAAACCTAAAAGAATACTCTTTCACACTCATGTTTCTATAATGCCCCAAATCTGGTACTCGGAATACTACACGATGCTCATGACCCTGAAGGACCACAAGCTAGCCCATGAATGATATCTGTACCTGTATACTGCATAATATACTGAATAATATGGAAACATGAACTGAAAGGCCATAAGGTTCACATAACTAAAGTAAAAAATACTATCTAAATGGGGTATGAAATACCCGAAATAGCTGTCTGAACATAATAGTCTGGAAAGCCTCTAACTGACTGAATTGTCTGAATAGGGAGTTAATGGAACATGCCCCCAACTAACCCTAACTAATAAACTAATTAATGAGATAATAGAGAAATAATCATGTCCTCGAAAGATGAGGACTCACTGCTAACTCTGATTGCTAATATCTGAAATCTACTGATGCTCTGGAGCTCGTATCTCTGAACCTATGGTATAAGACACCATAGCACAAATTCATCAGTAATTTGAATATACTAGTATGCATGTGAGGTAGGATGGATGCATGGGGTTCATGTGCATGAATAATAATAATAATAACAGATTGACTATTATGTGCGTAAGAATACATGCATGAGATATAATAACTGACACTGATACCATGATAACATGATTACTGAATCTGAATACTGATAATATGACATACTAATAGCTGTTATAACTGATAACATGAGTGACTGTATCTGAAAATCCTGAATCTGATGGAACTAGCTGAGTTCCGTACTGTATCTGAACTGACTATATTTGACAGTCCTGAAATCTAAAAAACTATCTGAGTTCTTGACTGATACTGATACTGAAACTGTGGGAAGTAGTCATCTAACCGACATGCCCCATATGTGCTATAATAGCTGAACTGGGGTCCAATTTGTTCCCTAATTAGAAGGGTGTCAATACTGTGCCACTGGTAAGGACAACAGGTGAGTAACCCTCATATAACAGGTATCTCTAGTTAGAATGGTGAGAACCCTCATACACCTCATCTACCCTTATATAGCAGGCTATGATGCCTCAACCTATACTGGTTACATAGTTCTGGAATGTAAGGATTGTTTCTAAGAATCACACCCTCATAAAATAGGTGAGTTCCCACCCCTGGGTTTGCTCGGTGATAATTTCTACTCCCATTTGAATAGAAACTGAACATGGACTGAGTTATAAATTCTATTAACTGACAGAATACTACTAATATCTAACAACTGACTGAGTTCATGAGATCATGGAAATTTCCTGAGTCATAAGACTATCTGAAGTCTAAGGATCATAGCTTGACTGAGAGTTTCATGAAAATATGACATGGCTCTAGGCACACAGCTAATATTTTGGGTACAATTACCCCCAGGACTCAATGGAAAGAAACTGGCAAAACATGACTTGATTGAATACAAAATAATCACCATAATGCATTTACTGAAGCATTTCATCAAACATGTGATAGACATAAGTTTGTACATACATGGGGATTTCATTACAACATACTAGTTAGGCACTCTTCCTTCATTTTGGCATTAAATCAAACATATTGTAGGCATGATACATGTAAACATCATTGTACAACAATTAAACATCATGGTCATATTCTAATTTCATCATTCATGGGTTTAGTTATAGGTTTGCATGAATCTATATCTATAATGATTAAACCCACATAGACATTATCACCAACATGGAGTAGAATTTATTTATTTTTATTTATCAACATGAACAAGAACAGCCCAATCATGGAATCATAAAGAAAATACATAACTTGAAGTTGGAAAAGGGATTCTTAGACTTTATGGATGAAAGTGGTCCATGAATGAACACTATGCATACCTGAGTTAAGTTTCTTGATGTTGAAGATTTGGAAATCCCTTAGTTCTTGAAGAAGATTGGATTTTGTTCTTGGAGATTAATGTTATAGAGAAACCCTAATATTGGTTGTGAAGTAATAATGAACCAAATGGATGAAATCAGATATAATTGGGTATATATATAGGTGGGTTCTAAATGACCAAAATACCCCTGTTAGAATGATTTAAAAAAAATTGAACAAGACCTGCGATGGTGGGTGCGGCGGTCCTTCGCTAGGTTAACGGTCCGTCGGCCCTGAACATCGTTTCTAGGCAGAATAGGATCTCACTATTTTGGCTGCGATGACATGGGCGACGGTCCATCCCAGGTTCGATCGTGTGTCGACCTAACCATCACACCTTATTCAGAAGGTGGCCTCACTGTTTCCCTTGCGACGGCTTGAGCGATGGTCCGTCATTAGTACAACGGTCTGTCGGCCTAGGCCATTTCTCCTAGGCAGTAGTTAGCTCTCACTACCTTGCTGTGACAGTCGTGGGCGACGGTCCGTCGCTAGTCCGATGGTCCACCGGCCTCACCATCGCATCTGGGTGGTTTTACTGCCTTCTATATTTCGGCCATAACTTTCTCTTCCGATGCCGGATTTTGACGACATTGGTATCGTTGGAAAGCTAATTCAATTTTCCATATGACAAAAAGGGAAAATCTTAAAAATACTACATGTACAAAAGTATATTATCTTTCAAGGAAAGCTTCTAACATTCTTGAGACAATTTCAATCTAGGAAAAAATATGGGGTATTACAATATCTCCCACTTGAGAACATTCGTCCTCGGAAGATAACCTATGTACATATTGAACATGAATAAATGAAACATGATCTCATAACTGCCATGACTAATAACTGAATATATTATACTAAACATGCATAATTGATGCATGTGTAACTGAGTCATGAATGCATGACTGGATATTTTGAGGAACTAAATTTTTTATGATGAGAATGCATGTCTGATACATAATTATATAATTGAGATGATACATGAATGCATGACTGAATATGCAATGGTATTTAATACCAAGTTTGTGATGAACACTGGACATAAAATAGGGTAAGCTTAAGGAGAACTGTTACTTGAACTTGATCTGAGTTAGCGGAGAAGAGGTGAGGATACTTGGTACGCATGTATGCTTCTGCTTCCCAAGTATCTCCCTTGACGGACTGATTTCTCCAAAGAACTTTAACTAGAGTCTGATAGTCTAGGATTTCAATTGGAATGTCTTCATAAGAGAGGCTGTTTTGAACATCGACGCTCTGAATAAGGACTACAACTAATGGGTCACCTATATATTTCTTGAGCAAATAGACATAGAAGACTGGATGAACTGAGGCTAGATCTGAAGGAAATTCAAGCTCATAAGCTACCTTGCCAAATCGACTAAGAATCTTGAAGGGACCGACATATTGGGGACTGATTTTCCCTTTCTTACCGAACTACTTCACTCCCTTCATAGGAGAGATCTTTAGATAGACATAGTCACCAATCTCAAACTTGAGATCTTTTCTACGAACATCTGTATAAGACTTCTGTCGGCTCTGAGCAGCGCGGAGTCTTTCTTTAATCAACTAGACTTTTTCTAAGGCATCCAATACTAAGTTAGGCCCTATGATCACTAACTTCGAACCAACCAATTGGAGATCTACATCTCCTATCATAGAGATCTTCGAATTGAGCCATCTGAATACTGGAATGATAACTGTTGTTGTATGCAAACTCAATCAAAGGTAAGTGGTCATCCCAACTTCCCTTGAAATTGATTGCACACAACCTTAGCATATCTTCTAACGTCTGAATGGTCCTTTCTGCTTGACTATCTGTTTGAGGATGGAAGGTTCTACTAAGATGAACTTGGGTACCAAGACCCCTTTGGAATGCTTTTCAGAAATAAGGTTAAGTGGGTACCTCTGTCTGAGATAATAGATAACAGAAAACCGTGTAATCTGACCAATTCCCTAATGTAGAGTCTGCCATAATCTCCGGCTGAATAAGAGGTATGTTCGGAAGAAAATGGGCTGATTTGATCATTCTGTCTACGATGAACGAATCTGAATCATGCATGACGAGTTCGAGGCAAACCCATCACGAAGTCCATGTTCACTTCTTCCCACTTCCAGGTAGGAATAATGAACTCCTATATATGACCACTAGGCTTCTGATGCTCCATCTTAACCTACAGACATGTAGAGCACTTCCCAAACTGTTGATTCCATCCAACTATAAAGCGATTCAAATGCATTATCATTTTCCTGGACCACGGCATCAAATGTAGTATACTTGAGTAAAATCATGGGTGGAGCTAGAGTGGAAACTATATATATGAGGTTAGGCAGAAATCTAGTTAAATTCAAATTATTTATTCAAGAATCCAATGAGCTTATGTTTTTTTTTTTTAAATTCAAATTCCATAAACTTGAAATTTTGAATCCGTTGATAAGATTTGTATATAGAGAACAATGTGTGTACTTGTTTTTTAAGAATTGTTTCTGCCACATAGATGTTTAGTATAACAACTAGACATCAAAGGGCCCATTCTAGCACGAGCCCAATATATGTTATTTTTTGTTTTAGTTTATGTGACATAAATATAATTTAGATAATCAATCATTAAAAAAAATTTAATTTTTTAATTATTGTGATTTATAATACTTTTTCTTCTATTTCAGTTTGATTAACACTGATATAATTTCGAGAGTCAATCGAATGTTTTATATCTTTTATATTTTTAAAATTATTAATTATATGATTTATAATGCTTTTAGCATAATTTTAATAAGATATTAATACTCTCTCCATATTATTTTAAGTGTCTTCTCATTTTTAAATAGTATATTTTACTTTATGTCTTCCTCTGTCCCATCTTAATTTCTGTGGCTCTAATATAATTTTGATAGTCAACCAAATGCATTATATTGACATATCATTTTGTGTGTATTTTATCTTTTTTTTATAAAATATTATTAATGTTCTAATGCTTAGATGACCATAAAAATTAGCTAAGGGTGATATAATAAAATCAACGAAGCAGATATGTCTTAAATGACTTATACCAATTAATTAGAAGTGATATAACAAAATTACTATAAAAATACATGTGAAAAAACTTTAAATGGGTGTCATATAAGTCATTAAGTTAATTTAAAATATCAAGAGTTAATTTATTATTTTATGACTAATTTATCTTTTTTATTAAATATTATTAATTTTCTAATACTTAGATAAATTATAATAATTAATTAGGAATGATATAGTAAAATTACGATTAAAGCAGCTGAAGAAGGTAGCACAAAACATCAAGAGTTAATTTATTATTTTATTTCTATTTTACTTTTGTATTAATATTATTAATTTCGTAGTACTTAAATGACTTATACTAATTAATCTGGGATGATATAGTAAAGTTATAATTGAAGCAGCTGAAGCAGGTATATCGAAGACGTGCCTTCTTATTGCCCTTTATTATTAGTACTATTTTGTAGTAACTAGTGTATTTATATTCTACTATCTTATAAGAGGCAGTTGAGCAGCTGAAGTAGACAGGAGGTCGACATGCCTGCTTCAGCTACTTCAACTGTAATTTTACTATATCACCCCTAATTAATTGTTAAAAGTCATTATGTATTAAAAAAATAATAATATTTAATTAAAAAAATAGACATTTATGACATGTCTGCTTCAGCTACTTCAACCGTAATTTTACTATATCATCCCTAATTAATTATTGTACCCCTAATTAAATACTATAAGTCATTTACATATTACAAAATTTATAATATTTAATTATAAAAAAGGTAAAATAGACATTTATGACTGTTTCAGCTGTTTCAACCGTAATTTTACTATTTTAGCGAAACAAGCACTAGGTTGACATGCCTACTTCAACTGCTTCAACTGTAATTTTACTATATCACCATAATTAATTATTATAAGTCATTTATGTGTTAAAAAATTAATAAAATTTAATAAAAATATTAAAATAGACATTTACGACATGCCTACTTCAGCTGCTTCAATCAATTTTACTGTATCATCCCTAATTAATTATTGTATTCCTAATTAAATATTATAAGCCATTTACATATTAAAAAATTAATAATATTTAACTAGAAAAAAGTAAACTAGACATTTATGACTATTTCAGCTGCTTCAATCATAATTTTATCGTACCACTGTTAATTAATTATCATACAAGTATTTTTATAGTAATTTTGTTATGCTGCTTCTAATTAGTTATTACACGTCACTTAAGACATGTGTACTTAATTGCTTTCATTGTGATTTTACTATATCACCCCTAATTAATTATTATGATCATCTAAGCATTGAAAAATTGATAATATTTCATAAAAAGGTAAAAGAGACATAAAATGATAGGTCAACATAAAAAATTTGATTGACTATCAAAATTATATTAGTGCACATAAATTGGTATGTGACAGAGCAAGACATAAAATAACATACACTATTTGAAAATGAAATAAAAAGTATTATAAATCTCAATAATTAAGAAATTAATATAAAAGTATATACGTAAAAAATATTTGATTGACTGTCGAAATTTTATCTGTGGCACATAAATCGAGATACAGAGAATATTCATATATTATTAAAAATAATGTAAAAGACATTGTAAATCACATAATTAACAACTTAAAGAAATTTTAAAAATACAAAATATTTGGCTGACTCTCAAAATTATACCAGCATCATTTAAATTAAAATAGAAGAAAAATATTATAAATTAAAATATTGAAAATATAAATTATTTTAATAATTTAAACTGTGATAAAAAAATAACATATATTCACGGGCCATCGATACCTAGTTACTATATAAAACAAGAGTCAATTTAGCAGCTGAAGCAGGCTGGAGGTCAACATGCCTGCTTCAGCTGCTTCAACTATAATTTTACTATATCACCCCTAATTAACTATTATAAATTATTTATGTATCAAAAAATTAATAATATTTAATAAAAAAATTAAAATAAATATTTATGATATGTCTATTTCAGCTGCTTCAACCATAATTTTACTATATTACTATATATTATAAGAGGCAGTTTAGTAGCTGAAGCAGGCCGGAGGTCAACTTGCCTACTTCAGCTGTTTCAACTGTGATTTTACTATATCACCCCTAATTAATTATTATAAGTCATTTATGTATTAGAAAATTAATAATATTTGATAAAAAAAAATTAAAATAGACATTTATGACATGTATGCTTCGGCTGTTTCAACCATAATTTTACTATACCGCCCCTAATTAATTATTGTACCCCTAATTAAATACATGTTTGCTTCAACTATTTCAACCATAATTTTACTATATAAGCCCTAATTAATGATTATACTTCTAATTAAATATTATAATTCATTTACATAATAAAAAATTAATAATATTTAATTAAAAAATGAAATAGACACTTATGACATATCTGCTTCGTCCGCTTCAATCATAATTTTATTGTATCACCCTTAATTGATTATTATAAGTCATCTAAGAATTAAAAAATTAATAAAATTTAATAAAATAAGTAAAATAAACATAAAATGAAAATTAACTCTAGATGATTTAAATTAACTTAACAACTTATATGGGACCCTCTTAGAAAAAATTACATAGGTATTTTTTTAAAGTAATTCTCCTATATAATAAGTGACAATGAATCAGCTGAAATAGGTTGCCCATGGTCGACATGACGGCTTCAGCTCTTTTAACCATAATTTTACTATATCACCCCAAATTAATTATTATAAGTTATTTATGTATTAAAAAATAATAATATTTAATAAATAAAGTAAAATAGACATTAATGACATGATTGCTCCAGCTTCTTTAATCGTGATTTTACTATATCACTAATAATTAATTATTATAAGTCATCTAAATATTAAAAAATTAATAATATTTAATATAAAATAAAATAGATATAAAATGATACTGATATCTAACAATTGACTGAGTTCATGAGATCATGGAGATTTCCTGAGTATAAGACTGTCTGAAGTCTAAGGATCATAGCTTGACTGAGAGTGTCGTGAAAACATGACATGGCTCTAGGCACACAACTAATATTTCGGGTACAAGTACCCCTAGGACTCGATGGAAAGAAACTGACAAAACATGACTTGCTTGAATACATAATAATCACCATACTAGGCATTTACTGAAGCATGTCATCAAACATGTGATAGGCATAAGCTTGTACATACATGGGGATGTCATGACAACATACTAGTTAGGCACTTTTCCTTCATTTAGGCATTAAATCAAATATATTGTAGGCACGGTATGTGTAAACATCATTGTACAACAATTTAACATCACGGTCACATTCTAATTTCATCATTCAAGGGTTTAGTCAATGGTTTGCATGATCTATATCTATAATAATTAAACCCACATAGACATTATCACCCAACATGGAGTAGAATTTAATTTTTTCATTTATCAACGTGAACAAGAACAACCCAATCATGGAATCATAAAGAAAATACATAACTTGAAGTTGGAAAAGGGATTCTTGGACTTTATGGACGAAAGGAGTCCATGAATGAACATTATGCATACCTGGGTTGAGTTTCTTGATGTTCTTGAACTTGAAGATTTGGTAATCCCTTAGTTCTTGAAGAAGATTGGATTTTGTTCTTGGAGATTAATGTTAGAGAAAAACCCTAATATTGGTTGTGAAGTAATAATAAACCAAATGGTTGAAATCGGATATAATTGGGTATATATATAGGTGAGTGGTAAATGACCAAAATACCCCTATTAAAATGACTTAAAAAAATTGAACGGGACCTGCGATGGTGGGTGTGATAGTTCGTCGATGGGTTGACAGTCCGTTGGCCCTGACCGTCACTTCTAGACAGAATAGGGTCTCACTATTTTGGATACGATGGCATGGGCGACGATCCGTCGCAGGTTCGATGGTCTGTCAACCTAACCGTCGTACCTTATCCAGAAGGTGGCCTCACTATTTCCCTCGCGATGACCTGAGCGACTGTTCGTCGGCCTGGGCCATCACTCATAGGTAGAAGGTATCTCTCACTGCCTTGCTCTGACAATCGTGGGAAATGGTCGGTTGCTAGTCCAATGGTTCCCCGGCCTCACCGTTGCATCTGGGCGGTTTTACTGCCTTCTGTACTTTGGCTATAACTTTCTCCTCCGATGTCAAATTTTGACAAAATTGGTATCGTTGGAAAGCTAATTCAATTTCCCACCTGAAAATATAAAAAATACCACATGTACAAAAGTGGATTTATCTTTCAACGAAATCTTCTAACATTCTTAAGATAATTTTAAGCTAGGAAAAAGTACGGGGTATTACAGTTTCCCTACCTTAAATTAATAAAATCCCGCACCTTAGATTCTCTTAACTCCAAGGGAAATAACCTTTCTCTTAACTACATGAATAATATTGACTAAATAAATAGCATGAGATAACTGATGTATAATATGCGAGGAAGCTATAAAATTTGAGAATGCATGACCAACATATGACATGATTCTGGGATAGTCTATAAACTGAAATACTAAAATACCGATACTGACCTACTAATAATTGTATGCCATTGTCAATCAATCCTACAAACTAAACTCTAAACTGAATACTGGACTGAGATTGTGAGAGCTATCATCTAATCGATATGCCACAATATGAGCTAATTGGGGTCCGACCTGTGACCTCAATTAGAAGAGTGTCAGTACCATGACACAGGTACTAACACTGGCTGTATGGATCCATTAAAATGAAGTCCCAAAGGACTAATGAGTCACCCTCTACTGACAGGTGCTCTAGTGAGATATATGTTAACCCTCAACTGACAGGTTGACATCTTTAACCTACGCTGGCTATACAATTTTAGAATGCAGGGAATACAACTAAAGGTCACACCATTAACTGGTAGGTAAACCCCCATCCCTGGATTCACTCGGTACTAAATCCTACTACAAACTGAACTGACTCAAAATACTGAATTGATTTAAACTTGACTGATAGGATAACTGACTGAACTAATAATAATTATATATGCCTGAAAACCATTCTAAAAATACTAAGAATAATTAAACAATTAGATTTTGGGTATTTATAACCCCAGGACTCGATAGAAATAACAACAAGACTATGCTAAAACCTTAAGGACACGATAAGTAGTCATTATTCTAACCTCATTTCTTTGGGCATTTCATTAAACACTTGTAATCATGGTTTAAACATGGGGAAAGTTCTAACATGTAAAGATAGCATGGATTCTATACTAAAATCATCAATTACGGCTTAAATTATTGTACAAGCACCATTCAAAATGTGTAGGGTTTGATAACAACAACAATTGCATATAAACATGACATAAAATTGAGATTCATGGAAATTCATGGGTAAAATTTATAACATGTAAAAACCATAGCTTTAAAACTTGAAATTGGGTTCTTGGACCTCATGAGTGCAAAGGACCCACAGATGAACATTTGACATACCTTAATTGAAGAATTCATGAAGGTTCTTGGTGGTTTTCTTGAAACTTGCGCTTGAATCTTGAAGGGGCTAGGGTTTGTTCTTGAGAGAGAATTACTTTCTTGGAGAGAAATTATTAATAAGGGGGCATAAATTCCCCTTTGGGGTTTTAATTTTGTGTTTTCGATGGATTTGGGTTAGGGAAAATGACAAGACTACCCTTGAGAAATTAAAATTCATAACTGGAATGCCGATTGGGCCTTCACCGCAATGCGCCAAGGCTGTCATCGCAATTTCACCACGATACGGTCTAATCGCGATGACTTGTTGAAATATGACAATTGTTATTTTGAACTTCACTGTGATGTGATGGTGTGACCACCTCTATAGTTACCGCGATGCGCCACAATAGCGGTGAGATGCTATTTAGAAATCCAAACATGGTCCAAACCTCATCTAAAAAATCTGAAACTTACCCGAGACATTTACTTACACCCTTAAATATAAATCAACTTAAAAACATATGTCGCAGGGTTGGGAAGGTCACTTTAAAAATCAATGAAGTTTATAGGCCAAAAATGAAACTAAGTCTCCAAGGTTTAGCCAAATTTTTAGGTTCTAGGTCTCTTGTACGTGTACTATAGGCTGAATTGAGATAATATAATTATGGAGTATTACAGGTACTGGTTAAATTGGTAACTTTGGAGTCAAATTGGTTTAATGGTTTTGGTAGGAATAAATGGTTAGACTTGAAAGCTCTAGTGTTGGTATGGCGATACCAATAATTAATGACTAATAAAAAAGACTCCTTGGTAATTGGTTGGTTGTGTGAATAGTTTTAATATTAGATTAAAAAGGGAACTATTAGCAAAGCTGTGGAAGGTGGCACTTCAAGGGGGACCAAAACTGGAAACTCATGTTTGCCGATGTGAGGTGGTCTTAGTTATTGTGTTCATTATGACACACTTATATTTTGGGATATATACTAGTCATATCAGGTTATTAATTTTAGATAGCTGAATTAAAGGTTTTAAGTGCATGCTAAACCTGATTTCCTTTCCTGGCATGATATATATATATATATATGTGTGTGTGTGTGTGTGTGTGTGTGTGTGTGAATGTGATTGTATTTGGATATTTACTTGGTTTTAAATGTTGGCATTATTTTATCCTTACTCCTGAGTATATGTTAGCGTTTAGACACTAACCCATTTTAGGGTACTGCATCCCCACATGATGTAGGAACCATTCATACTCCTTCTTCTCAGTGATTGGATTAGAGGAAAATTTATGTTGGATTGAAGTTGTGAGCTTATATACTCTGGAAGGCTCCACTTTATGTTATATATCTCTTTACATACTTTCATTATTTCATAAACTTTGATTTTGGCTAAGCAGGGTGGTGGGCAGCATCAGAGTAGAAGGGATGGTGAGAAGTGGTCAAAGAAGAAATGAGGCAAGTCTGGGTCTTACTCGACGACTAGTATTCCCTACCTTAAGTCATCAGGTTATAGGCATTTTCAAGGTGGCGACAAATTTAGGGAATATGGTGCCCAATCTTAGGAGAGTGAGGCTCAGTCAGCTCTATGGTATCCTCCTTAAAGGTTCTATGGTAGATTTTATTAGGGTTATTATGAGGAAAGAGGGGATAGGTGCTTCAGTTGTGATCATCCAGGGCACATAATTAAGAACTATCTGGTGGCCAAGGTTACATCAGGGGTGATCAAGGTTCTAGTTGCTTCATCATTAGCTCCAGCACAAAAGGGTGCACCATCTAGTTTTGACACTGGTCAAAATCATCTATGCACTTTCACCACCCAACAGGAGTCCGAGGCATTGCCTGATGTCGTGACCAATATGTTGAGACTCTTTTCTCGTGATATGTACTGTTCACTTGTTCTGGGATCTACTCTCTCTTATGTGACCCTATTATTGGTTGCGTATTTGGATTTTGGTCCAGAGGTTATTTTAGACCCTTTTTTGTTTTTACCTCAGTAGATAACTCTGTTATATCTAGAAGAGTCTATAGGGAGTGTGTGGTATCTATTGGTAGTAAGGATATGGTGGTGGATCTGTTTGAATTAGATATGGTGGATTTCAATGTCATACTGGGGATAGATTAGTTATACTCATGCTATACATCTCTAGATTGTCGAACCCATAGGGTTGTCTTTAAATTCCCTAATGAGCCATTTATTGAGTGGGAGGGTGGTTCCCTAGCTTCTAAGGGGAGGTTTATATCTTATATTAGAGCTCAGATATTAATCTCCAAGGGTTGTCTCTATCATCTAGTCTGATTCAAAGATTCTAAATCGGAGGGTCCTTCTTTGCATTCCATCCCGATAGTGAATAAATTTCCCGAAGCCTTCCCTGATGACCTCCCCGTTGTTTCTCCTAATAGAGAGATTGAGTTTGGGATTTATCTTATTCTAGACTCTCATCCAATTTCTATTTCCCCATATAGATTGGCTCGAGCAAAGTTGAAGGAGCTTAAAGAGCAACTTAAGGATCTCTTAGAGAAGGATTTCATCCATCCTAGTGTGTCCCCTTGGGGTGCAGCAATGTTGTTCATGCATAAGAAGGATGGTTCCATTTGTATGTGCATTGATCATCGACAGTTGAATAAGGTAAAGGTTAAGAACAACTATCCTTTTCACAGAATAGATAATTTGTTTGATCAATTGCAAGGTGCTAAGTTTTTCTCCAAAATTGATCTTTGATCCAGATATTATCAACTTAAAGTTATGGAGGTAGATGTCCCTAAGGTTGCCTTCCGTACCTAATATGGACACTTTGAGTGTCTGGTTATGTCTTTTGGGTTGACCAATGCCTCTACGACATTTATGGATATGATGAATAGGGTCTTTAATTAGCTTTTGGACCTATTTGTCCTTGTCTTCATTGATGACATCTTGGTGTATTATAAGAGTGAGATGGATCATGTCGATCACCTCCCTATTGTTGAATAAACCTTGAAGTAGCAACAGTTGTATGCCTAGTTCTCAAAGTATGAGTTTTGAATGAATGCTATCACTTTTTTGGGTCATATCATTTCTAGTGAAGGTATTATGGTGGATTTGCATGAGGTTGTAGTGGTTAAGAAGTGGCCTAGACCTATAACTCCAACCGATATTTGGAGCTTCTCGGGTTTAGATACCTACTATAGGTAGTTTATAGATATTTTTTCTACTATAACTCCCCTTTGACTAAGTTGACTCAGAAGAAAGTAAGGATCTTATAGTCGGATGCTTGTGAGGGTAGTTTTGTAAAGCTGAAGGATAAGCTAACTTTAGCTTCGGCTTTGACTTCGTCTAAAGGCACTGATAGGTTTGTGGTCTACTATGATGCATCCCATATGGGACTTGGTTATGTTCTGATCCAGAATGGGAAGGTGATAACTTATGCTTCCAGACAGGTAAAGGTGCATAAGAGAAACTATTTGACTCATGATTTGGAACTATTATCTGTGGTGTTCGCGCTGAAAATCTGACATCACTATTTGTATGTAGTGCATGTGGACATCTTCTCTGATCATAAAAGCCTAAATTATGTGTTTACTCAAAAAGAGCATAACCTCAAACAAAGAAGATGACTTGAGCTTTTTAAGGATTATGACATGAGTCTTCACTACCACATAGGTAAAGCTAACGTGGTTGTTGATGCTCTTAACAGGTTATCTATGGGGAGTCTAGCTCATGTGGAAAAGGAAAAGTGGGAGTTTGTTAAATATATTCAGCATTTATCTAACCTTGTAGTTCGTCTTCTAGACTTCCATAAAGGTGGTGTGTTTGTGCAGGAAGTGGTAAAGTCATATCTTAGTGTTGAAATCAAAGAGAAACAGGTATTAGATCTTGTCTTGATGAGGATCAATGATTATGTAGGTTGGTAAGCAGAAGTTAATGGCCTTCGAGGTTAGTGGTGTGGTACCTTACGGTACTAAGGGAGATTATGTGTTCCTGATATAGATGGTTTGGGAGAGAGAATCTTGGCTGAGGTGCATAAGTTGCACTATGTTGTCTATACGAGTTTGACAAAAATATATTATGACCTCAAGGAGATATACTGGTGGAAAAATATAAAGAGGGATGTGGCTAACTTTGTAGCCAAGTGTATGGTGTGACAACAAGTGAAAGTTGAGCACACGAGACTTGGAGGATTGTATTAAGAAATTTAGATGCTTGAATAGAGGTAGGAAGTGATCAACATGGATTTCATTACCAGTCTTCCACAGTCTCGAAACCAATTTGATTCGGTTTGGGTTACTGTGGATAGGATGACAAAGTCAACTCACTTTTTACCAGTGAAGACTAACTTCTCGGCTGAGGATTATGTAAGGTTGTACCTCCAAGAGATTGTTAAGTTGCATGGGGTACCTGTTTCTATCATCTTGGACCATGGTACACAATTTTTATATCACTTTTGGCGGTCATTCCAGAGAGGGTTGGGGACTAAGGTTAGTCTGAGTACTGCTTTTCATCTGCAGACATATGGGAAAGCAGAAAAAACTATTTAAACATTAGAGGATAAGCTTTGGGATTGTGTTATTGAATATAGTAGTAGTTGGGTCGAGAACTTACCTCTTGTAGAGTTTCTTACAATAATAGCTACCACTTTAGCATTGCAAAGGCTCCATTTGAAGTATTGTATAGTAGGAGGTGTAGCTCTCTAATTGGGTGGTTCGAGGTTAGCAAGGTGGATATGTTTGGCCTGAATTTGGTACACCAAGCTATGGAGAAGGATAAGGTGATTTGAAATAGGTTGAGGCTACCCAAGCCCCCGGTATGTTGGTCTTTATATGATTTTGAGAAGGGTTAGCAATGTTGCGTATGGATTGGAGTTGCCTTCTAGTTTGAGCTCCATTCATCCAGTATTCCATGTCTCTATGTTGAGAAAGTGTATGGGTGATCCATCTTAAAATCGTGCATATCAAAGATATTTGTATCTCAGATTCTCTATCTTATGAGGAGATCCCGATTAAGATTTTGGATCGCCAGGTTCATCATTTGCAGACCAAGAAGGTGGCTCCAGTAAAGGTTCTATGGAGGAACCACGAGATGGAAGACACTACTTGGAAAGCGGAAGAGGACATGAAGTCCAAGTATCCATTCCTTTTTTTTCTCTGGAAATTTATGTGGAAGGTATGTGTTTTTTGTAACATCTTTGTTTTCTAACTTAGTTAAAGAAAAGATTGATTTCCTTGCATCATTGTTTTCTATCTTAAAGGTAGGAATAGAGATATCTAGGGGTGTAAATCATGTCGTGCTGCCTTGCTCCATATTTGGGGACAAATGATCTAAGTGGGGAAGAATTGAAACACCCTGAGTTTGACCCTTAGAAATTTCCTAGGTTTTGATCTTTCAGGACATCATACGACTCACCATACTAGTCATATGGTATGGGTACGGGACAAGTGACCCAGTCATATATTGTTCAGTGTTTAGTGACTGAGTTTCTAGTGTGGTTACGACTTGGTGGGTACGGGTCGTAGGATTGGTGATGGGTTGTTGGGTTGGTCCTTCACTTAATCAGAAACTTAGGAACTTGAATTTGTTTTGAGTATGAGTGGCTCACTAAGATCCGTAAGGATAGGGTAGTCGTACGTTGTCTTGTGTTGATTACCTTAGATTTGTCTTGGATATGATTTGAGGGTACTAGTCGTATGGTATGTGTTCGACTTAGGAAAAGGGAGTCATATGGTGGACAAGGTGAAAGGTCCAACATTCTTTCTAGGGTACAAGTGGTGGGTACCACTCGTATGTTGTGTGTACGAACCTAGGGGAGGACTTATACCCTCTTGCGGTGATTTTTACAACTTAAGATGGGGGTATTATGGACATCCCCTGACAACTTCTTTTGACCCCATGACTTAAAAACACTATTGGGACTTCATTTACCCTATTATTCTCAATCAAAAATACTTTAAACATTCTCAAATATCTCTCAAGCTTTTGGTTCAATAAAGAGGTTGGGGTTTTCTTCAGGCAATCAATTAAGGTTCTAAGAGGTGGTTTCTATCTGCCTTCTTTGTTACCTAAGGTATGTTACTCCTTCCTCATTGTTAGTTCCAACTAAAGGTATGTTTAATTAATGGTTTTCATGACATAATTGTGATGTTATTTTAGGTTTTGAACTATGCGTTGGGGTTTTTTTGGTTATAAATGGTTGGTTAATGCTTTCCCATGGTTTATTTATGGATTTTAATCTTATATTTATGGTTCGGACTTGTGATTGCATGGGAATGGTCAATTTGTACTTGGTTTTGGTTTTGGAAATCTTATGCCCTTAACATGTTTGTTAAAATGCCTATGAGAATGTTTTTATCATATAGTTTGATAATTATTGAACTCCCTGCATTGCATAAAAGGTAATGGAACATAGATTTATTTAAATGGATTTGAAAGGCCTCGGTTGCCATAGTATTGGTTAAATTGGTAATTTTGGGATCAAATTGGTTTAATGGTTTTGGTATGGCATAAATGTTTAGACATGCAAGCTCTAGTGTTGGTATGACGATACTGATAATTAATGATTAATAAACAAGACTCCATGTTAATTGGTTGGTTGTGTGAATGGTTTTAATATGGTATTAAAGAGGGAAGTGTTCGCAAAGTCATGGAAGGTGGCGGTCCAGGGGGACCAAAACTGGAAACTCACGTTTGCTGATATGAGGTGGCCTTGGTGACCGTGTGCATTATGACACACTTATATTTTGGGAGATGTAATAGTCATCTCAGGTTCTTTTCTCTGGCTCGTGCAGCTAACACATGTCGAGGCCCTTTCAGCAGGGGGAGCTAAACCCATATAGCCCATGGGTGGTTTTTGGACGACCAAGCTACACAATCCTAGGTTAAAGGTTTTAAGTGCATGCTAAACCCTATTCCCATTCTCGGCATGATATATATATATATTTATGAATTTGATTGTATTTGGATATTTACTTGGTTTTAAATGTTTGAATTATTTTATCCTTACTCTTAAGTACATGCTAGCGTTCACCCGCTAACCCATATTCAGGCGCTGTATCCCCACGCAATACAGAATCCGATCATACTCCTCCTGCTCAGTGATCAAATTTGGGAATGCTTGTGTTGGATTGAAGTGATGTGCTTCCATACTCTGGAAGGTTACATTTCATGTTATGGATTTCTCTAATACTTTTGTCATTTCATATACTTTGGTTTTGGAAATGGTTGGGGCATGTCCCAACCGGATCATATTTTTTTACTTTCGGATAGAGGATTTATGTGACTACTATCGGTTGGGATGGGTAGTGTCTGTGTGGGTGTCAGCCTTGGCATTGGTATTGGTATTAGTATTGGTATTGGTATTTGGGCTAACACTATTGGACTTTATTTGATTTATGATTGTTCTATTTTGTTGTGTTATATATATATATTTGGAATCTATATGGCTTGGGGTATAGAGTGGTTATGGTTGGGTCTTTGGGGGGGGGAGGGGGAAGGTCTCGGTCTTGGGTGGGGCCTGAGGCACCCGACATGATGCGGCCTTGGTTTGGGCCGTGTTAGATAGCCCGACAAAGATCAATCTTAGAGAAATACCTAACACCCTAAAACTGATTGAAAAGGTCATAAATCCTAGGAAGAGGGTATTTATTTTTCACTTTAACCTTATTCAATTGACACTAGTCTATACACATCCAGAGATTCCCATTCTTCTTTTGCATGAAAAGCACAAGAGCACCCCACGGAGAAACACTAGGACGAATGAAACCCTTATCAAGAAGATCTTTTAACTGCTCCGTTAGCTCCCCGAGTTTATTCAGATCCATCCTATAAGGATTAATGGATATGGGACGAGTATTCGGTAGAAGGTCAATCCGATAATCTATCTCCGATAGAGAGAAATTTCAGGAAGATCATCAAGAAATACTTCAAAAAACTCATTAATCACAGGGACAGACTGCAAGGAGGGACCCTTAGAATTAGAATCCTTAACATAAACTAGATGATAGAGACGACATTTGAAAATAAACCTCTGATCTCTAAGATAGGAAATAAACCTCTCTTTAGGAACTAAGGAACTTCCCTCTCATTCAATCACCGGTTAGTTAGCACAAATGAAGCCAATCCATCCCCAAGATTAAATCAAAATCCACTATGTCGAGTTCTATCAGATCCATCAATGGCTCCTTATGAAAGATAGACCCCACACAACACTCTTTTAGATTTTTCTAGCAACAATAGAGTCACCTATCGAAGTAGACACAAAAAATGGGTTAAAAATATTTTCAATACCAAAACCAAAGTGCACAGCTACATAAAGGGTCACATAAGAAAGGGTAGAACCCGAATCAAATAAGCAATAAACATCTTGAGAAAAGAGTTGTAATACACCGATGACAATATCACAAGATGCCTTAGATTCCTAATGAGTAGCAAGATCATAGAGATAATTTTGACCAGTGCTGGTACCAAAATAACACCCTTAGGTGTAGGAGCCGAAGAAGTGGCAATGAAAACCTTGTTATCTCTAGTTGAAACTTTACCTATAAGGAAATTTCTCTGGATATGTCTAGGATGACCATAATTAAAACACAAGTTCCTCCCCTCATCACAATAACCATGGTGAAGTTGTCCATAAAAATTGCAAGAAGGGTAAGGTGGGGCTAACTGAGCTCCACTAACCTGAGACTGGGCACCCTGTACCTTAGGACTACTACTAGCCTAAAAATGACAGTCACCAGACAAGTTAGGATATGGAGAACTAGATGTCAAATACGAATTAGAACTCCCCCAATTCTTATTCTTGGTCCAATGTCTACCATCTTTTTCACTATTATACTGATTCATACCTCGCTCTATATATCTAAACTTCTTGTTATTCCTCTTTCCTATATTCACACACTTCTTCTTTTCATCCTCTACCTACTTCATATAAACCACCAGCGTAGAGATGTCCATATCATTATTCAATATCGCAGGCTTACACTCTAATGCCAAGTCATAGGACAAACTAGAAGTAAATATCCTTATCTTGGACCTTATGCTAGACACACATTATGGAGCATAATGGGACAACTGATAAAATATCAGGGCATACTCTTTCACACTCATGTTGAGCTGTCGGCTCAACATTATTATCTCTCAATTGTTCCTACTCCTCATACCATAGATAAGCTATATATTTTAATTGATACGCAATAAACTCTACACCTTCAGAGTTAGTAGCATGCATCACCCTAAAAATATTCTCCATCTCATCAATAAACCCCTGAGGAACCTCAAGAACCTTATAGCTTGTAAAGGTTTGGGGACTCAACCTCATAAAATAGCTAACCCAAGTGACCTCAGATGAATGATTAACTGAACCAACACGATCAGACTGACAAGACTGTGCGACCACCAGCTGAGCAAGCATGTGAATCGACTAGTGAAAATCTGTATTAGAGATGTTTCCCTAGGATAGTTGAGAATGAGTATCACTAGCTTGGGGAGACTAAGAAGGACTAGTAGGGATTGGTGGAACCCCACATGGAGTAGTTCAATCAGGAGTAGGGACCCTAGATTGGGTATACAATCCATGCACCAGGCGAGTTTCCTCCACATTTTTCTAAGGTGGTATAGAGGTTCCCGTAGATTTTTCATGAATGTTAGATCTTTAGAAAGGCATGGTATAAAATGTGAGTAAGCCAGGAGTTAGAGAAATTTCATGAAATTAGAGTCTATAGTCTGAAGTGGAACATAAGAAAGGAAAACATTTCTAAATGCCTTTTGGTCTTTCCCTTATAGACTCCCAAAGAACCTAAACCTGGCTCTGATACCAAGCTTGTTATGACTCGAACTAGGGTCTAGTCATGATGGGTATCTCAAACTCATCGTGAGTTGGAGACCAGCCCTTTAGCTTAACATCCAGAACACATTAAAAGAATACAATGGAGCCAACTAAACATGATGATAAGATAATAGATAAGCCAAATAAAAACCAAGATTCAAAAATAAATATTCAACTCACACTTGTCCACAAGAGACTCTAAAACCAAAGTACCAAACTGAGTCGGTACATGCCGTAAAATATGACAAACAAATTCCTAAAACATGAAAGGAAACCTAATAAAATAACAGGGCTTTCTAAAATATGGAGGCTCATCACTTTACAACAACTCAGCCAACGAACCACACCACCCAACACTGCATTGGAGTAACAGAAAAACTCTCAGAGCCTACATATGAAATGATGCAACATCCAGGGGTGGATAGTGGGATAAACACCAGTATTTAACTCAGGAAAAGTGATAAAATAAGACCGTGTCCAAAATCAGTTAAAACTACTTGCCCACATTCATATATATATATATGCTATTATAGGGTAAAGGGTCATGAACATGACAGTTAAAACCATTAACTTGAATTGTGTAGCTCGCTCCATTCTAAAGGTACTCACAAGTTATATTGGTTTAACTCTTCTTGCTGAAATTGCCCAATGTGTGTTAACCATACAAACCAAGGAATCAAAAGAAAGGGCTAAGGACACCAAGGCTCTATCCATCCTAAAATATGATGTGTGAACTAAGTACACAGTCATATAGATCTCCAATCCGACAAACGTGGTTTCTAGTGTTAGTCTCCCCGGGGAATACACCATCAAGGTAAGCTACACAATTCCATCTTAGTCTAATTTAAAATACCTGCACATAAACCCAATCATTAACTCAGGAGTCTTATATTAAGGCATTTACCACAGGGTATGGTCATCTTAATCATGATTTTAAGCTTATATAACTATGCCAATCAAATCAAAGTAACCATTAGACTCCCAGGTTTCTATTTAGTATCTAAACCATGGCCACCAAAGTCCTTTCAAATCCATTTTTATCTATTTATCTGTTAATGCAGCGCAGTGTTCCAAAAATGAGTCAGCCATGCAAATTCCATATTTAAAACCGAAGTTATAAAGGTGGGTTTAGGTCAATGGAATTACCAAGCCAAAAAGTCATCAATTTGGGGAAATTCGTGTCCCTATTCTAATCCCCATAACCATGCACCCATTTAGTTTAATAAACATAAATTAAAGCACGAATCATTAATTAAAAACATGGGAAAAATAGTCTAAGTAATTCCAACAAAACCCATCAACTCAATTTTAAACCAATAATGAAATCATATGAATATCAAACCAATTTATGCCATACTAAAAAAATACAAGTTTACAAATGACAGACATGCCTGAAATACCAAAGAAATTAGAAGGAATCCAAAGTTTGGAGCCTAGATGTTGAATAGTAAAACCCTAGTGTTCTTGCCTTAGAAGTTAAAGAGAAGAAAGCAGAGCTTTAATTTTGATAACTAATGTTAAAGGGGCCTTTAGAGTGTTTTTATATCATTGAATAGTGTGGAGATAGGAAAAAACAAAAAGCCCCCAATTAAACATACAAGAAAATACTGAGTACCATCATCACAGGTTAGGTAATGACTCGTGAGGTCTGACCATAAGTCGTTACCTGGACTCATCACTTGAGTATCAAAACTCCCATCCTTCACTATTATGACCATAAGTCACTCATCACGACTCGTTATCCATCATCATGAGTTGTGCGAAAGACGCATGATCAAAGTAGAACACATGGATGACCTCACTAGTCAGACAACGAATCCCTTCTAGCGACTCATTATGTCATATAACGGATCGTACCCTGGACTCATTATTAAGGGACTAAAGCATGGACAAAATCACTATCGTGGTAATAATTCCTCAACACAGCTCATTACCTGGCATCATGACTCATTTTATGGGTCGTTACCACTGCCAGTATTGAAATTATCTTACAAACTTGGCTAATTAAATTACTCAACTCTTGGAGGGTCTAAATCTCAAAAACCTGGGTTGTCACATCCAACTGTGAGTCACTTTCACCTTCATTCTTTTGAAGTGCAAAGCCCACATCTAAAAAAGTCTTGGAAATATCAAAATCTAAATACTTTAACTTGTCCAGTACCTTTTCAATGTAATAAGACAATGACAACGCCAACCCTTGTGGAGTTTTATGGATTTTTATCCCTAAGATCACATCCACAACTCCAAGGTCTTTCATTCAAAACTTTCTCTTAAGCATTCATTTCATAGAATTTATGTCAAAAATGTCTCTACTGATGATAAACATATCATCCACATACAAACAATGACCTTGTGATTTAGAGTGTCCTTAATGTAAACACATTTATAACATTCATTTGTCTTGAAAAAGTTTTCCGACATGGTTTGGTCAAACTTTGCATGCCACTGTTTGGGTGCTTGTTTTAGTCTATAAAGTTACTTAACATGTTTGCACACTTTCTTTTTTTTACCAGGACCCATAAAATCCTCAGTTTATGCCATGTAAATTTTATCCTCTAATTCTCTATTTAGGAATGCTATTTTCACATCCATTTGATGTGTTTCAAGACTATTTACCACCGCTAAGGAAACTAATATCTAAATGGACATTATCCTTGTTACAGACGAGTATGTATCAAAATATTCAATGCCTTTTTTTTGTTCTAAAGCCTTTTACTACAAGTCTTGCCTTGTATTTGTCAATAGTACATCAACTTTTATTTTCCTTTTGAAGATCCATTTAGAGCCCAAAGGTCTATTTCTTGGAGAAAGATCAACCAACTCCCAAGTGTGGTTGCTCAATATTGAATTGATCACACTATTGGATACGTCTTTCTAATATTATGTGTCCAAAGACAACATAACTTCATTAAACATTTGAGGCTTATTTTCAAGAAGAAATGTCATAAAATCTTATCCAAATAAATTTAACGTTCTTTGACGTATACTACGCCTTGGATTCTTATTATTAAGTGCATTATCATTTGGTTCATCTCGAGGTTATTTAGACACTCCTCTATACTGCTCATGTCCAGATTTATATGGATGAATGCGTTCAAAGAACTCAACATATTTAATTTAATTATTATATTTTCATTGATATCTGGATATTCGGATTTATGAATCAAAAACCGACATTTACTTCTTTTAGCATATCCAATAAACATATATTCCACTATCTTAGGTTCTATTTTTACCCTTTGAGGCATAGGATCTTGGAATTTCACTAGACACCCCCACACTTTAAAATGTTTTAAGTTGGGTTTCCTTTATTTTTATTTTTCATATGAAATTAAATGTGTCTTACTATAGGGCACTCTATTGAGTATTTGGTTAGCTGTAATGATAGCTTCCCCCACTATTTTTGCAATAAACTCAAACTTATGGGTAATGCATTCATAATTTCTTTTAATGTTTAATTTTTTCTTTTCGTAAGCCAATTTGATTAAGGTGAATATGGGGTAGTAGTTTGATGGACAATTCTATTTTCTACACATATATCTGCAAAAAAAGATTCATATTCTTCACCCCTATCACTTCTTATCGTTTTGATCTTTTTATACAACTGATTTTCAACTTCTGTTTTGTATTGCCTAAACTCATCTATTGTTTCGCCCTTACCATTTAGCAAATAAACATAACGATATCTAGTGTAATCATCAATAAAAGTTATAAAATACTTTTTCCCACCATTAGATAGTGTTAATTTCATATCACAAATGTTTGTATGGATTAAGTTTAAGAGATTGAAATTCGTTTCAACACACTTATACAAATACTTAGCATACTTCGATTCGACTCTCATTTGATACTTTGATTTGTTGCACTCAAAATTAGGTAAAACTTCTAAGTTAATTAGTATTCTCAAGGTTTTATTATTGACATGTCTAAACGTTCATGCCATAATTCATTTGAATCAAATAAATAAGAAGAAATAGAACTTTTATTGATCTCAACAATCAATACATTGATCTTAAATGGGCCCTCGGTGAGGAAACCTTTTCCTACATAATCTTCTCCTTTGCTAATTACAACCTTATCAGAAATAAATACACATTTAAATCAAATTTTGGTTACAAGTGATATAAACACCAAGTTCTTTCTCAACTTCGGTACATGAAGGATGTCGTTGAGTATCAACACCTTGACTGATGTCATCTTCAAGAAAATTTTTTCTGTTCCTTCAACCTTTGTTGTTGCGGGGTTAGCCATATAAATTTTCTTCTTATCTTAATCTTGAGCATACAAAGCAAACAACCCCTTATTGTCACATACATGGTGGGTGGCACCATAATTAATCCACCAATCTTTAGGATTACCCGCTAAGTTACATTTTAAAAGCATGACACATAGATTATCCATTTTATTTTTGGATTCAGCCATATTGTCTTGATCCTTCTTCTTACCTTTCTTAGGGGCCTGACAATCTACGAACTTATGGCCAACCTTGCCACAGTTAAAGCAATTTCCTTTGAATTTTTTCTTTGGAGGATTGCTTTGTTGCCCAGATGCTTTCTTTCATTTCTGTGAGTTGTTAAGGTTATCCTCCACAATATTTGCTCCACTAATTATGGAATTTCCGTTGTTATCTTCTCAACTGCTTTGTTATCTTCCTCAATACGTAATCTCAAAATGACGTCTTTTACTGACATCTTATTTTTGTATGCTTCAAGTAGTTTTTGAAGTCCTTCTACAAATGTGGCAATTTCTCTGTTATAACTGCTACTTAGAAAGCCTCATTCACAATTAAACCTATAACAAAGGTTTTGTGATTATCAAGAACAACTTTAATATGTTAAAATAATATATTCACTATGTTTATACCTTCTGCCGGGAGATCATGGATGATCATGCAGTTTTTGCACTTGAGAGATGATAGTCTTACTGTCTATCATTTTAAATTCAAGATCCGCAACACTGAACTTTTTAGTTCCAACTTCCTCAATTTTATATTTCCATTCCAAAGAATCCCACAATTTTTTTGAGGTTTTCATACTGCTGTACACATTGTACAGGTCATCCTAAAGGCTACACAGTGTATAATCCTTACATAAGAAGTTCGAGTATTTCAATGCCTCTATTACCATAAAATGTTCATTGTATGGTGTCTCTTTGGGCAATTCTGAAATATTTTCAGAGATGAACCTTTGAAGACTTAGAGTCGTCAAGTAGAAGAACATCTCTTGTTACCAACATTTGTAATCCACACCCAAAAACTTTTTGGGTTTCTCTGATATTGCTATTACAGGCACAACAATTCAACGGCTTGTCGTAGGAACAATTGTTGTTACTAAACATGTCATTCCATCATTTACATGACTTTCAACAGACATTTTTCTATCATAAAAAGACAACCAATTTAGCATGTCAGAATACAAACTCTAAAGTTTTAAAAACTTTAAACACCAACTTGTTTCCAGTTTAACAATAAAGTTTTTATGTTCTTCTAATCGTCAACTGAATGAAACTTGTGATGAAGTTTTTATATCTTCAAATCACTATTAATTTCAAATAGATTAGAAAACAACAAGTTTTAATCTCCGAAAACTAGAATTATACAGATTACTTAAATTTCTTAAGTTTGTTATTTAGTGGGTACAAAATATGAATATTTCAACACGAATTTTGGAACTAAGTTGAAGAATAACTTCATGAACTACAATGAAGTTCCTATAGTTTCAAACACATATTTAAATAAATAATCAATGAACTATCAAAATAAAGTGTTTATCAACTTTAAGAAAGAAATAAAATAAAAAATCAAGAATCAAGTCTACCAACTTCACGGTGTGTCCTTAAAAAATTTATTCTCATCAAGTACCCGAAGTTAGGGAATCTTTCCTCCCAGAATAAATGATTCACTTTCTAATAATGGTACCTGAAATTTTCAAAAAGTTTAAACTCATGCAATGATTTGATGATCACACGAGAGTTTTTAGAAGATGAAGATTGTTTTTTAACTCAAAATCATAACTTTTCCTGAGAAAAAGTTTAGGTACTTATATCCATTAAGTGTTCATCTAGAAATGAAGTAATGTTTCACAAAAAGAGACAACTTTTTAGAAATGTCATCTACCTGCGCCCTATCTGTGCTGGAACTTCGCCAGAACTGCAACTGCTGGTATCTTTTGGCCCATGCTAGTAGCTTCTGTGCTGGACCTGCACCAGGTTGGGCCAACCTATGCTAGGTATGTGCCCGACCTACATGCATAGGTCAATATTTTTTCCAAAATAATGTGTCTCTTTCTTGAAGGATTGTATCTCTGCACTGCATCCGAAATGTGTCTGCAATGGAGAAAAACATTTCTATTGGATTTTTAGGCTAAAAATTTCACTTGTTTCCAAGTTTTGAATAAATTTTATCCCAAAAATTAATCTCTTGATCGATCATTTGACAAATTCTAATACAAATCCAAATCTAAATCTAAATCTAAAGTCGAAGTCGAGCCGAGCGACGATGATGACGCAAGGCATCTCTTGTTATTGCATCACTATCCACAGGAAGGAGTGTTTCTCAATATTAACACAATAAATTTTCTTTCTTCTGCCACTGTGGGAGAAATTTACTTCCTAAGTGAAAGTTCACTCCACTTCACTTTTCATTCAATTTGTTCTCTCCATTTTCCATATACACATTTTCTTAGAACCCAACAGGTTGTGGTGGTAGTTGGCTCGGTGACCGGTGGTGCCCCCTGCTTCCTCCCTCACCCCACTACTAATTCTCTCTTAAATCATGTTATGGTGGTGGTGGTGGTGCCTTTTTATCCCCATTCTGATCTAAATTTCTTAACTCTTCAACATCCATGAGTAATGCTTCGACTGAAAAACTACAAAATTTATAGTTGATCTACATGACAAATTCATGTATGAGTAAAGATATTAGCACACATGGAATTATTTTTGAACGCCTCATTGTTTTAAATTTTCAAGTATATGGAGCTAAAGAGGAGTGACATTAATTATATAGAAGATAACATAGACTCATTCAAAATTTTGAAATTTATGATTTCTAATGTGACGTCGAGTTCATTCAAAATCTTACCCATCTTTTTAATTCATTTAATAAAATGTCACTAATCATTTTCGGTAACTCGTTTTAAAAAAAAATAGGGTATCAGTCACCCCATATTTTCCCCAAAATAATTACTTCCTTATTCTACTCTTTCAAAATTAAAGCAAATTCTTCTTCTTCTTCATTCAAATTTTACATCATATATGTCAGCAAAATTAGAATTAAGATCGGAAAGCAACTCAAATTCTCCCAACTTGTTGGTCTTATTCGTTGAATTTTTTTTTTCATTAAAATACAAATCTACTCATTTATGTTGCAATGGATCATTGTTCCATATTCATAAAATAGTTGGTGATTTTTATAGATTTAGTGGACTCCATATGATTTACCATTTTTACTTTGAAAACATGTTGTACATATAAATTATTTTGATTTACCATTTTCATACACCTTTTGCATACAATATTTTTGAATATAAAATGTATATACAAATTGGTTTCATACTGATAAGTTAAGCTATTTAGTGGACTCCTCATGATTTTATCCTTTTTATATATTAAAAATTAGTTTTATTTACTTTTGAAAGTTGATATACCATTTTCATACACCATTTTTGTGTATATAAACTGATTTATCTATTATATACATTTTTTTGTATGTATAAAATGCGTATACAATTTAATTTTATACTGATTGTAGACATATAATTTTGACCCTCTCAAACCTCATTTTTTAAATTTTATCTCATTCACCGCATCATTACCATGCACCCTCACCCCATCCAATAACTACTTAACAAAAGACAAAAACTCACCAACAATGCAATAACATTGATACCTCACCACCCCCAAAACCCAACCCCACGTACCCCTCCCCCCTCTTTCCTTAATTACATTTTTTCCATAATAAAAGACTAAAAAAGAGAAAGAGAGGATGTATATCCTCATATACATAGTAATACACATACATACAATAACAAATATAGAACTTTCGACGCTTAAAATGAGGAAAATATGCACGTTTTTGAGGTTGTTTTGTTAGATATGATGTGCTTTGAATGTGTTATGTAGGAAATCATGTTTTGGATGATAATTTTGTGAAAAAAAGGAAAAAAAGATATTTTTTACTACTTATTGGAGAAATTATGGATGTTCGGGACACTTTTCGGATTGTTCATGATGAAATCATGTTCGGAAATTGAAGAAGAGCTGAAAAGATGACTCCCAACACTTGCTAAGTCAATATACAGAGCGCAAGTAGTACTTGTAGATCGTAGGTGGTCAAATCAACTATTAGAGTCCCCAATCCTGAGATCTAAGTTACAGGAAAATTTTTGTCTGGCACTTGCGGTCGCTACTTACGCCCTCCCTGCTAACCGCAAGTGCTACCTGTGCTCAAGGACTGGGCGCAAGTAGGGACCATAAGTGTCCACTGACCCTATTTTCTACTATTTCTCTTGGGATATAGTTTTAGGGTTTCCCCATTTACTATAAATACCCTTTATGTGTTTTATAGTAGGGGTTCTGCACTTTTGATACTCACAAATATATTTTGATTCTGAGATCCAAGTTTGGTCTTAGAATTCTCTTATATTGACTTCAGTTGATTAATTCAGTTACGATTTTGGGTTTTTCTACTTCTTATTATTGTGATTTCAATCATGAATGTTATTGATGTATTCACAAGCATGAGCAGCTAAAAAACCCTTAGCTAGGGTTATGGAAGTTCTGGCAGATTAACGAAGTAGGAAAAGTGTTATTGTTGTTCTGAATCGAAACCCTTGCATGTATTACTTTATCTTCACTATAATAGTTTTCTTAATGGGTGCACACATTAGGATCCCACCTATATTATTGCTAATTACTCCAAAGGAGGAGTACTGACTAAGAAAAGGTAAAAACAATAGTAACTTGAAGTTTAACTGTCGATCCTTACTTCTAGGTTTTATCTAAGTAAGATGGTTAGATTTTATCTCATAGATAGAGACTCAAAAGGTAATAGTTAACTTGGATAAAGATAAAGGTTAGTAAGGCAACATCCTAAAACTCAAAAGGTAAAGGTTGAAATCATTCTGCTCGTCCAAAACACTGTAGAAGGTACATAACTTATCGATTCTGCATGCAAGGTATCAAGTTGGCTCAACAAAGCACGATAATCCTACAGAGTTGAGAAACTAGGAGGAACAAAATCCTAGTTTTTACTTACAACTGATTACAACCGAAGTTGATATTTGCTACTAGTTTGATATTACTACACAAATCCCCCCATTTACTTTTCCTGTTTTGCCCGTTGACTATAACTATCAAGATCCATGAGTCCACGTATTCCCTTGGGATTTGAACCCAACCTTTGTTGGATTATTATATTTGACAGTGATTGTATCATCTTTTGAGATAAGGTGTAGCTTGGATGTCATTAAATTTTGGCATCATTGCTAGTGAATACGGTGTTAATTTGTGAATTAAAGTTGTTGCAATTTTTAGGCTTTCTTTTTGTTTTTGTTCTTAGTTGGACATATGACGGTGTATGCGTAGCACACGAAGTATAGGAAATCTTAATCCCACTGAATCTGAATCCATAGAGGATCCTACAAACGCCTAGCAGGATGTCAGAGCAGAAAAGAGATAATCTTCCTAAAAGGGTTCGTGATATTGCACCTCTTCTCCACCTAAAGAAGTACAAGATATTATTGATCAATATATTAGTGAGCTATTGGATAAAGCTAAAAATGAGAGGATGGAAATGAAATAAGCTCAAAGGGTAGTTAGAGAGGCAAACCTAGCTAAGTAGAGACAAGAAAAAGACTGCCGAGCAACTCAGTGGAAATCAGAACAAAGCTAAAGATGCCCCTGTTCAAGTAATCCCAACATATTAGTATGTGCACCCATATATATATGATGAAAAATATCTGGTATACGTTGAACCGACAGAGAATAGAGCAATTATACCTCCTGTTTTACCCCCAAGCATCAAATTCAACATGACGAATGCAATGATCTAGCTCCTAATCTAAAAGGTGTATTTGCGGGTTTGCGTACAGATTATGGAAATATGCACCTTGCTAATATCCTTGGGATCTGCAACTAATATACCATTCTAGTTGTGAATTAGGAAGCACTTAGATTGAGGTTATTCCCCTTCTCACTTATGGAAGAAGCATCTTTATGGCTAGGGGAACTACTAAGAGGCTCTATCACTACATGGAATGAGCTGCATAGGAAATTCTTAAACCGGTTCTTTCCCCCATCAAAGATGTTACAGCTTAAGGATGAGATCTATAATTTCAGGCAGTTGCAGTCAGAATCTATGTACGAGGCATGGTTCAGGTTTAGAAGAAGCTGAGTATCCTGCCTAATCAATGGTTGTCAGGGATAAGCTTATTAGAGATATTCTATAGACCCCTAATCATCAGCTCCATAGTAATGCCAGACATCATATCTAAAGGATCTTTATAATACAATACTGACAGACAACTTAGAGATGTTAGATCAGATCTCGCTAACTAACCGAGGGTGGCAAACTCAAGAGGCTAAGAAGAGATCTGTCACATATGCTATTGGTAAATCCTTCAACTAGAAAGTAGCTAATGAGTCAGTAGCATAAGAAATTATACTGCTAAGAATCAATCATGGGTTCTAGCAATGAATTTGTAGCAGTGACTTTTGAGAAAGTAAATGCAGTAGCAACACAGGGGTCAGTTTCTAAAGCTTACGGTCAGAATTGAAGAAGGAAAAAAATTATCTGGATCGTTAGATGACGGGTTTTAAAGCCCAAAGGAAAGGGAATCAAGGCCAAAACTATTATGATAGATACAAAGACAATAATAGAGAGCGACATGGTGACCATAGAAAAAGGATAACTCTAGAAGAGAGATCGGTATATTCACCTGACAGATGAGATGTAGAATCTAGAATGGAAGAGATGCTAGCTAAGCTGGTGAAGGGTCAAGAAAATCATGAGATCAGCCATAAGGATATTAAGGCCAATATTTTAGGATTGACTCAGAAGGTCGAGTCATATGCAACTGCTATCAAGTAGTTGGAACAACATTTTGGGCAGATGTCAGCAAACCTGAACCACAGGCAACCAAGTACCTTTTTGAGAAACATTGTGCAAAATTCAAAAAAATGATAGTTATGTACTTTCTATTACCACAAGGAGTGGTATCACTACTATGGATCCTCTACTAACTACTACGTAAGATAATGATGATGAGACATCTATTGTGATGATATAAAAGGCAACAGGTGGTGATGATGCAGCCGCTAAGGACAAAGGTAAAGGTCCGATCCCTAAGTGAGAAGTTAGAAAATTTCGAGACCACCCCCACTTTTTCCTTTGATGATACAACAACAAAAAGAGAAAGGTAAGTTCAAGTAATTTATTGAGATACTGAAAGCATTAAGCTTGAACATACCTCTTCTTGAGGCGTTGGAGCAGTTGCCTGGATATGGTTTATGAAACAATAAGTGACTAGGAAGAAAAGAGTGACAATTAAGGATATTGATGGTGTATAGCTCTATAGTGCATTCACTGCTAGGTCTTTGGCATAGAAAAAGGGTAATCCTGGAGCATTCACTATACCATGCACTATTGGGTCATTTCGATTTTCCAGAGCCTTATGTGACTTAGGATAAAACATTAATATGATGTCGCTGGCCATATTCATACAAGTGGACTTGGACTATCCAAAACTGACTTTAATGCGGTTGTTGCTATCAGACCATAAGGTGAAAAAATCTGTGGGAATCTTATTTGATGTGATTGTGAGAGTGGATAACTTTATCTTTCTAGCTGATTTTTTCATCCTGGACTGTGAGGTTGACACCTAGATTCCCATCATATTGGGAAGACCATTTATGGCCACGGGTAGAGCTTGGTTGACATGGAGAAAGGAGAGCTGAAATTCAGAGTCAATGGTGAGGAATCTACATTCAACATCCAAAATTCAATGAAGCAGCCAAACCAAAAGAGGGTTGTGTCGGTGATTGATTGTATTGATCCCCTAGAGGATACTCCCATGGGTATCCTGATGAATTATAAATAGTAAGGATACTCGCGTCATTCCGCGACATCAAACCAAACACTACATGGGAGGCAACCCTTGGGTTTGTTGGTGAAGTCTGAGTAACCAACATAGCCACATTATGCTGCGGTGTTAAATCAAGCACTGAGTGGGAGTCTACCCACTATTTTTAGTGCTCATGTTTTTGTTGTTTTTTTCTTTTGTAGATTTTTACCTTTTGGACTTACCCAAAATATGGTAAAAAGTGCTACATTTATCAATTTCCTAGTAAAGAGATTGTGCGATCAACCCATCATGGTCACAAGTCCCACATGAGCCAGTTAAGTTAAGAAATAAATTAAAAAGTTGAAAATTTGAGGATGAAAAATGAAAAGTTGTGGACTTTGGAATTTAATCATACTTTTAGGACCTCAAACATAGGTTACAAGACCATAAGTAGCTGGAAAAACAACAAAATACCAAGATTGGATTGCAGGAAAGCAGGCCAAAATCTTTAGCCCTGCACTTGCGCCCTGCACCTGCTGGTCGTAGGTGGCAGTTGCGCCCCATGCCTGGCCGCAGGTGGCCGGCGCAAGTGACTGTCGCAGCTATTTCATGAGTGGGACCAAATTTTAATAAAAATTTTAGGCCCACCAACACATATATATGACCTAAAATAACCCCCATATATATTTAAACATCCTTAACTTCATTCTAACTCATCCAAATCCTCAAACCTTCACTTTTCTTTTTTAATTCAAACTTTCCTCTTAAAACATAAACTAACCCCATACTTAAGTAAAGGCAAAATTGACACTTGTTTAAGATACCAACTTGTCCCAACATACTACCAACTTGTCCCAAAATACTACCAACTTGTCCCAACATACTAGAAATAAGTTCCAACTTTGGTTTCACTTGACTTCTTCGTTATTCACTTCCTATTCTTATAAAAGAGGTAACTTTCGTGGCTTCTAATGGTTATGTATTGATTTACTTATTGTTTAAACAAGTTAATATATTTATTCTCATGCAAAATATATAGAATCTATCATACTTGTTTGTAGGAGCTTTGAAGTATCCTAAAATCTTAATGTAGGGCCTTGTTTTGAATTAAAATCTAAAGTTGGGCCGCAACCGAAAGTTGAACTTGAACAAGTAGAATAATACCACAAGTTGAGCATGTTTGTTTGCTCTGATATTCATGATTCTTAGTAGGTGTGTACATATTGGAATTTTTGGGATTTCAAATAGGTTAAAAGGGTGTAAAAATTGAGGAAAAATTCTAACTTTTTGAATTTTGAGTTTTTCTTTAAATTTTGCTATCCCTCATTTTTGTTAGAAACTAATGACTAGTTATTCAGGTACACATGGCACAAAAATCTAAGATGAAGAAGGAGGATACCTCAAGGATATGGGATGAGTACCCCAAGCCTAGTTGTTCGATGTAAAATTACCCAATTTAGTAGAGTAGAAAGGCAATAGCTGGGGTGACATGTAGAGTTACTAGAGAACAGATGCACCAAGATGCTGAGGCAGTTGCAGCCCAACTAAGGATGAAGTCAGTACAGATGTCACCCCTACACACTCCTCCACCTGATGATTAGGAGAAAGAGAAGAAGAAGACAGATTATGAGTCTACTCCACGATTTTTGCTCAGGACCCCCAGTTTGAAGAGGGGTCCTAGAATTTATTTAAGGAGGTAGAACAGGAGAAGTCATCAACAGTACCTCAGTCTGAAGAGGGTACCACCACTCCTGTACAGTATCCAGATAGATCCCAGCATGAGGAGGATATAGAGAAATCTTCCTACGATGCATCAATATAGTAGAGGTAGAGTCTTTGACCCACACATGCCACGGAGGCACCTCCGAGATATTGTGTAGAGGATATGCAGGCGGTTTATGATATAGTGAATTGTATCTCAGATATTGGAAGACCTAAGAGACTTATCTATAAGTAGTACAAGATTGATCTATCGGTACTGAGAAGATTACCATAGTTGCAAGCATTCTTTAATCAATATTAGTTAGAATAGATTACTAGATCACTTGGTTCTTACAACCCAACTATGGTGCATGAGTTTTGTGCATCATACCAAGCTATATTAGAGATTCCTATGCACAGATTATTGCGACCGGTGAGGTACATGGAGCAGCTACAACTTAATCATACACTTGTGCGAGGGGTCAAAGTTGATATTTCAGTAGAGACCATTCGCTGAGTTATTTTTGGCCCAGATTACATTACTCCCGCATCCATAACTGAGTGTGACTATATGCCAAGAGTCGTATACAATAGATACATCATGCGGGAGAAGGAGCACAGATGAGAGAGGGTTGACATGGCTAAGTGGATAGCCAATTATAATTTACCTTTGGGTAATGCAACTCTATGGATTGAGGGGCATGGTTTGATTAAGAAGGGATGTTGACTTTCGAGGCCAAGTTTTGGTGGTAGCTGAAAAGATATTGACTAATTCCCACTGCTTCAGATAATTTGTTGACTTAGGAGAAAACAAATCTGGTTGCTTGTATGATGGTCGGATATGCTATTGATTTTGTTTCTATCCTCCGACATGAGATCTATGACAGAGCATTTGGGGAATTAAATAATCTATCACTCCCTTGTATGATTCAAAGGTCATGTGATGATGCCATTGTACCTGAGATATGGGGAGTAGACGAGAGGGTACTTGTAATATCTACTACACAGATAAAGAGTATAAAGGATTTGACACGTCTAGACTTTCCCAGGAGATCTAGAAAGCATACAACAGTACCCCAGGACCAGACCGAGGGACCATCAATTTATAAAGAGCTTGGTAAGCCACATAAAGGTGATATGGAATTTAGTATTGATATGGATATAGGGGAGTAGAGAGAGAGGCTCTAGATTTGAGTACGCAGGGTGTGGGGACGCCAACCATTTCTTTATCATCCCTGGCTTTGACCTCAGAGATGATTGGCGTATCTTCAGAGCCTACTCACCCATCCACTACAGCTCCTGCTACAAGTATGATTACTATATCTTGAGAGTTTTTGTAGAGCTTAGTGGATAGCCACAGGGACACTAATGCTTGATTGAGGATTTTTGAGACGGAGATGACTACCCTATATGAGCAGATGAGATCAGGGGTTAGGACTAGATTTGATTTGACAAATGATGGATAGGAGGCTTCATAGATTGCTGCCTTGTCTGAGCTACATACTAATTTACAAACATGTCTTGATGAGTTTGAGAGATAGGTTATAGCTCGATTTATAGAGATAGAGGTGCCAAATCTAGCCCAGATAAGAGGAGATAGATATATTCTGAGTAGAGGTCTCACAGAGAACCATGTAGTATCCACTCCTTCAGTCATACCCCCAGTGGATTAGATATCACCTCCAAGCACACTAAGATAGTTTGATTTCTTTACGGAGGATGATGAAGAGATACCGATAGTTGGGGACAAGAAAGGTCAGATTAGAGACTTGCAAGATCCTAATATGCCATATAAACAGGCCATTAAAAGGGCTAGAGAGACAACAGTCATTGATAGGCAGAGGCACGTAGCTATAGATGTGGTGCATCATCTAGTAGTACACCACTACTACCACCAATTTGGCCAGTCAATATGTCCTCATCTGAGGATGCTCATGACTCAGATGCTTAGTATATACCGAGTATGTTCTCATTTCTCTTTATTTTAGTTGAGGATGGGAGATACCATAGCTGTCGTGGGTTTTTATTATTGTGCTTCTTTTTCTGTCGACTGCAGTATGGTTGTAGAACCGGCATATCTAGGATAATTTATGTCATAATGTATTTTGTTTTGTATTATGTTGTGTTTTTATGTAATTAGGATATTTTTAAGTATTTAGGGCAGGAGTCATATTTTGATTAATTTTTTACATCTCTCTAAAATTTTATGTTTTAGAACTATGTGAATGTATATATGTGTGAACATTGTGGATCTTGTTACGACATTAGGATTAGGAACATAATAATTACGTGCTAATATTTCCATGAACTAGATAAGTAATAGTTGGTAATATTGACTTTATGTCGTGTGTATGGGATACTACCTAGTTCTCTTTGTGTGTTGAATTCAGAACTTGTCTGGTTAGTATTGCCAAGGTTGAAAAATAGTCGGTTAGGAAAAAATCATAGACCGGTTTTTATGCTGGTCCACTTTTAGCCTAAATGACCTTTCATATGTGAAATAGTATCTCTTGATCACTATTTTGAGCCTTATAGCCTATTTTTCTTGTTTCACCATTCACCTTTCCATTTGTGTTACAATTAACTTATTTTGGCCCTAATCCTCCTTGGACATTGTGCACCTCAACTCAGGCAAAATGCCTAAGTTGAAGGTGGCTATCATAGGGGTGCGTAGTGTAAAGTGGTATGTAGAAAGGTAAAATAAGAGAAAAAAATAGTAGGGTTAGGTGTGGTTTCAAAAGAAAAAGAAAAGAAAAATTGTGCAAAAGTGAAAAATAAAAAAAATAAAAGACCATACCCAATATGAATTTACATTAAAATAAAAAGGGAGAAATAAGGGTGAGAATAAAAAAAAATTGTCTAAGTACGTGAGACCCTAAGGTTAGTGTAGTTCCAAGGAGGCTTAGTCACTTGATATGTCCATATGTACCATAAAAGCCCCCAAGCCTATATTACGAGTTGAGAAAAGTCTTATAGTGATCCTAACATGACTGTTTTAATGCTAAGGTAAAGAAAATAGGCAAGCCTATGGTATTTGATGCACATTGATTGGAACTTCTCTTCTGAGTATGAGTGTCTCTTGATTGTACCTATATTGACATGCATTACTTCACATGACTGAGTGGGACATCTTTGTTGTGAGGGCACTTGAGTTATATTACTAGCTATTTACTTGTTTCGGGTATTGTAATTTGTACATATGCATGGTTTTCTATTGCTAATGTAATTTCATGCCTTGATCCCATTGTATCACTGTTGTGTTTTATGTTCATACATAGTTGGATTTAAAAAGTGAGATAGGAGAGAGTGTTCTAATTTGAGCTTAAAGTATTGACTGACTACCTTGAATAACTTAGATACTCCGAGTTAAGCGTCATGTTTAGTTTTGTTGTGTTTTGTTGCCTGAGGACATGCAAACATTCTAAGTTGAGAGTGTTCATGTTCTATAGAAATATAACACTTTCGACGCTTAAAACAAAATATACAAGTTTCTGATGTTGTTTTGTTACATATGATGTGCTTTGGGTATGTTTTGTAAGAAATCATGTTTTGGATGATAAGTTCATGAAAAAAGGGAAGAAAAGTATTTTTGGCTACTTATTGGAGCAATTATGGATATCTGGGGTACTTTTTAGGTTCTTCGAGACCAAATCATGTTCGGGAATTGAAGAAGAGCTGAAAAAAAGACTCCCGACACTTGCTAAGTCAACATACAGACCGCATGTGGGCAAAGCAAGTGTTAGAAGTCCAAAATACCGAGAGCTAACTTACAGGAAAATTTTGATTTGGCATATATGGTCGCCACTAGCGCTTTCCCTGCTGACCGCAAGTGCTACCTACACTAGGGACCAGGTGCAAGTAGGGACCATAAGTGGCCAACGACCTTGTTTTCTCCTATTTTGCTCGGGCTATAGTTTTAGGGTTTCCTCATGTACTTTAAATACCCTTCATGTGTTTTTTATTAGGGGTTCTACACTTTTGATACTCACAAACATATTTAGATTCCAAGATCTAAATATGATCTTAGAATTCTCTTGTATTGACTTCAGTTGATTAATTTAGTTATGGTTTTGGTTTCCTCTACTTTTTATTATTGTGATTTTAGCTACGCTTTCAATCATAAATGTTATTGATTTCTTCACAAGCATAGGCGGCTTAAAACCCTTTGCTAGGAGTGTGGAAGCCCTAGAAGATTGATAAAGTAGGGGAAGTGCTATTTATTCTAAACCAATACCTATGCATGTATTTCCTTATCTTCACTATAATAGTTTTCTTAACGGGTGCACATATTAGGATCCCGCCTAGATTATTGCTACGTACTCCAAAAGAGTAGTGACTAGGAATAGATAAAGACAATGGTAATTTAGAGTTTAACTGTTGATCCACACTTCTATGTTTTATCTAAGTAAGATGGTTAGATTTCATCTAATAAATAGAGACTAAAAAGGTAATAGTTAATTGGGATAAAGATAAGGGTTAGTAAGGCGACATTCTAAGATTAAAAGGTAAATGTGAAATCTTTTTGCTCGTCCAAAAGACTGTAGAAGGTACATAACTTATTGATTCTACATGCAAGGTATCGGGTTGGTTCAATAAAGTACGATAAGCCCAGGAAGTTGAGTAGCTAGGGGGAACACAATACTAGTGTCAACCTACAACTGTATAACACCATGGATTTTAACCCTTAGAAAATTTCCTAGAATTCAAGTCTCTGGACTCAATATGAATCATGGGTATGAGTCATATGTTGGGGTATAGATGGTAAGGTCCAGTCATATGCTGACCAGTATTGGTTGGTAGAATCGATTTTGGTTACTGGAATAGATACGACTTAGGGGTACGAGTCGTATTGGTGAGTACGGATCATTTGGTTCCTTAACTTAGTTTTAGAATTGGTTAATTAGGTTGGATATGAGTACAAGTGGATCACCGTGAGCCATAAGACAGGGTACGAGTCGTATCCAGGACTCGTATGGTGGACAGTGTTCAAACCTTCTGTGATTCTATCTTGCCAGGGATACGGATAAAGGGTACAGATCGTATGCTTCGAATACAACTTCGTTGGATGATTCATGTATTGTATACTGTTGGATCCAAAGATTGAGGCTAGGATATGAGTAGACGGTACCAATCGTATTGGAGGGTACGACTCATGAGGGTCAGTCATACCCCTGGGATGAGATTTTGTGTAACTTAAGTAGGGGTATTCTAGATATTTCTCTACTTATCCTAATAAGGTCCCACAATGTCTAACCTACTTGGGAGGTTATTTACCCTATTATTCCATTCATTAACACTTAGAAACTCTTTTAAAATGCTCTATAATTCTGTTAAAAGCTTTTGGGAAAGGGAAGCTAGGGTTTCAACTAGATGATTAATTTGGGGCTTGTCTTGGTGATCTTTTGCTATCATCATCTTTGATTAAGGCGTGTTCTCTTCCATCATTGTTAATTATAACTAGAAATATGGTTTTTATGAATGTTTTCATGACTTCATGGATTGTATGATTTAGGTTTTCAAATATGAATTGGGGATTTTGATATTAAATGGTTAGTTATGGTTTTCCATGGTCTAATTATGCTTTATGTGAATTAATAGTGGTTTTAAATAATTAGATTGCATAGGAATAGTTTAATGGTAATTTGAAATGGTTTTGGTTATATTATGCCCCAATATGTTTGACAAAATGCCTATAATAATGTTTTCATTGCATGACTACTTTTAATGGAACTCTTGCTTGTTTAAAACTTGGTAAAGGAATTATACATGGTTGAAATGGTTTGGAAAGGTAAATGGCTAAATGGTTATGCTTATGGGGTACATGGAATCCCCCAAGTGGTTTAATATTGTAATTGGAAGGGCACTTAAAAGTACCCTTAAACCTATATATGGTTGGCTATGGACGGTACTTGCAAGTATAGTCTGTATGATGATACCACCACCAAATAGATTGGTTAATAAATGGTAAATGGATTGGTCAGTTGCTTGGTAATGGTTTTAATTGTGCAATAATGGTAGGATGTGTAGCAAAGTCGTGGAAGGTCGAGGTCTTGGGGGGACTAAAACTAGAAACTCATTTACCGATGTGAGGTTTGTTTTGGTGACTGTGTGTATGATGTCATACTATATTTTAGGGGATGTTCTAGTCATCATAGGTTTTATTCCCTAGTCTTATGGCTACACACACTGGGCCCTTTCAGCAGGGGTAGCTAAACCCATATAGTTCATGGGTGGTTTAGGACGACAAAGTTACACAGCCTAGTTAAAGGTTTCAATGGCATGCTAAACCCGGTCCCCTTTCCCAGCAAGGTTATATATATGTGTGTGTGTGTATGTGTGTGTGTGTGTATTGTTGTTTGAATATGGATAGTTTTACTTAGCTTTATAAATGACATTATTTTATCCTTATCCTGAGATCATGCGAGCTTTCACCCGTTAACCCATCTACTGGCGGTTGTATACCCACACTATGCAGGAAACAGTTGTTCTACTCCTCCTACATAGTGATTGACTCGGCGATCACCATTTGGACTAAAGTAGTGAGCTTCCATCCTTTAGGAAGGCTCCATTTTATTTTATGGATATTTCTAGATACTTTGATTTTATGTTGGATATTGGTTTTGGATATGGTTGGGGGCATGTCTAAACCAAATTTTATTACTCTTTTGGTTAGAGGATTTATGGTACTGCTATGGGTTGGAATGGACGGGATCGGTACGGGTGTTAGCTTTAGCATTGGCATTGGTACTGGGGCTTACATCCTTGGACGATATTGTTGGTTGTTTCATCATTTTTATTTTGGGATTAATTATATGATATCTTGGAACTTATTCAGTTATGGCCTGGTTTATGGCCTTTAGTATGGTTTGGTATGGTTGGGCGGTTGGTGTGGGATGGCTGGACTTGGTTGGGCCGGTCATGGTTGTGATCCTATCCTAGAGTCATCATGTGAGCTGTTGTACTATCTTGTTATATGCTCAAAATTCAACCAACTCAGAGCAGGCGGCTGGAGGTTAGGTTGGGTAACGGGGATAGTCTCCGGTCCTGGTCGAACTTGAGATGCCTATTATGACAAAACCCCTGGTCGCGTCATGTCAAGTTGGTATTAGAGCCAGGTTCATGTTCAATTAGGAGTCCAAAAAGCCATGTCGAGTAGAGTCTCTTTTAGGTGGGTGTAGCACGCCACACTCATACGGAAGAGGTTATAAGGCATTTAGGAATGTTTCACTTTCTTAGTATTTAATTTTCATGGCTCGTAGATATGGAACACAAGGAAATTCTTCTATCCCACTTAGGGGTAATGCTAAAGGGGTGCATCCTACTTCAGTGTTGTTATACGGGTTTATTTAGCCTTATTTTGAGGACTTATTCGGTGCTTTGTGAGTGAATGATGATATAATTGAGCATCTAAGTGTTCAAGTACTTGATTACTGTAACGCCCCAAAACGGGTCCCGAGATGTCACACGGTGCTTGTGACCCCAAGCTAACCCTTCAATGGCATACTTACAAGCAAACGAATAAAATATATATATTTGAACAAAATCAGGGGAAACATAAAATTTCTCTGAACTCGATCAATACAAATTTGAATTTACAAGATTAAAACTCTTCTTTTGACAACAAAACTAAAATAAAATACATTAACACTACTGACTGTCTATGAAGCCTCTACTAGTACTGACTATAGGTAACCAGGTCATGACTCTCAACTATTCCAACTCAGTATGACTAATAAAGAAAATACAATACTTCTCAAACTATGTAACTGACTCGAGCCCTTGAATCAAAAGGACTCATCACCTGCTGACTGGAATCTACGAACTGACTGAATACGGTATATGTGCTACAACTTGTACCTACATTATGAGGCAATGCAGCACATAGACATATATGTCGATCAGTACTTTGAGGATGTACTGAGTATATGGGGGTGTATGCATTTACATAAACAATATCATTACTCTTTATATAATCATGCATGCTGAAATAAATGAATCACATAGCTTGAATAAAAAAAATCTGAAATATAAATCTCATAAATCATGAATAATGAAACATGTAGTATAAATCCCGTGAGTCATTTCACTTGCTTCTAAAATCTGTATTCTCCTCTTATGCTTCAAAATCTCTCAAAAATCATAATCTTGTAAATAGTGATAATGGGTATAGATCCCAATTTAAAACTCATGTATAAATATTCAAAATAATAGAAAAACATCAAGCTCAATATTCTTCTTGAATCATACTTTAATAAAATCAAACTAATAAAATCAAGAATATCAATATCATGCTTAAACTCAATTGGGAAAATCTGGAAATTCGAATTACATGGATAAGTATATGAAATTTATCAGGTAATTCAACATTCAATCACTTGAAATCTCATAAGCTTCAAACAATATGATTTAGGTATAAACCCTAACTCCAATTTCATGAGGAATCAGATAGAATTCAGTAATTTATAATTTAAAATAAGTTTTGGTCACAAGAACGAAAGAAGTGTTCTTGTTCAAACCCCACATACCTTAGATTTTGAACTTAATGAACAGGCTTGCTTTTGAGATGCTACTTGTACTCTTGAATGAGGGTTCTTGAAGTCTTTGACTTGGGAAACTTGAATCTTGACTCAATTTAGAAAATCTATGGTGAACCCTTGAGATTCTTTGAAGAGGATTTAGATGCTTAGAGTTTTTGGTTGAGGAAAATCTTGAGAAAAATCTCATATGATGCTTGTAGTAACCTTAATTCTGATGTTTGTACAGTTTAAGGGGCTTGAAAAAAGTCCAAAATGCCCTTTTAATTTTTATACGAAGCTGGAAAAATTAAAGTAAAAACCCAACTTTATGGGCCACCGGACGCGCCACTATCGCAGTGGCTCACTGAAAATTGACAAATGGGAATCTGGGAGTCACTGGGACATGGAGCCATCACGTTGTCCCACTGGTTGGGACTTAGAACTTCAGTGCAACACGCCAAACACTAAAATGATGATGTTATATGACCGTAACTTCAATTAGCCATAACTTCTTGTCCGGTTATCTAATTTGATCGAATCTTATATCATTGAAAAGCTAATTCAATTTCACATACGATAAAAATTCAAAATTAGGAAAATTCTATATGATTTAAAAATTAGTCATGTTGAAAGTCATTCCTCAATCTTATAGAGACAAAATTAATATTTAGGAAAGTTTGGGGTATAATAATTACAATGTGTAAGGTGTAATTTAACAAGTTTGTACTTAATTTGATCATTTAGAGTTCATATGAGAAAACTAGTGTTACTAGCTTGAGCTAGGTGTTGTTCTAGTTGATCGTGATGGATTCAAATGTGTAGAATGAGTTAATAATGGTATTATTGTGTAATTATGTCTGAAAAAACTCTTTTATAGTGTTTAAAGTAAAATTGAATCAATCCAAGGGTCAAAACTAAGTGAAAGATCAAAAGGGGCAAAACTAGTATTCTTAGCTTAAGTTTCTAGTTCGTCGTCTTGAATGTTGTGATGTTTTGAGCTCTAATATGTTGTGTTAAATGTTATAGGATGATTCATGAGTTGATTATGATTATATATAAAGGATATAATAGATTCAAATCAAGTGGAAACAACACAAAAAGGCTTGAAATGGATCAATCAAAGCACAAGACACAATTTGACGTTAATTGGACACCTTGGAAGTCAAGGGCGTGTTGCTGACCAAAGCTAAGGCCAATAGGAGAGTTCCATACACCAGGAGCTTCCTAAGGGACCCAAAACAGTGGGTATCCATGATAATGGTGCAGTATACAAATAGACACACAAATTAACCCTGCGACGCAGCCTAGTGCAAAAATACAACAGTTTTGTCCTCCTATAAATAGGACACTTGTAATTGATGTTATACAATTGGATAACTTTGAAACATGGAGAGATGATTGAAAACACTTCAATTAGGTTTTTGTTTCTTTTCTTTATCTTTTTAATGGACTTTTTAATGTTTTTATTCATCTCCATTACAACTATGTCCATGAGTGGCTAAAAGCCCCCTTTCCGGGGGTTAAGGTGAAGAACATGTTTACTTTCTCTCTGAATTGAGTTTGTTTGAATTTATTATAATAATTCGTTGTTTTATATCCTTGTTATCACTATTTAAAGGTTTCACTACCCTTAGAATACATATATTGTCTATCTTGTGAACTTGGGAGGGGGAATAGGAATATACAACGTAGGGATAAATAGAGTAAGGTTCTTATTCTTTTATAAGATAAGAAATTTGAATTAGCGACTAAGATAGGGATATACCCAGAAGACTTTCTTGATTCACATGTAGGATGATATCTTAATGCATCTAAATGGATTATTAATCCCCGCTTAATGATGTAGTTGTAATGTCCAGTTAGATAGAAGGTTAGAGGTCGGGAGACCATGATCATATGATAAACCCTATGAATTAACAACCAAGATAAGTAATCTAAAAAATGAAGTTCATTAGTATAATATGATTGTTCACGGTGCCTTAACCCTGAGTTTCTATCAATTGCTTGTCCAAAGTCTTTAATTTCCCGCATTATTTTAGTTTACTTTTAGTTATAAACTTTCAAACTTTTTTGGTTATGGTTGCACTAGATAATCTCAATTGTTGAACTAGAATTGGATAGTTGCTTAACACAAATCTCTGAGGGATTGATATTTGGATTTATTTAAGGCCATTGTATTACTTGGTGAGACCACGTGCACTTGCGTGTGTGCTTGGGCGCAACAAGTTTTTGGTGCCGTTATCGGGGACTTGTAAACTGGCAACTATTTTTATTTTAGTTTTACTTTTTAGATTTCTGTGGTGTTTTAGTTGAACCAAGCCTCGAACCCAAGCAAAGCTTTCATCAATTGAGGAGAGAAGCAATCCTTCTTCCCTATATTCTACAAATTCAAGAGGAATAAGACAATCATGTTGTAATGGCTGAAGATCAACCATCCCGCAGGCTAGTTCGCGAAGTGGCAATCCACTTCTAACAAATTTGACCTCCCCTTTTTAAAAACCGACTGCTAGAGGTAACTTTGAGCTGAAACAGAACATGGTGCAGCTTTAGCAGTGGACAGTTTATAGAACTATCACATGAAGATCCACAAGTCCATTTATGAAACTTTTTAGAGATCAGTCATACATTAATCTCTATGGGTGTGCCAAATGATTATGTTAGGCTGAATAAGTGGTTGAACGTTGAGCCTGCAATTTTAATCACAACATAGGATGACTTAGCCTAAAAATTCCTTATCTAATTTTTTCCATCTGGTAAGATTGCGAGACTATGCAGTGAGATTATGTGCTTCAAATAAAAGCCAAATGAGAATTTATATCATGCATGGGAGAGGTTTAAGACTCTTTTTTGGGACTATCCATATCATCAATAGTCCAATGAGGAACTAGCTCATATTTTTGTTGAGGCACTTAATCACAACACGAAAATTTTGTTAGATTTAGCTACTGGTGTTTAAGATTTGGGATTGACATATGATGAGTTGTATACCCTATTGAACCAGATTGCTTAAGGAAATATTGAGTGGCATTCTGATTCAAGAAGTGCTACAAAAAAGGTTGCAGGAGTATTGGAGGTGATCAATTTACTGCTATATCTGCTTAGATTGTTGTATTACAAAATCAGTTAACAACTCAATTTACTACTATGAAATTGGGGGTCACAAAGCCTGTAGCAACAGTGAATGCAATTCACCAGACAAGTACTTAATGTGCAGTTTGTGGAAATAGTGGCCATTCTGCAGATATGTGTGTTGTCAATCCTGAGTCAGTGATGTTTGTGGGCAATGTTCAAAGGCCGAAATATGGGAATGCCTACAATCTAAAGTGGAAGACTCATCTACCAAATCAATAATGGAATGCCCAATAGCAGCAGTTTCAGCAACCACAGGCTAAAGTAAATTAGTCCACTAGCAATATGGAAGAGATGTTGAAATAAATCTTCGCTTCTCAAGCATAATTGGCAGTAGATATAAAGATCCAGAAAGCGGCTACAAGGAGCCTAGAGTTATTGATAGGTCAGATAGCAGCAGTACAGAATACTAGGCCTCAAAGTGGTTTGCCAAGTGGTACTAAGAATCCTAAACAAGTTATGGTAATCACTTTGAGGAGTGGTAAAGAGCCCAATAAAGAACCTCCAAGGAAAACTAAGGAGCTATATGCTAATTTGGTTCCTAAACAGGTAGATGAAAGAGTTGTTAAAAATTTGAGTAAGTTTGAGTACTTGAAAACAAAAGTTGTTGAACAGGTGAAGGAGACACCACCACTACCTTTCCCACAGAAGCATATAAATTCAAAGGAGGATGCATGCTTCAAAAAGTTCTTTAACACATTTAGAGAGTTTCACATTAACGTACCTCTTTTAGATGTTTTGCAGAGAATGCCCAATTACGCTAAGTACTTGAAGGATGTGGTCACCAACAAAGTTAAGCTACAGGATATTGATACCATAGCACTCACTGAGGATTGTAGTTCTGTGGTGATGCATAAAATGCCCAAAAATCTCAAAGACCCTGGAGATTTACCCTCTTTATTCAAATTGGAAATAGTGAGGTGGTCCACACATTTAGTGACTTAGGAGAAAGCTTTAATTTGATGCCCCTTTATTTGTTCGACACTTTGGGCTTGGGGAATCTGAGATTGAGCTCGTTGTTACTGCAACTGGCAAAGGAGTTATCGAGGATGTTCTCATCAAGGTTAGTAAGTTTATTATTCCTGTTGACTTTATTGTTTTAGATTTCAGGGAGATAAAAAGTACCAGTTATCTTGGGACATCCATTCTTAGCGGCGGAAGGAGCTTTGATAGATGTGGGAAAGGGCACACTCACAATAAGGCTTGAGGATGAAGAGGCGGTTTTCAAAGTGTATAAAATGCTTAACACACTATCCCACTACAAAGATTTATCCATGATTATAGTGATTGAAGGGTATAAGTGTGGGGTGGTGGAGTCTATTCCCCAAAAAACTTCTTCAAACTGCCTCATTGAGCAGCCCAAACCACCAATACCCAAGCCTAAAATAATACAAATTGATGAGCCTAAAAAATATATTATTAAGAGATTTGTTAACCATGAGAAGTCACTCTTAAGAGGTCAGAAACGAATAAGAAGATGGCATCCAAGTGTGAGGAAGAGGATGAAAAAAATAGATGAGTTGAGGTGGGTCATGACGTGATACTAAATTAGGCGCTGCATGGGAGGCAACCCAATTCAAGTTAAGGTAGGTTTTATTTTTAGTTTTTTAGTTTTTACTTTACTTGTTTTTGCTTTTGTTGAGTCACAGGTTAATGGAAAGTCTAACTATCGGAAAACCTGAGCTAAGAAGCATGGCGAAGACTAAGTGTGGGGTTCCTGGACCCTCTTGATGCATAAACATGCTACTAGATAGGCCTAGAGGCATTAGGGAGTATTTCTATCTCTACCTTTTAAAGTGTACTTTGGGAACAAAGAAGATTTTTACGTGTGGAGTGGGGGAAATTCCCATTTTTTAGGGTAAATTTAAAAAAAAATTGTTAGGAATAAATATGGGATGTTCTTGTTGGTGCTATATTTTACTACATGATGCAAGTGTTTTAGTTGTAAAGAGCATGTTGATTGTGTGAATGACTACTTTTTATACTCCTTGGCTCATGATTATGACTCTTGTACTTGTTGGCTTAATTTGAATTCATATGGTTGTTTGGTTAAGAGTCTATGATGATCCCACTTGAGTTGAGCATGTTCCATGTGCGTGTAAGGTTATTGTGTATTCCTTGTTGCATTTAATACTGGAACTTGCCTAGTGTGTGTGCAATACAAATAAAGAGTCTGGGTTTAGGAGATGATATAGGCAGTTCTTTGATAGTCATGTTTCATACCTTTTTTTAATCTACCTTTGTGCTTAATCTTAGTCAGCCTCATTGAGCCTTTATCTTATTCTTTTGTAACCTCATATGTAGCCTAATCCCTTCTTTGATAGACCTTAATTTCATTCAAAGCTCGTAAGTGCTTTATTGTAAATTTAATTGAGTAAGGAGTTTGAAAATAAGAGGAGAAAAGGTGAAAGTGAAGCCCCAAAGTAGTGGTTATAGGTAGGGGTGGGCATAAATATCAAAATATTGAAATACCGAACTAAACCAAATTATTTTGATTTTTCAATTTCAGTTTTTTGGTTTTTGGTTCGGTTTTGATTCATTTTTTTTATAAATTTGGTATTTCAGTTCGGTTTTTCATTTTTAGGTTGACGTAATTCGGTTTGCGTTTTAAACCAAAATAAACCAAAATTTTTAATATATTTTTTTAATTATTATTATATATAATTTATATTTATTATTTAGTATTTAAAATATCAAAGACCATTAGCCATTTAAGTTTTAGCTACAACCCACTACTGCCTACAGCCCAAAGCCCCAAAATCCAAATAGATTCAGCAATCGAAATTGAAAGTTCTTTTTTTCTTTGATTTTTGCAACCATAGTTGATATATAGTCCTTCATCTAATTTTACATTAGAGGTGATTATTCTCATTTGTTACCTACAAGACTTTACAAGTTTATATTGATTTTTCTTTAATGTAAGAAAGTTAAACCAGTCCGATTTACAAATATAATTTAGCCCACTAAATAGGCCCAAAATTGAAAAAACTACAATTTTATTAAACCAAATAGAACCAAACCAAAATTTACATAAATCGAACTGAACTAATTCAATTTAGTTTTAGGTACACCTAATTTGATAATCAAAAAAACAAAAAAAAAATCAAATTCGAATCGAAGAACCGAACGTCCATCCCTAGTTATTGGTGTGTAAAGTTGATGTGCAATGAAATCCAGTGGCTTACCGTGATAAGTCCGCGTTGCGGAACTACATGTGGAAAACTAGCCCCGCAACATGGTGAGAATCATGAAGTAATAGGAAATACTCCCACCACATTGTATGTAAATGAGCTTAATGAGATGGGTTAAAACAAAATATGTGTCAAGGTAGTAGAGGTGAGAGTTGGTTGTTAAATATTGATCTTAATTGTATAATGTGATGTATTAAAGCGCTTAGGGAAAATAGTCACTATTACTGACCAGAATAGTTTCCACTCGTTCCTTAGCCTACATTATAATGTTAATGACCTATTGATCATTGATCTTAATTGTATAATGTGATGTATTAAAGCGCTTAGGGAAAATGGTCACTATTATCGACCAGAATAATTCCCACTCGTCCCTTAGCCTACATTATAATCATTAATGACCTATTGATCCTAAGCTTTAATATTTTGATATTAGTTGAGTATTACACAAAGGAAAAGCTTATGGTTCATTATGTGTGACTTGTGAATTCTTTGTGAGAGTGAGAGAAATTTAATTCATGTACCCATTCTGTTATAAATTACTTTTATGTGAGTGATTATGGGTAACACTTTTATTGTGAGGGAACATGTTTGATGATTTTTAGGTGATTTATATGATGTCTTATATTGAGCAATATGCATGAGTTTTCCAACCTAGTGAGTTAATTCTTGAGGCTAGGATATTTTGGAGTAGTGTTCTTAAACTTTCAATTGTGCATGTAATATGCATAGTGTAGAAACTTGTATTTTGTGTAGTCATTATAGTGATAGCTTAAGTATCTTACTTGTAGTATAATTATGGAGTTACCTCACCATATGATGCTTATAGTAAAGAGTTGTTCAAGGACGAACAAGGCATTAAGTGTGGGGTGATGATCTAAAGTGGATTTATGCACTTTAGTGTTGTTATCCGGGCTTGTTTAGCCTTATTTTAAGGAATTCTTGGGTGCTTTATGAGTGAATGATGATATAATTGAGCATATAAGTGTTCAATTACTTTATTACAATGTTTATGGCATATTTCAAACAAGTTTGTACTTAATTTGATCATTTAGAGTTTATATGAGAAAACTAGTGTTACTAATTTTAGCTAGGTGTTGTTATAGTTGATAGTGATGGATTCAAATGTATAGAATGAGTAACTAATGGTATGATTATGTAATTATGTGTGGAACATATTTTTTGTAGTGTCTAAAGTGCAATTGAATCAATCCAAGGGTCAAAACTAAGTGAAAGATCAAAAAAGGCAAAACTAGTATTCTTAGCTTAAGTTTCTAGTTCGTCGTCTCGAATGTTGTGATGTTTTGAGCTCTAATCTATTTTGTTGAATGTTATAGGATGCTTGGTGAGTTGATATGATTATATATTAAGGATATAAAATCTTCAAATCAAGTGTAAAAAACACAAAAAGGCTTGGAATATATCAACGAAAGCACAAGACATAATTTGATGTGAATTGGACACCTTGGAAGTCAAGGGTTCGTCATGGACCAAATATAAGGCCAATAGGAGAATTCCATACACCACGAGCCTCCTAAGGACCCAAAATAGTGGGTATCCATGATAAGGGTGCATCGTACAGCTAGGCGTGCAACGCAGCCTAGTGCAAAAATGTGACGGTCTTGTCCTCTTATAAATAGGACACTTGTACTTGAGGTTATACACCTTGGATGACTTTGAAACTTGGAGAGGGGATGGAAAACACTTCAATTAGATTTTTTTCTTTACTTTAGCTTTTTATTGGACTTTATCATGTTTTTATTCATCTTGATTATGACTATGTTCATGAGTGGCTAAAAGCCCCCTTTCTGCGGTTAAGGTCAAGAACATGTTTACTTTTACTTTGAATTGAGTTTGTTTAAATTTTTTTTATCATAATTGGTTGTTTTTTATCCTTTTATCTCTATGTTAAGGATTTGCGACCCTTAGAAGACATATATTGTCGATCTTGTAAACTCGAGAGGGGGAATAAGAAGATAGAATGTGGGGATGAATAAAATAAGTTTCTTATTCTTTTATAAAAGAAGGAATTTGCATTAGCGAATAGGATATGGATATACCTAGAAGCCTTGCTTGGTTCACATGTAGGATGATATCTTAATTAATCTAAATGGAGTATTGCATCCCCGCTCAATGATAAATTTGTAATGTCCAGTTAGGTAGAAGGTTAGAGGCCGAGAGACCATGATCATATGATAAACCCTACGAATGAAAAACCAAGATAATTAATCTAACTAATGAAGTTCATTAGTTTAGTATTATTATTCATAGTGCCTTAACCTGGGTTTTCATCAATTGCTTGTCTAAAGTTTTTACTTTTCCGCATTATTTTAGTTTACTTTTTGTTATAAACTTTCAAACTTTTTTGGATATGGTTGCACTTAGATAATCTTAATTGTTAAACTAGAATTGGATAGTTGTTTAACATAAGTCTTTGAGGGATCGATATTCGGTATTATTTAAGGTCACTATATTACTTGGTGAGACCACGTAAACTTGTGTGTGCGCTTGGGTGCAACATTGGGGTTTATCATTGATCTCACAATCCTATCCTGGATAGTTCTGAAGTTCCACTGGTTGCTACTAGTCCTTCTTAAGGTGAGGTGACTAATGCAGAATTTTGTCAGTCTATTTATGTTATTGCTCAAATGGTCGCTGCTCAGGCTAAGTGGGGTGTGACTGGTTCTTTGTCTATTGAGGCCACAACGATTGGCCAATTTATGAAGATAGGTCCTCCCACTATTTCTGGAGTGAAGGTAGAGAAGGTTCCTCAGTGATTCTTGGATGAAATAGAAAAGATGTTTTGGGTGATGCAGGCTACCAATGTGGAAGGGGTAAACTTTGTAGCTTATCAGCTCAAAGATATTACATATCAGTGGTATGAAGAGTGAGACAGGTATAGAGGTGATGTGGGGAATCAATCTTGTGGGATATTTTTTTGAAAGCCTTCTTAGATCATTTCTTTCCCAAAGAGTTGAGGAAAGCAAAGATAGAGGAGTTTATAAACCTCAAGCAGGAGAGGAAATTTATCAAGGAATATGTCTCAAAGTTTCACCAATTTTTGAGGTATGTTCCTGATTTAGTGGCTGACATGCAGACAAGAATGAGGAAGTTTACTTCTGGGTTGAATCAGATTTGATTTTGGAGAGCAAAACTACTTTGTTGATTAAAGATATGGACATCTCTAGGTTGACTATTCATATGTAGCAGCTAAAGGATAAAAAGAGAAGACAGGTAGAGTTTGGAGATCGGTAGGGTAAGAGGAGCAGGTTTTCTAACCAGGGAGGTCCTCAGTCTCAGGGTGGTTGTGATGGTGGCAAATGGCAAAAAAAAAGTAGGGTAGTTCTGGTTTCTTCTCTTCTACTAGTGCTCCTTATCATTCGGGCAACAGGCGTCATCAAGGTGGTGATAATTTTTGGGAACAATGTGCCCAATCTTAGGCAAGCGGAGGTTAGTCAGTTTCTTCATACCCTCCTTTTCAGTTTTATATTCATCCTCATCGGGGTTATTGCAATGAAGGAAGGGACAAAGGCTTCAAGTACGGCTAGATAGTCCATTAGCTTAGGGATTATTTAGTTAATAAGGTTGCTAACGAGGCAAATAAGATTCATGTGGCTTCATCTTCTGCTCCTACACCTGATGGTGTGGCTTCTACTTCTGTTACTGCTCCTGTTTTTATTATTAGTCGGAATGGGTTGTATGGTTTGGCATCCCCGTATGTTATAACTTTTCTCTCATAACGTATATTTTTTGCTTGATCTAGGATACACTCTCTCCTATGTGACTTCTTATATGATTGTATCTTTTGGTTTTGATTTGGAAGTTATTTTGGATTCTTTTCCTGTTTCTACCTCAGTAGGTGACTCGATTATTGCTAAGAGAGTCTATAAGGGAGTGTGGTATCTGTTGGTGGCAAGCAGACCTTGGCGGATCTATTTGAGTTGGGTATGGTGGATTTTGATGTCTTCTGGATATGAATTGGTTGTATTTTTGTTATGCGTCCCTGGATTGTTGGACCCATAGGGTTATCTTTAGGTTCCCTGATAAATCAATTATAGAATGGGAGAGTGGTTCTTTAGCTCCTAGGGGGAGATTTATCTTTTATCTCAGAGATCAGAGGTTAATCTCCAAAGGTTGTCTTTATCACATGATCCGGGTTAAAGATTCTAACTCAAAAGATCCTTCTTTCCAGTCAGTTCCAGTGGTTAATGAGTTTCCAGAGGTCTTTCCAGATGATCTTCCTAGTGTGTTCCTTCGGATAGGGAAATTGAGTTTGGTATTGATCTAGTTTCAGACACTCATTCAATTTCTATTCCTCTATATAATATGGCTCTAGCTGAGTTGACAAAAATGAAGGATCAACTTAAGGATCTTCTGGATAAAGGGTTTATTCGTCTTAGTGTATCTCCATGGGGTCCACTAGTGTTGTTTGTGCGTAAGAAAGATGGTTCCCTTCGGATGTGCATTGACTATAAAAAGTTGAATAAGGTAACAGTCAAGAACAAGTATTCTCTTCCAAGGATAGATGATCTATTTGATCAGTTGCAAGGTTCCAAGTTCTTTTCTAAGATAGATCTTTGGTCTGGGTACCATCAGCTAAAGATTATGGAGATGGATATCCTTAAGACAGCTTTTCGTACTTGGTATGGGTACTTTGAGTTTTTGATAATGTCATTTGGGTTGACTAATGCTCCAGCGGTATTCATGGATCTAATAAATAGGGTTTTTCATCAGTATTTGGACCTCTTTGTTATGGTGTTTATTGATGGCATTCTAGTTTATTCGAAGAGTGAGGTGGATCATGATAATCACCTCTATTTGGTATTGCGAACATTAAAGGAACAGTAATTATATGCTAAGTTCTCCAAATGTGAGTTTTGGTTGAATGTTGTAACTTTCTTGGGTAATATTATTTCTAGTGAGGGAACCATGGTGAATCTGCAAAAAGTTGTTGTAGTGAAGAGGTGGCCTAGACCCATGACTCCATCTGACATTTGGAGCTTCTTGGGTTTAACCGGATATTATAGGCGGTTTGTGGAAATCTTTTCATTGATAACTGCTCCTTTGACTAAGTTAACTTAGAAGAAGGTCAAGTTTTCTAAGTTAGATGCTTGTGAAGGGAATTTTGAGAAGTTGAAGGATAAGTTAGCTTCAACTCCAATTCTAACTTTGCCGAAAAGCAATGATGGGTTCATAGTTTATTATGATGTATCTCAGGTAGGGCTTGGTTGTGTGTTCATGGAGCATGGGAGGGTGATTGCCTATGTTTCCAGGAAGTTGAAAGTGCATGAGAGGAATTATCCTACTCATGATTTAGAGTTGTTGGCGATTGTATTTGCATTAAAAATATGGCGGCATTATTTTTATGGTGTTCACGTGGATATCTTTTCAAATCATAAGAGTCTACAGTACGCGTTCACTCAGAAAGAGCTTAATCTCAAGCAGAAGAGATGTCTTAAGCTTCTTAAGGACTATGATATGAGTCTGTACTACTACCCAGGTAAAACTAACGTGGTTGTTGATGCTCTTAGCAGGTTATCCATGGGGATTATGGCTTATGTGAAGGAAGAAAAGTGGGAATTAGTGAAGGATATTCACCGCTTGGCTAATCTTGGAGTTCGCCTCTTGGACTCCAAGGATGGTGTGGTGGTGGTACAAGAAGTGGTTCGTCATCTCTTGGTGCGGAGATTAAAGAGAAGCAACTGCTAGATCCTACCTTGATGAAGAGTGATGTTGGTAGGAAAATGGTAATGGTGTTTGAGATCAGTAGTGATTAGTACTTTACGGTACCAAGGGAGGTTGTGTGTTTCTGATATCGATGGATTATCACAAAGAATTTTGGTTGAGGTACATGAATCACACTATGATCTTCATTTCAACTCGACTAAGATGTATCATGATATCAAGGAGATTTACTAGTGGAATGGCATGAAGAGGGATGTGGCTGATTTTGTGGCCAAATGCATATATGTCAAGAGGTAATGGTTGAGCGCATGAGGCTAGGATGGTTGTATCAAGAAATTGATTTGCCCAGATGGAAAAGTGAAGTGATCAATATGGACTTCATTATCGGTATTTCTCGATATCGAAATCAATATGATTTATTTTGGGTTATTGTGGATAGGATGACTAAGTCTGCCCACTTTTTGCCAGTGCGGACTGCCTTCTCGGTGGAGGATTATGTGATATTGTATCTTCAGGAGATTGTGAAGCTACATGGGGTGCTAGTTTTGATTATTTTTTATTGTGAAACGCAGTTTACATCTCACTTTTGGCAATCTTTTTAGAAAGGGTTAGGGACTAAGGTTAGTTTAAGTACTTTTTTCCACCCGCAGATGGATAGACAAGTGGAGAGAACTATTTAGACATTGGAGAATATGTTTTGGGCTTGTGTGATTTATTATAGTGGAAGTTGGGTTGAGCATATACCTTTGGTGGAGTTTGCTTACAATAATAGCTATAATTTTAGTATTGGTATGGCCCCTTTTGACGCATTGTATGGTAGAAGGTGTAGATCTCCTATTGGATGGTTCGATCTTGGTGAGGTGAATGTGTTTGGTCCCAACTTGGTTTACCAGGCTATGAAGAAGATAAAGGTGATTCGGGATAGGCTTAAGGCTACCCAAAGTTGCCAAATTCCTATGCGGATGTTAGGCACAGAGACTTGGAGTTTGAGGTTGGGGATAAGGTTTTCCTCAAGGTATCTCCCTTGAAAGAAGAAATGCAGTTTGGAAAGAAGGGGAAGATCAGTACCTGGTACGTTAGTCCTTATGAGATTTTGCGGAGCGTTGATAATGTTGCTTATGAACTGGAGTTGTCTTCTATCTTGAGTTTGGTTCATCTAGTCTTTCATGTTTCCATGTTGAGGAAGTACATTTGTGATACTTCTACGGTTGTTCCTTTGGAAGGATTGGGTCTCACAGATTCTCTTTCTTATGAGAAAATACGAGTTAAGATCTTGGATCGACAGGTTCGTCAGTTGTGGACCAAGTATATGGCTTCGGTTAAGGTTCTATAGCAGAACCATAAGGTGGAAGAAGCTATATAGAAAGCGGGGGAGGACATGAAATCCAAGTATTCACATGTATTTTCTACTCTTGGGATTCGTGCAGAATGTATGTGCCTTCAACACATCTTTATTTTTGGAGTTTGTTAAAGGAAAGATTAATATATTTCCCTCTTAATTTTAAAACTTTGTTAAAGATTGGGAATATATTTGATAATGCAAATGACTCGTGAGTGTGGTTACCCCTACCTGGCCTGTTATTCAGGGATTAATTTTCCTAGTGGGGGAAACTATAACACCCTAGGTTTTAACCCTTAGAAAATATCTTGGAATTATGGTCTCTAGACCCAATATGACTCATGGGCACGAGTCATATGTTGGGGTACAAAGGGTAAGGTCCCATTGTATGATGACCAGTGTTGGTTGGTAGGATGGATTTTGGTTACTGGAATGGATACGGCTTAGGGATATGAGTCATATTGTTGGGTACGGATTGTTTGGTTCCTTAACTTAATATTAGACTTAGTTACTTAGGTTGGATCTGAGTACGAGTGGCTCACCGTGAGCCATATTCCAGGGTACGAGTCGTACCTTGGACTCGTATAGTGGATAGTGTTCAAACATTTTATGATTCTAGCTTGCCAAGGATACGGATAAAGGGTACGATCGTATGCTTCGGATACGACTTGATTGGATGAGTCGTATGCTAGACAGTGTTGGGTCCAAATGTTGAAGCTATGATACGAGTGGGAAAATATCCAGAATACCCCCACTTAAGTTGGGAGGTTATTTAGCTTATTATTCCATTCATTAACACTTAGAAACTCTTCAAAAACACTCTATAATTCTCTGAAAAGCTTTTGGGAAAGGGAAGCTAGGGTTTCAACTAGAGGATTAATTTAGGTCTTGTCTTGGTGATCTTTTTCCATCATCATCTTGGTTTAAGGCATGTTCTCTTCCCTCATTGTTAATTCTAACTAGAAGCATGATTTTTATGAATGTTTTCATGACTTCATAGATTGTATGATTTTGGCTTTCAAACATGAATTGGGGGTTTTGATATAAATGTTTAGTTATGGTTTTTCATGGTTTTAATTATCGTTTATGTGCATTAATGGTGGTTTTGGATAATTGGACTGGATAGAAATGGTTTAATGGTAATTGGAATTGGTTTTGGTTATATTATGCCCCCAATGTATTTGTCAAAATGCCTATAATAATGTTTTCATTGGATTGAGTACTTTTAATGGAACTCTTGCTTGTTTTAAAACTTGAAAGGAAATATGCATCATTTAAATGGTTTGAAAAGTTAAATGTCTAAATGGTTATGCTTGTGGGGTACATGAAATCCCCCGAGTGGTTTAATATTGTAAATGGAAGGGCACTTGAAAGTCCCCTTAAACCTATATATGATTGGCTATGAATGGTACTTGTAATTATGGTAGGTATGACGATACCACTACTAAATGACCTTGGTTAATAAATGGTAAATGTATTGGTTGTTTTCTTGGTAATGGTTTTAATTGGAAAATAACGGCATGATGTGTAGCAACGCCGTGGAAGGTAGAGGTTCCGAGGGGACCAAAACTGGAAACTCATATTTGTCGATGTGAGGTTGGTCTTGGTGACCGTGTGCATGATGTCACACTATATTTTGGGATGTACTAGTCATCCCAGATTTTCTTCCCTGGTCGTGTGGCTACACGTACTGAGGCCCTTTCAGCAGGGGGAGCTGAACCCATATAGCCTATGGGTGGTTTAGGACTACAAAGCTAGACTGCCCAGGTAAAGGTGTTAATGACATGCTAAACCCAGTCCCCTTTCCCGGAATGGTTATATATATATATATATATATATATATGGTTGTGTGCATATGGATGGTTTTACTTAGCTTTATAAATGGTATTATTTTATCCTTTTCCTGAGATCATTCTAGCATTCACCCACTAACCCGTCTACTGTCTGTTGTATACCCACATTATGCAGGAAATGACCATTCTACTCTTCCTACATAGTGATTAACTCAGGGATCAGTATTTGGACTGAAGTGATGAGCTTTCATCCTTTCGGAAGGCTCCATTTTATGTTATGGATATTTCTATACACTTTTATTTTATTTTGGATATTGGTTTTGGCAATGGTTGGGGGCATGTCCCAACCAGATTTTTATTACTCTTTTGGTAAGAGGCTTTATGGTAACTGTTATGGATTGGAAAGGAAGGGATCGATATAGGTGATAGCCTTGGCATTGGCATTGGTACTGGGGCCTACTCCTTTGGACAATATTGTTGGTTGTTCCATCGTATTTTATTTTGGGATTAATTATATGATATTTTGTAACTTATTCAGTTATGGCTTGGTTTATGGTCTTTGGTATGGTTTGGCACGGTTGGGCGATTGGTGTGAATGGTTGGACTCGGTTGGGCCTAGCACGGTTATGATCCTATCCCAAAGTCTTCATGTGACATGTTGCACTATCTTGTTATATGCTCAAAATTCAGTCAACTCAGAGCAGGCGGCTGGAGATTGAGTTGGGTATGGGGTGGTCTCCGGTCCTGGTCAGACTTGAGACGCCTATTATGACAAGGCCTCTGGTCAGGTCGAGTCAAACCAATTACAACCGAAGTTGAATTGCTACTAGTTCAATATTACTATACAAATCCCCTCATTTACTTATCCAGTTCTGGTAGTTGACTACAACTACTTAGAGCTATGAGTACACGTATTTCCTTGGGATTTGACCTCAAACTTTGTTGGATTACTATATTTGACAACGACTGTATCGTCTTTTGAGAGGAAGTTTCGTTTGGATATCATCAGGCTCATATTTTTTTTATACCTACACACATACTCATACGAGGGGGTATAAACACACAAGAGGAGCGAGTTCTATTATCATTAGGATAAAAATAGAGAAGAAAAAATACTCACTGACCCACATGATAGAATACAAAGAGTGAACAAGGAGAGAAAAGAGAGAAGATACGAGGGAGAGAAAGAAAGAAATGGGGAGAGAAAAAGAGAGAAAAAAAAAAGAGAAAACGAGAGTAAGAAAAGAAAAGGGATTGAGATTTTTTAGTGAAATTTCATCGAAAAATGCCATGTCTACCGGTGAATCAATCTCGGTCAGTCCTAAAACAAACAACAACCAGTCGTCTGTTTGAGTTGATTCCAATAAAATCCTACCGAAAAGCCAACCATAAGTTCTGATTTCCTTCTTCGGTCAGTCGAACCACTGTCAGAAGATGCCACTGACAACAACCAAATGTACCACTACTGAAATCACCAAAAAATCTTGACCAAGCCACCAAAAAACAACCAAAATCGACCCAACCTGCACCATAACGCCACTTCTTTGGTGAAAACCACCACCAAAAATTCCATGCCGAGCAACTGGGCTCAATGTTGAAGTTTAATTTGGGTCGAGGTTCGTTGGATGCAATACTCTGGTCTTCAGTGATAATAATCAATGAATTTGATTCGAAAGGTCCGTATCTTCTACTCTCTATTTGTTTTTAATTTTCTTTAATTTACAAGATTTTTCTATGCATGATTATTTACCCATGGTTGTTTGATTTATTTATTTTTTTAGTTGGTTTGTCTCTGTGGAATGAATTTATATTCCAATACTTAAATGCTCCACTGTTGAAATTGATAATTTGGGAAGGGATTTAAAATTGATAAAAGTGAATATGATTGGCTTATTTTGATTCATTGGCTATTGTTTGGTTTGGAATACACGTTAATTTTGTTGAACTTAGTAGTATCATGATTAGGCCGTCATATGGGGTAGGTAAATTCTAAGATTATTGTTGGATGTTTAAATGCTTGTTGAATATTTTTTTATTTTATCGCACTTGAATCAAAGTTGTATTCATTTGGTCAGGGAATACCCCGAGAAAATCTATATTTATTTATCTGAGGAATGCCCAGTGAGATTTTGTAATTGAACACAATTCATGATCAAGGCTGGAACGTCGGGTGGAGCTTAGCTTTGGACTAATTTAGAATAGAATAGGTTTATATTATCGTATATTTCCATTTTCGGGACTGTATGATTGGACTGGACATTATTTTATTTGAATTCTTATTTTATTTGTTTCTTTGCTTGTTTATGTACTTTTGTTGGTTTATTCACTTCGTTGCGTCAAATTAGCCGATATAATTCAGAGAAGTGACCGTTTTCAAATCAGGGGATCAAGGAGTGTCTAACACCTTTTCCTCGGTCAATAGAATTCCTTAACTGAAATCTCTGTTCGTAGATCAGTATTAAGAGTCAAAATTGTCTTTAAAAAGGAATTTTGAAAGGTGACTTAGCACTTCAGATTTATGTCAAGTGGCGACTCTAAGTTGAAGTTTAAAATTCTTTTTGAAAAACATTTTTTATTTGAGTCACTTTAATAAAAAAAAAAAAACTTTTCGAACTTAAAATTAATAATTTTTTGATAAAAAAAAAATAGGTGTGACAGCTCTTGCAACTCTGTTGGAAATTTTTAGAGTTCGAGCTTTATTCTTGAGTTGTATCAGCTTAGTTTGACATTATAGGTATATAGATGTTTGTTTGTGTTATCCTTTTTTATTGTTAGATGTCTACACACTATGTGGTTACAATTTTTCCTTACGTGTTATCGCTTTATATCTGTCAACATATGCATTACCTCAAGTCATTTCTTTTGAAACGAGTCTCATAGTACACATGCTTACATGAACCTTCATTAAGTCACCTTTATCTTAATAGGTGGAGCCAGCGGGTGTATTGAGTGGGTGAAAAATAATCATAGCCACCATCGATCATATGCTCCCCGAACAGCCTTGTTAGTTGAACCTCAGCCTCGGTCAACCTTTAAGTCATTTTTATTTGCATCATGTTGAGACCTAGTGGGACCCGTTCGGTCCTTTGTAGGAGACTTACCCCTAAGCATCCTTATGTGGTACTTGTTGCATCTTTGAGGGTAAAAAGACCATTTGACGGACTGATTTTGGGTAGCATGTGCTAAGTTGAGGGAAAGAGTGTGTTTAGACAAGAGTGGTCAAAAAAAAAAAAAAGAGTTTCATAGTTGTAGAAGTCCTCCATGGCTTTCGTTTTCACAATCAAAAATTCAAAAAGAATTTTATTTTATAGGAGTTTTATACATTTCTATATAGAAAATTCAAAAAGATTTTTTCTTTTAGTATTTTTATGTTTTTTCTACGTCAAAATTTTTAAGTATTTTATTTTTGGCGGTTCTTTATTTTTGAACAATTTCATCTGAAAATTAAAAAAATCAAAAAGAAAGATTTTCCTTTCGTAGTTTTTGATTTCATGTTTATATGAAGTTTCAAATCTAAAACTCAAAAAAGAATTTTATTTGTGTGTTTCATCAATTGCTTTTGTTATGTCTGTAGTTAAGGTTCAGTCTGTTATTTAATTTTTAATTATTCAATCTGAATAAACTACACATACCCGATTCTCCTCTCTAGGGGGTGAGATACGTAGGCAACCCTTCTTGGGTTAGGTGATCTGATGTCTTTTTTAAAAAGAAAAATTAAAAATAATTTCTTCACGCTTTAGTTAGATTCTTCACGCTTTAGTTAGAGTTGGTGTTTCATATACGTCTTTTTAAAAAAATACAAAAAGATTTTACTGTAGTAGTTTTAGGTTCATTTGTGCATGAAATTCAACATCGAAAATTCAAAAAGAATTGTTTGTCAATATCTTTTGAAAAAAATAATAAAATAAAAGAAGAGATTTCCTTTACTCATCATTTTAGATCACTTGCTTCACGGATTTCTTTATATTAAAAATACAAAAAGATTTTTCTTTGATAATCTCAGATTTCATTTTGCATAGAGGATTTAAAGCTGAAAATTTCAAAAAGAGTTTCTTTTACTTTTGAAAATTTGTTATTTTCTTTTCTTTAAAATTTCAAAAGGAAAAAAAGAAAGCGAGTTCGACTGGCCATTTTGTGTCAAAACTTCACAAACTACGCACACCTGATTCTCTTCTTTCGGGGGTGAGATACGTAGGCGCCCTTCTAGGGTTCGGTATTATTTTTAAAAAAAAGAAAAAAAAAAAGAGGAAAAATATTTTGAGAAAGTGTTGAACTCTAACGTATTTGTTATCTCTATTGTTCAGTTAGTTTAAGGTGATTGATTTTTGGCATTCTGATTTGTCCTCCATATTACACCAAATTCAAGAAAAAAGTTAGTTATGTCCAACAAAGACATCAGAGTGACATCATGAATCAGAAAAAGAGTAAAAAAAAATGACAGTTTAATGAAAGAGATTTTGAGAATAAGACATCAAATGACATAAATGCATAGAGCTTGGGTTAGTGGTATAATGACCTAAATTTTGATGAAATATGTAAAATTTGTGATTTTATGTGATTTGACTGTTATAACCCTTCCCATAGTTGCATTATGGTATTTCTGGGGTGTGGGTGATTGACACAATTTTCGATGTATTTTGGTATCATTTATGTGATATTGTGATTTTTGGTGGCTTCAAAAGCCTTATTTTGGACTTATATGAATATCTTTTGATCCGTGCGATGGATGGCTGAACGGACTGCACAGGCATCTCTTGAATATCAATTTAAGCTAGTTAGACCTTTGGTTCAGGCCTTGATGCACCCGAGCTCAGTTCGACCTATTCGTCGGAAAGTTGAAAAATTAGAAATAGATGTATGGGACCCACATTTGGTCAAAACGACTTCAAATGAAAAATTCGACTTCGCCAGCAGATCCAAAATATTGATTTTAGAGTGGTAACATATTTGGTGTAATTTTATGACTTTTAAATCTTATTTTGACCCTCAATTTGGAAAATTATAATTTCGAGTTTGGGTGGTCAACATTGTGAAAATGACATTTTTCAAAAATGATATCGTCATGGAGTCCGAAGTATCGAATTTAGTATAGTTACATAGTTCGTTTGCATGTATCGGACTCCAAACAAATCTCGAGCACCTCATCGAAGTCCGTTTGGACTCAGAAAAATCTGCAATATAGCAGATTTTTCTGCTATAAATAACAGTTTTTTTACCTCTTACTGGCCCATTTTGTCCTTTCTTTCACCTTGCCTCTTGAGAATTAAATCCTAAAATAGTGTGAAACCTTAAAAGTGAAGCTCGTGGGAGCTTAGGAAGCTAGATTAACATCTATTTCTTGATTATATTATGGATTTAAGGCAAAATTTCAACCTTTCTTACTCTAATTCTTGATTAATTTCTCAAAACCTCAAAAATCTTAGGGCTTGATTTAAATCCCAATTTCACTCTTTTTTCACTTGAATAAAATTTTAATCTTATAATTACTAGTTTTTCATCAATTTAACCTTCAAAATACCTCAGATTCTTGATTTTTAACCTAAATTTTAAAGATTTTACCTGGTAAAGTTTAAAAATGATTTTTCTTCGATTTGAACCTCGTTTTTTACTCGATTTGACTTGAATTTTCAAATGTGGATTTCTAAAAATATGAGAAACATGTTTTTAAAGTAAAATTATGGTTTTTATCTTCTTTTTTTTTAAAATCCATTTTGGGGGTCCGTTTTGATCCAGAACCAAAAATAGTCAATATGGGTGTCGCTGATTTTGTTTTGACGCATAGATTCCATATTTGATATTTTTAGTAAAGTTTGAGATCGTTCATGAAAAGTAAGGTTGTGGATTCAAATAGTAGCGGACCGATTTCGGCATTCGGGGTAGGTTATGGCTTAACTCTTTGAGACTGGACTGGATAGTAAATTATATTATAAAATGCATGTTAAAGATGGAAACTTATCATGAAAATGGCTATCTATGTGTTGTGCCCGTGTGGAGCCTATAAGTGATGTAATTGTCAAAATTGAGATATTATGTGATGTGTGACCTTATGGGGTCCTATGTGATGTTGATAGCCTTGAATATATATAAATAATTGTATTGAGCAGTTAAAATATTTAATGTGGTACCATATGTATTGTGATTATATTCATACTTATTAACATACAAGTTTATAGATACGTGCATTGCACGTGCATGTTCAATTAAATAATATATGATTTTGTAAAAATATTAATATTATTAATATGTAACTTTTTAATAAATAGTTACACTAAAAATATAAAATAAATTTGTGGAATGATTAATGTTTGATGGCCGTATGGTTAAGACTCGAAATTCTCTAATAAAATATAACTTTCACGGTTATACATGTCACATAAATTGATAAAAATTATATATGTCCATCTTTGTATTGTAGTCTGCACAAGAAGAAGAAAAAAATGAGCAAACCAACATCTTACTAAAAAAATAAAACTTAAATGCAATATACTCTTTATGTACCGTTTAGTTTCATTGTTGCTATTTTTTTGGTGATGCTCACAATTAATCTTACAAATTCTCTAAAGAAAAAAAAAATCCAATAAATATTAAATAAGAGCAAATTTGAGAATATAGTTATAATTATCAAATAATATAGAATAGTACACTCGTAAAAGTTGATCATATCTTCAAAGTAATAATTTATGAAATCGGAGGTTTTACTTTATGTCTAACACCATAAAGTATGAATAAAATTATATAGATTGAATAGTAGTGATAAATTATGGTGGAAATTAAAATTTTGAATGATTTTTTGTTTCACCATACAAAGCTCGATCAAGAAGATGAGCGCAAATTACGTTGCTAAGAGGAGAATAAAATTAATTAGACAATACAATATTCTACATACTTAAAAAATAAGAATATCAAAATCCAAAGATATATCTTTACTGACAGAATAGTCAGACTATTAAACTATAATGTGTTAGGACCATCATTCGTTGATCCAACTTGTAGTGCCATAAAATTCAGAATACATCATAATTATTGCCCCAAATATGAAAATATTTGGGAGTTATTTATGGGAAAAAAAAAATTTACCGTTTTCAAGTGAAAATATAATGGTAATCGAGAACGAAGTTAGTGACTTGAATATAAAAAGTAGTGTGAAAATTAGAATTGTTGATATCTATTTCACATGAAAAAAAAATATAGCTGGTGTAGAAAATGAATATTCACATGAAAAAAGGAATTGTAATTGTTGTAGAAAGTGAATATAAAGATGAATCATATTTTTTTACAGTATTCAGTACTAATAATAGAATAGCAATGTACATCTAATGAGAAAATTATGAAAACAACAAAGGATGGAATGTAAACAAAGTTTGGTGCATACATAAAGGGACAAATTAAGAAAAACAAAGAATACAGTGAAAATTTTAAGAAGTTTCATACATTTTTTTGGATAGCTATGGTGTCACAAACCTTGATTAATTTTACACAATACCTATCACCTTCTATCAATAACATTGATATCAGGTAACTTTGTCCACCAATCCAGGATAATCAGTCAAAGACATGATCAAATTAATGCAGTAACGCCGCATGCATTAAACATACGTGTACATAAACATGACTAATTAATCAATATGGAACAAAACTTACAATTGAAAGCTTTGGAATTAGGGACTTTGTTGTTATAACTAAAACGGGATTCCTACAACGACAGTGATTTTCTTACTTTGCCAAAAATAACAGCAATGCTAACCCAAAAAGGACCCCTAGGATGGTGATTCTTTGACTTTGCTAAAAATAACAGAAAGTGTAGGATAAGATCATAATAATGGAAGGAAAATGTGTTTTTTAATGTATTTATTAAAGCCATAATAATTGAATCAACATCATATGACTACTCTCTTTGTCTCAAAATAATTGATATGTTTGCTAAATAATTTTATCTTAAAATAGTTGACATATTTAAAAAATCAAGAGTTAATTAATCATTTTTTAAAAAAAAAATTCTACACTTACAGTCATATTAATCCGGCTGTCACGTTTGGTGCCCTTGTAGGTGGCAGGGTTAGCGGTGTCCATCGTGTCGTCTACTATTGAATTGCTCAGCTGCTAGGCGATGTGTTGTTGTTGCCTGTGCCTTGTTGAAGTCTCTACTGATGGCTTGGTAGGATAAACTAATAAAGTCACTTGGAAATGTTTGGTGCAATGGAGATTAATAATACTCTCAAATATATCAAGTCTATTATTTTCTGGTAGGAAAGTATTTTTAACCAAAAAGGAATTAAAAATCATACCATTCAAAAACTAAAATTATTTCTTCAGAATAATAGTGTTGACAACGAACATTCGTTAATCCACCACCAAGAGAGATTTTGACAACTTTTAAAATAAAATATATAATTATCTAATAAAATACATGAAAATACAATTATTTATAATTATCAACTTCTAGAATAAACTAATATATATATATATATATATATATATATATATATATATATATATATATAAAAGGCACACCTTCAAATTCGTTCTTAATCTACATTAAGTTACAATCCACACTCCACATGAATTTTTCTTGTCCTGCACAAAAATATTGACTTATATAGATTTATTCATATATTTGTTAAAGAGGGTAATAACTTTACAAACATGTTGATACCAAAAGGTAGAAAGAACTATAATAATATTTAAGAAACATTATATATCTGTATAAATTAGACGTTAAAGAAGAAAAAATGAAACAAACAAATAAAGGAGAAGTAGAAAAGAAACGGAGGTATGTTTCTGTAAACCTAAACAAATTTTGTGCAACAACTTGGTTAAATAGAATTGTGAGAAACTTTTTATTTAATACATCCTTTAAATAAATAATTAGTATAAAATATTAATAATAATTCTTATAAAGGTAAAATAGCTCCTATTTAATTTTGTTACGGAATCAAATAACGTTTTTATCGGATATGTATTTTGATTGAAGTATTTTTTGGTTGAAAGAAATCAAGTACAAACCAAATAGAATTAAAAAAATGGAAAACGGATATTTTAATCAAGTAGGGAAAAAGACTAAATTTGGAAAGGAAAATTTAGTAAAAAATGGGTGTTTTAATGAAGCAAGGAAAAAAGCTAAATTTAGGAAGAATTTAATTGTAGAAAAATTTTAGTATATTTATTTTGTAGAATTTAATCGTAGAAAAAAGGGTAAAAGATGATTTTGTCTTAAGTGATCAATTTTAATAAAGGACAAAAATTTTAATTCACTTTTCTAAAGGCCTTCACACTTTTAATATATTATAGATGAGACATGTGGAAATTTATGGATGAAATAAAAATAATGAGTGAATATTGACTTACGTGGTTATGGAAATATATCATTGTAGTTGGTTGTGGAAATATATCATATGGTTGGTTGTGAAAATACTCATTGTGATTAGCTGTGAGCATTACATCCTCATATCATACTCATTCATGAAACATTAGTACCACCGTGAAAACACCTGAGTAACACTGGCAACACCTTTTTAAAAACTCTCCCGGAAGGATGTGCTAGGGAAGAGATATTGTAACACCTTATAAAATCCTTTCAGAAGGATGTGTCGAAAAAGAGATATAAGATATGTGGATTATATACGGGTTGACGAACCCCCAATGGATCCTGCATTGGGAGGCTTTCCTTCGTAGGTATACACAGGGATTGTGTGACGATCCTGGAGGTTGTGCGATGACCTTGTGCATCATCATCATCATCATAGATATTGCACTTTCTTTATTGTGTTTATGTTGTGTTGTATTTCCATATTGACTTGTCACCTATGTAATTATCTTATCTTTTTTTACTTGTATTTGATGATCTTGTATATGTATGTTACTCTTTGTTCTACTTATATGTGATATAATGTATACTTGTATTCTATCTTGGTGCGATATTGTAAAATATGTGATATATTAGAACTATTAATGCAAGCGGTATGGGCTACAGTTGTGGGACATTTTCTGATTGCAGGTGACGTGCCCTTAGTGTATATTTTTTATGCTTTATTTACTATTTTTCTTAGTCAGACTATGATACCTACTGAGTACAAATATACCGTACTCACGCCTACTGAGCCTTTTCGGTGCAGTTCCTAACTTGAGTGCACCTCGACTTACTTGACATGGACGATTGTTGGAGCTTCCAAGGTAGCAATTGGACATTCATGCGTCCGGAGTTCACCTTTATCTTTCTATAGTAGTTATGTCTTTATTAGTATTCAGAGACAGATATTATTCTTTTGTGATTATTTTTTTTGATGTATTTGACTTTTGAATTATATTAGTCGTTCTTACACTATTGACACCTAATTTTGGTCATGATTGACATTTTGGATAAGTTATTTTCACTTTGTTATGATTACTTGTATGGTTCAGCTTCGTTCTAGAAGTCTTACCTTGGGGTATTTCTGCCTTTTTTATCTTTTTGTATCAGTTTGGATGATAGAATTACTTGTCAAAGTACACCGCAATAAGTGTCATCATAACCCTCATTTTTGGATCGTGACAAGTGGGTTGCCTCCTTCTACATTCCCCTCTATTGATCCTACAAATACCTTTAGTTTTCCATTAGTGATGTAAACTTGATTTTCTATTGTTGTTGATGCACCCAAACATGCATCAAAATTTACTCCACACCAACAACATCCCAATACTTCCACCACTTATTCTCTATCTCCTCAGTATAATCTTACCATATTTACAGCACTACCTATCATTTGTTCTTTTGTTGCTCAACCCTCTACCGAGGCTCCCACCTTATCTATCCACGCAATGATTGTGCTTTCCCAATCTGCTAGTGAGTCTATGTTCAATACACTTGACAATCACTATTATGATCTCATCCTACATTTAAGTTAACTGGACCATTGAAATTTCTTACCAAGAACCTTGACATGGCAGAAAAGCAAGAGAAAATGGCTAAAAAATAAATAGTAAAGCTATGAAAAAATTTGTGAAACTTATCAAGTTATGAAGATGTTTCATATAAGGGTTGAGGCATGTCTTCCAGTATTAGCCTTCCTCTTAACTTTGAGATATCAAAACCTGAAGAGTATGATGGGCACGACGATTTGGAACGATAATGCAATCACTTGAAGGGACTTGAAGAAAAATGAAAGAAAATGAAGCTATTATTGTGCCAGGGCCACAACAAAGCTCGAGAGGTCCAACTTACCAATACTATCAACCTTAAACCTGAGCCTATACAACAGATCCATACACTCACCTGCAAAAAGGTTTCTCTCTCCAAAATCTAAAATATTTCTCCTCTTCTTCAGTATCCTTTGAACAATGCATAACTATATACTCATACATCTTCTTATCCATAATGGAATGCACCACTCCCCGACCCTCACATATTTTCCAAAGTACCCCTAAATCTAAGTTTTAACCCAGGCCAGAGCTTTCAAAGAAGAAGAAGCCAAGGGATAATTTCACACCAATTAGAGAATATTATACCAATTTATTCCACAAATTGAAATAGTGGGTCATGATTATTCCTCTTCTCGAATATACTACTGACCCACATTCAAGAAATTTTGATCCTAATATACTATATGCATATCATTTTGATGTTCAGGGTCATAGTACTGAAGATTGTCGTACTTTAAAAAGAGAAATAGAAAGAATGATTCAAGAAATATCAATCAACACACGATAATGTATAATACGTGGGAAAAATAAGGAAAATATAGGAACCCAAGACTTATTTGTTGAGGAGAATGTATTTGATAGTAGTGAAAGCTCCAGTCATGCTGATGTGCAAACCAATGTCTAAGATGTCAACCTCCGCAATTGGAAAGTCACTCCTTTCCTCACTATGAAGAGGCTTTGGTAGTTTGTTTTGTGTTTTTTCCTGGTAAAAAGAGGCTTTGGTAATTTGTTGTGTTCTTTTCTAGTAGGAAAGGACTTTGATAGTTTGTTTTGTGTTCTTTTCTGTTATTCAAATTATTTCAGGGTTGTAATTTGGGAATTATCTTATTTTTTTCTTTGTATTTTATGTTCAAACCCTCTATCTTTCTTTTCAATTAAACGTAGTGTCTCTTTTTGCTTTTTATTTTAATATGTGTTGTTTGTTTGTTTTGTTTGCACAGTACATTTTATGTTGGTTCTAGTGATATGATGTGCTTGCAAAATTTTCAGTCAGATGTTAAAATCCAATTTATTTATGAGCATTAAATCAGAAGGTTAAATTTTGAAAAACAAACATATAAGAAAATAAATAGAGGATTGAGACATATGGTGATCAAGTTGAAGTCTCATTTGAATAAATTAAGGTAATCATTTTGAGAATCACAAGAATAGATTGGTCATCAATTGAAAGACATATCTCAAACATTTTGAATTGGATCAAACAGTGAAGCAACGATCTCCTCTATTAAGAGAAACAAAAAAAAAATTTGCTCCACTAAAGTATGAGTCATCTAATATGTGGTGTGTAGAACAAAGGTGGAGTTGTATGTTTGATAAGTGCAAAAGACGAAGTGACACATATGATCATTTCAAGTTAGTTGTGTGGAAAAATGGTATAAGTGATCTTCATCTTTCAAATTGCATATTATGTACTTGTATTTTCTTAAGGATTGATATGATGAAGTCATTTTATTATGCTATTCAACTATTATATCGTCCTTTGTTTATTCCGTTTGAGATTTAGTTTTATTTGTCATCGTACCCCTCATTTGAAATCAAGATAGAGTCAGGATAAGTTCACAAAAAATGTCGAGCAAAAGAATAGAGTCAAAAAAAAGAGATAAGAGTGTCAAGGAAAATAAAGTCAGAAAAATCCCAATGAGGGAGAGACAAATAAAAAAGAAAAGAAATATAAAAGAAATCAAAATCAAATAAAAGAATAATTTGTCGGAACTACGTTTGACCTTATTCTTGTAATGATAAGATATATAGGCAACCCTACTCTGAGTTCGGTCTAACCAAATAAATAATTTAGAATTACCCAGTCAAAAGAAATCGAGGCAAAAGTTAATTTTTATTGTTTGAGTCGATTTCAAAAGTTGTAAATCTCACCCATTTGAAGTATCGGTTGAGTCTCATGTCATCCTTTCTTTCTCACCATATCCAAAAGATATGTTATAATCAAAGAATGACCTTCAAATCAATCTATAAGAATGTTAAGGCTAAGTATGCAATGGATATATGGCGTTGTATTTGTTTTGCGGAAATTTTGACTTTTGAAAGAGAGTCGCCACTTAATTTTGAAAAGGAATTAAGAAACCTTTATAGAGTTACTTCAAAGATTCAAAACAGAAAAATCATTTTAAGTTAGAGATTCTAGATAAGAGGTTCCTATTAACATTTTAGGAAAGTGTTAGGCATCTAAAACGTCCGCTAACTTGCGGTTATCCAGACTGTTTGAAAATCGTCTTTTGATAAACTTCGAAAAGATTAATTTTGTTGAAAAGTGATTGATTTTTTGAAAAGAGAGTGATTTTGGAAATATTTTGGTGTTTATACAAAACTAGTTTTTTAGCGACTTAACTAAGGATTTAACTAGGTTCGTCAAGCACATAAGGAAAACAAACATAAAGAACAGAGGGAAAGAGAGGAAGTAAGGGATTTAGGCCATCGGCCCAAATCAATGAGACCTATCCTAGTTTAAATGGGCTTTCAACCCATTTTAACTGTCCTAATCAAATTGTCGAGCCTTTGGCTCGAATATTACTCCACCTGTATTAGATACAACCTCAGCTTCGTGGCCCAAATGAACGAATAAATAAATGACTAAATGAATAAATAAAAAGAAGACAATAATAAAAATTGAGACTTTTCAAGTCTCTTAGTGACCTCATCAATGGGTTTTGACCCATTTTCCTTCTTCGTCTATCTTCTAGCACCCACACGCCAGGTAGTGGACCTTGGATTTAAGCTTCGAACTTGACTCGAAGGGGTGAGCCTCATTTACCTATTATGAAATGCAAGAGGAGAGGAGTCCATTTGGACTCGAGATATATTTTTTTTGCATGCAAAGAAAAGATAAAGAAATTAATATATGTTCAAAGCATAAAAGTGTCATATTTCAAAGTAAAAGAAACTATCAAGAATCAATATTTGAATGACAAGAATAAGCACACTTGCACAAGAATGAGAGTCAACAAATAAAAAAGGCAAAGTAAATGTTTCACAATCATACTACGCATGAGTCAAAAATATCCAAATAATTTTATTTAGCCGCAAAAGTTCACACTTTCTTATCATTTTAAAAAGACAACATGCGAACAAATAAGAATAAACATCTTGGATGAAAAATAAAGCTAGAACTTCATATCTTATATGAGGGTTTTGAAATCCATTAAAATAATTATTAGGTAAATGACAAATTCTTGACTTAACTAATTACTATTTTTATTAAGGCGCAACAAATAATAATAACTATTCTTCCAACATAAAATAAACAACTTTACATGCTATAAAAAATATATCTACCAACAATAAGTTTAAACAAGACATGGGTATTGTTTTTCAAGTAAATATCTAAACTTTATCCAAAATAATCAAAGAATAAAGTAAAAAAAAAAAAGAGAAACAATCAATATTATCTATTCTTTTCAACATAAAGGAAATAACTTTACTTGCTAAAAATAAATATATCTACAAACAATAAGTTTAAACAAGACATGAGTATCGTTTTTCAAGTAAAGATCTAAACTTTATTCAAATAATCAAAGAATAAGGTGAAAAGGCAAAACATTCAACATTAACTATTCTTCTAAACATAAAGAAAATAACTTTACATACTAAAAATAAATGTATCCAACAACAATGAGTTTAAACAAAGAATAAATACATCTTTTAAGCAAAGATTGAAACTTTATCCAAAATAATCAAAGAATAAAGTAAAAAAAAGGCACATACAACTATTGCTAGCTCATTTTTATATCATGAACATGAAAATAATTAGAATATCAATACCACAACGTCCTAGGGCCTTCAAGGCCATCTACAGCATACAATCCCAGCAAACAAAATTATATCTACGAACTACGAAGAATAAAAAAGATGAAGAGGAAAACAATAATAACAACTAAAATTTTAAAAAAAAAGGTGTGTTTACCTTTTTGGGGGCAGAAAAATGAGCCTACGAGCTTCGTTGAAATCAACCACCACCGAAAAACGTCACCGGCAACTCAAAAATTTTGATTAGCCGAGCAACTTATGAAACAAAAATTTTTACTAAATAAAAATAACTAATTTTGCTCAAAAGGATTCTTTTCACCTTTCTAGCCTTTTTTTCTTTCTTCTTCCCTCCTCTCTCTACCAAAGTAGTGGTAGTATTTATAGGAGAGAATGGGGTATTTTTTTCCTTTGCTCATCAGGGAAAAAAGTATTTATAGGAAAGGATAGAGATTTATTTCTTGTCATCTACCAATGTGGGAGAAAAAGCATTTAAAAGGGTTTTTGGAATGTAAAAAATTAAAGATAAGGTGAGGTGGAAGATAATATGGGGGGAAATAGTATAATGTAGTACAATCTTTGAATTTTAAAATTGGAAAAGGACAAAGTTGGGGGAATAGTGCAATTTGAATTTATTTTTTGATGGAAATTGGGTAAAAGTTATGAGAGTTCTTGAGAATTTTGGGGTTATTTAAAATATAACCCCAATTGGAATTTAAAATTCAGTCATATTTATTTATTTTGACCAAATTAAAAATTAATTGATGAATTGCATTGAAATTATGACCAATTTTCAATTATGGTCAAATCTAATAGATTGGCCAAATTAAATTAATACTTTTTTTATCCGGAGCTTCTTGATTTAATAAAATAAATGCACATTTATCCAAATAAATTATTTGTAAGAATAACTTATATTTAAATTAAGATTTTAATCATATGAATTTATTTTCAAGATAATCCTTAATTAAATTCGATATTTTGTAAAATAAATATTTAAGTAAAAAATTACATAATCTCGTATAACTGAACATGTTAGTATATAATCTCTACTTAAAATGACAAAATCACGTACGAAAAATATTTTAAGTTTTTTTTATTTGGATGAAATAATTATTTTGGTTTATTAAAAACTGAAGAAACTCAAGATTAAATTTAGTCGTGGAGGGCAAAAATTAGGTGTCAACAGCTGCCCCCTCCCTTTGGGTAGGGTGGATATAAGTAATCCTGGGCAAAGGGAGGTTGAAGTTCCTAATTTTTGTCCGACCATTGATTCGAATTTGAAAAAGGTTGGTTTTCGCACGAGTTTCATAGAGTCATGGCCGGACCTCGGTATTAGGTTTCCTACATATCCCAGGTTACATGAGAATTCAGGCCACTTGTAGTTCCTAGAGCTTGATTTAAAGCACGATTTTCAAAAAATTTGCAAGTTATCTCAGTTTTAGAGTGTTTGATAAAACCGAGAAACTGGGGAATAAAGGGCTTAGGGGGGAGGTTGGAATGCAGTCGAGTTTTCTATATAGATCCAAGCCTACATATCCCCAAGATTTCAGGGAATCAGACTGCTTGTATTTCGACTCAATCGGTAGAAAAGATAGTCTTTTATTTCAGACCATCTTTGGCTCGAAATGAGTGACAAGTTGATCGAGTTGTAGAAAAGAGGCTTCTAACCTCTTGACCATGAATATGGGATCCTTCACATCCATAGTCAAGAACTTACCTGGACATAATTTCCAAAAGTCTAGGTGTGTTGCCACCCGAATTTTAAAAAAAAAAGAGAAGGTTACCCTCGGCATGAGTTTAAAAATATCTCGAAGGTGAAGCTGAAACCGAAATATCCTGAAATACCCACAAGCCTTCTAACAGGGGTGTGGTTGGATGGTGGTAGTGATCATCCTTTAGCTCACGTCCAAAGAGTTTGACATCCCTCTTTAGACTATGTCCCATTTTGTTGCTGAGAAAGAGTTTTTTTTTAGAGTCGTTCGCACTTGTGGTTTTGATTTGACATTTTCATCCTTTCGGATTCTCTCAAAAATTTCTCAAGCAAAAAGTGTTAGTACTAAAGTAATTCACGAAAGATGTAGATAGTCTTTTACCATATCTCCGTGTGAGTTGTGGCCTGAAAAGTGGAGTCATCTCTTCATGGTACCTATTTGGAATGAAATAACTGGAAACAAAAAACACAACAACCCTCTTTGTTGTTGTATAATTATGAAATTTATCGGTTTAATACATCTCCATAGTGGGGCGGCCCTTTTGGACACCGGCGATACTTTATGCAAAACGGTCTCTACAATCGTGAAATCTTGTGCTGGTGTGGTAACCCTTTTGGTTACCTATATCACTTGTTGTATGTGGAATGATGAACTCTCCGGTTATAGCAGATGATTGATTTATAAATTTTCCTTAAATTGTCAATCTTTGGATAATCTTGTGCATTATTTGATATTGGATGCGAGGCGAATTACAGATATCCTTTGAATTTCTAGATTTTAGGTAATCCTTCACATCATCCGACTTTGGATAAGAGATGACTTACAGATATCCCTCCAATCGCTAGCTTTTAGGTGTTCTTACACATCATCCGACCTTGGATACAATATGACTTATAGATACTCCCTCAAATTGATTGTCTTTGGGTAATCCTGCACATAATCGATCTTGGATATGACGCGGCTTATAGATAACCCTTGGACGTATCAATCTGACAATCTTGCATATCCTCCGGTAAAGATTTAGTTGCGACTTACGAATAACTTTTGAACTATCAACTTTTGGGCGATCTTGCACACTATCCTATTTCAAATAATATGACTTATAGATAACCTTCAAATTATCAATTTCTAGGAAATCTTATATATCATTCATCCTTAGATGGCGAACTGAAGGCGTCCCTCCAAATTGTGCGCTCTTAATGTATTCAGATACTGATTCATGAAAAGATGATGATATCCTTGATGCCAGCATTGTGTCTAGCGTGTCGACAGATATATTGGATGTTGATGATATCCTCTATGCCAGCATTGTGTCTAGCGTGTCGACAGATATATTGGATGCTGATGATATTCTCGATGCCAGCATTGTGTCTAGCATGTCGACAGATATATTGGATGCTGATGATATCCTCCACGCCAGCGTTATGTTTAGCATGTCGACAGATATATTAGATGCTGATGATATCCTCGACGCCAGCGTTATGTCTAGCGTATCGACAGATATTAAATGATGATAATATCCCCGACGCCAACATTGTGTCTAGCGCTTCAATAGATATTGAATGTTGATGATATCCTCTACGCCAGCGTTGTGTCTAGCGCGTCAACAAATATGTAATGGCCTTTGCAGCAATGATATGTGATGGCCTTTGCGGCAATGATATGCAATGGCCATTGTGGTAGTGATAAAATAATTTTACCTGGCTTCATTTGTCAGTGTCCCACTTTCTACATATACCTGTACTCAAGGTAGACGATTAGTAGACACAAAGTCGCTTTTACTAGTGACTATTTTTAGGAAACTTCTAAATACGATACATGTAAAGAAGGCAAAGTGCTTTTGTTTGTCGCCTACGATCTCAAGAAATGAGATGGACAAATCAAAAGGTCCTCAATAAATGGGCATTAAACCTATTTTTAGGGCTACCCTAAACTACCGTTCTTGGGCATTAATGATTCGTTGTGGCTCCCAATTTGCTCGGGAATTTTTTAAAGAGATTCTTATTTTGCGTATTGATCCCTGCATCCACAGAAAAATGATTAGTTGAATGAAATTATTCCATGTTGACCTTCTTCGATCCTTGATTTGCTCCTTGCCATCTCTTGGGCATTCCACCGTATTGAGACTTCTATCCTAACACTCTATCCCAAATGATGTCTAGGCAAGTACTAAGTAAGTGAGTCGTAAGATTTTTGAAAATAGTCTTAAATTTTTTAAAATAATTTTGAAAACTTCTGTAAAATTTTAGAAAATTTATGTCAGTCATGTCATATACTAGCTCAATGAACGTCTACCTCGCGGTTCTAACTATATCTGATAGATGGTTTCCAAAACTCATGATTATTGTTGGAGGGTTTCTTCAAGCAGTTCTATTATAGCTAAGAATTGAGTCTACCCAGACTTTGTTACAGTTGGTGGTTTCCAAAGCTTTAACCTCGGGTGTTGGGAAATTTGGAATATGTTCCGGCATTTGGTGGAAATTTTGAGGTCTTCCTCAAAATTTCTGCCCCAGTTTAAACTTGTTTGAGATAATACCAATCTGAGTGGATCTGAAGTCTTTGCTGATTTTTATTCTCTTTGTTGGATGTCGATCTTCTCTTGTAAATTTTTGAGATTCCTTCTTGAAAATTCTGCCCCAGTTTCCATTTTCTAGGGTTATATGACCGAGCCGTTGGGGCACCTACGTATCCCGTTGAAATAGGAATCAGGTCAAACGTAGTTCAGGCTATGCTAGGGATATACAAAACAAATTAATGGGTTGACCGAAGCCGAAATAGGCCGCCTACGTATCCCTTTTATTGGGAATTCAGGTCATCACGTAGTTCATACATGGGGGGAAAGGATAAATTTTCCTAAGGGGTTGACCAAAGATGACATAGGCCACCTACAATCCCTTTCTTGAGAATTCAGGTCAAACGTAGTTCGTGCATAAAGGGAAAGGATTCTAGGCAGTTACACACTAGCAAACAATATTATTACAAAGGTGATTACAAACAAACTAAGAAACCACAAAAATTAGAACGTCATTCAAACATAATATCTCTCTACCACATCAGAATTGATTGGTTTGGTCCACTCTGTGCCATCCATCTCAGACAAAGTCAGATATCCTCCAGATAGCACCTTGCAAGCTATGTATGGCCCTTGCCAGTTTGGAGCGAACTTGCCCTTGTACTCCTCTTGGTGAGGGAATATTCGTTTGAGAACCAGTTACCCCACTTCAGAAGCTCGAGTTCTTACCTTCTTGCTAAATGTACGAACCATCCTGTGTTGATACAACTGACCATGGCATACAGTGGCCATTCTCTTTTCATCAATTAACATGAATTGTTCATAGCGAGCACAGACCCATTCTTCGTTACTCAGTCCATCTTCCTGAATAATCCTTAGGGAAGGTATTTCGACCTTAGCGGGTATCACAGCTTCATTTCTGTAAACTAGTAAATAGGGAGTTGCTCCTGTAGAGGTTTGAACTGTTGTTCGATACCCAAGAAAGGCGTAAGGTAACATCTCGTGCCATGATCTATCATTTTCGACCATCTTTCTCAAGATCTTCTTGATATTCTTGTTAGCAGCTTCTACGGCTCCATTCATTTGGGGACGGTACGCTTTCGAGTTGCGATGTATAATCTTGAACTGATCACAAATTTCTTTCATCAAGTGACTGTTCAGGTTTTCAACCACTTTCTTAGTGACGGCTCTGTACGAAGCAGCTTCGACCCACTTAGTGAAATAATCAATGGCAACCAAAATAAATCTATGCCCATTCGATGCTAGTGGCTCTATTGGTCCAATGGCATCTATGCCCCAAGATACAAAAGGCCAAGGAGAATTCATTGCGTGAAGCTTGTGTGGAGGCATTCGAATCAAATCTCCATGTATTTGACATTTCGGACATCTCTGCACAAACTTACTACAATCATTTTACATAGTCATCTAGAAGTAACCGGTTCTTAGGATCTTTCTGGCAAGGACAAACCCATTTATGTTGGTCTCACAAACTCCAGCGTGTACCTCGTTTATCAACTTATTGGCTTCCGCTGTATCGACGCATCTTAGGAATCCCAAATCAGGAGTCCTCCTAAAAAGAATTTCTCCACTTGGAAAGTAAAATTCTTTGCCAAACGCTGGATTGTCTTCTTTTCGTTGTTACTAGCCTCTTCAGAATATATTCCAGATTCCAAATACCTCTTAATGTCATATTACCAAGTCCTTCCATCAAGATCCTCTTCCACTTGTATGCAATGCGCGGGTTGCTCCTTCAGGCTTATTTCCAAATGATCGATGTAACTCTGATCCAGGTGCTGAATCATGGAAGATATCATTGCCAAAGCGTCAGCAAACTCGTTTTGTGTCCGTGGGATATGTCTGAAATCAACATCCTTGAATTTTCATCATAATTCTTGCACCAGCTCCACATAAGGAGTAATCTTGGAGTTTTTTACCGCCCATTCTCCCCGTACCTGGTGAATCAGTAAATCTGAATATCCGATGGATAGCAATTCACAAACACCCATGTCAAGTGCCAATTTTATCCCTAGGATGCAAGCTTCATATTTATCCATGTTGTTGGTGCATGGAAAACGTAACTTAGCAGTTACCGTATAATGTTGGCCCATTTTTTACACCAAAACTGTTCCAATTCTGAACCTTTGAAGTTGACCGCCCCATCAAAAAATAGCCTCCATCCGGGGTAGATTTTCGTGATATCTTCTCTTACGAACAAAACTTCCTCGTCTGGAAAGTATGTTCGAAGTGACTCGTATTCCTCATCAAATGGGTTTTCAGCCAAATGATCTACTAAGGCTTTCCCCTTGATTGCTTTTTGGGTTACATACACAATGTCAAACTCACTTAGCAACATTTTCCACTTGGATAGCTTTCCTGTAGGCATGGCCTTCTAGAATATATACTTCAATGGATCCATTCTCGAGATGAGGTAAGTTGTGTAGGACGATAGATAATGCCTCAACTTTTGTGTTGTCCAAGTCAAAGCACAACATGTCCTTTCTATAAGAGTGTAACGGGCTTTATATGGTGTGAACTTTTTACTCAAGTAGTAAATGGCTTTCTCTTTCCTACCGATCTCATCATATTTCCTGAGGACGCATTTGAAAGCATTTTATGAGACTGATAGGTAAAGCAATAATGGAATTCTTTCTCTCGGTTGGGCCAAAATTAGTGGTGCAGACAAGTATTCCTTGATGCAATCAAAAGCTCTATGACATTCTTCTGTCCACTCATTCAGTGTATTTTTCTTTAACATCTTGAGAATTGTCTCGCATATGACTATTGATTGAGCGATGAATCTGCTAATGTAATTCAGACGACCCAGGAAACTCATAACTTCTTTCTTAGTCCTGGGCAGTGGCAAGTCTTGAATTGTCTTTATTTTGGATGGGTCTATCTCGATCCCCCTTCTGCTGACTATGAACCCCAGCAACTTCCCTGATGGCACACCAAAAGTACACTTAGCAGGATTTAACTTCAAACTGTACCTTCTTAATCTGTTGAAAAATTTCTCCAGATGAGTTAGATGATCCGAACTCTCACGGGATTTGATAATTACATCATCCACGTACACCTCAATCTCCTTATGGATCATATCATGGAAAATCTTCGTCATGGCCCCCATATATGTCGCACCTGTATTCTTGAGACCAAACGGCATTACCCTATAATGATAAATACCCCAAGGCGTAATAAAAGCCATTTTTTCTGCATCTTCCTCATCCATCAGTATCTGATGATAGCAGGCAAAACAATCAACGAATGACTGTATTTCATGTTTCACACAGTTATCGATGAGAATGTGAATATTGGGCAATGGAAAATTATCTTTAGGACTGGCTCTGTTCTAGTCTCTAGAGTCAACACAAATTCGAATCTTGTCATCCTTCTTTGGCACAGGGACGATGTTGGCCAACCATGTCGGATATTTTGTGACCTCGACAACCTTAGACTGGATTTGTTTTGTCACTTCTTCCTTGATCTTTGGACTTAAATATGGCTTGAATTTTCTTATTTTTTGCTTGCCTGGATCAAACTCGAAATTTATCGGCAATTTATGTGACACAATGCTGGTGCTCAACCCTGGCATATCATCATAGGACCAAGCAAACACATCGATATACTCTCGCAACAGGTGGATGAGCTCTTCCCTTTGTGGCGCCGTGAGGTGGACACTGATACTGGTCTCTTTGATTTCATCGTGATCTCCCAAGTTGACTGTTTCAGTTTCTTTCAGATTGGGTTTTTCGCGATTCTCAAATTCCTCCATATCTTCAACTAACCGTTCCTCGTCATCGTCCTTCCAACCATTATCGTCCTCTTCATTTTGTTCATTTAGGCTTTGACATGACACAACATTGGCAGGTTTTAAGCTACTGTTACTGTAATGGACAAACAAACTAAGTTAGATGATAAGAAAATAACAAAACATATGACTATGAGCATTTTACAACTAATATAGTTTTCCAAATAAATGAAGGCCTTTTCATTGAAATTTGAGAAATAATTATAAAACCCTGGCTTGTGACTTACACAAATACAAGCCTCCATCTTTTTTGAAAGCAGTAAGATATGAAAATAAAGTTTTGAGATATAAAAGGTGGATCGCAGGGCCTCCTCCGGATCATCACCGATTTCAAAACTATTAGCAATTGCCCTTTTCATCTACCACGACAGGCGACGGGTTATGAGTGGAGTGGAGGTCCAATTTTGCAAAGCCTTCCCTGGTACAATCTGCTTTACCCCACTGGACTCTAGGATTGCATTGCATCCATCAAACAAATATCCTATCCTATCCCCAAGACCATCATCATCTAACATCTCTCGTACGGAAAATGACTGGAACAGGAGTGGCAAGGGCCTAAACAGACTCCTTTCTGGCTCATCCTCAACCTTATCTTTTCTGGTAGGTTGATACCCTAACCCATGCTTAGAGCTTCTCTCTGGGATCACAATAGGCTAAATAATTCCTTGTAAATTCTTGCCCAAGCCTCGACCAGGTTTGAACCCATTTCCTAACATCACAGTTGCAATTATTTTGTAGACAGAAAGCATTGATATTTTAGGTGTCGAATTTTTTTTTGCAGTATTTACAATTTTCACTATATAGAAACTGCTACCTTTTAGAACATCTTCAATCACCAGCACATAACCATTGGGATGGACGCTCGACTTCCTTCTCCTTGGATGACTACTTCATGATCTTTCCAAATGAACTTAATAATTGATGAAGGGTGATGAAATTGCTTTTGCCCCTTGTATCCATGGTCTTCCCAAAAACAAGTTGTAGCTAGGATATATATCTATAAAATGAAACTTAGTCTTAAACTCAGCAGGCCCCATTTGGATATGCAAATCAATCTCTCCTATGGTATCTCTCTGCCCTCCATAGAATGCTCTTACATTTACGTGGCTTTAATAAATTTTCCCCAGATCATAGCCCATTTGGACCAACGTGGAGAGGTGATAAATATTCACACCAGATCTGTCGTCTATTAATACCTGATTAATTATATAATATCGACAAATAACGATGACATGCATGGCTTTGTTGTTCATTGCTTCTTCAAACGACAACTCTTCGTCACTGAATAATATGTGATAGTTCCCCACAATGTTCCCTATCATCGCAGCCAAATTATCAATGCTCGTTTCTATGGGAACATACACTTCCTCTAAGACCTTCAACAGAGCCTGTCGGTGGTGTTGCTAGCTCAATAATAGTGCCAAGACAGAGATTTGGGATGGCGTTTTCTCCAAGTGTTTGATAATTGAGTAATCCTTTGGTTGCATACGCCTCCAAAATTCCTCAGCCTCTCCTTTAGTGATTGGCCTTTTCTGTGAATCTTTCTTGTTGGTCAATTCCTCAGGGATGTAACATCGTCCTGATCGCGTCATCCCCTGGACAGCGTCGGTTTGCACAATAAATTCATTCTTTGAAAACGGAGCGTACACTTGAGTCGATGTAGTCATCACTATAAATGGAGATTTTTTGCTGATACTTAAGGCAGCCACAGCTTTCTTTATCTTTCCTACCTCTTCTACCCTTTTGCGTTTTTCGAAGTTCACTTGGGTAATGGTCTTTCCAGATGCCCATTTGCCTTCTATTTCAATCATGTTAACTGTAGGTCCCCCTTGGTTGGGCAGTGGATTACTGCTAATATTTTGAGTAGGTGCCTGAAGCGTGATGACCTTTTAATCAATCAGATCTTGGATTCTGTGTTTTAAGATAAGACAGTCCTTTGTACTATACCCTACTGCCCCTGAATGATAGGCATAATTTTGATCAGGGTGATAAAATTGGGAGCTATGATTGACAGGCTTTGGCTGTACTGGTTATAAATGACCAGCATTTTTCAATCTTTCAAACAATTAGGTGCAACTTTCAGCTAGTGGGGTGAATTTTTGGGGAGGTTTCTTTTCGTGGTTTGGACTCTGGGGGTTATACGGGCTTAGGTTTGTAAGAGGGGGTACTTAGTGGTAAATTGGAGGTGTTTGGAAATTTGTTCGGCTATTTAGGGGAGTAGTTTGGAAATGAGACTGATAATTTGAAAGTGGAACTAGGTATTGGGGAAAGATATTTGGATGTGGAGCTTGGTATGATGGCGGGATGTTTGGGAGTGGAGTTTGGTATTGGGGATGGACGTAGAATGCGTACGGAAGGTTAGGTGATGGCGGGGAAGATAAAATATTTTTAGAGTTGAACCGTTGTTTCAATTTTGTAATAGAATTGGTAGAAACCCCACCTACCTCTTCCTTCTTCTTCTTAGAAAACATGGCAGTTCTAGATGATGTCGGGGTTTTGGCAGTTTTTCCTGTCCGAATACCTTCTTCCAATGATTCTCCTATTTTTACCAAATCCGCAAAGGTTGCTCTGATAGCGGACACTATCCTGGTATAATATTCTTCTTCTTGAGCGTGAGAGAACAGGGATACCATTTTATCCTCGGACATAGGGGGTTGCACTTTGGCAGCTTTTTTTCTCCAACAAAAAGCATAGTCTCGAAAACTCTCAATGCACTTTTGTTTGATCCAATCTAGTGAATAACGGTCAGGGACTATTTCGATGTTGAATGCAAACCAGTCAAGGAAACCCTTGGCCAATGTTTTCCAACTAGTCAACTTTTTCGGCTCCTGAGACATGAACCACTCCAAGGCTTCACCATTCAAACTTCGACTGAATAGGCGCATCAATAGCGCCTCGTTTTTACCTATCCCTACCAGTTGCCCACAGTACCTTCTTAAATAGTCCATTGGATTTTCGGTATCGTCGAACATCTCAAATTTTGGGACTTTGTACCCTTTTGGTAGATCTACTCCCGGGTGAACACATAAATCGTCATACCCCAAACCGTTGTGGTCCTTGGCTCCATGAGACTCTATGATCCTCATGATCTCCTTCATAGCTAGTAAATTACTTTCATGATGGGCCTTTCACTTTTTCTCCTTCTTCTCGTAATGGTCCATCTCGGGATTAGGAAGGGGTTCATAGGTGTCAGGGGATACATAGCCTGAAGGGGATTTGGAAAGGAGGCTTGATTTTATGGATGAAAAGAATTTGGTTGGTAAGTGGGAAGGACTTTTTGAAAATTGGGAAGGCTCTGTGAACTTTGCGAGTATTTTGGCAAAATTTGAGAAGGATTTTGCAGATTTGGACATGAATTTGGTGGATTCAAAGGTAGGTTTGACGTATTTTGTGGATTTGGGAGTGAATCTTGTGGATTTGGAAATATGTTTTGAGGATTTGGAAATGTGTTTTGAGGATTTGGGAATGGATTTGAAAGTGGGTTCTGTGGGGTTACGGATGGATTTTATGGATGGTAGACGTTTGGATAATTTTCACGATTAGTATTTTGGACAAATGGAGGAGCGGAGCCAGATGATACGTTATTCGATTGATCCCCGAGAATAGGTGTACTGAGGGGAGGAATTTAGAGTGTAGTCCCATGTCCTTCCGGAGCGGGAGTATTTATGGTGATGGCCAAGTTAGCCAAATCTCGAGTGCGATTTATTTCTTCCTGAAGCATTTCTAACTTTCTTGCAAGTTCCGCAATCATCTCATTCTATTCCGCTATCACATTATCCCGGATAGTCAATGCACTTTCTTCATCATTTTCCATCATTTTTGAATGATGGTCAGAGGATGGGATTTTGTGCGCTTTCGATCGGGTGAAGTGGGGATGTTTGCCAGCTTATATCAGGATGGAGTAATTTCTATTATCTGTAAAGTAAAACAACTCAAAGGCAGATGTGTTAGTTTCCGTATATGATAAGTAATGCAAAATATTTGACAGAAAATAACCATATAGAATTGTTTGAGTCATATACAAATTCATCCGTAGGAGCATAGCGGATAAACTTGCCTCTGATCCAAACAAACACCACAAGTACATAAAACATTATAATAATACGTATCCTAACTGGGGTGACCCTTTTAAGCCAAGGGTTCAGGCCTAATGATTTTTGAAGAAAGTATATACTTCCCTAAAGTCAATCCATTATACCCCAACTTATATAGATACGAAACAGGCATAAATGTGTACAAACGATAACAAAAAAGGGATACAATCTTTGGGGAAAAAGGGAAATAACATGAAAAAGAATAAGTTCCCGCGCAGGGGAGAATAGAAAAACTAGCTACTAGAGGCTCCTTCGTCTGCCTTTGCCTTCTTAGCTTTGTCCACTTCTCATATTGGTGACATCCGTCGGCGCTCAAATTGTACCTTAGATGCAACCTCCCAATTCGATCAATTTCTTGCTTAACTTGCTTCAATTCTTTTTACGAAAGTAAGCAAATCAAGCTTTTTCCTGACCCCCAAAGGATAATGGATTGAATTAAACAGGCATACATTTTCCTCAACACATAAATATGGTTCGTCTATAATTGATTCGGGGTCAATAGACGTAGGGTAGGTATTCTAATGGGTCCAATACCCCACTCGGGTATTGGGTCGTCCTATGCTCATGCCTAAAATAAGGTTTTGGTTTCGTTCTATCCTAGGTGTCTAGAGTGGATTTGAACATTGATTCTCAAGCGGACAACTTGAGTTTGAAAATACGAACAGCGTCAGATAACTCACATGCTGATAAGTTGTTCGTATTTCCAACATATTTTGGAATTGAACAACAGAGGCTGGGACATCCACGAAACCCCAAAATTGTTTATAAGATGCAGGAATATGCCATGAGATGCGATAATTACACTTTACATAATCGAAACACATAAACAATTAATCAAAAGACGAAATCAATCATGTTTAGAACCTAGTTAGAGATCCCCAGCAGAGTCGCCATTTCTGTTTTGCGTAAATTTTGACTTTTGAAAGAGAGTCGCCACTTAATTTTGAAAAAGGAATTAAGAAACCTTTATAGAGTTACTTCAAACGATTCAAAATAGAAATATCATTTTAAGTTAGACATTCTAGATAAGAGGTTCCTATTAACGATTTAGGAAAGTGTTAGGCATCTAAAACGTCCGCTAACTTGCGGTTATCCAGACTGTTTGAAAATCATCTTTTGATAAACTTCGAAAAGATTAATTTTGTTGAAAAGTGATTGATTTTTTGAAAAGAAAGTGATTTTGGAAATATTTTGGTGTTTATACAAAACTAGTTTTTTAGTGACTTAACTAAGGATTTAACTAGGTTCGCCAAACACATAAGAAAAACAAACATAAAGAACAGAGAAAAAGAGAGGAAGTAAGGGATTTAGGTCATCAGCCCAAATCAATGAAACCTATCCTAGTCTGAATGGGCTTTCAACCCATTTCATCTGTCCTAATCTAATTGTCGAACCTTTGGCTCGAATCTTACTCCACTTGTATTAGATACAACCTTGTCTTCGTGGCTCAAATGAACGAATAAATAAATGACTAAATGAATAAATAAAAAGAAGACAATAATAAAAATTGAGACTTTTCAAGTCTCTTAGTGACCTCATCAATGGGTTTTGACCCATTTTCCTTCTACGTCTATCTTCTAGCACCCGCATGCTATGTAGTGGACCTTGGGTTTAAACTTCGAACTTGACTCGAAGGGGTGAGCCTCATTTACCCATTATGAAATGCAAGAGGAGAGGAGTCCATTTGGACTCGAGATATATTTTTTTTGCATGCAAAGAAAAGATAAAGAAATTAATATATGTTCAAGGCATAAAAGTGACATATTTCAAAGTAAAAGAAACTATCAAGAACCAATTTTTGAATGACAAGAATAAGCACACTTGCACAAAAATGAGAGTCAACAAATAAAAGATGCAAAGCAAAAGTTTCACAATCATACTACGCATGAGTCAAAAATATCGAACATGCGAACAAATAAGAATAAACATCTTGGATGAAAAATAAAGTTAGCGCTTCATATCTTATATGAGGGTTTTGAAATTCATTAAAATAATTATTAAGCAAATGACAAATTCTTGACTTAACTAATTACTATTTTTATTAAGGCGCAACAAATAATAATAACTATTCTTCCAACATAAAATAAACAACTTTACATGCTATAAAAAATATATCTACCAACAATAAGTTTAAACAAGACATGGGTATTGTTTTTCAAATAAAGATCTAAACTTTATCCAAAATAATCAAAGAATAAAGTAAAAAAAAAAAAACAATCAATATTATCTATTCTTTTCAACATAAAGGAAATAACTTTACTTGCTAAAAATAAATATATATACCAACAATAAGTTTAAACAAGACATGAGTATCGTTTTTCAAGTAAAGATCTAAACTTTATTCAAATAATCAAAGAATGAGGTGAAAAGGCAAAACATTCAATATTAGCTATTCTTCTAAATATAAAGAAAATAACTTTACATACCAAAAATAAATGTATCCAACAACAATGAGTTTAAACAAAGCATAAATATATCTTTTAAGCAAAGATTGAAACTTTATCCAAAATAATCAAAGAATAAAGTAAAAAAAAAAGGCACATACAACTATTGCTAGCTCATTTTTATATCATGAACATGAAAATAATTAGAATATCAATACCACAACGTCCTAGGGCCTTCAAGGCCATCTACATCATACAATCCCAGCAAACAAAATTATATCTACGAACTAGGAAGAAGAAAAAAGATGAAGAAGAAAACAATAATAAAAATTAAAATAAAAAAGGTGTGTTTACCTTTTTGGGGCCAGCAAAACGATACTACGAGGTTCGTTGGAATCAACCGCCACCGAAAAACGTCGCCGACAACTCAAAATTTTATTAGTGGAGCAACTTATGAAACAAAAATTTTTACTAAATAAAAATAACTATTTTTGCACAAAAAGATTTTTTCTCCTTTCTAGCCTTTTTTTCTTCCTTCTCCCCTCCTCTCTCTACCAAAGTAGTGGTAGTATTTATAGGAGAGAATGGAGTATTTTTTTCCTTTGTTCACCAATGTGGGAGAAAAGTATTTATAGGAAAGGATAGAGATTTTTTTTTGTCATCTACCAATGTGGGAGAAAAAGCATTTAGGAGGGTTTTTGGAATGTAAAAATTAAAGATAAGGTGAGGTGGAAGATAATGTGGGGGGAAATAGTATAATATAGTACAATCTTTGAATTTTAAAATTGAAAAAGGACAAAGTTAGGGGAAATAGTGAAATTTGAATTTATTTTTTGGTGGGGATTGAGTAAAAGTTACGAGAGTTCTTGAGAATTTTGGGGCTATTTAAAATATAACCCCAATTGAAATTTAAAATTCAGCCATATTTATTTATTTTGACCAAATTAAATATTAATTGACGAATTGCATTGCAATTATCATCAATTTTCAATCATGGTCAAATCTAATAGATTGGCCAAATTAAATTAATACTTTTTTTTATCCCGAGCTTCTTGATTTAATAAAATGAATGCATATTTATCCAAATAAATTATTTTTGAAAATAAATTATATTTAAAGTAAGATTTTAATCATTTGAATTTATTTTCAAGATAAGTCTTAATTAAATCCGATATTTTGTAAAATAAATATTTAAGTAACAAATTACATAATCTCGTATAACTGAACATGATAGTATATAATCTCTACTTAAAATGACAAAATCACGTACGAAAAATATTTTAAGTTTTTTTTTATTTGGATGAAATAATTATTTTGGTTTATTAAAAACTGAAGAAACTCGGGATTAAATTTAATTGTGGAAGGCAAAAATTAGGTGTCAACAGTATTTAAGGTACTATCTGGCTTTATTAGTATAAAAAATAAGAAGAGAAATGGAATGAGAGAGTCTTATTGGTGAAAATCCTCACGGGCATCGTAAGACAATTATAAGTTAAGAGAAATAAAAATGAGAGTCTTATTGGTAAAAACTCTCATCGACATTATAGGGCAATGGTGAGTTGAGAGAAATGGAAATGAGAGAGCCTCGTTGGTGAAAATCCTAACAAGATTCGTAAGGCGATGTGAGCTAGGGAAAATGAAAATGAGAGTTTTGCTGGTGAAAACCCCCACAAACACTATAAGATGATGATGAGCTAAAGGAAATCAAAAAAGAAAGACTTGTTAGAGAAAATCCATCGGGATGTCACTAGCCGAATGAGGTCTATGAATGTAATGGGCTTAAGGAAGCAACTTAGTTTCAAGGTCATTAATTCAAAAACAATTGGTGAAAAGTTTGGAAGGAAAGATAAGACAGCTTAATTCAAAATTCATGTCATAATTATTAGAGTTGGCTATCATATTCAGATAGATTTTTCTATTCTCCGTTTTCAAAAAAGGTTCTTCTCTATATTTCTATTTTTGTTCTCTTGAGTTTGGTTCTCCAAATAGAAAATTGTTGTCATTTTTTCGTTCTTTTTAGTTAAGTCCATGTCAAAATAAGTGAGAGAATTTCAAAACTTGCTATCAATTTCTTCAATTGAGCAAAGTAAGACAAAATCCAACAGGTAAAGATAGAATGACCCAATGAGAAGTAAGATATTCAAAGAATTTTTATCAACTGGTAGGTTATGAACTCATGATAATACAAAGTTTCAATAGAGATTAGTTTGGAGATATTATGGAATAGATTTACTGTATTTGGTTCAGAGTCACTCTTAATAATCTTAATTTGGATCAATTGTGTAGTAAGTCAATGACATATACCAATAGCTTGAAGCAAGATTAAATGTGACAAGTGCAAGATCAATAGCCTCAAAAGCTAAAGCCGCAAAACAACCACCATGTTTTAAAATTCACAAGTTTTCATTTTATGAAACACCAACACATGTTATCTTCAAATCAAAGACTTCAAAGCCTAAATATCAAAGTTGTAATTCCTCACTTCTACAACTCCAAGAGGCAGTAATGCTGTAAAGGTTTGGTAATCATATTATGGTAAAACTCATCCTCTCGTATTCTTAAAAGACACACTTTCTAATACGTCTTTCATATTTCATGGCTAGGAGATACACTTCCTAATTGGAACCTTTAATTATAAAAGATGTACTTTTAATCAGAAGCTCTCACTTTTACTCTTAAGAGACGCATTTTCTAGTCTTGATCATTCAATTTTACCCTCAAGAGATGCATTTGTTCGCCAGAGTCTTAATTTTCCTTTGCATTATGCATTTTATGATTTGGTTTGACACTCATAAGATTATTGATGATAATCTGGGGAAAAATATTTATTCGTATTATTTGAGACTCTACTTTCAATTCAAGACCCTCCTGAAGAATGGAATTTTATTTTCTGTTCAAGGCCCTCCTAAAAAATGAGCTTCTTTTTAAAACAAATAGGAACTTTTTTTATCATAATCATTGTTTGGAATAATTTTCATTCTAGTTGTGATTTTGATTTTAGGAGCCCGCCTAGAGAATAAGATGAAGAAATTGCATGTCAAGAGCCCGCCTGAAGAATAGGGTGAAAAAATTAAAAGTCAGGAGTCCGCCTGGAGAATAGGGTGAGAAAATAGAAAGTCTGGAGCCCGCCTAGAGAATAGGGTGAAAAAATTTCAAGTTAGGAGCTCGCCTGAAGAATAGGGTGAAAAAATAACAAGTCAAGAGGCCCTCTAGAGAACAGGATGAAGAAATTGCAAGTTTAGGAACCCGCCTGGAGAATAGGGTAAAGATTTTCAAGTTGAAGTTCAAGTTTAGAAGCTCCACTTATAAAACAGGGTCAATTTTCAAGTTCATCTCTGATACCAAAAATTTGCATGAAAAAAGAATTTACTTTCAAATTCAACTCGAAGAAAAGAAGATACTTCATCACTCGAGAAAGTATCGAAGACTCAAGTCAAGAATCAAGAGAAGTTGCATAGATAGAATTTTTGTAATTTTATTTATTTATTTAACTTACAATTTTCATTTTTGATATAATGACAGAGTCGCGCACCAGAACCTCGACAGGACTTCACTCGACTCTCCAACTCGGTATAGTTTCTTTCAACCCTTGAATTACACATGAGCTAATTTCCTCATAATTTGAAATAGGTAGGATGTCCAAGACACGATGACACTCTATCTTCTTTTTTCTTCCTTTTGAATATTGGTCAGGTCAAAATTTTATCTTGTGTCTACTTCTTTGTCTAGAAACACTGTGTTTAAAGTTAAAAAGGGACATGATATAAACACGTAATTTTGACCATCTCAAGGCCTGGGACGTCGGGTGGAGCTTAGCTTAGGACTAGTTTAGGAAATAATAGGTTTATATTTTCGTAATTTTCCATTTTCGGGATTGTATTATTGGAATGGACATTATTTTATTTTGAATCCTTGTTTTGTTCATTTGTTTTCTTGTTTATGTACTTTTGTTTGTTTATTCATTTCATAGTGTCAAATTAGTCGATGCAATTCAAAGAAGCAATCGTGTTCGAACTACGGGATCCAGGGGTGCCTGATACCTTCTATTCGATCAACAGAATTTCTTAACCAAAATCTCTGTTTGTAAATCAGTATTAAGAGTTAAAACTGTTTTTAAAAAAGGATTTTCAAAGGTGATTGAAACACCAGATTTGCCAAGTGGCGACTTTGAGTTTAAGTTGAAAATCCTTTTCGAAATGCATTTTTCATTTTTGTCACTTAAATAAATAAAAAAAAAATTCGAACTTAGAATCATTAACTTTTTAGTAAAAAATCAGTGTGACACCGATAAGTTTACCTACTGTGTGAATTACATATAATTTATCATTTTTATACATAGAAAATAAATTTTAATACTACACCACAACCTTCTATGCTAGAAAACAAATAGTTGACTACATAATATCGTCGGCCGAAAACGGAAAGTGAAGGAGTTCGTATATAAAATTGTGGGATAAATTTCAACACAAATCTATAAAGGCAAAAGAAGATATAAAGACAATACTACAACAACAACAACAACAAATCCAGTGTATTCCCATATAGAAGATATAAAGACAATAAATCTATAAATTAAAATTACAAAACCCAAAAATCTGATGGTGATTTGTATATTTTTAAAAAAGAGGAAATATGTAGAGAAAATATGGAGATGAGTAAAAACAAAAATAAATAGATGAAATATAGATAAATATGATCGAAAATGGAACAAATACCCACTTTTTACTCTTCTAATGAATATTTATACGTTAATAACCATACCAAAATAAAACTCAACCTTAAATCTAACTGATAAATCACTAGAATCGAAAATTAAACCAAAGTTTAATCGAATATCAAAACCCAAAAGCAAATATCAGTGAAGAAACATCAAAAGAGGATAGAATATAAATCCATAATCACATAATTCACTGGAAGATGTTTAATCAAGGAAGATGTGTGTAAAAATCTTTTTAACCAATAAAAAGAAGGAAAAAAAAAAATTGGCTACAAAAATTTGGCCCACATTTGGCCATAATAGTAAAAAGACTTATTCACACTATAAACTAATTAGTTTTTAGATATTTTTGTCCTTTTCATCCTAAATTTGAATTTCTAACATTACTTTATTTAATAACTATTTTCCAGTACATTGAAAACTATCCCAATACATAAAAATGAATAATTTATGTATTCTATTTTAATTATTTAATTTTTTAATTGTCAATTACATAATTGAATAATTGTCAAATGTAGTAGTATGTAATTAAGAAAATAAAAAATAATTAGTACAAATTTATTTATTAATTGTTAGTTATTTTTTTCTTTTTTACGTTTGAAGATGTTTAATTTTAGTTCAACTTTTAATCATGTATAGTTTATACTTTGTACATATTTTGAGAAATTTAATTAAGTTGTTCTATTTATTTTTGAGATAATGCATCAAAACTTCCCTAAACTTGTCTCTCAAACTTACTTTAGCACTTAAACTAAGTTTTTATTTATTTACCCCTTTAACATCTTTAAACTGAATTAATTTTCCCGCTTAATATCTAACACCACTCTCATGAGGGAGAGTGCATCACACTCGCTGCCACATCAGCGCCACATCATAGCCACGTAAATAAAATATTTTTTAAATATTTATATATAAAAATATATATAAATATTATATATATATATACATATTTTAAAATATATAAAATATTTTAAATTAAAAAAATACCCCACCCCTCATTTTCCATCTTCTTCATAATCACTCACCCCTCCTTCCCCACCCCCCTCCCGTCCACCCCCAACTTGCAGACATACTCCATCCGCCCCCATCCACCCACAACCTGCACACATACTCCGTCCGCCCCCATCCACCCACAATCTGCACACATACTTCGTCCACCCCCGTCTACCCCCTACACTACCACACCTGCACACACACCTATCTATCTTTGTCCACCCCACACAACAACATATGCACAGACACATCAAATTTTTTGACGAATTTTTATCGAAAAACGTCATTATCAACCATCATTGAAAAACACAGTACCAATTTTATTTTACCAAATTATCCTAAAAAAAAAATACAATCAAAGATGACTATCAATGGGATTTTTGATACATGTATGTTGAATCTACAACAATTACAAATCAAGAAATTACAAATCAAGAAATCAACAATTACTTTAGAACTTAAGAAATTTTGTTATAGATTCAACAACAAATCAAGAAATCTCATTTCTTTTGTTGTCAAATTCAAGAAATGAGTGGTGGTGGATGGGGCAGTTGAAGGGAGAAGTGGGGTTGGGATGTTGGCGGGTGGGATGGGTGAAGAAGGAGGAAACTTTTTTTTCTATTATATATATATATATATATATATATATATATGTATATATATATATATATATAATGTTAGTAGGATTTAGAAAAAAAAATCACGCGTTTTGTTTTCTTTTTTAAAAAAAAATGTTACGTCAGTATTAGGGGTGAATTTAATTCACTCTAAAGATGTTAAGGGGGGTAAATAAACGCGTGTTAAGTTTAAGTGCTAAAGTAAGTCGGAGTGACAAGTTTAGGGGGATTTTGATGTATTATCTCTTTATTTTTTTATCTTGTTTGATTTTATGATTTTTTTTTTTAATGAATATGAAAATTAGTGTATGAAAATAGAATTTTAAAAGTGAATTCTCTAAATAGTCATCCAAGTTTTGAACATTTCCTTCAAATATCACTTATGTTTCATTGAGGATCATAATATCACTCAACCATCACTTTTTTCCCCAAAAAATACTAAACACCTCAAAAGTCTTCTTCTCTCTTAATTGGCATGTCAAGTCATTAAAACTTTTTTTAAGAAAAATACTAAACTTATTTAACTCATTTAATCAAAGTATAATTCTATTTAAAAAAAATGCATTAGTTTATTAAAAAAAAAAAATTATACTTCGAAAAACTTTATCGGTACTAAAACTTGACATATATTTTTTCAAAGGTTATTTTTTTGAATGGTGACTCATATTTTTTGAATTCCCTACAAAAATTATTTTTATCTTTTTAGGATAATAATATAAGTATCATTATTATCCTCAAAAAAAAAATCTCATACGTCTCTTTCTCTTCTAATTGGCAGGCCATGTTATTAAATTATTTTTTTAATAATAGACCTATTTATATCCCCATACTTATTTAGTCAAAATTATATTCTCATTCTTTTATTTAAAAGAAATATATTAAGTTATTAAGAAGAAATTTTCATGCTTAGAAATCTTTTATCATTACTTAAACTTTCAGTTTTTTCTAAAGTTATTTTCTTGGAATGTAATCAATGTTTCTAGAGTCGCTATAAAAATCACTTTTTGTTTTTGCTTAGACAATAATGTCACTCAGTTATTAATATTTTTCTCAAAAAGTCATAAATATCTCAAAAGTCCCATCCTCTTCTAATTAGCATGTCATACCAGTAAATCATCATTTAAAAAAAAAATCATATTAACTCAGCAAACTCATTTAACCAAAATAATAATTTTATTTTTAAAAAATATATATTAATTTATTAAGAAGAAATTCTCATACTATTTTCCTAGATGAATTCAAATTTTTATATATAATCAGGGGAGAAGTTATCCTTTGCCGAGGGGGTTAACCCCCTTCGGTGAAAAATTATATTATATATGCATGGTTAAAATTATTTTTTATGTATATATATTAGATGTTGAACACCCTTCGATTAGTTTGTATGTTTATTTATGAACCCCCTTAGTGAATATCTTGAGTCTGCCACTGTATATAATTGCCTACAAAGATCAATTATTTTCTAAAGAAAATGATATCACTAAAGTAAATAAGTTATCTAGAGATTTTAATTTGCATGTAAAATAATATGGTAAAGATTAAGTTTTGGTAAAGAATTCCTAAATGGCAAAATTAAACCAATGCATTTTTTTCAAAACAAAAAAAAAAGAATAAAGTTATAATTTTGAGTAAATGAGTTTGAAGAATTAAATGATTTACTATTTAAAAAAAATATGATTTTAATGACATTGCATGCCAACTAAGAGAGAAGAATACTTTTGAAGTGTTTAGTATTTTTTTAGGAAAAGAGTGATAGTTGAGTAATAATGTGGTCTTAAATGAAATATAAGTGATATTTAAAAGAAATTCTCAAAACTTGAGTGACTATTTAGGGAATTCACTCAGAGTTTTAATAATAACATGTTTTGACATGTTTAAAAGTTTGTTATTTTATATTTTATAAATAGAGAATCAACAAAAATTGTCATTTGCCAGAAAACTCTTCTTTCGATAATATATCAATCCTTACACTCAAAGAGATTTCTAAAACAAACAATGGCTGGAGAATTCAGACTATTTCTATAGATAAATATACTAACAAAATACGACGTGGTTAAATGTAAAAAAATATTTTGCTAAATAATCTAACCACACTATTTTTTTTGTAACATTTGTAGCAATAAGTGTGGCTAAAATTTATTTACATATTTTATATGATCCATGACTATGAAATTTTATTACGTTGCAGGCTGTAGTTGTAAAGAAAATTTTATTTTACAAGATAAATATGTATAGTAAGTGATTTTATCCACGACCAATAATTTTTATCTATCTTCTATGTAAAACAAATAATAACAACAACAATAATAATAATAACAATAATAATAATAATAATTTATCTATAAATTTTATAATTGATGAAGCGTACATAATAATTTAAAAAATTATATTATAAATTTAAAATTAGATAACTAAATCAAATACATCTTAATGAATTTTTATTTTTTGTATAATAAAGTTAGCCTTATAATTTGATAAAAACATATGAAAATCAACAGCTAAAAACAAGGAAAACAAAAATAGTTAGTTCAGGAGAAAGAGAAGAAGGTGAAGTAGAATAATATGGTGGGATCCATTTTATAAAATCAATTAAATACTTTCTTGCATAATTAATGATAGTTATAACTTATAATTATGATTCATCCAATATAAATTTTTGATTTTTAAGTTTAGGAAATAACAAAACTTTAACCCTCTTTGATTAAATTTTTTTTAAAAAAAATAGTTTATTTTGAAAAAAAAATCTATAAAAATCTTTTTATAATTGTGATCAAATTTGAGTAAAAAAATTGTGAAAGTCTTTTCACTTCTAAAAGAACATAGAAGATGCGTGAAAAATTGGGAAAGTAAATAAATGTTACTTTATTGGAAAAAGTAAGAAATATTTTAAAAGTCAAGTAATTTCTTTATCAAATTTTACTCCTCTAATTTATATTTATAATTTATAATATATTAAAAGTGTAAATGACCTTAAAATATTATTTAAACTTTATATCTTTCATTAAAAGTTTATATTTTAAATAAAATTATCTTTTCACCATCTTTTTCTAATATTTAAGAGTTGAAAATTAATTAAATATATTTATGGTAAAATTTTTTCTTATTAGAAATCATCAGAATTAATGACAACTAATACTTTTTTCATTAGTTTAAGAACTCTAAATCAACTAAATTTAATTTAAGAATTGTATTTATGTTATGTAACCCTGTAATCTTGTTCGGTGCTTCACTCTGTATTTATGTACTATGTATTTGCGTGGTGTCTCTTGTTTTGAGCCGGGGGTCTATCGGAAACAGCCTTTCTTCTTCTTTGGAGGTAGAGGTATGGACTGCGTACATCTTACCCCCAGACCCCACCAGGTGGGAATACACTGGGTTTGTTGTTGTTATTGTTGTTAATTTAAGAATTGTAACATCTCAGTCCCATTACTTATCCTTCAAGTGCATTTTCGTCCTTTCCTTTTTACCTTTACTGTAAATAATTAAAACCCTTTTAACTTATCAGTTGCCATGCATTTTTTTTGCCTACAACGTTATTTTCCCAGTCAAGTTCTATCAGTTACACACATTAAAACAAGTCCCTCTATTTTCCTCCAAATCACACCATAAAAGCCTCCATTTTCCTTCATCAGTTTTTCAAAGTTTCCAATAGCAATCAATATCCTCTTTTTTCATCTGTTTTTCCTAAGTTTTCAGCAGTCAATATCACTTTTCCTCCTCTCAATCACAATTTCTAAGAAACAAAAGAGAATTGGTTGAGAATCAAGTTCAAATTTCATCTTCCTATTTCAAGTTCTTTCAACGTTTAAAGAGGTATGTAAGACTATTTTATTTCATGTTTTCTTTTGAGTTTTGTTCTCCTCTAATCCCTGTTACTCTTAATATTATTTGGATTGGTGGATCTCCACATCTTTGTCAACTTAATTGAGTTCTTTTATGAGTTTTTTTGAGAAGTTTTTACATATTCTTCCTTTATCATAAATACTCTATAAACTTTGGTGAGTAAATGTTAAACCAACGAATTGCTGCAGAATTTATAAATTTCTTGATCATATAAAGTATGAATCTTATGAAGTAACTTAAATAACATGGAAGCGTACTGGTCAAGGAACCTAGATTAAAAGGTGCTTTCTTCCCTATAATTGGACAACATATAGCCTTAAGAATGAAAGACTAAGCAGTAGTCAAAGGATATAAAGTGTTAAGTTGCATAACTGTGTTGCTATTCGTTGATAGGGTATAGCTAATGTGTAACAGAAACTAATATTAACATGATATGATCCACGTTTGCTCTACAACATGTCATAATAGAATGCTTGTGGTAGTTCCAGATTCATAAGTCAACGGTCTAAGAACTTTGGTGCTCTTTTCTTTGTGATATAATTTAATAATAATTGATCTTATTGATATTGAAGGGGTTACAGCTGTATATATAGAGAACTGAAGAATAATTAATTACAGAATAACCCAGATGTATTTAATAATTATATATGTAGTCTATTATCCCCCCGCAAGCTGATCAGCGGTAACGAGGGGCAGCTTGGAGCAGAGATACTGAAAAGGCTGTAACGGAAGAGGCTTGGTGAGAATATCAGCAAGCTGGTCAGTAGATGGGACATAGTGCGTGGCCATCGTTCCTGCAAGTACCTCATCGCGAACAAAGTGACAGTCGGACCCAACATGCTTCATACGATCATGAAGGACTGGATTTTTGGTAACACAAATAGTGGACTGATTGTCACAATAAATCTGTGGTTTCGTCGGGGGAATGTCAAGTGCATCTGTAAGGTATCGTAACCACATGGCTTCAGCAACACCCGCAGCCATGGCACGATATTCTGCTTCTGTGGAGGAACGGGACACTCGTGTTTGCTTCTTGGTGCACCAGGAAATCAGATTCGGTCCCATCATAACAATATATCCAGTAGTGGACTTCCGATCATCTTTGTCGTTAGCCCAATCCGAATCAGGAAAAACAGATATATCAAACGAGCCCTTTTGAAATAAAATTCCACATTGAAGAGTACCTTTAAGATAGCGCAGAATGCGTTTCAAGGCCTGAAAGTATTGTTCTGTGGGAGCATGCATTGATTGGGAGACTCGATTGACTGCATATTGGATGTCCGGACGAGTAACAGCAAGATAATGAAGTCCACCGACGAGGCTCCGATATAGTGTAGGATCGGCAAAGGAAGTATTCGGCCCTGGGGATTGGCGAACTGCCATGGGAGTGACCGCGGGTTTGCAGTCTGTCATTCCAGCTCGATTTAGAAGTTCAAAGGTATATTTTGTCTGATGCATCAATATGGTTTCCGATTTGCAGATGAGTTCGAGGCCAAGAAAGAACTCCAGAGGACCGAGGTCCTTAAGTTTGAAGTCACGATGCATAGCCTCAGTAATTTCAGTGATGAGTGATGACGAGCTGCCTGTAATAACAATATCATCCATATAGATAAGAATGATGACTGTACCTCGAGAACAGTGAAGGGTGAAGAGGTTGTTGTCATGATGGTAGGTGCGAAAACCAAGACCCTGCAGAAAAGTAGAGAGGCGTGTGTACCAGGCACGTGGGGCCTGTTTCAGGCCATACAGTGATTTGCGAAGCTTGCAAACATAGTGAGGACGGTTGGGATTAACATATCCCGGTGGCTGAACCATATAGATGTCTTCCTCAAGATGACCATGAAGAAAGGCATTGCTGACGTCTAACTGATGAAGCGGCCAATCATAGTGAAGAGCAAGAGACAAGACCAGACGAATAGTCTGTTGCTTAACAACAGGGCTGAAGGTCTCCTTATAATCCACACCATACTCCTGATGATACCTTTTTGCAACCAGACGTGCTTTATAGCGAGAAAGAGATCCATCTGAATTTCGTTTGATGTGAAATACCCATTTGCACCCAATAGACTTTCGGTTACTAGGCAGAGGTACCAAATCCCATGTACGTTGTTCATTCAGAGCCTGAAATTCCTCATCCATAGCTTGGCACCAGAAACTATTTTTGGAGGCTTGGTTGTAGGTAGTAGGCTCAGTTATGGGATGTGCATCAAAGGGTATTTGAGTGTGGTAGACTTTGGGTTTGAAGGTACCGGCCTTGGCTCGGGTTGTCATAGGGTGAGTGTTGAGTGGAGGGTGATTAGGAAGGGGTGGTGGAGTTGTATGATGTGTGGACGGGGGTTGGGTGGGGCTGCCGTGGGAGCTGGGATGTGCAGCGGTGGATGGGGTGGCTGTATGTGTGTTAGGAGTATGATGTAGGGAAGTGGTGGGTTGTGTGGCAGTCCGCTGGGTGTTCGGGTGGGGGGCTTGGGGGTTCGGGTGGGTGGGTGGTTGGTTCGAGTGGGTAGTGGCGTAGTAGGGTACCGGGTTAGGTGCCGAGTGAGCCGGAGCATGAGCGTGTGAAAAGGACGGAAATAATGGCACAATGCCAAGTGGATTGGGGGAGTATGGAGTAGAGGAAAGACTTGTGTAAGGAAATTGTTCCTCCACAAAACGAACATGACGGGAAACATATATTTTCTGAGATACAGGATCGAAACATTTGTAACCTTTGATAGTGGGATGATAGCCTAGAAAGACACAAGGGGTGGACCGAGGTTGAAGTTTATGTTGAGTGTGTGGACGCAACCAGGGATAAACCAGACACCCAAACGGGCGGAGATGGATGTAGTCGGGTGGATGATTGTAGAGACGGGCATATGGAGTGGAGTTGGAGAGAGTGTGAGTGGGCATGCGATTTATGAGGTAGTTGGCAGTAGCAAGGGCATCAACCCAAAAGGAAACAGGTAAGGTGGAATCATGGAGGAGCGCAACAACTGTTTCTATTAGGTGACGGTGTTTGCGCTCAGCAACACCATTTTGTTCAGGGGTATATGGACATGAAGTGTGATGAAGAGCCCCTAGACTTTGAAGAAAAACACCAAATGCATTGTTGACAAATTCTTTGCCATTGTCACTTCGAAAAATTTTGATTTTGGCATTAAATTGATTTTGAACCATTCGGTCAAAGTTGACAAAAACAGTATAAGCTTCGGATTTAAATTTCAGAGGATAAAGCCAAGTGAATTTACTGTAATCATCAACAAAACAGATATAATAACGAAAACCTTGAACAGAAGGAACTGAGGTTGGACCCCAAACATCAGAATGAATTAATTTAAATGGCGCAGTGGCCTTGTGTTCAGACAGTGAAAAAGGTAAACGACAAGATTTAGACACTGAACAGGACTCGCAATGTAATTTCCCTGAAAAATTAAAACCTAAGGAAGATAAAATGGATTTGGTGATGGCGGATAATGGGTGCCCAAGCCGGCGATGCCAGGTGGACGAGAGAATGGCTTGACTCACAACAGACGGAGACCTGGATGGAAGAGTGTATAGCCCATGCTCACAGCGGCCCGTGTACCGCACCCGGTTCGTGGTATTGTCCACTATCTGGAAATTAGTGTCATTAAAAATGAGGGTGCAGTTATTTTCTTTAGTAAAGCGATAAACAGATAAAAGATTGGATGTGAGGGAAGGGACGTGGTGAAGGGTTGAGAGATGAAATTTACCATTTAGGGTATAGACATACCCAGAGCCGGTGTTTGTGATGGGAAGGGATTGACCATTGCCTACTGTAATAGTTTCTGAGCCATGATACGGATGAGGAGCTTGAAGTTGTGAATAATCCGACGTCACATGGGTGTTAGCACCTGTGTCTAGATACCAATCGCCAGATTGAGCATTTGTGGACGCATGCATCGCCCTTGATCCGCCGGACTGGCGATTTACATTCTGCGAGTCATCATAACGATACCAGCAATTAGCCGTAGAATGGCCCCGTTTAGCACAAATTTGGCACGTCGGAAGATCTCGTATGGGCCCCCGCTGGTTTCCTCGTCCCTGTCCGCGGCCTGACTGAAAGCCATCCCTCGGTGGGGGCCCGCCTCTGCCTTGCTGCCCGGCGTTCCGACAGTCACCGCCGCCGCTGCCTCGCCCTTGGTTACGGCGATCGTCACCGTGACCCCTGGTCGAGCCCCCGCTGCCAGCCGAGTAAAGAGTCGTGACGCCAGGGGTGGAACTGGCTTCTCCGAGCAGTAATTTGTGTTCCATGTCTAGATTCAATTCTTCTGCATTAAGCCATCCAGACAGTTGATTCAGAGTGATTTCGACAGGTGAGAGGCGAATATGTTGTTTGAGAGAGGAATAGCCAGACGGAAGACCATGTATCACGGCATTCACCACGTCTCGTTCAGGAATAATCTCGTTCACAGCATCTAGGTCAGACAGAATAGAGGCCACATCATCAAGGTATTGAGTCATCGTCTTCGTTCCCTTCCGAAGAGTATGCAATCTGTCACGCAATTGAAAAATATGAGTCGTGGACACAGAGTTGTACCTTATGGCTAGTGGGTCCCAAAGTGAAGCCGATGTGAGAAAACCCCGGGCGTGTTTGTGCACAGAGGGGCTAATAACGGCGAGAAGACAGGCTCGGATCTGAGTGTCTACGATCATCCATGAAAGGTAGTCGGGATTTGGGAGCATGACGCCGTCCTCCTCGGCTGTCTCGGGCGGCGGCTTCTCCGCACCGTCAATCCATCCGAGCAGCAAGTTGGCTGCGAGGGCGGTGCGGACGTTAAGTGCCCAGGCCGGGTAGTTGTTGTCAGATAATTTTTTGGGGATGAGATTGTGGAGATTTCTGAGCAGTAATTTTACTCCAGACGGTAAATTTGACAGAGGATCAACAACCTTGTCCATGGCGCCGACCTACGGCGGAGGAGGGAGGCCGTGCGGCGTGGTGTAGACGGTGGCGGCGGCGCACACACGTCGAAAAAGAGGAGAGATTAGGGTTTGGGCGGAAGAAGAAACCCTAGCTTTGATACCATGATATAATTTAATAATAATTGATCTTATTGATATTGAAGGGGTTACAGCTGTATATATAGAGAACTGAAGAATAATTAATTACAGAATAACCCAGATGTATTTAATAATTATATATGTAGTCTATTACTTTGTAATGGTGTATAATTTCAACTTTTTTCTAATTTCATCTTAAACTGCAGAAGTAAGGATCCCCTTGCAAACAAATTATAGAATTACTCAATCCTTCTATGATCCACTACACTGTACCAACTCAAAAAAAAATATGAATGGACTCTTAAAACTAGTATGCCATGATCATGAATTATAAGACATCGAACCAGGAAATTAACTATCATGCCTCTCCAATAATGATGTTAGCTTGTGATTATGAACCTATTACAATTAACTCTCTATATTAGCCCTAAAGTGACACTTAATGATTTCTATCCTAAAACGGCTAAACTATGAATATGAGCCTGAAAGGGATAAACTATGAGCATGAGCCTAAAACGGCTGAAATATGAATATGAGCCTAAAACGGCTAAACTATGAACATGAGTCTAATGAGGGTAACACTTTGAATATAAATAAGTAAGATAACATCACGAGCATAAGGGAGTGAGTTAGCTGACCGTGAAGGTATAGGTTTAAACAACAAATGCCCAAAACTATGTTTACCGATATAGGATAGAGATTATTCCGCAAGTGGCATAACTCTTTTTTTTATGTGTACCGAAAAGGGGCTAACCATGGATACTTGCTAGCAAATTATGTCATGCACGTCCTGTTCCCGGCAAGGTATAGGACGGCTTAGCTGATCAGGCCGAGATCAGACTCCATGCGCTCACATGGTGGTTTATGACAGTTCACTACTTTCTCCCACAAATAATCAAAGGAATTGAGGTCAATTATAAATTTATTTTATATTCTTGTTCCATTCCATTTGTCTTCACTTACATTTAAATTTTATTGTCATTTATAATCTCTTGATGTACTTCCCTCCTGAAATGGTTTTGCATACCAATACATTCCACGTATTGACTATCTTTGGCACTACATCATTTCATGATGTAAGTTCTGCATCTCAAGTCTGCGATCAGGCGCATCATTAGGATTATCATCTTCTGCTATTGGTGAGCCTCCTTTCTACTTGGGGCAAATTTAGATATGACAATTTCTCTATGTTCTTTTCAGTATCAGGGTATGCCGGGGCCTTTTCCCGATAGTTATAGTTAGTCATTAGAGGCTTCACAAACTGGTTTAGTTGTCAAACAGATCTTTTAATTCTTAGTCTTATTTATTATGACTATTGTATCTTCAGACGTTGTGTGATATTAATGAACATTGATGAAAGACTCTCTCCTTCAAGAAATCTTATTTTATATTGTTTCCTCTCTATTCATTATGCTAGTTGTATGCTCATGTGATATGTCAAAACTTTCACTTATACTAGCAATAGTATCGGGTGCATGCCACGTCTAGAACCTTGGTTCGGGACGTAACAAGAGTATTTGAAAAATGTAAAAATAAATATAAAAATGTTAGAATGAGAAAATTAAGAAGTTCCAAATTTCTAAAAGTTTTAAGTACATAATAATAATGTAATCAATGATATTGTAAAGATTTGACTTTAAAAATAAGGAAAAATTTTAAACATAGAAAAATTAATTATTCTACAAATATGATTCAAATTGATTTGTCTCTCTTAGCCTCTGACAGCAAGGGAAAGAGATACTGACAAACACAAAAGTGATGATCCATCAATCACTTGAAGCTTCTGATAGTATAATATATATGCGCTTACACTAAAATATATGTTTATGTTTACCTTATTATTTAAAGTGCGAAAGATCTTTGAAAAGTGGTTTGAACTTTTTATACTTTATTAAAAATCTCCACAATAAATAAAATTATTTAATTTTAAATAATCACATACTATACGTGCGATGTGTGGATAAACTAGTAACTATAACTACGTAAATTGAGGTGAGTGAGAAAGATAAATACTACTAATATTTAAGAGAGATTTTAGTTGATACATATCTAATAAAAGAATTTTTAAAAATATGGTTAAATAATTTTTTGAAAATTACTATAACTTGCAATTAAAAGTACACATCAATAATTATAGAAAAAAGCATTGTTACAACTTGTAATAAACCATCTGAAAAATGCATATAAGATAATTTTCACCTCAAAACATCATATGACCCAACTTTCTAATATGCTCAAAATATTGAAGTAGTTCCTCCCAAAGAAAGAAAACAACAACAAAAAATGTCACACATTCAAAGCAAAAAAAGAAAGTTGTAGGGCCAAACACATAGGGGACGACATTGGGTTTGGTTGTTTAATATCGGTTCGATTTTCTACTTTTTGGATTGACGAAAATGACAATCGTAATCTAACCGGAATAAATTCAATTTGATTTGGCTTCTACAAATTCGATTGGTTATTTTAGATTTTTATTTCGATTTTGAAGATTTAAGTAGTGAGCCTTTTTTTTCATGACTGACTAATTAAAATTGATGATTTTCAAACTCTTTTTTCATTCTCAAACATAAATAACGCAACATGTAGGAAATGAAATGAACTAAACATAAGTTTAAGATGATATATAACTGCATTATGCTTAAGTTTGAGTTACTTATTATATATTTATTTTGAATATATATTATTTATATAATTTTGATTTTTCGATTTAATGAAAAAAAATCAAAAAATCGAAAATCAAACCGTTTAACTGAATTTCTAAAATTTGAAATTCAAATTGATCCAAAGAACTGAAAAATCTTCGATTTTTTCGGTTTGAACCAAATATGTCCGGCCGTACAAACACATAGATGGTCTTCAAGATTTATAGTCAATTAATAGAGATGCTCATACAAGAACGATGTGCCATATTTCGCACATAATAAAGACGTCAAATTTCAAGTTTTTCAACAATCAGAATGAAGAAGAATTGAGAGTCAAGTAGTAGACTTTTCAAATACGAGTTGCCAATAAATGTCATGGAGCTAAACTTTGTTTGATTACTTTGTCAAGCGTTTTCTTGCACGGCTCTTTAATATCTCGTTAGGTAATTATTAGTGACACGCGGGAATGACAATTTGGGTATGTACATTTATACAAGTCCATGTCCGGTCCCATGACATTTATTACTTAGCAACTCCTTTTCTATATAGGAAGTGAAAAATCTCCAGCTCGAAAAAACATGAGTGGAGTTGGCAATATATCTTGAATCATTATGTTTTTCAAATATAGCCAAGCCATTGAATGGTACCACAAAGTTGTTTTCCCTTCCAAAATACCTATCTTCTTCTCAGGTAAAGATGGTTCAAAATGCTTTTTCCTTTATTTTAATTTTTTAAAAATGAAAAAGTTTTGTTTGGTGCATATATTTTCCTCGGAGGTATATAATTAAGATTAATAATAAAATGGAATTTACTGATGTTTTATTGGTGAGTGAAAAATATTTTTCATAAAATTTTAGTGGTGGAATGTCAGTCTAGGCAGTTCTATTTTAGACATAGTAAAAAGAGTCGCAATGTGTGATTTAAGTATTGAGCTAACACAGAATATGACTTTCTCATAGGAAGTATTTTCCTGAAAGTTATTGTACGAGACGCACCTTATATATTATCTAGGAGAGACAAGACCAGGAATGAAATTCTACAGGATAAAGTGGAAGTGATCTTCATGATATGATAAAATGAGGAAAGCAAGAAAGAGATGGTTTAAGCATGTGAAGAGGTGATAAGAGGAGGCACCGGTAAAGAGGTGTGAGAGTTTGGCTACTAGATTTATGAGGGGTAGAAGTAGGCCAAAGAAGAACTTGAAGAGCTGATCACGATTAAGACATGACGCATTTTCAACTTACTTTATCAAGGACATGATTCTAAATAAGAAGGTCTGGAGGTTGAGGATTAAGGTAAAAGATTGAATATCGTTGTGTGTCGTAGTACTTTTCTGGGGGAGAAGCAATGGGGATATTCTCCTCCTCTTATTTAGTAGTCTTACCTAGTATTTGAATAGTATCTCTTATTCTTCATTTTTACCATTACTTGTTTACTTTGGTTCCTTTGTTCGTCTTGCTAATTTGCGTCATTATTTTCCTTTATATCCTGCCTTAATTGCACTTTTTTGAGCCGAAGGTCTCATCAGAAACAACCTTTCAATTCCACAAAGATAGGAGTAAGATCTGCATATTCCTTGCCCTTTCTAGATCCCACTTACGGGATGCATAACATTAATTGGATATACTAGCTGTTTTTTTCTCTCTTGACTACGATTGACCTGTTGTTTTGTTGATTGATTTCTTTTTTCCACTTAACTGAATGGAAATTAGGACTTATCATCATCCATGGAATCGTACAATACAGTATGCTAGCCATATTTGTAACTCATCTGACGTATTACTGGGAATTGGCACTACCAAAGGCAGCTCAAATAGTGAATATACATGAAGGACTCTCATCCCTTCTTGTCATTGTGGTTGCACAACTCTCTGACTCCTACTTTGGTCGTTTCAACTTAATTATCTTCACCCATACTGCTTTTATTTTGGTATGTCTTTTTTTTTTTTTCCTTTTATCTCCTCCTCCCTCCCCCCATGCAGTACTTATTAGCTAGCGTTTGGTATACAAAGATATACAGTACCTATTAGCGAGCATTTTGATATACAAAGATATACAGTACCTATTAGCGAGTGTTTGAGGATTAAGGTAAAGGATAGTAGATCGATGTATGTTGTAGTACTTTTACGGGAGAGAAACAAGGATCTATTCTCCTCCTCTTATTTAGTAGTCATACCTAATGTGTATCTGCATAGTATCTTATTCTTCATTTTTATTACTACCTAGCTTCTACTTTTGATTGTTATGTTTTTCTTGCTATTTTGTTGCCATTATTTTCCTTTATATCCCTTCTTTGATTTTTATGCTGAGGGTCTATATTTTCTACCCTTCTTTAATCCCACTCGTGGAATTATATATACTGACTATAGAAATTTGATATTAATCCCACTCGTGGAATTAGTCCTTTCTGTTTCTTTCTCTACTTTGTCAAAAGCCCAATCGAGACAAATCAGCTCTTACTGTTCTCCCGTCTTTGTTATTGAAGATTTGCTCTTGCTAATCTGTAGAAATCAGGCAGACTCTTGGGGGTTGTTTGACAGGGGAGATGAGATAAATAAAGTTATTTCATTGACTGAAAATTTTTATGGGACTAGTTATCCCACTATCTCTTCATTTTAGTACAAATAATAGAATAAATAATTTTGAGAATAATTAATACCTCTAACCAAACTCAAAATAAAATAATTTTGTATTTTATCTCAAATTATTAAGCCCTAATTTGTGTACCAAACGACCCCTTAGAGTGTGTTGGGTAAGAACGAATTGTTTTCTATGGAAACTATTTTAATGTGATTTTATTTTTGGGTGTTCAGTAAGTTAAGAAAAAAAAAATGTTCCAAAAAGTTAAGCAAGCAGTTGAGGTATTTCGAATAGTTGAAGAGGTAATATTGACTATTTTCACTAAGCTAAATAGTTAACTGTTGGAGAGTTGAAGCATTAAACAATATTTTTTTTAACTGGTGGTAACAAAAGGTAAATATGCATCATTTGTTAGATGACAGATTATATATGCATCACTTTTTTAACGAGGGATAAATCTGCTATAAAATCACAAAGTTGAGGCATACATTTGCCACTTTCCCCTTTTTATTTGGGTCGAACCGTCCAGATTAAATTTTGGAAATATATACATAACAAAATGCAGATTACAATGGAGGAGCACTTCACTTAACTTTGTTTTTTTTTTTCTGGACGACAATATATATATATAGTGTAGTCCCACAAGTGGAGTATGGAGATAATAAAGTGCATGCATGCCTTATTCTTACCTCACAAAGGTAGAGAACTAAACAGTCAATTAACTAGGAAGCATGGAGTCAAATCTCAATCTTTTGGTAATCCAATCCTATATACAATGCTAAGACTTAAGCCATGTTAGATGTGAGATCCATAGGTGAAGTATATACTACAACAATAACTACGCGTCAATCCTAAATATATTGGATCGACTGAATCTCACTTCTTTATTTAAGCTCACTACATATCATCGTCATACTAAATGATCTATATCATAAAGGATCATCATGAATTGACAAGTTACTTCTTATCTCCTCCTAGTTACTTCTTCCCCTATTCTAAGATCTTCCTTTGTTCAATATTACCTTGTTGTCTCAATGCTCAAATGTAATTTGGATTCAGTAATTAACTATAATATACGTTGGTGTTGTGTTGAGAAGTTCGGGTTGTTACATAGGAACTCTAAGGCTTCCATGTGAAGTATTCCCCATAAAATTATTAGGGTAGATAAATGAAAAAAATGTGAAATTCCTTTTGATTTTATTTTCCTTGATGAGAGTCATGTTCAAAATAAAATATGCTCATCTCATGTATTGATTGCTACAAAATGGATGAAATAGAAAACAATAAATGAGCATATGCTTGTGCTTCAATAAAGAAGTGTTTGAGCAAAGTTATTTTATTTTTGGGCAGGGACTGGGGATGATATGGTATGAAACACATCGCGAAAGAATTAAAGCATTGTTTGGGGCATTGGCGTTATTAACTGTTGGTAAAGCTGGACGAGATGTCACATTGAAAGCATTTCTTGCTGATCAACTATGGAGATCTAAAGAGGAACAAAACCTTGAAGAGGATGAAGAACTTATAGAGATACGTCAAAAACTTATATGGGGAATTAACTGGATTTTAGGTATAATTGTGGCAACTGTATGGCTCTCAACTATAGAGTGGGAGGCACTTGCAAAGATCTGTACAATCACAATGGTAGCAGCATTTTCTGTGTTCTTGTTAGGCATCCCATTCTATGAACACAAGGCTCTAACACCTAGCCCTATTCTTTACATTTTCAACGTTGTTAAAGCAGCAAACTTAAAGAGACATCTCGATTATCCAGTTTCTCCTAGTCAGTTGTTCAAGAATTACAGTACAAGTGACACACAGATTCTTCCTCATATTCCATTCCTCAGGTACCATCTATAACCTGCCCTCCCCTAGAGGCCGAGCCAGGAATTTTAGTCTATGGGTTCTGAATAGATTATTTATACATATTAAATGAAATTTTTAAATACAAATACAAGGTTTTAGCCACATGCCACAAGTTTAAAATTTGCTCTGCCTCCTTTACTACTTCAATCAATGTACTTCCTTGTCTTAGAGTTAGAAAATTAGAAGTTCTTTATTTACTTCACAAACTTATTTTATGAGACATTCAAGCTGAAATAATGGAAGAGGTGCCAATTGACATCTCGACTATATAAAATATTTTAATTTTAACCCTCCGTAATATTTTGAGGTCATTCATATTCTTGTCGCTAGCAAGTACCTTCCCTTTAATTTAAAGAAGCTCCATTGTAGATTGCACACGTCAACATACACTGAGGAAAAAATCCAAATTTACCCCTTTACTGTTGGTCGTAGCTTAAATTTACCATTTGTTATTCTTCTGGTTTGAGTCCCGTTAAGGTCTAAGACAAATACGAGGCAATTTTATAACAATAAGGGTAGCATTATCGTAAAGTATAACGGAAGGTAAAGTTAAGATAGTTCCTATAGTATAGGGGTATTTTTGATCTTTTATTGGCTTGAAAAAACTAAAAGATCTGTGTATACCACTAGTTTTGAGTCTCACAAACACTTGAGTTAATTTAACCACACATTTTCTAAATTGCAGATGGTTGGATAAAGCCGCGATTGTAGAGCCATGACCTCCTTGTCCAGTATCAACAGAGCAAGCGGAAACTGCAGGCAGACTTTTTGAGGTAGCAAAGGTGAGGGATGTGAAGCGTTTGATAAGTATGCTTCCTCTTTGGTCGAGTTTTTTTGTATACAGTCTTGTAGAGACTACAGCAAGCACATTCTTTTACGTACAAGCTGACTTCATGGATGACCATCTTGGGAAGATATCCCACGTCCCAATAGTAGTTTTTGTTATCATCAAGACCTCTACAAGTTCCATTGTAGAAATCATATGTGAATTGCTCAAGAGAAAAGGAAGTGCACCACGACGTCCTCCACTGTATAGAGTTGTACTTGGAATGTTGTGTTCTTTCTTTTGTTGTCTAACTGCTTGGCGGGTCGAAGTTTACAGGCGTGGTGAACAGGAAGTATGGTTGGACGACTATAACACCGAACAGTACACTAATAAAATTAGTGTGTTTTGGGTAACACCCCAATTCTTCTTGGTTGGCCTTATGGATGGACTTTCGTCGAGTGGGCTCCAAGATTTCTTTGAAACTCAAGTTTGTGATTCAATGAAAGGTTATGGGCCAGAATTCAGTAAATTTGTCACTGGCATTGACAAATTCTTTAGTGTGATCAGCATCCTCATTTTCAGACCCTGGTTTAAGGAAGATGTAAACAAAAGTCGTTTGGACAAGTACTATGCTATGTTAATGGTTCCTACCTTCCTTAACTTTTGCTTTTGCTGGTTTGTGAGCAACTGGTATGCCAATCAGCAGCCCCATGACATTGACATGGACATAAACATTGCTCAAGAATTAGGAGATGTTGCCCAAGAAGTTTTGATAAATCATAATTCGGGCTTTGACATTGCTCATCAAGAATTAGAAGATGGTCCAGTAGAAATCGTGACAAATTATGAACGTTCGACTCCATCTATCAATAACTGATGTTACATAACACAACCTAAATGTACTAAACGTTCGCCATTTTTTGTGTAATGATTCTTGTAATTTAGACCTCCGACAGCGAGCCGAGCATATCAACTATGATTTTCAATAGGCATAATACATAAACGTGCCACATGACCACGAGACGGGTAAAGTTACTGCCTTGTGACCAGGAGGCCACGGGTTCGAGCCTTGGAAACAGTCTCTGACAGAAATGCAAGCTAAGACTGCGTAAAATACACCTTTGTGGTGGGGCCTTTCACCAGACACCGCACATAGCGGTAGCTTTAATGCACCAGGCTGCCCTTTTTTTTTTTATTATACATAAATGTGTCTTTTAACTTAGCGTCATCGAAGCCTTATTTCAATCTTTTATCACACAATGTGGATAACTCACCCATAGCCATTTTATCAAGGAGGAGATATATAGGAGTCCGGATCGTAAAGGACAACTTTTTTCGTCCAAAATTCTAAAGGGGCATATAAAAATTGAAAAATTTCAAATGGGATAAGACGGATGGAGGCGCACACCTTGTCCTTAAAAGGTTAACAACATTAGCTAAGGCGGGGGAGACTATTTCTTTTACCTTAGAAGGTAAAAAAAGTCTTAGGCCATACCCTTTGACTGACCACTTAACGGTGCATGCATGCTTTTTCATAGCGTTGATAACAAAATATGTACTGTAAAATTTTTGAATATTTCCGGATAATTTTCTTACGTTATTAATTTGTCATTGCATATGTTTACTTTCTATCAAAACTAGAGGAGCATGACTTGTGTCAGCTCGGGGTCCAATATTAAGATATTTTAATTATGTACGATAAGTTAACTTGATGTCAAGTCGAATTATGACATATTAACTACTTGATAGTATTTTTTAAAGAATCGAGTCTCACAAGATAATTGTGCATATTTTATTCATATAAATAACAAAATTCGGTGCATTTTGAAGTTTAAAACTTTAATCATATGATAAAGGGTTATCTAGTCATTGCATATTACATCACATGTGGCTTGCAATTAATAACCCAAAATTGCATTGTACTCCCCTACTAAGCCGACATAAAGTTCTTTTGCTTTCATTTTCTACTTCTCTTTTATTTGTCAACTTATTTATTAAATTAATATTTTAATTTAAATTTTAAGTGTTTTAAAAAATTATATAAAAAAGAAAACTATATGTTACCATTTTTCATATTAATTTAAGTTATTTGACTTTGAGAACACGATAAAACATACTTATGTAGATGTTCTATTGAACTATGTTTTTGTATATGTTCCTTCCATTGAAATGTAGGAATCGTTTGTTAGAGTATATTAAAATAATTCTAAATAAAATGTATTAGTAATGTCTGCGTTAATAATGTTTGTATTAGTAATATCGATATTATTTATGCTACCATTATTTCTTATAGACTGCTTGGTGTGATGTATTGGAACTTGCCTTTTCAATCTTGATACATTTAAACAAAAAAAAATTAAAAATGGATTGCATATACATTCTAAGATTCATCTAAGATTTAGCGCCGGCTCAATATATGTTATTTTATTGTCTGAATTATGTGACACAAATAAAATTTAGATAAGCAATCATATATTTAATATATTTTAAGTCGTTAACTATTGTGATTTATAATATTTTTTATGTAATTTTCAAATAATATAGTCCAAACTTTTATGGGATTGATGATCAATTATATTTTTAAATAACTGAAGTTTTTAATTATTGTGATTTATAATACTTTTCCTCTATTCCAATTTAAGTGACACTAATATAATTTCGAGAGTCAACCAAATATTTTATATCTTTAAATTTTTTAATTGTTGATTATTGTGATTTATAGTATTTTTTACTTTAAATATTTAATAGATTAAATTATTTTTAGCTATTTAAGTTGTTAACTATTGTAATTTATAATATTTTTTATGTAATTTTCAAATAATATATGTTACTCTCTTTGTCTAAACTTTTGTGTCCTTGATAGTCAATTATATATTTTAAATAATTTAAATTTTTTTATTATCGCGATTTATAATACTTTTTTTAATTTCAATTTAAGTGTCACAATGCTTTGATGACCATAATAATTAATTAGGCGTGATCTAGTAAAATTATAATTGAAGCAGCGAAACAGACATATCTTAAATGACTTACAACAACTAATTAGAAGTGATATAACAAAATTACTATAAAAAGTACTTGCGAAAGAAATTAAGTGGATCTCATATAAGACGTCAAGTTAGTTTAAAACATCAAAAGTTAATTATCATTTTATTTTCTTATTAAATGTTATTAATTTTTTAATACTTGACTTACAATAATTAATTATGGGTGATATTTAGTAAAATCATGGTTGAAATAGCTGAAACAGACACGTTATTAATGTAAATTTTACTTTTTAAATTAAATATTATTAACCTTTTAATACATAAATAACTTATAATAATTAATTAGGGGTGATATAATAAACTTACTGTTGAAGCATCTACATCATAAATGTCTATTCAACCTTTATTTTAATTAAATATTATTAATTTTTAGTACATAACTGACTTATAATAATTAATTAGGGGTGATATAGTAAAATTTTTAATTTAATATTATTAATTTTTTAATACATAAATGACTTATAATAATTAATTAGGGATGATATAGTAAAATCACGGTTGAAACAGCTGAAACAGATATGTCATAAATGTTTATTTAATTTTTTAATTAAATATTATTAATTTTTAATATATAAATAAATTATAATAATTAATTAAGGGTGATATAGTAAAATCACGGAGCAAGTAATCTGCTTAAGCACGCATGTTGAAACCTTCTCTTCCATATAATAGAAATTTAGCCCGAAATAGGGGGAATTGTTATCGTGAATATAATTTGGTTCATGCATCTTCTTGTTTTAATCCTAATTAGTATCGGTACCCGCGCTATGCGTGGAGCATTTTTTTTAAAGATTATTCGTTAAAAATATTAACTTCTTCACATAAGATTAATCAAATTTTATTGTAGAAAATTAACATAATCCAAGGTCAATGAAATGCTAAAAAGTAATCATGAATATTGAAATTATAATTGATACTTCTAATTTCAAATTTTAGATTTCACAATTTCAATTTAAAAACTAATTAAGCACATACACTTTATTTATTTTTTAAAAATTTCAGAATTTGTTCTATTATTATAATTTTTTTCATTGTTTGATTTCATTATTAATACATTTAAATATTTTATTTATACTTAGTGTTATATCTTATATATTAATTCAATTAAAAATTTTTATGCTACTCACAAAATCACTCATCCTATCAAATCTCACACTCATCCTTCATCTCTACTCCACCACTCCACCCTCAAATTTTATTTTATTTTTTAACTCTCTAAATTATTGTCAAATTATTTTCTCACTCCACCCTCAACAAATAAAATAAATTTTTTATTTTTATAAAAGCTTTTTTCCCACACCACCCACCCCTAATCCTCCACCCCGATCCCCCTATCAAAAGTCTTCCCCATCCCCTCTTCCTATTTTTTTCTATTATTTTTGAAATCGTTTTTAATTTTTTTTCTTACTCTCACCTCCCATTCAGACCCCAAAATAATTTAAACTTTTTACTTTTTTTTAAGATTTTTTTTCCTATATTCTCACCCCCAAACGCCACCTACATCCATCACTCCATCCACCCCCACCCACCTAGCCTAGCCCCCACCCACCTAGCCCCATTCCGACTACTACATTTCCTACCCTCATTCTCCCCCATCTCAATACTCACCACTATATCTTTACTCATTTATATTGTTTAATAATATTCGAACGTGTTAAATCATATTGCTTAAAAGAAAAGGTCTAACTATTCATTTAATATTTATGAGATATTTGTATAAATCATATATAGAAACTTAAAATTCCTTAGTTACATCTATAACAAAAAATAAATATAATGCTATAACAATAACATAATAACAACAAAAAAAATATTGAACTTTTAACATAAATTTTCATGAGATGTTCCAAATACATGGTGTGTTTCTCACTTTTTCGAATTCACTAAATTTCACCAAATTTCAGATAATAAATCTTAGTAGGCACTTTCAATTGCAACATTTCATTGAATATCTTGTCTTCATGGATATTTTAAAATTAATATCATACCTCCATTTAAGAGCTCCAAATTCTGCAATTTGACCAATTGAACATGCTGGTTTCCTCTACAAAATAACTAAATTTATATAATAATTAATAATTTTTTATGCAACTGCTTAATAAAATCAACATATTTGTATAATTTTTCTTACTTTTGTATGTATACTATAATGCAATTTTAATTACTGACTAATAATATGAAGTGTATAAAAAGGTTATTCACTGTTGCTATCACATGTTAGTTTTATTTTTCAATGTACTTCATGTCAAGACGTTTGAATCACCTGCGAAAAAATTAATCACCACAACAATAATTAAGAAGGTAAATATTTGATTTCATTAAACTAATCAATAAGATATCTTTGAACCTCAAAATTACACATAAATAAAATCGTGGGCATTAAAATAAAAAAATAAACTATAAAATAAAAAATAAAAAGAGGAGGAGAAGAAGCAATTGTTAATAGCAAAGAGAGTGAATCAGAATGGAATTCATCCCATTTATAGTGCTAGTTGACATTGATTTGGATAAAAAGAAACTCTAATTTCAAAATTTTAAAAAAAGAGATTGTATGAAATTACAATATTTGATAGAATAAGCTTAAGAGAACTGTAAATGAGTTCAAAATAAACTATATGACGTATTTATGTTTCTTATTTACAGATTCATTATCTCTAGTTTTAATAAATTAATAAAGTTATCTATTTATGTTTCAGAGCTTATTTTTTCAATAATATTTTTATTATATCTTTTCAATTTAAATTAAAAAGTTTAAAAGGTTACTAAATAACTAAATAAAATTTACATACTGAAAGATTACTTTCAAATTCAATTTTGGATATAATCATTATCTTTTCAATAATTCAAAATTTTATATATTCATTTTAAATTCAAATTTTAAACCAAATTTTTTTTACTTATTAATTAATATATATGTTATATTTCAAAATAGTGTCTCCAACATAATCTCTACCATTTTATCTTCATATAAATTCAAAACACCATTTATGTAGGGTCCAAATGAAAAAGTCTAAAAATCATTTGCTTAGGAATGAAGAAATTATTATTATTATCATCATCATCATCGTCGTCGTCGTCATCGTTGTTGTTGTTGTTATACTACCACTTCATACTACTATTACTACTTTTTGTAAATTATTATTATTATTATTATTATTATCATCATCATCATCATCATCATCGCACTAATACTATTACTTTACACTTTTTTTTGTAAGCACTATTCCTACGTACTACTATTTATTATTAGTAAATCAAATGTATTCAAATATATTTATAATATATAAAAGGAATAAATTTATAAAATAGTAAGAGTTTGTTTAGGACTCTTAAACCATAAGTTTCTATTTTTAAGCTAATAATTTTTTTATCTTTATAAGTAGAATATATTTTAAAATTTAAATATTTAATATTATTTAATTCAATTAGAACTCTTCTGTTATAAGATTTTATTTATCAAAATTAAAAATAAATATTATTATTTATCATTATTACAAAGTTCTGTACTACTACACCTAGTATTTATCATTTTTTTTATTTATTATTTTTCATTTAATTATTTTTGAACACTATTATATACATCTCCTCTTCCTATTATTTATTACTCTCTCCGTCCCAAATTATGTGTCGTCATTTGATCGGACACGATATTTAAGAAATAAATATTGACTTTATTAAAGTTATAAAATTATTCTTCTTAAAGAAAGGAGTAATAATATTTAAAATTAAGTGGGACCACTTTTAATTGAAAAAACAAATTAAAAAAGGAGTAATAATATTTAAAATTAAGTAGGACCACTAAGGATAAAATTGTAATTGTATTTTTAAAAACTTATCAAATAAGAAAATGTGACATTCTTTTTGAGACGGACCCAAAAAAAAATGGCCACATATAATTTGGGACGGAGAGAATATTATTGTTGTTATTATTACTATTACCCCATCACTATTAGTATTACTATTATGTATTGTCATTACTATTATTATTTATTATTATTATTACTACTACTGAACATATTACTCACTATACTACTTACTACTACACGTATTACGAACTATATACTACTACACATTACGTACTATACTACTACTATTACTATTTGTTGACACTTAATTTTTTTCCTCCACGATTAAATTTAATCTTGGGTTTCTTCAACTTTTAATAAAAGTGAAATATTTATTTCATCCGGATAAATACGCTCTAAAATATTTATTAGGTTAATTTTATCATTTAAGTGACGATTATACATTTTTCGTATTCACATATACGAGATTGTATAAATTTTGTTACTTGAATGAATATTTTTATCAAAGTTTGAGCTTTTACGGAGATAAGCTTGAAAATTAATTCGAACGGATAAAGTCTTGATTTAAATATAATTTACTCTCAAAAATAATTTATTTGGACGAATATATATACATTTGATTTTATTAAATCAAGAGGCTCAGGATTAAAGAAAGTATTAATTCGTATCAAATTTCAATTTAATTTAGTCAATCTATTAGATTTGGCCATAATTGCAAGGCAATCCGTCAATTGATTTTTAATTTGGTCAAAATTAAATAAATATGGTTAAATTTTAAATCCCAAATGGGATTATATTTTGAATAACCTCAAAATTATCAAAAAATCTTATAACTTCTATCCAACTCCCACAAAAAATAACTTCAAATCCTAAAATTCAAATTTGAAATTCAAAATTTAGACTAGATTGTACAATTTCTCTCAAAGTCCTTTTTTCAATTTTTGAAATTCAAAAATTGTACTACATTGTACAATTTCCCCCACCTTATCTTCCACCTCACCTTATCTTCAATTTTAAAATTCTCAAAACACACCTAAATTCTTTCTTCCACATTGGTGGATGAAAAGAATTGAATCTCTATCATTTCTTATAAATACTTTTCTCCCACATTGATGGATGAAAAGAATGGAATCCATATCCTTTCCTATAAATACTCCCACTATTTTGGTAGAAAGACAAGTCTCAAGGTTTTAAAAAAACGTTTTGAGCAAAAAAAAAATTTTTTAGTAAAAAAATTTCTTTTTCGTTAAATTCGCGGGCTAATTGAAGTTCTCGAGTTGAACGCTTTTCGATGTAATAAAGACTCCGAAGAAAGCTTGTAGTTCAGTTTTTCTGCCCTAAAAAAGGTAAACACACTTTTTTCTCTTTTTTTATCGTTTTCTTTTTCATCTTTTTCTTTTTCGTAGTTCGTAGTTGTAATTTTTTAGTTTTATTATCATTTTCTTCTTCATCTTTTTCTTCTTCCTAGTTCCTAGTTGTAATTTTTTTTAATTTTATTATTATTTTCTTCTTCGTAGTTCGTAGTTCATAGTTGTAATTTTATTTGCTGAGATTATTTGTTGTAGACGGCTTTAAAGGCCATAGGATGTTATGGTATCGATATTATGTCTATTTTCATATTTATGATATAAAAAAAGAGCTAGCAATAGTTGAACGTATTTTTTGCTTTATTCTTTGATTATTATGGGTAAAGTTTTGATCTTTGCTTAAAATATGTACTCATGTTTTGTTTAAATTCATTGTTGGCGTATAAATTTATTTTTAGCATATAAAGTTGTTTCCTTTATGTTGAAAAAAAATAGTTAATATTGATTGTTTCGCCTTTTGGCTTATTCTTTGATTATTATGGGTAAAGATTTGATCTTTGCTTAAAATATGTACTCATGCTTTGTTTAAATTCATTGTTGACTTATATATTTATTTTTAGCATGTAAAGTTATTTTCTTTATGTTGAAAAAAATAGTTAATATTGATTGTTTCACCTTTTGACTTTATTCTTTGATTATTATGGGTAAAGTTTTGATCTTTGCTTAAAATGCATGCTCGTGCTTTGTTTAAATTCATTATTGATGGATATATGTTTGCTTATAGTGTGTAAAGTTGTTTCCTTTATGTCGATAAGAAATGGTTACTATTGTTAAGGGTCTATGAAATTGTTTCTCAATTTGAAGTAGTGAGTTACTCATTTTCGTGGTCAAAGTTATTTTTGATTTTCTCTTGTTTAGATTGAAAAGTTGCTAGGGTTATAATTTTTGTTGAAATGGTGTAAAACTAAAATAGGAGTTGTCATAATTGGACACTTATTCTTAGAATTAATCTTTTACTATTTGTCCTATCGTGTCTCCAAATATTATCTCTCAAATATATTTAATATATGTTATTTACTTCACTTCGCTTATTGGTTTACTTTTTAAAATGTTTTTATTCATTTAGATCTCCCATTGTTATTCACATGCTATAGTAATTTTTTTCTAAGTTATAGATATGTTGATTGATCCACTTTGTATTAAAAAATGTTGTTGCATTAATATGTCTTATATTTCATATTTGAAGTGTTATTTCCTCATCTCTTGCTCATTCTCCTTATTTCTCTGTTTCATGAAAACACGCCTTAGATTTCATCATAGTATTTGGAGCAAATATGTGTTAATCTATTTATTCAAATTTTAAGCAACTATGCTTGTGGATTCGTGTTTTCTTTTCAATGGCTAGTTAATTATATTGTGCCAGATTCAATTTTTTGTAAGATTGTTTAGGAGATGGGTTAATTTTCTTTTTTTAGGATAATTTGATTTGCTTTGATATCATAGCCTGCTATTTCTTTATGCTTGAGAATGTTTTTTTATCTCATCATTTATCTATTAAGTGTAAAATTTTCGAACACATATTAATTATTTTATTTTTTTTATCTTTTTCTTTGCATGAATCTGTTTTGGAGTCCAAATAAACTCCTGTCCTCTTGCAGTCGTAATGGGTCAATGAGGCCCATCTCTTTGAATCAAGTTCAAAGCTTTAAACCCAAAGTCGATTGTATGACGTGCGGATGCAAGAAGATGAAAGAAGAAAGAAAATGAATGAAACCCCTTTGATGAGGTTACTAAGAGATTTAAAAAGTTTCGATTTTTATTACTGTCTTATTTTTATTTATTCATTTAGTCATTTATTTATTAATTTATTTGAGTCTCGAAGTCAAAATTGTAATTTAATATAGGTGAAGCGGATTTGGGATCTCAAAAATTCAAAAACTAGTTTAGGACAGGTTATGAGCCAAAAGTCCAAGTATTTAGATTAGGACTGATAGAGATGGGTCAAAAGTCCAAATTAGCATAGGATAGGGTTTATGATTTGGGCCTACTGGCCTAAGTCCTTTAATCTCCCTCTTTTCCCTTTATATGCTAATTGTTCTTAGTTTTCTTAGACTTAGTTAAAATTTTCAGTAAGTCGTCAGAATTTGTTTTGCACAAATCTTGAAGACAATTTTCCTTAATTGTTTTCTTTTCATAAAAAAAAATAATTTTCCTTTTTAAAGTTAGTCAAAAAAATTATTTTCAAATAGTTTAGATAACCATAAGTTAACAGATACTCTTGATGCCTTAACAACCTTCAAAGAGTATTAATAGGAACCGCTCACTCAGAATTTTTAAATTTAAAAGATTTTTTCTGTTTTGAATCTTTTAAGTAATATTTTTAGTTTTTCTTGATATTTTCTCAAAAATAAATGGCGACTCTGTAATTTCTTAAATTGTTTCAAATTTTCTTTAAAGTTTTGAAATAGTTTAAAAGGTCGAAAATAATATTTTTCAAACCCTTTCAAATCGAAAAAGGGGCAAAACACTATTAATTATTATTATTATTATTATTATTATTATTATTATTATTATTATTATTATTATTCATTTAGTATTTAATTAAATTTCATTGAGATATATTTTATAACATTAAAAATTTTAAGATGAATAAGCTTATAAAAGAGTAAAGTCAATTTAAAACTTTTCAAAAGGATGTTGCATTTACAAATTCAAATATTTTCTAATCTTTTAAACCTTTTCAAATGTAATCTTCTTAAATTCAAAAATTTTACTACAATACTATCAAATTTTATCCTAAAAATTATCATATGACATTCTATTCTTCTGTCACGTGACTTCTTATTTTGCTTTTATATATACATAGAGAGAGATTTGCTTTTTCTTCTTTCTTAATAAGAACAATACTTTTAGTCTTTTCTTTTGCTTTTGTTTTCCTCGAGGATGTGGTGAAGGGTTGGGGGTTTTGTGGGGGAGGGGGGGTTGGGGTAGTGGTTAGAGACAAAGCTATTAAACTTTTTGAACCGTGATATATATAAAGCGTAAGCAATTATATATTGAATTCTAAATTTTACTGTTTTGTAAATTAAAACAATTCAAAAAGAAGTAACGGAGGTGAAAATAACATGGAAATCAACTCATTATTGTTTTATAAATTTTATTGTTTTTTTTAAGTTGTGTGACATATTGTCTAAAAAAATTCAAAAGTTACTTTAATGTGATACTTCTACAAGTTAAGTGATAATTTTGAGGAATTAACTCATAAAACTTAGCAAATTCGGGAATATTACTCCAGCACAACTCCAAAGGATAAGGTGTGGGACTCTTTTTACCTTGTAAGATAAAACACTCTCCTCACCTTACACTTTATCATTAGCTAATGTCGTTAACATTTTAAGGACAAGGCGTGAGCCTTCACCCGCTTTCCCATTTGAAATTTTTGTATTTTTATATGCCCCACCAAAATTTTGAATGAAAAAAATTATCCTTTAAACTATGGACTCGATAGAAAGTAACATATACATATAGTATGAAAACATGCTCATTTATCGATAGTATATGTTAACATACACATATAATATGAAAAGAAGCTCATTTCAATCGGTGTATCAGTGTAACGGTAAACATTTCATAATAATAATTTACTTACTCGTGACAACCTTCCGACCGCCCAACTACCTATAACGCTAGTCGCTATTCGTATATGGGGGCACAAACCAAATAGGCGAAGAAGTTCCATTTCTTCCATCTCAATTTAGGGGGGAACTTTCAGAGCTAGAATACTAACATAAACTTACATAAAACTCAGCGTCATTTAAAAGAAGGAAAAAGGCATCGTTTCCACCCCAAACTATATTCGAAAAGTCGAAACCACACCTAAACTATACTAGTGACCTATTACACACCTAAACTATAAAAAAGTGAAACTATTTACACCCTGTCAGGCTACCACCACTTGCATGTGGTGTAGTGTTTTACACGCGCTGCCACGTCAGCATCACGTCAGTAAAAAATATCATTTTTTTATAGTTAAGGTGTGTAATAGGTCACTTATATAGTTTAGGTGTGGATTCGACTTTTCGACTATAGTTTGGGGTGGAAACGATGCCTTTTCCCTTAATGTTTTTAGCCGTTTACTTTTGTTATTTAATAGGCTGGACGCACCTAAAATAAGTGTAACCATATAATTTTAGGTATATTCACGAGAACAATACTAATTTTTAGCTTTATTTTAATTTAAGCCCGCATATATCCATAATCCGCACCGCACCACACTATTTAAAAAAAAACTTACTTTAACCCGCCCCACACCCGCCCCGCCCCACATAACTTAAAACCCGCACCGCCCTGCATAGCTCAAAACCCGCCCTCACTATTTACATCCCTACCTTCTACATTCTCTACCTTCCAAGTACTAATTTGTTCAATTGATATCTCTTTAACTTAATTTTATCTTAGCAATGTATTTATAGGGAAGAAAATGCTGCATTGACCAATAATAGCCTATTGTAGTAAGCGTCATATGACCATAACTTACAAGCGCATATTTTCAACCATTAAGCTTCCTTAAAATTTGCTTTCACCTAGTTTTTCATCTAGAAAGAAAATAATTAGAAAAATTAATTAATTGAAACTTTACCCAATATATGAAAACATGCTTCTCAATCTAATAAATGAGGGAATAAGAAAGGATAAATTTATATTTGGCATTGATAGTGAAAATTACGAGTTTGTTAAAAGTTGCATTAAGCATCATAGGCAATAATGGAATTTTAAATGTGGTGTCATATTTAAAGAAGTGGACAAAAAAATCGCTTATTTTAATCTACCTATATTTCATGAGTTATGGTTGAGTTTCAGATTTTCTAATGATATATTTGACTTTTATTTTTGTAATTACATCTAATTTGGATGTGAGAATACTTTATTAAATATACGATAAATAGTATCGATTCGTCTAAGGGGGAGTCACTCATTAGGTATTAGTCGCGACTCATAAATTTGATCGTAACAAACTGACACGTAGCGAGTATCAATAATCACTCAACGAACCATCAATTTGCATCTCAAAACAAAGGTATATTTAAATCTCTAAAACAAGAATGAAGGTATAATATTGTGTGCCAATAACATTTCGAATTTCAAAATGATAATAGGATACTTTTATTGATCATTATAAATGATCACCAAAAACATACATCAATCTTTGTTCTATCTTAAGGACTTTTGGTTCATAATAAATTAGTAGACTTTTTCGGGACTCATTCATAGGAAGTTTTAGTACCCCAAACTATCTTTTTTGATAAACTGTTGGACAATAGCAAGAACGTGTCCTTATGTCACGTAGAGGAGCCTCACATAAAACAAGAACAACTCGAAGTTTGTTGTGCCAATAACATTTTTAGAAAAAGTAAACCATTTTCCATTTTCAAAATAAAGATAGGCAGTTTTATTGATCACTAGGAATGATTGACCAAAAAAACATATATCAGTCTTTTGCCTAGATGCCTAGGACTAGCTTTTTCAATTACTCCTATAAAATTATTGTACAAGGAAACTACATAAATCAGTCTTTGTTATTGGCCTTAAGCACTTTTTGTCCATGATAAGCTATTGGACAATAGCAAGTACGTGTCCTTATGTCACATACTGGAGAACCAACGTTGCATATCAATTGGTGATCACAGTCTTCATCCTCATTGCACAAAAGCCCCCCATTGCTTCCTTGTCCTGATTACACCATTGACATTGTTGTATAAGTTATAATTCAAATTGCTCATAATTGGAATATAGCTTTATGGCCATAGATGCCCAAATATTTTTGGTAAACTAAATTTGGGTGAAGTTTGGTTTGAAATTTTCATGTGTCCGGTCATAGATTTTGGCAAAAATATTTCACTTTTTCAAAGAAAAAAATAAATAAGAAACATGATTTATGCTCATAAGTTGTAAAATTATTAATGATACCCATAAATTTGACACAAAATAATCATTCTTACAGTGAATTAGATAAAATATTATCTAAAATTATACTATTTTTACATGGTCAAAAATATTTTTATATATGTAGTAGATGTCGAACCCCTTCGACTAGTTCATATATTTACTTCTGAACCCCTCAATGAAAATTCTGGCTCTGCCACTGTCCATCGCTTGCAAATAAATAAATAATAATAATAATGTAGTAATTAATTAATTTTTAATATAATCTTCACATTTCTACGAACAATCTCTTTAGTAAAAATATATTTGTTGAGTCGTTAGATAGATAGAATTATAATTGGAGTCTTTAAAAAACAAAAGACATCAGACTCAAAAAATCACTTTTTTCTAGCTTTTGGGATCTTGGAGTGATAAAACTTGACAAATTATATGATTAAACAAGTTTTTTAAGAAAAAATCAAAAGCTACTTGCAATATATATAGAAAACGGACCCATAAAAGAGTGTTGGATTAGTACTTACCTAACAAAATAAGGAAAAAGGACACCAAGAAAACCTTTAGGAATGATGTCTTCTCCATTCTTTCTTCCACACGTATTAATTTGGTAGCACTAGAATAATTATATGACTGCTTTTTTTTTTTAATTGGTAACTCAATTGTTATCTTAGCAACGTATTTATAGGGAAGAAAAGGCTTGTACCATAATTAATTTCAGTTACATTGATGAAAAAATAATTGACCAATGTTAGCAATATAATCTTGCTATTTGGATTAGTTAGAAATCCCTCCTTCTATATTTAATTTAGTATTCACTTGACATGTTTCTTAAGGATTAAAAAATAGAATGATAATTCTACATATTGTTACTATAATAAATTCAAAGCATTAAGAAATGATTGTAGTTAATAATAGTGGAAAATTAGGAATAAAGTAATAAACTCTCTCTTAACTTATTAAGAAATGATTGTAGTTAATAATAGTGGAAAATTAGGAATAAAGTAATAAACTCTCTTAATTTTTTAAGCTAGATAAGTAAAAGTAATTTATTTATAGTATAGTGGAGGGATAGAGAAAGATTGTCTTTTGATGTTTGACAAGTAATCTATTTTGAGATTTTTTTTTTTGGGTAAGTCAGATGTTACAAGTGTTTAAAATCTATTTTGAATTTTTTTTTTTGGTAAGTCAATGTTACAAGTGTTTAAATTTATACAATATACATAGACATGTTCTCGTAACAATATATATACTAGTCAAGTGTACATACTTTGTACGTGTGTGTATGACAATAATAATAAATGTATATAAAAGAATAAAGTACTATCATTTGTATCGAAAAATATACGCGATCCGTCTTTAAAAATTCTGCTATTATGAATCAAATTCATTTAAAGTCACTTAAGGTTAATTTCTTGATAGAGAAAAACTTATCCTTCGAAAGATCTCCCGTTTTTCTCTTTCCATACCACCCACGTCAAGGCAAGTAAAATCACATTCCATGTCATGTGTCTTCTCATCCAAGACTAATAATTATAAATTGTGAAATAAATATATGAACAAAAAATTAAAAAAAATAATACATTGAAATATCGATTATCTAATATTATACTTTGAAAGAAAAAATACATTTTAGAGTCTTGATGACGACACTAAAACATAAATTGAGCGATGTAAATTATCCCTAGCGTTCATCTCTAAGAACCTGATGGAAGAAAGAAATAGGCTATAAATTTGGTTTCCTAACTCATGAAATCTCTAATCTCCATTCTGTTTTATCTTCTAACCAACTAATAACTTTGTTTGATACTTGTTTGACACTATAATTTGTTTGTTATCATGACAAATCACAATTTTCATTTGATTTTTCTCTTAATAATTTTTATTTTTTATTTTTTATTTTTTATGTAGGTATGATTCTGACGAAAGAATTTTAACTTGAATTAAGCCTTAATAAAAAATATAACTAACATGAACAAGAAATAAAATCTAAAACAGGAAAAACATACCTTAAATTTACTCATAAACGGCATGAAGTCTTGTTTGTACGTTTGCACAAATTTTTCTTCATCTGCACAAACATATTAAAGAATAAATCAATAATAATTTATTTACGGAGAGAATAATTTAAGATTATGAAAAAAAATATCTTATAAGTTAAAGTATATTCAATTTTGGTAAGCCTAATTTAAACCAACAACAAAAGAATATAAACTTATTTTGAAGATAAATTTAAACAAAAAAAAAAAGCATCAAACATAAGCTTAAAACCCGACCCCATAAAATAAAGCTCATATTTGTAAAAAAAAAAAAAAAAAAAAAAAAAACGTGAAAAGATAAAAAGGAATTTGGATCCAAGGATTGGAAGTATATATCAACCCAATATAATTCCTTAAATATATTTTAGCACTGTTAATTTCTTTCTATATATTTATTTTATCAGGATTCTTTTCATATATTTTAGAAGTCCTTAATTTAATAATATAATAATTGAAAGAAAAATATGAAAAGACGATTTGTCTATTACAAAACATTTTAATGAAGGGTAAATATATATATATAAAGGAGAATAGCCTGATATTATGTCAAGTGACATCTTGAGAACTAGCATCGTACAATAAAAATCTATTTTATAGATTATTAATTAATTTATATTTATTTCATATTTATATATATATAACAAAGGAGAATAATCTAGCATAATGTTATATCAAGTGACCTATATATTTGGTCTAGCTAGTGGCTGCAACAATGCCTATTGTGTATGCGTTTTAGATTGACGTCTTGATTGAATGGATTTGAAGTCTATGCATGTCAAGTGGGCCGGGGCCCTATAAAATTAATCGGGTTGTGGGTCGGGCTGAGTCTGAGTTGAGAGTTAAGTGAGTTGAGTCGGTCCGGGTTTAATAGTAAAATTTCAAAAACCACCCTAACACGGGCCACTTAACCCAACCCAGTCAAACCCGATTAAAAATTTGGTCAAACCCGGTAGAAAAAAAACCTTTTTTTCAATATACACAATATATATCCACCTATATACATTTTAAATACGTTATACAATATATATACACTATATATATAGTATATACTATATTAGAATTTAAAAAATATATACACATATACTCAATTACACATATATACGCACCATTCAATAAATACGACTATACGTACTACTTTAAATAAAACATATACTACAATATATATAAGTATATATACATTATAGAGTTATATACTAATTTATAAAACATATACACATGTATACATATATACGTCTATAGAAGATATATACACAAATATACACACCATTCAATATATATGTACTACTTTAAGTAAAACATATACTACAATATATGTATATACTACAATATATATAGTTATATACTAATTTACAAAATATATACACAAGTATACATTAAATATACATGTCTATAGAAGGTATATACACAAATATACGCACCATTCAATATATATGTACTACTTTAAATAGACATACACTACAATATATATATATATATATGTATGTATGTATGTATGTATATATATATATATAGTTATATACTAATTTATATAATATATACACATGTATACATTAAATATATATATGTCTATAGAAGATATATACACATGTATACTACAATATATAGAGTTATATACTAATTTAAAAAACATATACACATGTATACATTATATATACACGCCAATAGAAGATATATACACAAATATACACACCACTCAATAAATATGTACTAGTTTAAGTAAAACATATACTACAATTTATGTATATAGTACAATATATATATATAGTTATATACTAATTTACAAAACATATACACATGTATACATTAAATATACACGTCTATAGAAGATATATACACAAATATATGCACCATTCAATATATATGTACTATTTTAAGTAAAACATATACTACAATATATGCATATACTACAATATATATATAATTATATACTAATTTATATAACATATACACATGTATACATTAAATATATACGTCTATAGAAGATATATACACGTATATACTACAATATATATAGTTATATACTAATTTATAAAATATACAAAAATGTATACATTAAATATACATGTCTATAGAAGATATATACACAAATATACGCACCATTCAATATCTATGTACTAGTTTAATTAAAACATATACTACAATATATATATATATATATATATATATATATATATATATATATATATATATATATATATATATATATATATATATATATATATATATATATATAGTTATATATAGTTATATACTAATTTATAAAACATATATACATGTATACGTTAAATATACACGTAAATAGAAGATATATACACAAATATACGTACCATTCAATATATATGTACTACTTTAAGTAAAACATACACTACAATATATGTATATACTACAATACATATAGAGTTATATACTAATTTATAAAATATATACACATGTATACATTAAATATACACATCTATAGAAGATATATACACAAATATACAAAACATATGCTACTTAATGTAATAAATTATTAATAATACTTGGTAGTGAATTAATAATACATTAGAAGTAAGTTTTAAATTTAAACTAGATATTCAATTTAAACCATTAAATAAAAAAATTATAAAGTAAGGACTAAGTAGGAGTGAATGAATGCTGAATTTTATTGATTACGATTTGCAAAATGATCCAAAATTTATAATTTACATGAATGAAAAATCTACAAATTATGCATCATTTTTTCCAACTCATTCATGTTAATATTAAGGGGAACTTGCATAGGATAGTCAAAGTCAACGGGGGTAAAACCATGCATTGGATTTGATTCTGCTGAGTTCTCCCGTGAAGACATAATTTCTTCAAGTTTCAGCTCGTTGCTCGGCTCCGGTTCCATTCCTTGGTTTCTTATTTCCGCTCTGATCCAATCTCTAAGGTAAACTAGAACATTCATTGCATTGCTTCCCAATGAGTGTCGGTTGTCTCCAAGCTGCTGTCGTCCCTGACTAAAGACGCTCTCTGATGCAACGGTTGACATTGAAACATTCAAGATATCTCTAGCTAATCTTGAAAGCACGGGATATTATGTTTCATTACTCCTCCACCAATCCAACGTGTTGATGTGTCGTCTGCGATCCTCTGACAGTGACCAAAGATAATATTTCAGCTCTTCCCAATAAGTTGAGGTGTAAGTTCTCTCACCAACACTGTTCCAACAAAGTAAATTATAAAAGAAATCAGAAAAACCACTATGTGCCGGCCTTTTAGAAGATGATGGCTCCTCGGGAGGATGAGGAGCGACAGTTGGAGTGATATTTGTAGGTACGGCTAAGTCAAATAAATCAGCATAGTGATTATATAATTTTTCTATGTATTCATTCGCATCACTCATAGTCGTCTACAAATCAGGTTCTACTTTTTCAGATTCAGAATCATTGTTAGTATTTATTTATAAGTTAGCATAAATAATAGTACTAAAGTGGGACATAGTATTATATTTAATGCACGAATTTAACATAGCACCAACCAAGTAAATAGGGGAAATCGAAAAAAAATCTTTTTAAAGTTTAGTAAACATGACATCAACATCTTCTTTATAACCATCTTTAATTTTATATTCTTTAAGCAAACCAGAAATATCGACTATATATCCACAAATATTACAAACAGTAGAATAATACGCACCGGAAAATTCAACCGTAGCTACATAAATTTTTTCTAAAAACTTAACAAGATCATTAATTACAACCCAATCAGAATCATGTAGCATGCAATCAGCAGAATCGGCAAATAAACCACAATGTTGGTTAAAAGCTAGTGTAATAGGAACTCTATATTTATAATAAGTTTTTAAAAAATCATATGTAGAATTACATCTAATATCAATTTCCTCAGGCATCAATATCGGTGCAAGTTTATTTTTTTGACATTTAATTTTAAATTCTCTAATTCTTTTTCTCCGATTATTTCCTTGAATAAAACCAACAGCAAGACGGATTTTTTCAATATAAAGCTCAAAATATTCAAGATCATTTTTTACAATTAAATTATATATATGACATGCACACTTAATATGAAAAATTTCAGGCAACGACGGAGATAGCATAGATTTTTTTTTATAGAAGTCTTGTTGTTAGAAGTATTATCAAAAGCAATACATAAGATTTTATTTTCGATACCATAAAATTCGGCAGCTTTAACAATAGAATCAATAATAAAATCTCCAGTATGTTTATGATCTTCATCATATAAAAAAGCAAGAATACATTTTTGCATCACAAAATTACTACCAAGATCAGAAGTTAGGGACAATCTACATTGAATATTTTTTAACAATGTTGATAAATAAAAATATTATTGTGAATGAAGTCTGAAAATATTAGATCGACAAGTACTTTTAGGAACACCATTAAATATAGGATTATAAATAGCTTGAATATAATGAATAAAGGCATTAGAAGAAGGAAAATTAAAAGGCAAACAACCCACAACTACCATTTTAGCTATTTCTTCCCGGTCCTTCAATTTATTATACTTCTTCGTTACCTGACCGGTTGTTGGGTCCATTCTAGTTTGCGTTGGCCCATCAATATCCCCACCACCTCATGCAATTTCTAACTCTCTTTTGTGAGCATTACTTATATGTCTCATTAACGTACCCATACCCCCTTGCTTGCCTCTGCTTTTATGCTTATATATTTGTTGACAAATATTGCATTGCACATCAGTATCTGATATACGTTCAAAAAATTGCCATGCAATACTAGTTGTTTTACGAGGTCTTGGGGCACGGGGAGGACGGGGAGGGAGATTAACCGACTCAGATCTAATGTTATCATTTTCTACTGCGGGTGTCTCATCAATATTTTCATCATCTTCGTCTAAATTAACCGCATCTACTTCATTTTCTTCTTCGACACCATAATTTTTCTGAGCTTCTACTTAATCCATATCTCAGCACCTACACCTATTTCTTCCTCAAAAGGTGTACCAAGCGGTACTGGAGGTGAAGGCACACAGGTATATATACTACTTGAAGTACCTCTACCACTAGTAATTCGCTTTTTACTACCACTACCACTTCCGGAATAAAAAAATTTAACACCTTTAGTAGCGAGGTTTCTTAATTTATCCATAGTATAAATTAAATTAAACAAAAAAATTTAAAATACACAAATATAATAAAATTAAATATTCAACAATTAAATACAATAAATAAAAATTAAATGTAAGAGATGGAACGACAATACCAAATTTTGGAAGTACCCAAAGATTGCGAATTTAGAAACTTCCACTCGTACTTTGTAAACGCAAAATTAAAAATTTAAAGTGAGCACTTTAGGAAATTAAATATATTAAATATTTGAGAATTGAGAATTGAGAGAGTGAAAAATTATGTGAAAAATGATTTGAAGGTGTAGGTAGGGTATTTATAGAATTTTTTTTGGGATTAAAAAATTATTTTAAAAGTATTTTTTTTTCAATTAATGGGCCCAAACTAGCCTTTTGGACCCAAAAACGGCTATATAGCCGTTGGGCCAACGACTAGTTTGGCCCAAAATCCCAAATTAAAAAAAAATATATATATATTTCGGGCCGGGCTGGTTAACCGGCGGGCCTGGACCGGACTTGGTCCGGGCCGGGTTAGCCGGGCCCAAATTAAAAAGTTCGGCTCGAGATCCGATACCTAAAGCCTTTGGGTTTACTAGGCCGGTTTGTATAGGTGGACCGGTTCAATTCGGGTCAGCCCGGCCCACTTGACACCCTTATGTTGAACTAAAATATAACTAATATTATTTATTTTTGCATGTATGGCTTATTATTATCTCATGCAAGATACTCTATAGAGTTTCCTGAAGAGGTACGATAGGGTCGGGTTGTGATCTTACAGGGTTCTTGTGGCTCATCATTTACTGCAAAATTAAGACGCTTTCACTAGCATTAGCCCGTGACACTTGAACTTGTTCATGTAATTCTTGAACTATTATTGAGGTAAGATAACCACATATGTTCATGGTAGTAAACTTTCAATTTTCTTCCTTCATATTCTGTTATTGGGATTAATCCCCAAATTATTATACTTAGATTTATATTAGATGCTCTTTCGCTATATGTCGTGAGTTATTATTGGGTTTTAGAATTTAATTTGTATCGTTCATTATAGTTTGTATTGTTATAAAATGTTTGACTTTTATTTAAGTTGTGATTTCATTTCTTAATGTGAGAATCCTTTATGATGGTGAACGACATTTGTTTGTTTAATAGTTAGTAGCTCATAGGTGCTAGTCATGGCTCATGAATGATATGGACTGAACGAATACCAGGATTCACTAAAAGAACCATCAATTTATATCTCAAAAAAGAGCTAGATATATTTAATAAAAACTCTAAAACAAGAACAACTAAAATTTTGTTGAGCCAATAACATTTTCAGAAAGAGTAAACCATTTTCCAATTACAAAATGAAGATACGTGCTTTTATTGATCATTATAAATGATGACCAAAAAACATAAATCAATCGACTTTGTTGCTGGTGTTAAGGACATTTTCGACAATGGCGATCCTGCTGATACAAATATTAAAGATGATAATAACGACTTTCAGGCACAAGAAACACAAGACTTCAACTATAAGCACTCAAGCATATGTTTGACTGATCCATAAAAACTATTGGAGATATTGGGCTGAAGATTTCTTCTTCAACATTGGGTTATTCAACATTGGCCACAGTAAATATAGAGGTCCAAGGAGAATAGTAATTTTATAGCTTTCTTGTATATATATTTAGGATAGAATATAAGCATTTGATAGTTTGTTATAAGAATGTCACGCCCCAAAAGGCCATGAATGACTCCCACACTAATCTTCCTGAGGGAGAACCATCTAAATCGAATCATTACACAATCAGTTAATCAATATTAAGACATTATTATCATAAAACCAACTTAATAACAATAACTGGAGCTAATTATTATTAAGGCGGAAGTCAAACAAACTACTTACTAAAATCTCCAAGACCCGAAAGTCATCGTTCAAGAACTACTAACAAAGATCATGTCTAAAAACATATCCAAAAATAAAGTAAACAAAGAATGTTTCATTGTCCGAAAGATGGACAATAACAAATAAGATGACCTTTGGCAGCCTGAAGATGGAGTGCTCACCCTCGGATCAAGATCTGCTGTCAAACTCTAGAGGTGAGGTCGTGTCTGAGCCTCTGGAACACTTTTTGCACTCAACAAAAGAAGAGTACAGGGTAGTATCAGTACAAACCACTATGTACGGGTAGGTATCATAGGCCAATTCGACTTAATAAAATGTACACAACATTAATCAAATAACAAGTAGATAAGTTTCATCACATAACAAATACGCTTCATCACATTACAAATACTCAATAAATCAATAATACAACAATAACAGGTCAAACAGTGTCATAAACAAGTCACATAACCATCAAAAGTATCAACTATACTGTAAACATCTACAAAATCAACACAAATATGTACACACATGCTATGAGACTTATTTTTGCTCAAATAGTCATGACCTGCAGGGAACAATCTATGTTCATGTACCATACCGGTGTGGTACCCGATCCAACATAAATATATACGGACCGACGTGGTACCCGATCCAACAGAAATATATCCGTACCGGCGTGATACCCGATCCAACATAAATATATCTGTACCGGCGTGGTACCCGATCCAACATAAATATATCTGTACTGGCGTGGTACCCAATCCAACATAAATATATTCGTACCGGCGTGGTACCCGATCCAACATAAATATATTTGTACCGGCGTGGTACACGGTCCAACATAAATATATTCGTACCGGCGTGGTACCCGATCCAACATAAATATATTCGTACAGGCGTGGTACCCGATCCAACATAAACAAGTATTATCAATATCAATTTTCACAACCTCACAGCATACAACACGATGTACCAAGTTTACAATTACACTTAAAGTCATAAGGTGATTCCATCAAGTAAATTTTCAATAAATATTTATACACGCATCAACAATCCAAAGATGAACAATTTTAAGCATGTCCGAATACCAATCAACAAGTATTCAATTTAGGAGTATACACACAATTAAGTCGAGTCTAAACTCCAATTAAATCGTAACCTACCTCAACCGAAAAACTCAAATACAAGCTACCTTGCTAGGGTCTTGCCCTTCCGTAAGGCTTCCAAAGATTTCAAATCTGTCCAAACATATAATCCTCTTGAGAATACAAATTTAATAACACCCGTTTATAAATTCTTCCTCTAAAAATTCTAGGACTAAACTTTAGTTTTATTCAAAAAAAAAATGGTAAATTAATTCCAGACAAAAAAAATTCAGTTTAACAGTGATGAAGAGACAGTGGTTGCATCACTTTGATTTCGCTGGAAACAAATATTACCTCATTCCCATTAGGTTCTTAAATAAAATCGACCATAATCCAATCATTACTAAAAGACAAAATTGACTTTATTAACCTTATTCTAATTGTAAAACCATTGCATGCAATTTTCAACCATATTCAACAATTGTTTTCATAATTTCCCTTATTCGGTCACTGTTTTCATAATTTTTCTTCCTTACTCACGTCCTCATAGTCATAACTATAAAACTAACCTATTCAATCATAACAATTAGAAACAATTGCATGGAAAGCAACCCGTACACTCACCTGATGATGCTTCAAAGCCATCGTCCTTTTATTTTTCTTCTATGCTGTGTGAGATAACCTAAACATAACTTCTGTACTCCACCTTTCAATTTATCTGACCTTATTTTAATAAATATGCTAAATTCTTTCAACTTAAATTTATTCTTTTACTGACCACATAAGAAAATAAACTACAACTTTGGCCCATTAAATCACTAATTAAACCAATTATTCTAAAATACCCAATGTTAATGTATCCTAAAAAAATCAGTGCAACTCATCCTGTGAGTCATAATCCACGTATACTACTATGGAGAATGCTAAATTAGAAAAGATGGAAAAATTTCACCAATGATCGAGAAGGTCGTTACAAAGAATAGACATATCTACATTGTAGGGAGTTTTAATTTTTTGTCTTGTAGCTCGTCCTAACTTGTATAAATCATGACATAAAGAATAAACGAATCACTAAAAAAATTCTCCAATACTTGCTCTTCAAGTTTCTACATAGTATCAGAGCAAGAGTAATTTTTGAATTCAATTTTTTTCTGTACAGTGCTAACACCTCAAACACCACCTATTACTTCTGTTTCCACTGCACTGGATCAGAGCAGTCCCTTCTTTTTTCACCTTTCTAATTCTCCAGGGTTGTTTCTCGTTCACACCCCTTTTGATGGGATTGGTTATGGATCCTAGAGGAGATCCATGCTCATTGCTTTTATTCTAAGAACAAGTTGTGCTATTTTGATGGATCTTCTCATGTTCCTTCATCTCTTTCTCCTTATTTCAACCTTTGGGATAGGTACAATGATATATGACGCATCCCGAACCAGGGACTTGTCGTAATGGGCAATGTCAAGCCCAACCAGGGCCGAGGACCACCCCTGTTACCCAACCCAACTACCATTATCATATCTCGAGTTGGTAAAATTTCAAACATATAACAAGATAGCGTATCCTACCATGTGGAGACTTTAGGATGAGTTTGTAACCAAGACCAACCCAATCAAGTATTAACCACCCAACCAAAGCCAAAATCATAAACCAAACCAAGTGCAATAATAATCCAACGTATGTATATATATAAGACATAAAAACCTATACCATACCCAAGTCCACAGTTGTCCATACAAAGCCTCTGTACCAACCAAAGAGTACCTAGTTGGGATATCCCCACGACCATAGCCAAAAAATCAAAGTCTATGAGAAATGAGAACTACATATAAAGTAACCCATGATATAAAATAGATGCCTTTCGATCTATGGAAGCTCACCACTTCAATTCAATGGTTGTTCCCAAATCTGATCACTAAGCAAGAGAGGTAGAATGATCGGTTCCTGCATAGAGTGGGTATACAGCCGCCAATAGATGGGTTAGTGCGTGAACACTAGCATGCACTTAGGATAGTGATAAAATAATTCTATTTACAAAACCAAGTAAAACCAACCAATGCAAACAACCAGACATATACATATAAGTGCTGGGAAAATGGACCGGGTTTAGCATACCATTAAAACCTTTACCTGGGTTGTGTAGCTTAGTTGTCCTACTACCCACGGGCTATATGGGTTTAGCTTCCCCTGCTGAGAGGGTCCTAGTGCGTGTAGCCGCACGACTAAGCAATATCCCTGGGATGACTAGTACATCCCTCCAATATAAATGTGACACTCCTACGTCGCCATCAAAGACCCCTCATATCGGCAAATATAAGTTTTCAATTTTGATCCTCCCGGGACCGTCACCTTCCATGGCTTAGCTTACACTCTCCGCTATTAATTCCCAATTAAAACCATTAACAAAAAATCCAATTATACATTTATTAACTCAAGACCCTTTTTGTTAAACCATAACCAACAACCGACCACATATGCAAACCATTTCTAAAAATATGTAAAAACATAGTTTAAACCAATACCAAATCATATGCATAAAGACCCTCAACAATATTTCAAAATCCACCACTCAAGATTCATAAACCAATGTTTAAAACACAATACACATGCCTTTATTTTGAAATAAAAATGAGGGAAGGAGTACATGCCTTATACCAAAATATTCAAGGAAGAAATCTTGAATTATGAGCCTTTTGAAGAGCACTTGTGAAACCCTAGCCTTCAATCTTCCAAGAGAGTGTTTGAGAGAGTATTTGATGTGTTTTGATCCTTTAATAAGTGTTATGGAAGGCCATATAGGGTTATTAATGTGAGGACATAAGGGTTTAGGAGTAGGAAATGTCCAAACTACCCTTGACTTAAAAATTAAAACAATTCACATCTAGGGGTACGACTCACCTTACATTCATATCCAAGGGTACGAATGACACCCCAACTCGTATCCAACCTTGCCAAGACTTTACCTACTGGTTTCTATACGACTTAAACTTCCTAACTCATACCTAAGGGTACGAGTGGTAACCTCATCCATATCCACAAACCATACAGTGGATAGATTACACTAGACAACACATATATGCACCATATGACTTGCCTTATACCACTCGTAAGCTCCTATACAACTTTAATCCATATGAGTCGTACCTTGGGAAGTAGATGATCCTACCTTACTACCTAGGGTATGATTGGATAACCTAGGAACCGTACGACTCGTAACCAAGGGTACAAGTGACTCCCTTGAGTAGTATCGAGCCAAAAAGGGTCTGAAACTTGGGATGCTTCAGTTTTCCCCACTAGGATCATTCGTCCTTGAATGACTGGTAAGGGTAGGAACAACCATGAGGAAAACACCTTAACAAACATAAAACTTTTCTTCGACCAAAATAAAGGACAAGAACACAAACCAAGATAAGAAAATCACCACATACCCCAAGCACGATTTATACCCCAACACCTTCATTCCGATATCTAACTAAGAAAACAAAGAAGAAAGAGGAACCATTCATCACCTTTAACCAAGTTAGAAAACAAAGATGTGTTTGAATATCACACACCTTATGCATAAATTATCAGAACAAACAACCAACGCGGTTCCTTGAATTTCATGTCCACCTCCGCATCCCAAATGGCTTCCTCGGACTTTTGATTTCACCATGAAACCTTTACCAAAGCCACACCTTTTGTTTGCAATCGGTAAACTTACCAATCCAAGATCCCCCTCCTAAAGAACAAAGAATTCGAGATATACCTCCCCAAGAAACTAACCACACCTTATCCCAACACAAACACATAGGATACCAAATGAATGAAACTTATGCTAAAGAGCATATCCAATACATCTTAGAATTTACTGAGGCACATCACTATATCTTGAGTCCAACTACACACCACCACTTCCATATTCAAGCCTACTTAAAGCAAAGAGGAGTTAACTTAAGCCACCTGACTCTACTCCTTACATCTATCCCTAAATACTATTTCTCTTTCATCACTTTTATATAATGGAAACCATGAGTAAAGGACATGAACAAACTATATCCAACCATTATAACCAAAGCTCCCAACCTATAATTGAAAACCAAATCAATACAAGTACCACGACATGAAACAATTTATAAAACCATGCCTTACCAAACCTTTTAAGTACCCAACACAACTATGGGTATATTTATCAATCACAACATTCAAGCCTACAACTCTTATAACTGCAGTATGATCTATCCATCAAAAGACCTAGTACTCTCTATCGCTTTCACTAGGATCTTCACTACATATTCCTTTCCTAATTACTTCTCACAACCATAACCTTACCTCACCTCCCAAAACCTCAAATCTAAGAGTCACCGAGAATCTCCCTCACTTAGGGACTTCTACATCCTTTGTTTTAAAACATCACCATGCTCTCCAAGCCACTACCCTCCTAGAACATGAAAAATCACTAAGGAACCAAACTAATGGGGTCACAAAAGAGAGGGGACACCAAACTAAGTAAACCATACACACCACAAAAAAAGGAGTTTTCAACATACCAGTGTCAGAGCCAGAGGTAGCACCCCTTTGTTCAAAAAATCGAGACCCCTTAACTTACCCATTTCCAATCCTTACCTTATTCCTTCCTGCACCAATAGGACAGGGTTGGCATGACAAAGTTTCCACTAACTGGATCCATAGGTTATTAGAATGACAAAACTCCGCATTGGTAACTGTACCACCCTACATTTTTGTGCTAGAATTCAAACGGTTGTTATGAAGTATGCAGTCCGAAATCCAATCATTTTATGTCTATATATGTTTGCTGATCAATACTATAGTATGAAAATGTCCTTCTATAGCAATCGAGGTCATAAAAATCTCCTAACTCTAAGATGAGTTGAGGACACTTCATTGATTAAGTTTTAGCAAGTATTTTAGCTTGGGTCAACTTTAAATGACCATTACTCCTTGTACATAATGATTTACGTGACCTACCTTATATAGAATTAAATACCTTTGAATCTTCTTTCCAACGTATTTGGTTTCACTATAATCCAATATCAAAGCGAAAAGTTATACCCATTTTACTCCAGTATGTCAGCCTGTCAACAAAGTGATGCCCTGAGATGACGGGCCGTCACATATGTGAAGACTTATCATCCCAAGTCATCAGCATTAGGCACAAAAACATCAATTTTACCTTTCAAGTGATGACCTGGGGTGACAGGCCGTCACCTAAGTGACGACTTATCATCCCAAGTCATCACCCATGAAATTCAGCAATTTTCATTCGAATTTGGAGGGGTATTTTTATCCTTTTCCTCACCTCCCACAACTTAAATCAATCATTAAACCCTATAAAGTGATAAAATACCAGTTTCTCATTACTCATAATCCTTTCCACTCTCAAAAACAAGAAAATTAGGGTTTTCTCTCAAGATCATTTCTCAAGAACAAGATTCAATCCCTTATTCAAAAAAAACCAAGAAATTATAATTCTCAATCCAATAACGTTCAAGAAAATTATCTTTCAAGATTAAAGATCTAAGGTATGTTAGATGTTCATCCATGGGCCCTTTTTACCCATGGAGTCCAAGAATCCATCTTTTATGTTTTAAATCATGAAATTTCATGCTTATAATGATTTATCTCCATGAAGCTTTTATGAATTTTGATTATAGATGATGTTTACAAACTATTTTCATTGAAAACAACCCTCATTACATATTTTATGAATTATGTCCATGAACTTACATTAATTTCGAATCTTTATCATATTTTCATGAAATTGTTGTTGATAAAAAAACCTTACATATTTGAATGGTGTTGTTTGCTGAATTTAAACCCTAGTTGGTGATCTTAGAAGTGAAATCATGCTATTACTATAAATTTTAACACTATTCTCGTGCTTAGCCTAAACCATGCATTGCAAGTGTTTGATAAAATACATAGATGAAAGGATTTTGAACAATGACTACTTAATATGTCCCTAAAGCTTTAGTATGTTTTAAATATTGTGGTTTCCATATCATGTCCATGAGAATTTCAGAATAAATCCTCAGTTTATGATTTTGTAATGTGATCATGCTGCTATCTCATCATGTCTAGAAATATCCTCATGTTACAGTCTTGTTCTCCGTGTATTTGATGAAATGCTTAAGTGAATAATTGTGAACAATAATTTCCTTCCATGACTTCAAAGCTTTTATGTGACCATGTTGTTATTATTATCGAGTCTTGGGGTTATGAATACCCGTTTAGTTTTTTACTTAGTCTCAGTAGTTTCAAAATAACTTCAGATGCGTATGAGAATTATCAGTTCAACCAATTATCATATCAGTCAAACTTAGAATAGTTTAGTAATTCGAGTCAATTCCCTCTTCAATTAAGCTTAGCTTAGTCCCATAATTAGTGTCAGTTCAGTTGGGAGTAGGATTTAGCACCGAGTGAACCCAGGGATGAGGGCATTCCTGTTAGTATAGGGTTTGACCTTTAGTAGTAATCCCTCAGTTACAAAACTACGTAGCCAGCATAGGTTGAGATATCTTTCTGCCAGATAAGGGTTGACACATATCGCATGAGTTTTCCTACCAGTGAGGGTTGACAAAATGTCTTCCTGCCAGATAGGGTTGACACACATCCATTGTTAGTACCCGTGGTACGATAGTAGCACCATTCCAACTAGGGTCACAGGTTGGACCTCGATCAGCTCAGATTGGGGTATGTCTATTAGATGATGCCTCGATTTGGTTAAAATTTAAATAAACTCAACCAAAATTTTAATCCAATTTGCGCTATTTTATTAAATCCTAAGTCTATCCGAATTTCAACAACAAATCAACCCCAATCCCTTAAACCCACCTTGTTTATTCCGCAGCCCACAAACAACAGTGCCCTCAACCCAATCCAAAAACACATGGTAAAAGGACATGGCATGGATATTTTTTAAAAAAATAGCCCACATGTGAAAAGGTGGACATGCCGTGGTCTGTCGGCTATATTAATTCCCCATTTTAGCCATTTGGCCCAATTGAGCACATGCAGTCTTTATACTTAATTGATACACTTTTATACCAAATTGATACACTTTTATACTATATTGATACACTTTCTAAAAAAGAGAAAGAAAATTTTATGCATGCACATGTAGTCCCTATACCCAATTGATACTCTTTTATACCACATTAATACACTTTTATACTACATTGATACACTTTTATACTACATTGATATACTTTGATACCATATTGATACACTTTTATACTAGATTAATACACTTTTATACCATATTGATACAGTATATATACCATATAAATACACCTTTTACAGAGAAAATTTGTACAAGCATATACAATAATTCGTTATTCATGAATTTATTAACTTAACTTAAAATTTTGTGAAAATTTGTTCAAGCATATACAAAATTTGAATTCTCATTAACGCCATTAATGGAAAGCAAATGACCATAACCATTACAATGAATCAAACCATGCAAAACATGATTGCCAATTTCAAATGAATCACTTCCCAATGGCTTTTCCCAGTTTTTATTTGCCGATAATATCAAATGGTACCTACTTTTCGACACATAACGGTGCCCCCATCCTTCAACAACAACAACAACAAAAAATAATACTACAATAAACAAACAAAAGTACCACAAAAATTGAGTGTTCGTTTTTCTTTACCAGTGAATTTGCAGTGATCGCAGAAAGGATGAAGAGAAAGTTGAGTAGTTTCTTCAATGGTGTAGAGTGGAAAAACTGCACCAGTTGAATTGAAAATCAACCAAGTAGACCAAATTAGAAAACCAGAGGGTGTGTAATCTTCAATAGTAACAAATTCTTGAAGGAACATTCCAATGTTATCACATATTTTTTGCTAAAAAATATGTGTATCTGTAGATTTTGGTGATGAATTTTTCTATTTTTTTCTATTAATTTTTTATTGAATTTGGTGAAGATTTAAATTTTGGTATCTGAGATTGGAAATTGGGGTGAAATTGGTTGAATTTTGGTGGGTTGAATTTTTTTTTTTAATTTCTATGTGAAATTCATAATATGGTTGTAATGGAGAAAAATGTGGAGAAGAAGATGAAATGATACACTGTTTATACTAGGAGTGGCTATTTAGTGGGTATTTAATTGTGGATGCTATTTTTGTGATATTATTTTAATTTGGATAAAATACATATGTTAACATACTTAAGTACTTACTTACAAAAACTAGCAACACTTTTCCCTAATTACATTCCATAACATATGTAGCATTATTTTAAGTGGTCCCTATTTTTTTGCCGAATAATTTTTTTACTGTGATAAAATTCCCCTTTTCACTCCTCCTTCTTTATCTTTCCTTAATTTTAATTTTTTTTTCCTATTTTTCCACCATTAACCATCACTCTCTCCTCAATCTTATTGCATTTTGCACGATTCTTGGATGATCTGTGATAAGAATTTGCTTCCCATATTTCAGGTAATTATTAATCGCATTTTGCATGTGAGCATTTTATTTTATTTTTCCTACTTTAATTCATTAGAAATTTAATTTTTAAGGATTTTGTATTTTAATGGATGAACACACTGCAAAAACACCTATAAACAGTGGTACAAGGAATACGAAATTAGTGTATGATGCACCATCTTTTAGCCTTGGGTTAACTCAAGAAGATTTAGTTACTGTTGTTTCAAATCCTTTACAGTTGAGGAAATCTGGTAGATCGAAAGAGATTAGGTCAAAGTTTCGTAACGACGAAGTGAAGATAACGGAAATTTAAAAAAAAAAAGATTGAAGAAAACTCCTTCTCCAAAGGAGCAAAAAACTAAAAAACGGTACGAGAAGAAAAGGAAATCTAAAGAAATTGAAGAAGATGTTGACAAATCTTATGATGAATCTGAAGAAGAAAGTGAGGAAGAGGTATTTTTTTTTGTTTGTAAATGTATTATTTTTTTTGTGTTCAAGTAATTATGTATTTTCTGTTATGATGATATTTAGGGATTATATGAAAATATATTGTTGAATTAACTACTCATGAATAGTATTTGGATATATATTTTTCTAGTATAGGTGATATGTAATTTTAGTATAGTTGATATGTATTTTTAGTACAGCTGAATGATTTTGACCTATATGTATTTTTAGTGTAGTTGATATGCATTTTTGAGTATTTGTATTTTTCAGTGTTTGTTATATTTTTTATATGGTCAAAATACATATGCATGTTATTTTAGTTTAACTACCATAATAGTCTATTGTCTATATGTATTTTTAGTACATTTGATATGTCGTTTTCATTGTTGGTTGCAGTTATGATGATCAAAATACATATGAATTTTATTCATCTGAAATATATATGCATGTTATATGTTTTTTTGGTTTGATTGAATTAAGTTTACAGATTAAGAAGTGGCAGTTTTACTTTGTATAGGTGATGCGGAATGAAATATTCCTTGTTAGAAAACTTCCAAGATTTGTATCGTACATGTGCTCGTATAGTGACAATGATATTTATGGAAGCATACGCGTAATTTTAAACAAGAAACAGTTTAAAACTTTTGTGAGAATAACATTTTTGATTATTTTATAAAGAAGAAACAGTGTGTAGTGCTAGCACAGTTGTGCAAATGCGTTATGAAGCTTGAGGTGAACGGTAGTTCTTCTTCTGGGATTATGATCTGTGCTAATGTCACCTCTCTTAGTTTTACTCTCATGGAATTTGCTATCATAACTGGATTAAATTGTGTGTCTATTAGGTATGACTTTGTTTTTTATAAGGGTGTACCAAATAGGATGATTGAAAAGTATTTCAGTGGGGCAGAGATTATATTCACGGAGAAAGTATGGGGGAGAACAATGATGAGGATGCTGAGAAATTTGCAATTCTGTATTTCCTACATTCATTTGTGTAGTCTAACATTGACACTGTTGTTATACCTCGTCTTCATTTTGATTTGGTAGATAATGGTATATATAAGGATTTTCCATGGTGTTCTTTATCTTTTGAAGATCTGGCTAGAAGTTTGAACAACCGGCTGAAAGCTGGGGGCAAATTCTATTTGATTTAGGGAATGCCACTGGCTATTCAAGTGTGGCTATATGAGTGTTGTTCAAATGTCCCACCAAAGATTACATTGAAGGTTGAGAATCGGATTCCTCTATTATTAAATTGGAAGATGATTGCACCTCGTCCACGGTATGGGTTTTTGACAAATGCTATGTTCAAGGACAATGGCAAGGTTTGTTGTGAACAAATATATATGCATTGTATTGTATACATATATTTTTTTTTATTTTCAAATTTTTAACATATTCTTTAACATATTATTTAACATATTCATAGGTTGTATTTAAGAACATAGAGCCAACTGAAATGGAACTAGAAAAGCTTGAAATACCATAGAAAGATGTAACTGAAGATGAACGTTCAGTTGATTCTGACGATAACTTTCAGGATCCACCACCAAAGAAGATCAATGAACGTTCAAAGAAGAAACAGAAGGTGGATTCATCAACTCCAGTAGTGAAGAAACCTTCAGGGAAAAAGTAAGTCAATATTGTTGACGCGCATACCCAAACAAGGACTCCATCTCATCGTGCTGCCAAGGCTGCTGTAATGAAGACACCAGTATTCAAGCTAATTCCAACACGACAGGCTTCTTCTTCAAAAACGAAGGAAGGGAAGCAAACAGTTAGGGTTATTTTTTCTCAGGTACAGTCAAAGGCAGATAGTCATGTAGAGGAAGTAGCCGTGTCAAAGCATGAGAGTCATGTTGAGAAAGAAACATTTATTTCTAAGAAAGTTTTTGATGCATTTCGCGAGGAGGTAATTTCTTTTGTCAAATGTTTGTTTTACATTTAAAAATATATGTTTACTAAATTTGTATGAATACAGGTTCGTCAAGAGTTTAAAGGAGTTCATGAAGAGTTTACTCGAATTCATCAATTAGTGAAGAAAAAGTTTAAAAAAATGGTCAAAGCAATTGAACATAGCAAGGTAAAAGTTTTATTATTATATAATATCCACAGTATTAAAAAAATACATATGCAGAGTATATGAAAAAATATATATGCAGTATATTGCTAAAAATACATATGAAGTTTATACAAAAAATACATATGATTTGATATAAGAAAAAATACATATGAAATATAATACAAAATACATATGCAGTGTGTCAAGAAATGTATTTTGATAAATACATATTCAAAGTTTGTAAAAAAATACATGTGCAGTATATTGCTAAAAGTACATATGTAGTTTATTCAAAAAATACATATGAGTTGATTTTCAAAAAATACATATGAAATGTATTACAAAATACATATGCAGTGTGTCAAGAAATGTATTTTTCAACACTATGTATTTTTAGTGGGTTGATATATACATATTAAGTGAAATCAAATAATAGTAGTTTATTCAAATTATACTTGTAACAACAATATGAAGATACAAAGGTTGAAGCACAACAGATGGATTATGCTGGTGTCTAAACATCACCACAACAATTCAGTCCTACTGTTGATCAAAAAATGGATGAGAATCAAAATGGTACAAAGGTAAAAAATAACTAAAATATAATTATTCTTTTGAGTGCATAAATGTAATTACTTTTTTTGTGCAGTTATATGTTATTTTATATATAGTCCTGTATAAACATATACAACTGAATTTTTGTTTCGAGTTGGTTTAATTTTTTTTACTTGTTTGCAAAGGTTACATTGATTTGCATCCAGATAAAACAAACATTGAAATTGATTCTCAACATTTAATCCCTGATGAGCTTCTCCAAAGTATAAATTTGGATTATAATCTTTCTGAGAAGATTGTTCATCACGATGATCGAGTATGTATAATTAATTAAACTTCAGTTTATGTGATGTAAAAATCGTAACAATCCATAAGACAATTATATATTTTCTTTCATTTCTATTGCTGATCACTGATAAGAACTTGGATGATACAAATTTGTCTGATTCGCAGTTTACAATTTCAGATGAGTTGTTACCAAGTCTTAATGCATACCAAAGAGAAAGCATCATGAGACATTCATTGGCAACTTCTGAAGAAGAAAAAATCAATGAACATTTTAATGATAAAAAGTCCGAATCTGTTGTTCAAGATCATTGTCAGGTATGTATTATGAATATATCTGAGATTGTGTGGGTTATTTTTGACATAAAAAAATAATTGTTTTTCATTTTTGAAGGAAAACAAAGAGAACATTGGATCAAGCTCTAAAGCAGACATGCACGAAAAGGTTGATCTTGGTATGGAGGAGCAGATTATGACAACTCCTAAAATACAAGAATTAACTACTGATGAGCAAAGGGATGAAACAGTTTTTTCTGATTCACAAGACACAATCCCTGATGACTTGCTTCCTAGTTTGAATGTATATAGTAGTAAAAGCATCATTGTTCATCCCTCAGCTAATTGTGAACTTCAAACTCCTATTCCTAAGTTAAGAATTAGGCGACCATCCAAATTCAAAGAGTCACCTTACACGATGAAATTTGTTTCAGTTGCTGGTAAGTACAATTAGTTATATATTTAGTTTACAATGTAACATGTTATGCAAATACTTTTTAATAATTACCTTTTTGTATTACGGTAACTATATAGACAGATCGGAAGGGCACATACGTATATTCCCACAGAAACATCCATTTATTTATCATCCGATTGATGGGATTGTGGATACGAAGATTGTCAACAAGTTCATGGATTGGATTTCTAAAGACCTTATCAAAGTTCATGCTAAAAGGTATTTCTATTGAACTGTTTTAAGTTTTTTTTTTTTTTTAATTACATTATGTTCTCATGATTTAACATATACTAATTAACAAAAAAAAATAAAAAGGGAAATGCGGATCATTACAAAAAGGGGAAATCAACCATTCCAATAATGCATTTAGGAATTGAGACTGTTGAAGATAAAAACTGGTTCTACACAATGGGATTTCCTGATCAGTCATGGACCGACTCGGTTAGCATATTTTTTTTTACAATATTTTTTTTATATTTATAGCACTAATTAAACTACATATTATGGTAGTAAATACATATGCAGGTGCAAATAAGTATTTTTCTATGTAATTTTTTATTATATAAGAAAGGATGTGATGCACTTTAACGTACATATGTATTTTTATATTACATACACATGCTAAATTTAGTATACAAATAGTTTGAATTATCTAAAATTTGTGTTCTTACTTACTGCAGCATATTGATGTTTGCTTCTACTACTTAAGGAAGAAGTCGAAGTATGACCCCAATAGGTCTTACAAATTCAGCACAGTAGATTGCAACTTTATGAACATAATTAGATCTGTTCATGATGTTTATTCTGCGAATGCTGAAAACCTTACGGTGGGAGGACATGTGGCACATCTTAATGAATACATAAATGGGTTCCTTATGCATGCTGCTGTGCCATGGCATACAATGGAAGGCATTTATATTCCAGTAAGTATAAAGGGAAAATATCATTGGGTACTAGCAATTTTATCTTTCTCAAAGAGGTGCATATTCCAATATGATTCATATGAATCATCTAGTCATTATTCGGCTGTTCTTGATGTTCTTGAGAAATTAGCTGCGATTATCCCATTTGTCTTGAACTTTGTGATTTCTACGTTAAGAAAGGAATTCATGTTGAAAACTATCCAAGATACAAAGACATAGACTCCTCAGATATGTTTGATATGTTATTTCAAGAAAGTTTGCCTCAACAACTGAGCGGAAGCTTGTAAGTTATTTAATTTACATATAACAAAATTGTATGTTTGTACAATATATATTAAAGCACATATGTGTTTCTGTTTATTGTTTTTGTAGGGATTGTGGTGTCTATATGGTTACATATGTGGAGTGTCTTTCTTATGGTCACAAAATTCTTGCGAATGAGTTCGACCCCAATGCACTCCGTACAAGATATGCTGTACTTTTGTAGGATTATAGGACTAGAAAGCAAGACGTAAATGTTCATAGTAATGTCGAAGTACCTTTGAGTCCTCTAAGGCAAAGTAGAATAGCTAGTGTAACTGAAGTTTTTGATGTATGATGGATGATGGATTGATTACTTTATATAGTTTAGACGTTGGTTTATGGATGTAGGTACTGATTATACAAACTAATTTTGATGTTTTGAAGTGGTTCTAATTGTAGGTTATAATAGTACTAATTCAAGTTTAATACGAGTCCTTTATGCTATTCTTCATTTTACTGTGTGATTTTGTTAGAAAAAAATACATATGTATTGTTCATATTATGATTAAAATACATATGCAGGAATTTTTATGCCTAAAAAATACATATGTATTATTTTTAGATGAGAAAAATACATATGCAATGTTATGCCTAAGCATTCCAAAAATATATCTGAAATTTTTAGTTTAAAAATGCCAATGATTTGTTAAAATACATATGCAATATTAGAAAATACATATGCAGTGTTCATATTTTGCTAAAAAATATGTAAGCATTATAAATAAAATTTAGCATAAAAATACATATGCGGTGTTAATAATAGGTTTTTCTAAAATACATATTGTTCATAACTAATATTTATTTTGATATGTGATCAATTAATATGATTATAAATGAAAACTGAAATTAAAGATAATTTTGAACTTTTAATACAATTCTGTAATTTATGGTGAGGCTTTATTTTACATAAATACATATGCAATGTTAATGTTTTTTATTAAAAATACATATGTATTATACATTTAAATATATTTTTATCATATAAACACATATGCTGCGCTAAGATTTTGAAATTCAAACATAGATTTGCAGAATATGTCATATGTGGCTAAATCAATTAACAATTATGAATGAAATAAGTGTTTGGTTAATCAAAGTAACCAACTTTAACCCAAAAAGTATATTCAATGCTAAAAATACATATGAACTGCACATTCAAAATACATATGCAATGTTCAGATCTTTCAACATATACATATGCAGAATTCAAATTTAAGTGTGTTCACTTGTCAAATGATGATTAAAAAAATAGTTCAAGTTTATAAAAAATGAAAATAAAATTTTAAGCAATAATACGAAAATAGAAATGTTTCATTTTTGATATTTCCTACAGGAACGCCTATTGTGACTCTTAGCCCCACAACCACCACATGAGTTGATGTTCTTCTTTCCAAACATATCCCGGCCTGATTTTCCACGATGCTTCTTCGCAGGTTTTCCTGGAGGTCTTTTGTATTTTGGAGGCAGTACTATTTCACCAAGTACGCTCTCTGGAATTAGCCAGTCATCTTTGTGTGGCAACAAATAGATAGGAACATCATATGTTTTCAAAACAGTTTTTGGTTTAAACAAATCACAACAGTATGACCCCTTCTTAAAATTCTTCTTCTCTAACACCGCACAAGCATGTGCACATGGTATCTGATCTATTTAAAATGCATTACATGAACATTTTTTTTCTTTAAGGAAAACAATGTAGTGTTTTTTGTTTGTCATGTACCGTATACACATATTCTATGGCTGGTACAACCTGATACCTACAAAAAGATGAAATTCATATTTATACAATATGTTGTAAGCACGCCAGCATTTTTTTAGAAAAAAAATACATATACAGAGTAAAAATACATATGCAGAGTACATAATATTTTTCTTACTTAACTTTTTAGTTTTTTTTTTTAATTGTTTCCATTCATTTAGCGCTTAATGGAAGTTATTCTATTAATTATTTTTTTCAGAAGTATAAATTTCAAAAATTTAAAAGGTCATATCGTCATATGAGTACACAAAGCCTCATTCTCTTTGAGTATGTTATAAAACTTTCCAATGAGTGGTGTGAAGGTATATGAAGCCTGTTGCCTATTTTTGCAGTTTCATTTTGCAAACAATAATCGAACCTCGTCAAGAAAGTCATAAATTGACAGTTCTCTAGCTGATACAAGTACTTTATGTATTGACTCCACAATGTTTGAAGTCAAAGTCCACCCTCGGTTAACTGTTGCATAGGACCTAGCCCACTTTTTGTAACCAGCCAATTCCAAATAATTCTTCACCCTAATATCAATTGCCTCAACTTTTTTCATTAATATTTGGAATTCTGATTTTGAATATGATTTGGCCATTGTATAAAAGATCTCCGACAATGCATCGTGTAACTTTCTGTAAAGTTTTTTAATATTCCTCCATAGATGCCACATACATGCATAATGTGAAACATCGTTGTACACATCGCTAACAGCCTTTATGATGCTTGGATTCCTATCATAAAAAACACACATGTTTTGTCTTTCCCCGTACGCTTCCTTTAGATTATGAAAGAACCACGTCCATGATGCATCATTTTCAGAATCAATCACACCATATGTCAGAGGGAATATATGACCTGTATATACAAAATAATTATGCACAGTAAAATAAAAATACATATAGGAACTGCATATGTATTTATTATATATACAGGTAATTAAAACTGTATATTTTATCAAATAAATGGTATCAATTACATATAATAAAATTTAGACACACATAACTATAAAACATAATCATTTTTAAAAGTTTTAATTCATGAAAACTTTGAAACTTTAGGTAATTTTATACAGATATGTATATATCTGGTGGAGATATGTATTTTCAGGTGATACGCAGAAATACAAAAACATACAACAAGTTTTACAATATAATTATTACAAATTTATACTAACCTGATCCATCCATTGTACATGCTGTTACAAATGCCCCTGTATAATTCCTCTCAGATGACTAGCATCAACAACTACGATCAGTCTACAATGATTGAATCCCTTAATGAATGCATTTAGAGCGATAAATACATACAAGAACTCATTCTCACCTATCTTCTTCATTCTTATATGTGACTCTGGATGGTAGTATTCAGTACATATAACTATGATGGCAGTTTTCCATAAGATGCTGATGGCTTACCCCTCAACTGTTCTAACGCTCTTTTTTTTGCCCTCCAACATAAAGTGTATGTCAGCGCCATACCAAAATCTTCCTTCATGTCATTTCTAATTTCTATTGCACTATATTTTCTTTTGTGGTTCTTGAATTTTTGTTTAACAATACCACCTATCAACATACTAGTAGCATGCACCTTTGGATAGATCTTGTCCTTTACCGGGCATGTATGTTGAGGTCTGAATTCTCTTATTCTAAACATTCCAATTTCTCCCATTCCTGATGCACGAATTAAAAACTCGCATTTTCTTGATTTGCAAGACAACGTATACCTGCATCCCACATAATTAAGTATTTTGAAAATACATAGCCAAATTAATATTAAACAACAATAGAGTGATATAGAATGCACGTACATTTTCTTACTTGACCTTTTACTTCGCATTTGAAACTTCTCCCTAATTGAATAGTCCTTCATGACTGACTTCAAAAAAAATTTTCTCAAGTAAACCTGGTTCTTCAACATGTTTGTGATGTGGATCTGAGATAATCAACTCCACAATATCCATTTCAAATACATCTAATGTCTGTGTATCTTCACAAACCACTAAAGCTCCTTCATTTGTTGTATTTATCAGTGTTTTAATGTTGTCTTAGTTGGTTATTCTTTCAGCAACACACATAGAAGAACTAGCCACGTTGCTCCCTACAACTTTCTCCAAAATACTTACATATAAAGGAAGACAATTCATGTCTTATATCTGCTTTTTCTGAAATATAAACACCTTTAAACCCATATCATTATGTATTTCTATTTGCCCTGCATTAGTAGTAATTTGATATTCCACTAGAATACGTTTCCTCGTTAAACCACACTTAAGTGAGATGCCAATTTATCATGCAACTCAATAAATATTGTTGATGTGCTCAACAATATAGCATCAGTGATATATTCTTCATAGTTTTTTTTTTCATACGTCCACCGACCAAAGTGCTTCACAAGCACTGGTATGCTTCCCATTTCTACTTGATTTAACCAAAAAAAAAAAAAATATAAACATGTTGTCAAATTATAACTTGTTAAAACAAACACTTTTCAGCTTTAACTGAAAATAAACTTACACAGCCAACATCTCCAATCAAAAAAAAAAAAATTTAAACAAAATTTGTTTAATGTAAAATACAAACACAAAAAAAAGCTATTAAACCAAATACAGAAACTACTGAATCGAATCGAAGAAAAACTTGTATAAAGTATATTATCAGCAAAAATAGTTATACTATCAAATTCCGACAAGAAAACCAAAAAATACATATGCAGTGTTAACATTAAGCTGTTCAAAAATACATATGCAGTGTTAACATTAAACATATCAAAAAATACATATGGAACATACCTAAATTAAATTTTCAACTGTGTGAATAGAATTTTATCACATTCAGCAGCTCAATTCAATCATCCATTGAGCAATGATTTTCATAAAATAATTGAATCAAATTCAACTCAAAATTTGTTTAACTTATTTTCATAATCGATTATACAAAACTCGAAAAATATACTACAAAGCTTCACAATTTTATCAATTGTTAAATCGATCAAAATAACAACAACCAATACTGAAGGAAATAGTCAATCAAAGAAATCTAAAAAATTGAAACAACTAATAAACTGAATTTTTGCAACGAAAAATTTCAATTCTGAAGGTTTTTGTTATATATGTTGAATTTCCTCATGCTTTCATTAAAAATCAAAACTAAATAGGAGCATTAGTAATGGCTGAAACAAAAAATCCAACCAGAAATACTTAATGATTACGTACCTTAAACAACAATACAAATGAATTTTCAACTGATAGTTGAATTCGAACAATTTGAACTGAAGAATCTATAATTGGATTTGATTCAAAGAAATTAATGCTTCGTTTTGAAACTGATGTTGAATTCGAAGAAGATATTGTAGAATTTCATATGAACAACAACAATGGTTGAACATAAAAACACGATTGAATTAGATGAAATTTCTCATAAAAACGAAAAACAGATTTTGATTTTTTTCCTCAGATGAACTCGTTAATTTTGAAAACTGAAATTTGAAATTTGATCAATGCTGTTAAGCTGAAACGGAATTCGCGTGATTAAAGTTATTTTAACGGACAAGAAATCTACAAAATTAATTAATTGGTAATTATACCATATTTACCTCAACAAATTTCAATTATTTAAGGGAGGTAAAATTAGTTGTATATGTATTTTTTTAGCACCAGTTTTTAAAAATACATAATACAAGTTGTTATAGGAATGTAATTATGAAATTGTTGCTACAAAATTAATAATTGGGAATGGGGGAGGGGATTACAATGTGGGGAATCGAACCCTCACCAACAAGGTGGGAGTTCAGGTAACTAACCAACTAAGCTACTAATATTCCCCCAAAATTAATAATTAGGATCTCAAGTATATCATATCTAAATTTTGCCCTTTAATTTTAGATGTTATTTTTGACCTTTCTCCAAAATACATCCACCGGCCCAGCCCAATACAACACAGACCCGACCCATTCTTTTATCCCCCATACGCATAACAGCGTGCAACAGCAACATAGCAAAGCTGTGTATCAACAAACAGCAAACAAAGCGACCAACAGCTTCAACCAAAAAACCCATTCAATGAAATAAAAAAACACCATCAATATCAACGCTATCACAACGGCAGCAACAACGTACAACATCCGCAACTGTATAGCTGCTGATTGACAACAACGGTAAAAAAATTGCTTAGCAGCAATGGTCCTTTTCGTACCAACCTCATCCCCAATTTTAAATTTCAAAACCTTTTTGGGAATTTCGAAAATAAACCTCTGTTTCCCTCTAAATTCAGTCCCAAAATCTCTTATAAATACCCGTTGAAGAACAATAGTTGGGAGGGGATCCTTTGGGAAAAAATTGAAGATTCGAGAGGAGCGTTCCAAAAAAAAAAAGAGAGAGAATCCAAAAATTCCGATGAAGTTATTCCAGATTCCTGCGAAATTATCGAATCTCGTTGAAATTCAATTGAAACTCCGGCGGAAACAAATCCCGGTAGAATTTCGTTTAAAGTTCGCTCGGTCTCGGTTCCTGCCCGAAAGCAGGTGAACACTCCTTTCTCTTCTAGTTTTCCATCTTCGACATCTTCTTCTGGTAACGTGTACATCGTTGTTTTCTGCGGTGTAGTGTAAAACAATGATGTTGGTGGTTATGTTGCTGTAGATTTAGGTTTTTTCCTTCATGTAGCATTGAAAGACGGGTATTTGAATTGACGTGAGTATGATAATGCAACAGTTAAAATTTCAGCTTTTGTTTGAATATGGATTCAAGAATTTGAAGGCCTTAAGTTGCTTTCTTGTCTTTTGAGAAATCACAACTTCGTCGATTGAAACTTTCTAGAATTACTTTCATAAGATTTTGTTTAGCTTAAACTAATCCCCTGTCTAAAAGAGTCATCCCTTCATTTTCTTAATACGTTCCTTATTTTATAATCAAGTCGCAGGCTGAAAAATATAGCGTACTCTTTGTTTGAGTTAATTCCTCAAAATGTTAACTTTTCTTTATTTTAAGATAATATTGTCACTAAACTATGCACTTTTTCTTAAAAAATAAGAAATTATTAAGTATATGTTTGGAGAAACAAAAGGAAAGTGAAATTAGATATAATTACATAATTCAATTCTCAATTAAGAATAGAGAATTAGGTGCAATTACGCAATGTAATTACAAAGTTACATTTTATTTCACTTTTTAAAAAAAAATAAAATTTAATATCTTTTTTATTTTTAATTTCTTTTTTCATTTTACATTATTTATCTTTATCTCTTTTCTTCTCATTTTCTAACTTTATTTCTTATGATTCAATATAATTACTCTTTTTTTTTTCTTTATTTAGCACATTATTGAATTTTGATAATTTTTATTCTAGTATTTGAATTAAAATAGTATTTTATTATTGAATGAGATTATAGACTTATGTGTTTTTCGTTCTTCTGAATTATATTTACTCGTAAGAATTTTATACAAGAGTATTACGTTTTTCTCTTGGATTTTGAATTTACGTTTCGATTTATTTGTTTTAGTATTATAGACATGCTATTTCATATTGCATGTCACTACAAATTGTCTAATAACATATAATTTTAATTTTTCTATGGCTTTTCAAATATGTCCTTAACTATTTTTTAATTTCACCATATTTTGGAAAGATGTACATAGTTTAATGAAAATATTTTCCTAAAGAAAATTAATAAAAATTACTTTAGTGGGATGTTTGCACAAGTTCAATGACAATTTGAAAAATTAACTCGACAATTTGAAGTGACATGAAATAGAAAATAACAAGTCTATAGTACTAAAATAAATAAATTGAAACATAAAACAAAAAACAAATTGAAAACTCAAGAAAAAAACACAATACTCTTATATAAAATTTCAACGAGTAAATAATTTAAAAGAAAGGAAAACACATAAGTCAACTCATTCAATAATGACATACTAGTTTAATTCAAACACTAGAATAAAAATGCAATAATGCGCTAAATGAAGAAAAAATACGAGTAATTATATTAAATCATAAGAAGTAAAGGTTGAAAAATGAGAAGAAAAGAGATAAAAGATAAATAATGTAAAAATAAAAAAAGAAATTAAAATAATAGAAATAAAAAATAAAATTAAAAGAAAAAGAAATTAAAATTAAAAAAAGAAGAAGGAAACAAAATGTAAATTTATCTAATTCTCGATTCATAATTAAGAATTGGACTATATCTCATGTTGTTCTCTAGTTTATTCAAATCACATTTACTATAGTTTGGAGATGACTGGTTATATAACTTCCAAATCCTTCTCACTGATTTTGTGCATGAAAACCTCTATTCGAGTCCCATTTGGACTCCCCTACATCCTTCTTTGAGTCAAACCCTTCACACAAAGGCCAAATAGGATCGATGGAAAGTGATATACAGTCAAAGATGCTGATATACATGTCGCAGAAGATGGAGAATGAGACAAAAGCCTAAAAATGCCGACTATAGAGTCCATATTGGACTGATATACAATCAAATTACAGTTGTATATACAAAAATGCAGGGGGGAAATAGCTGCAGTATACAGCTGATATACATGAGAAAATCGATTGAAAATCCATAAAGTTTAGGCCCAAAAGCTGGGAAGCCCTTTAAGGGCCTAATTTTAAGTTAATATATAATGACATGTTTACTAGTATTTACTAAAAATTCCAACTATTTCCAAAATCTCATAAAATCTCAACTTTTAACCCTTGATGATACATGTTTATTAACTTAGATACATACTATGGATACATATTTCAATTAAACTAACTAGCACTTTTTAAGGGATGTAACAGATAATGTAGCATTAAAACAACAATTAAGCTAACTAATTATGATAAAAATTAAAATAAAATTTCATGATTTGTGGTAAATAATTTGTTATTCCACCATTCTAAACCAAAACTTTTCCATAATTTGTTTTGAAGTTTCAAAAACTTCATACGACTTCTTCAAAACAATCAATCGATCATTTTTTTTTATTTGTTAATTTCGTTTGTGTATTTGAAATGAATATTTCAGTGTTGTTACATCATTTCGGTGTTTGAGTTAACGAAATCAAGTATGTTGGCTATAAGAGCGATGGAATCGTGATCAGCGAACACGTAACTTACGAAAAACTGATTTCGACAATTATCGAAGAACTGAAAATCGAAGAAACCCGAAAAAAAAAATTGAGGCTCGTTACAATTTCTATGCCAAAAAATTGTTCAAGAAAAGGTATGATATGTTTTTTATGTATCTGTTGTTGTTAATTATCTCTATGTTAATTCAATTTTGTATCTAACGTTTGGTTCATTATTGTTTTATAATAATTTTTTGTCCTTATGTTATTAAAGTCGAGATACATTTTTAATGTAATGATACATTTTGCTCATCTTGTATCTGAGTTTATATAATTCTGATTAATTATGTATCTCGTTTTATTTTAATTTTATCTATAACAACATATGAAACAAACATAAAAGTTTTATTTTAGATACATGTTATACATGTTTGTGCAGTTAATGTATCTAGTAATCTGTTTTTTGGCAGTAACTGAAGAAAAATAAGTTGAAGTTTTATTTTCATTGATTCAGCTATGTCCTACGATGTCGTTCGGAGAATTGTGTTTGGACTAAAGAAAAACAGGCACAAGAAATTAAGTGAAATAATGACATCGAGCAATAATTGTTGCAGGAGATGTAGTTATGAAGGTCACAATAGGCGTACTTGTAACTTTTTTCCAAAAGAGGAGTGACAATATAGTTGACTAATGAATAATGTTGAATAATTCTAAGCATGTTGCTGGATTTTTTAACTCTTTGATTCAACATTTTAATTGATGATATCGTTGTTTTTTTAAGAATTTTAAGAAAAACAGTTACCGAACTAAATTGTTATTTTCGTACCTTTGTTAATTAGTTATATATGTTTTCATGAGCTCATTGTCGTGACACATCATATAGAAATTAAGATACATTAAATTGATAATGTTATTAAATTGTATATTAGTAGTTCTGCCATTGTAAATGATTGAAAATAGAATATTTTTATAGGATGTATCTCCCATAAATTTATAGATTCAAGTTTACAAAATTTGGATCTAATGTAAACTATAATTTGTCAATATTATTAAGATTTGGTACTATAAGTTCTTATACTTTTTGTTATGCAAATTAGAGACAAACATGTATTCGGATTAACAAAAAATTGTTACAGATACATAATAATGCAACGTTGTGTTGCTTACTATCATTATATAGTAAAATATGTTTCCTTATACTAGATACATACAATTTAGTAATATGTATTTCATATAAATTTTTAAATACAAGTTTAAATAATTTGTATCACTTGTAAAATCTAATATGTTAATAGTTTTAAGAGTTAGATCTATTAAGTTCTTCTATAATTTGTTATGCACTTTAGAGATAACACATCTTAGTAGGAACAAAAAACGGTTACAGATACATAATAATGCAATGTTGTGTTGCTTTCTACCATTATATGGTATTATATGTTTCATTATTCTAGATACATACAATTGTAAAATATTGTAAAATATGTATCTAATACAATGTCTTTGTAAAGTGTAAGAAAAACATATATCGAAACATAATTATATCTTGCGTTAAAATGGGTGACAAAGTAGAAGTTTTTAATCATTAAAGAAACATTATGTATGTTATCTAAACATTACTAACATTATCAAAACATCATCAAAGTTTATAATATCATCAATGATTTTAATATCCAACTAGCAAACAAATAAACAACTACTGAATATGCAAAACACGGTCTGTTTATTTTTGTGCAAACTTGCTACTTGGCCTTGGTGGATCGCCATTCTTACTAAAGTAGTCATTCTCTACTTTTTCAGATCCGTACTTGCACAAAAGAGTAGCATATCCCAGACGATGGTATTAAGTATGAATACCAAAAAATAGAATGCCTAATCCCTTGCTCAGATACTCGACATAGACACTACAAATACACGCCAATCCCTGCATAACAATCACTAATTTAATGAAAAACACTTATATACTCATATATCAAAACTTAATTATATCTTTAAATGTTCCATCATTCTTGAGTTGCAAGTTCCTCATCAACGTCAACATTATAGTAATTCACATAAGCCTTATCGATGTACACTTTGAAAAAGCAATCTATGGTAGTGTATCTGTTGGTTGGAAATTCTTGTTCTTGTACTTTTTCCTTAAGTAGTACATGATGACATCCAGATGATGTTCAAATTTTAATCATGCATTAACCCTATTAAGTGATAAAATATCAATTTTTCATCACTCATAATCCTCTCCACTTTCAAGAAAAAGAAAATTAGGGTTTCCTCTCAAGATCATCTCCCAAGAATAAGATTCAAACCATTATTTAAGAAAACCAAGAAATTATAATTCTCAATCCAAGAACGTTCAAGAAAAGTTAATTCTCTTTCAAGATTAAAGCTCTAAGGTATGTTAGATGTTCATCCATGGGCCCTTTTCACCAATGGAGTCCAAGAATCCATCTTTTATGTTTTAAATCATAAAATTTCATGCTTATAATGATTTATCTCCATGAAGCTTTTATGAATTTTGATTATACATGATGTTTACAAACTATTTTCATTGAAAACAACCCTAATTACATACTTTTCGAACTATGTCCATGAACTTACATGAATTTCAAATCTTTATCATATTTCCATGAAATTGTTGGTGATATTAAATCTTACATGATTGAATGGCGTTGATTGTTGAATTTAAACCCTAGTTAGTGATCTTAGAAGTGAAATCATGCTATTACTACAATTTTTAACACTATTCCCATGCTTAGCCTAAACCATGCAGTGCAAGTGTTTGATAAAATGCCTAGATGAAAGGATTTTGAACAATGACTACTTAATATGTTCCTAAAGCTTTAGTATGTCTTAAATATTGTAGTTTCCATATCATGTCCATGAGAATTTTAGAATAAATCCTCAATTTATGATTTTGTCATGTGATCGTGCTGCTATCTCATCATGTCTAAAAATAACCTGATGTTACAATCTTGTTCTCTATGTATTTGATGAAATGCTTAAGTGAATAATTATGAACAATAATTTCCTTCCATGATTTTAAAGCTTTCATATGACCCTGTTGTTATTGTTATCGAGTCCTGGGGGTTATGAATACCTGAAATTTAACTGTTTACTTAGTCTCAGTAGTTTCAAAATTGCTTCAGATGAGTATGAGCATTATCAGTTCAGTCAATTACCATATCAGTCAAACTTAGAATAGTTCAGTAATCAAAGTCAATTTCCTCTTCAGTTAAGCTTAGCTTAGTCTCGTAATCAGTGTCAGTCCAGTTGGGAGTAGAATTCAGCACCGAGCGAACATGTCACGATCCGAGCCGAGTCCCTAGCCGCTACGGGCATCCTGAACCACAAAGACCCAAGATGCCCCTGTAACTCCCCAACCCACTAGTGATATTGTCCGCTTTGGGACCAGGCCCGCACAACTTTAAAATACGTCACTAGGCAGTAAGACTTTCTTACTTATATACCCAACATCCCTCATGTGTTTTGTCGATGTGGGACTTCTTCTCCTAAGTTGGGGTGTCACATACACCCCCTCTTAAAGACTCAGCATCCTCGCTGAGGTTTGCCCCACCGAATGGGGTTTGCCTACACTCAGAACTGAGTTTGTCCCGCCTTATTGGAATTTGCCTACACTCAATTTAAACTCTGGCCCATATCGATAGGGCTGACACAAGAGCAGCTTTGATACCATTCTGTCACGACCCAAGCTGAGGCCTTGGCCGCGACGGGCATCCCAAACCAGAAAGGACCAAGATACCCATGTAACTCCCCAACCCACTAGTGATATTGTCCGCTTTGGGCTTAGCCCCGCACGACTTTAAAATGCGTCACTAGGGAGTAAGGCTTTCTTACTTATATACCCAACTTCCTTCTTATGTTTTATCGATGTGGGACTCCTTCTCCTAAGTTGGGGTGTCACAGAACCCAGGGATGAGGGCATTCCTGTTAGTATAGGGTTTGATCTTTAGTAGAAATCTTTGAGTTACAAAACTACGTAACCAGCGTAGGTTGAGATATCTTCCTGCCAGATAAGGGTTGACACATCTCGCATGAGTTTTCCTGGCAGTAAGGGTTGACAAAATATCTTCCTTCCAGATAGGGTTGACTCACAACCATTGTTAGTACCCGTGGCATGGTACTAGAACCCTTCCAACTGGAGTCACAGGTTGAACCCCAATCAGCTCAGACTGAGGTATGTCGGTTAGATGATACCTCCCACAATCAGTAATGCATATACTAATGAAATCTGCTTTAACAATGTTTAAAGGAAAAATGAAGAAAATTGAAGGATCAACAATTGTATAAGAAACATATTAATATATGACGATACATATTTTGTTATTATGTATCTAATACAACATAAGAACAGAATAAAAAACCCAACATCTGTAATACAACACATAATCAAAATTGACAGAAACAAGTTGCTTTGCACATTTTTTTAATGAAAAATAAGATAAACAATGAATTTCTAAACGTATCATACAAGCCACAATATGTATCTCGGCCTAAAATTCAATAGATCTGAATATGCAATTACCTTGCGAAGCTCATCTTTGGAAATTATTTCGATAATTCTTCTTCTCTTGGCGGAAGCTTTACTTACAGGACTGTTGGATCCCCTTTTCTTAGAACCACTTTCTTTTTTCTTGTCTTTCTTAGCATGTTTTTGCTGCAACTTCTTCATAGTTTGGGGATCATTTCTATGCATTGATCTATTTTCATCGTAGTCAAAACTTTCGGGAACGAAGTTTATAACTTCTTGATATTCTTTGATACTTTCTAATTGAGAGAACCCAAGACTAAAAGAAGGTCTCAAATCTCTATTCATCATGGTAATTCAAACAATAAAGCCTAAAAAACTATAATCGAAGAAATTTCTTAACCAAAACACTGAAATTTCACTTTGTAAACGCAGACGCAAAATATTTTTTTTGAAAAAAAAACATAAAAAGGATTAGAAGAAATTGAAGCTGATTTTAGGGAGGAAAATTACCTTCCTTCAAAGTTTTGAATTAGATGAAAAAATTGGATAGAAACCGCACCAGAAATTGCGGCGTACAGAGAGGAGAAGTGAGTTATTTTTGGTAAAGAATTGACTTCTTAGTTGTAGGTTTTAACTTGTATCTCAACTTTACCAAAAAGTATGAAATGTTGAAATTTAAGTAATTTTTTAGAAGTGGAGGGATTTTTAGAAGTTTAGAAACTTATGTTGTTTATTTAGATAATTTTAACTCTTTCTTTATTTTACGATTCTTACTTATTTGTATCTACTTGAACACTCTAACTAATTAATCTAGATAAATCTCCTAAGGCATTGCCATTTTATTTTATCACGGCTTTTAGCCAATTCACAATTTTCTCACCTAATTTATCTTGACTAAATAGATTAAAGTTGTTCTTTCGATTGTTCTTCCTAAAAATAGTTTTAAAAGAAAATCGTTAAGTCTTCTATTTTAAAATGACATTTTTCTTGTTCATATGACTGATAACCTATTTGGGTTAAAATTATTTTCTTCAAATTCAAGAAATTAATTTTTCTCGTAAATTCTAATTTTTTTTTTGTAATTAATAAATTACTTTTAACATGACATTCCCCTAACATTTTTCAAAAAAGGTGTCATCTATAACGAAATTGACCTTTTCTTATACGTATAAAAAAATAATAATTACGTAATTTCCCTTTTCCAAATTTATTCTCTTCTTGAGTTCAAGTATGCAACCTAGTTTAAATAGATTTTTCTTCAATTCAAATATCTCATAACTTTTATTTCTTAAAGATAATTATGAACTAAGTAAAATGTTTCTCTAATGGGAATTTTGTAATCTTTCTCAAAAGAATTAATCACGAACTAAACGAATTATTTCATTATTTTTTTCAAAATTAATATAGAATTAAGTAGAGTATATGGTAACTTTTTTCCTAATTCAAGTAGACTATTTCTCGTTTGAAAAAATAAATGTCATTTTTAGATGGGTACATAAGTAATTTTAATATTTAAAATTCAACCTTTTTGCAAAGTTAGTCACCCTTTTTAAGTTAGTCAAAAAATAATCTTTTGGTGAATCGTTTTTAAAACGGACGCTCCTAAATTCCTTAAAAACACTCTTAGGGCGTTAATTGAACCCTTACTCAGTTTCTCTTATTTCAAAGGTTTATTTCTGTTTTTGAATCTTTAAATTATTTTTAAGGTTCTTTGTATTTTCTATAAAAATCAAGTGGCAACTCTGTAAATTTTTCCAAGATTTTCTTGGATTTTTGAAATAGTTTGAAAAAAGTCAAAATAATTTTCTTTAAAATAAAATCCGAAAAGGGATAAAACAAATATAAGTTTTCGGTTTTGATTTCCCCGAGACCGCCACCTTCCACGGCTTAGCTTACACTCCCCGCCATTAATGTCCAATTTAAACCATTAACAAACAATCCAATTATCTATTTATTAACCAAGACTATTCAATAAATCAGTGGTATCGTCATACCACCATACTGGCAAGCATTATCCATAGCCAAACCATTTGGATTAAGGGGGACATTCAAATGCCCTACCATTAGCCATATTAAACCTCTTGGGAGACTTCCATGTTCTCCACAAGCATAACCAATTAGCCTTTAGCTTTTTCAAACCATTTAAACTAATTCCATAAATGCATTCACTTGGGGGATTTACGTGTATCCCGCAAGGTTTTCAAAATACACCAACTGTGACCTCCAAAACCTTAACTTTTAAATCATTCCAAACCAATTAAGACCATGCCAAACATTTAAAGTGTTTGTATCATTTAAACCATTAAAATCATGCGAGACCATCCAAAACTATTTAGAGTTCAATTACTAAACCAAACCATGCAAGAGTTCCAATGCAGGTTTAACAATAGAGTAAAAACATTCTTTGAGGCATTTTATCAAACATGTTAAGGGTATAACTTTATCAAGGGCAAAACCAATGTATACCACCATAATTGGGGTTACTCAAGACCTCTTTTGTTAAACCATATCCAACAACCAACCACATATGCAAACCATTACTAAAAATATGTAAAACTATAGTTTAAACCAATACCAAACCATATGCATAAAGACCCTCAACACTATTTTTAAAATCCACCATTCAAGATTCATAAACCAACATTAAAAATACAATAAACATGCCTTTATTTTGAAATAACAATGAGGGAAGGAGTACATGCCTTATACAAGAAGATTCAAGGAAGAAATCTTGACGTATGAACCTTTTGAAGAGCACTTGTGAAACTCTAACCTCCAATCTTCTAAGAGAGTGTCTAAGAGAGTATTTGATGTATTTTGATCCTTTAATAAATGTTATGAAAGGACATGTAGGGTTATATAACCTGAGGACATAAGGGTTTAGAAGTAGAAAATGTCCAAACTATCCTTGACTTAAAAATTAAAACAATTCACATCCAGGGGTATGACTCACCTTACTATTCATATCCAAGGGTACGAGTGACACCCCAACTCGTGTCCAACCTCGCCAAGACCTTAACCACTGGTTTATATATTACTTACCCTTCATAACTCGTACCTAAGGGTATGATTGGTAACCTCAACCGTATCCACAAACCGTACAGTGGACAGATTACACTAGACAACACATATATGCACCATACAACTTGCCCTATACCACTCGTAAGCTCCTATATGATTCTTACCCATATTAGTCATACCTTGGGCAGTATATAAGCCTATATTACTGCCTAGGGTATGATTGGATCACCTAGGCACCCTACGACTCGTAATCAAGGGTACGAGTGACTCCCTTGAGTTGTATCGAGCCAAAAAGAGTCTAAACTTTGAAAATATTCAAGGGTACGAAACTTGGGATGCTAAAATATGGTAACTTCTTAGTCGTTGAACTCTTTGTTCTAAAACATTATTGAAGGTGTCATGTATTTCAGTTCGGCTCGAGTTTTGTGGAAGGATCTTGAAGATAAATTTGGATAAATCAATAGAAGTCAACTATATCACTTGCAAAAATAAGTCAATGATTTAATTCAAGGGACCTTAGGTATTGTAGGTTATTTTACCAGGTTCAAAATGCTTTGGGATGATTTTGACACCTTGTATGACAAGGTTACCTGCTTCTGCACCTGTACCTATGCAAAAAAAGAGAAGATGTTGAAATCTCAACAGGATGAGAGGTTGATTCAATTCCTCATGGGATTGAATGATGTTTATGCACCCATGAGAAGCAACATTCTTATCATGAATCCTTTTTTCAGTGTTTATCTTTCTTATCCTTTGATTCTTCAAGATGAAAAATAAAGGAAAGCATACACAACTCCATCTTTCTTAGGTGAGTCCTCCTCTTACTTGGCTACTCACCAGGTCATTCATTAGGCTGGCACAAGATTTTTTTCTCCTAAATCTACCCAATGTGTTGACTCTAAGATAAGAAAGAATTTGCAATGTTCCCATTGCAAGAAATCAAGACACACAATAGATAAATGCTACAAAATCATAAAATTCCTTGATAATTTTAAATTCACAAAAGGTTCCAGGGCACATGGGACATTAAGAGGGAATGTTGTGATGAGCCCTGAATTTGTCACCATTTCAGATGCCCCTTCTCAGTTTTATTCCATCTCTCATGATCAATTCACCAGCTTACCAAGCTTTTTCAAAATATTCAGATCAGTGACATAAGGATCTCAAATTCAACTATTCATGCTAATGTCTTCCAATGTGATGGTAATATTTTTACTAACCCTTTAGCTTATTCAACCTAGGATAATTCCTCATATTAGATTATTGATTTTGGGGTTTTACACTATCTGTCCTTTGATTTTAAAATTTTCACCTCTCTCACTCTTTTAAATTCACCATTTTTTGTTAATTTACCTAACTCTTTTAGGGTAAAGGTCACACATATTAGATCTGTTAGTCTATTTCCTGACCTTGTTTTATATAATGTAGTTCTCATTCCTTCATTCAAAATTAATCCTATGTCTGTGCAAAATTTTTGCAAACAGTGTTTTATCATCTTAGATTTTTTCCCACATGTTGTGTTATGTAGTGCCTTTCAATGAAGATCTCTCTAGTGGTTGGTGAATCAAGAACAAGAGTCTACATCCTTCATACAACAAGTTCTCAATCACAATTTTTTTCAAGTCTCAATTAGATGCTAATTCTAGTATTTTCGATTCTGTTTCTTGCACTACTTCTGGACCTATAAAATCCCATTCTATTGTTGACTTATGGCACAATAGATTGGATATATACCTTTCCATGTAATGAAAAAATTGAGTTTTATTACTTCTTTGATCAATGAAAATTATTTTTGTGATATGTGTTCTTTGGCTAGGCAATCTAAGCTACCATTACCCCATAGTCCTATTAAAACTTTAGGTGCATTTAATTTAATACACCTGGATTCTTGGGATTTTTATAAATTACTCACTCATGATGTCATAATAGTTGATGATTTTAGCAGAATTACTTGGACCTATATTTTAACCATTAAAAGCAATGTTTTCCCTATTTTAAAATCTTTCATAGCTCTAATTGAAAGGCAATACAATGCTAAGATGAAAATTATAAGATCTGATAATGCTTTAGATCTTAAAGTGTTCTCTTCTTGTTGAATTTTACTACCACTGTTGGTATAATACATTAGACTTCTTACACTACTTCCCCTCAACAAAATGAAGTTATTGAGAAGAATCATAGACACCTCTTAGAGACTTCTAGAGCTCTCCTACACCAGTCTTATCTTCCCATATGCTATTAGAGGGAATGTCTACTTACTGCCACCTTCCTCATTAACAAATTTCCCTTCTCTGTTTATCATGACAAAACACCCTTTAAGCTATTTTTTGGAAAGGCACCTACCTATGATCACCTTAAAACCTTTGGTTTTCTATTCTTTGATTCTACCCTTGCACATAATAGACCTAAATTTTCCCCTGAGCTATCCCTTATACTTTTCAAAGCTACCCACCAGATAAAAAAGGGTACAAATTGCTAGATTTGAAAACCAGGCTTATGTTTGTTTCCAGGGATGTGAAATTCAAGGAAAATATGTTTCCATTCCTCTCACATTCCACACCATCTATTTTCTAAACTCCTCCTTCATCTGCAACTGATGACCTACCCTTTATTACCCGGTCACCACATTTCACACAACCTGACATAGCTGCACCTACTCCTAATCAACAACTTTATGATCCTAGTCCTCCCACTTCTTCCCAAACTAATCTACCTTTTACTTCCAACTCTTTTACTCTTATTCCTGTTGAGTATACAGAATATCAGAATGGCAATACAAGGTACCAAGCCATTTTAATGACTATATCTGTAATTTTGTTTACTTGACTGATGTTACCTTAACTTATTTTACCTCTTCTTCTAACCCTGCTGATTTTTTTGTTGCTTTATACCCTAATTTGCATCTCTTAAACTCTCTCTCTAGTATTTCTGAACTCTAGAACTTTAACCAAGCCATTATGCACCCTAGTTGGCAGAAATCTATACAAGGAGAGTTGAGGCCCTTGAGTCCAATCACACTTGGAATGTCATTGAATTACCAATTGATAAGAAGGTATTGCCATGTAAATGGATCTATAAAGTCAAGAATAGGTCAGATGGTTCAATTGAGAGATTGAAAGCTAGACTAGTGGTTCGGGGTGATATCCAAAGTGAAGAGATTAATTTTAATGAAACATACTCACCTGTGGTCAAAATGACCACCGTTAGATGCCTTTTGACAATGGCATTTAAGAAGAACTAGGATTTAAATGAACTTGATATTAATAATACCTTTGGGGATTTGCAAGAAGAAGTTTATATGAAATTTCCCTTGGTATGTCCCCTACCAGTCCTAATCATGTTTGCATGCCATGGAAGTCTCTATATGGCCTGAGGCAAGCCTCAAAGGTAATGATATGCTTGGTTGGTGCAGAACTACAACCCAAAGGCTACAAGTCTTCCTAAAATGACTACTCATTGTTTTTTAAACATAATGGTAATTTGATCTCTATCCTATTTGTGTACGTAGATGACATACTTGTCATAGGGAACGATGTTGAAGAGTTCCACAGTCTAAATCTATTCCTTAACACATAATTCAAAACTAAAGATTTGGATACCTTACATTACTTCCTGGGTATGAAAATCCTTCAAGAACCTCAAGGATTGATCATTTGCCAACACAAGTTCACCCTTAACCTCCTATCAGAATTTAATTGTGACCATTTATCTCCAGTATCATCTCTTTTGGACTTTTATTTCAAATTAAATGATGATTAAGGGGATCTCTTACTCAACCCCACCATTTATCGGAGGATAATTGGCCGTCTCAACTATCTCACCCGCACGCGCCCAGATATTTTCTTTGTCGTTCAATATCTCTCTCAGTTTATGCACTCTCCGCACACAACTCACTACAATGCTGCTCAGCGAGTGCTTCGCTATTTACGCCTTGATCCTGGTCAAGGTTTGCTCATGTCGTCATCTCCTTTTTTTTCTCTACTCGCCTTTTGTGATGCAGATTATGCATCGTGTGTTGTCTCTCGTCGCTCAGTTAGCGGATTATTCATCAATCTAGGAGGATCTCCAGTCTCTTGAAAATCTAAAAAGCAAGTCTCTATTTCCTTTTCCTCTGCTGAAGCAGAGTATAAATCTGTGCATCGATTTTTCTCTGAGTTCACTTGGCTTAAATCTGTGAAGTAAATAAAAAGAGATTCAACTTGCTCATAAGTGAAATATTGAAGAGAGCTGGATTAGTACTTACCTAACAAAATAAGCAAAAAAGATAAAGAAAACCTTTAGGAATGATGCCTTCTCCATTCTCTCGTCCAAGTACTAATTTGTTCAATTGATATCTCTTTGTAACTTAATTGTATCTTAGCAATGTATTTATAGGGAAGAAAATGCTGCATTGACCAATAATAACCTATTGTTGTAACTTGTAAGCATCGTATGACCATAACTTACAAGCACATATTTTCAACCATTAAACTTCCTTAAAATTTGCTTTCAGTAGTTTTTCCATCTGGAAAGGAAAAATTTAGAAAAATAAATTTATTGAACCTTTACCTAATATATAGAAACATGCTTCTCAATCTCATAAATGAGAAAATAAGGAACGATAAAGTTTATACTTCACCTTTCGATCGTGTCGATCGTGAAAAGCACAAGTTTGCTAAAAGTTGCATGAGCATCATAGAGAATGGCAGGATTTATATAAGTCATGTTATATTTAAAGAAGTGAACAAAAAAAATTATTTATTTTAATCAACTTTTTCATAATAGAGATATTCATATATATATATATATATATATATTAAATCAATGTTAGATTTATATAATTAGATGCTCCTTACCTATATTTCATGAGTTATGGTTGAGTTTCAGATTTTCTATGATATGTTTGACTTTCATTTAAGTTGTAATTCCATCTAATTTGGATGTTATATCTATATTTATATCTATATCTATATCTATATCTACATCTATAATATATTAAAAATGTGAAGACATTAGAAATGTTGTTTGAATTTTTTGCCCTTCATTAAAAGAATCCATAATAGACAAAATTGTCTTTTAATTATTATATTAATAATTAAGAAGTCTTAAAATATATTAATTAAGGAGTCTTAATTATTATATTATTGTACTTATATTTTTTTAATTAAAGAGTCTTAAAATATATGATAAGTTTTAAAAAATAAAGAGTCCAAAAATACATGGTCACAATAAATAAATAAATATATATATATATATATATATATATATATATATATATGAATTATTAGAAAAATTAATAATTACGAAGTCCTAAAATATATGACAAAAGGAGGAGGAAAATTTTTAAAAGTACACATTTTCTTGTACTAAAAAAACAAAAGAACTACATAAGTAAATTTTAATTAGTAAAAAAATTGTCGAATGTTAATATATGCCACGCTTACTTTTTTTTTTTTTGGAAAATTTTCAGGAAAATTCGCAGCCGCTATACCCTCGGTCACCGCCTCTACCCTTCGGGTGAGCACTGTGTGCGCACGGGGTAACCCCCCCCGCACAAAAGTCCCCCATTGCTCCCTTGCCCTGATTACACCATTAACACTGTTTTATAAGTTATAATGAAAAAAAAAACTAGAATTATCTTAAGTAAATTAAACAAAAAGAGATTCAAATTGGTTATAAGTGGAATATAGCTAGCTTTTGGGCATAAATTTTCAAATATTTTTGGTAAACTAAATTTGGGTGAAGTTTCACTTGAAATCTTCATGTGTTTGGTCATAGATTTTGATAAAAATATTTTACTTTTTCAAAAAAAAAAATTAAGAAACATAATTTATGTTCATAAGTTCTGAAAACTATTAATGATAACCATAAATTTGACACAAAATAATTATTTTCAAAATAAACTAGATAATACATTATCTAGAAATCATAATATAATATTTTATAAAACTAATAGTAATACAATCGCCAGTTGTTACAATTCGTCAAATTACAATTTATTATGACTTATGAAGATTCATTGCTGCAAAATAACTACAACAGCATCAGCAGCAATAACAATGTAGTATTTATTGTTTTTTTAATATAACCTCCATAAAAGAGAGTTGGATTGGTACTTACCTAACAAAATAAATAAGCAAAAAAGACACCAAGAAAACCTTTAGGAATGATGTCTTCTCCATTCTTTCTTACACACAAGTATTAATTTGGTAGCACTAGAATAATTCTATGACTTTTTTTTTTAATTGGTAACTCAATTGTTATCTTAGCAACGTATTTATAGGAAAGAAAAGACTTGTACCATAATTAATTTCAGTTACATTTATGAAAAAATAATTGCCCAATGTTAGTTATATAATCTTGATATTTGGATTAGTTAGAAATCCCTCCCTCTATATTTAATTAGTATTGACTTGACAAACTCCTTAAAGTTTAAAAAATAGAATGATAATCCTATAATATCTTGACTACAATAAATTTAATATATTAAGAAATGATTGTGATAATATTATGGAAAAAATAGAAATAAAATAATAAATTATCTTTTAATTATTAAACTAGACAAGTATTTATAGTATAATGGACGGATAGAGAAAAATTGTCTTTTGATGTTTGACAAGTAATTTATTTTCAGATTCTTTTTTTTTTTCCTGGTAGGTAAGAGCCCGTTTGAAATTGTTGTTAGAAAAATGTTTATTTGAGAAGCATTTTTATAGAAAAGTGCTTTTGAAAAAAAATAATTTGTGTTCGGTAAATTCATTTTAAAAGTGTTTATGATAGGCAAATTGTGTTCGGATAATCTTTTTTAATAAGTGCTTTTGAGAGACAAATGACCAAAAGAGACATGTATCAATAGACTTTTATTACTAAAATTATTTTATAGAGAACATTTATTTTAAATATATGTTATAATATTTTTAATTAAAATTTTATTTTTATTTCATTAAAAAGTACTTACTATTAAATTATCAATCAATATATACATACATAGATATATTAAAAAATATTAAATGATGATATATTATATAAATAATTTAAATATTACTTAAAATATTTAATAAGAAATAAATTTAAAAATTACTCCATATAAAAAAAATCACCACATGGTAACAAATATGTCACTTTTCCTGAATTATTTATTTAAAATTAAAAATTAGAGAAAAAAAATTAACAAGTCCTACCAAAATATCATTTGACTTTTCAACGTGATTCGTCTGTCATTTATTATCATCAATAATTAAAAAATGAAGATTTTCACACCCCTTTTTAATACTCCAAATGATTCGTTTTAAGTTCGAAAGGGTTTTTTATTATTAGAAGTGACAAAATGAAGATTTTTGTTTCAAAAAGGACTATTTACGATTTTTATTTAGGGTTGTCACTTGGTATAATCCGGTGTGCCAAGTCACCATTGAAAGATCCTTTTCGAAACGGTTTTGACTCTAAAACTGATCCACGAACAGAGATTCCGATTAAGAAATTCTGGTGATCGAGGGGAAGGTGTTAGGCACCCCTCGATCCCGTAGTTTCGCCACGGTCGCTTGGTGGAGCATATCGGCTAATTTGATACCAAAAATGTATAAACCACACAAAGCACATAAACAAACATCAAACAACAATCCAAAATCAAAATAATAATGTTCAGTCCAATTATAAAATCCAAAACAGAAAAATTGCGAAAAATATAAATCCTATTCTATACTAGTGCTAGACTAAGCTCCAACCCGACGCCTTAGGCCTTGATCACGAACGTCCTCCGGGTACAAAATACTTCAGGGCATTCCCCGGCGAATAGACACATACCTCGGGGCATTCCCCGGTCAAATGATACACTGAATCCAAAAAGCATAAAACCAGGACATTCAACACACACGTTTAAACATTCAACGTATTCAACAAACACATCACTCCTAAATTTTGCCTACCCGAACCTATACCACCTAATCCGTCTCAATGCATCAAGAATTAAAAAAATAACTAGCATTTGCTTTTTATCAATTTTTGATTCTCGCCCCGAATAACCAATTTCAACAGTGTAACATTCAATTATTCATATCTAAGTTCATTCAATTATCAAATCGGCTTTTCAAAAATCGAAACCAACACCAAATACATACGTATAATAAATATTTGAACATGTCAAGCACACGAATCATTCACACCCATGAAAGTAATTAAATTCAAGACGAGAATAGAGGATGAGATAGAGAAATGGACCTCGATTGAAGCTTTCGGAATTCAATAGTACTTCAATGAAAGGACAGAATCCGTGCCGAAAAACCTTGACTCAAATCTCAACCATAAACTCAAATCCAACTCAGTATCACAAATCGAAACCCGCTACTGCTCTTAATGTATCGATTGAAGTGAATAGAACTATGAATCCAAAATAGAAAAACCTCGAAGGAATAATTTTGATGTCAAAAACCGAGTTTACTGGACCCAAAACCAAGCGATTTCAACAGAAACAAAAACCTAACACTGAGTGAATGACAAGGAATGACACAAATAGTGATTTTTCGTTCGAAATTAGCCAAAACCGTAGACGGAAAGCGGACTGTTTTTGTCACGAGACTTTGCTGAGTTTTGGGGTCGTTGCCGGAGCTTCGGCGGGATCTAGTCGCCAGAATGAACCCCCCCTCTTTTTCGATCTCTATCTCTCTAACGAAACACTCGATTTCTCTTTCGCTCAAATCTCTTAATTTTTCTCTTTTCAATTTTTTATTCAGAATATATGGGTGTGCGCGCGCTAATGGATTAAGGTGTGTGCGTGCTCCGTGTATTGTATTCTCATTGTTTTTCTTTTGAAGGGAAGCCAAATTCGTGAGTGATCCCCCCTGAAAATTATTGACCCTCATTTTTTTTTCTTTACTGTATCAGTGAGTGTATATATTCTCATATTTATTTGTGAAGAAGAAATGTGAACGGGTCACGTGGATGGGGCAGTGGGGCTAGGGTATAGGGTAGGTGGGGTAGGGGGTTTGATGATGAGGTGTGTTTATTTGATAGAAAGGGTTGTTAATTTTGTTACTAAGAGAATATTGGGGATTAGGATAAGATAAAAAATTATTATGGGTTTGTTATATTTTGTATTTTTGTGGGGTATAATCACGTAGATGAGGGTACACAGTAGGATAAAATAAAAATGGGTAAAAGTAAATCAAATTAAACTTTAGGAGGACAAAATTACATGTCTACATCATGCCCCCTTTGGATGTAAAAACATGGTGTTTTCATACAAAGCAGTAGACAACGAGACAAAATTTTGTCCGGACCTTTATTCAAAAGCACGGAGCAAGAGGAAGGAGGGAAACCAGGTCTTGACTTAGGACATCCTACCTACCCAAGTTATGAGAGAATCGAGTGTCAAGTATCTCAAAGAATTGGAAGGAGATGGACTATACCGAGTTAGAGAGTCGAGTGAGGTTCCATCGAGGTTCCGGTCAGCGGTTCTGTCATTACATGAAAATAAAAATTACAAGTTAAATCATAAATGAAATCACAAAAATCCTATCTATACAGCTTCTGTTGAACTCCTGACTTAAGTTTCATCACCCTATTCTTCAGCCGGGCTCCTGACTTGCAATTTCAGCACTTGTTGCTTGGTTTTCAATTGTTTCACCTTGTTGCTTCATTTTTCATTTATTCGCCCTATGCTTCGGCTTTCAATTTCTTCACTTTGTTGCTTGACTTTCAATTTCATCACCCTATTCTTCAGACGGGCTCCTGACTTGCATTTTCATCACCCTGTTTTCAGGCGGGCTCCTGATATCAAAATTCAAACTAGAATAAAATAATTCTAAACAAATTTTATGATAAAGAAAGATTCTATATTTCTGAAAATAACGTCCCATTTTTCAGAAGAGTTCTGAATTGAAAGTAAATTCCCATTTTTCAGGAGGGTCCTGAATTGAAAGTAAATTCTCATTTTCCAGGAGGGTCCTGAACATAAAGTAAATTCCTATTTTCCAGGAGGGTCCTGAGTTGAAAATAAATTCCCATTTTCCAGGAGGGTCCTGAATATAAGCTAAATTTTCATTTTTCAGGAGGGTCCTGAATTGAAAGTAAATTCTCATTTTTCAGGAGGGTCCGGAATTGAAAGTAAATTCCTATTTTTCAGGAGGGTCCTGAACATAAAGTAAATTCCCATTTTCCAGGAGGGTCCTGAATTGAAAGTAAATTCCGATTTTCCATGAGGGTCCTGAACATAAAGTAAATTTCCATTTTCCAGGAGGGTCCTAAGGTGAAAGTAAATTCCCATTTTCCAGGAGGGTCCTGAACATAAAGTAAATTCCCATTTTCCAGGAGGGTCCTGAACATAAAGTAAATTTCCATTTTTCAGGAGGGTCCTGAATTGAAAAAATTCCCATTTTCTAGGAAGGTCCTGAACATAAAATAAATTTTCATTTTCCAGGAAGGTCTAATTGAAAGTAAATTCCCATTTTTCAGGAGGGTCCTGAGTTGAAAGTAAATTTTCATTTTTCAGGAAGGTCCCGAACATAAATTAAATTCCCATTTTCAGGAGGGTCCTAAGTTGAAAGTAAATTCCCATTTTGCAGGAGGTTCCTGAGTTGAAAGTAAATTCTCATTTTCCAGGAGGGTCCTGAATTGAAAGTAAATTCTCATTTTTTAAGAGGGTCCTGAACATAAATTAAATTTCCATTTTCCAGGAGGTTCCTGAGTTGAAAGTAAATTTCCATTTTCAGGAGGGTCCTGAACATAAAGTAAACTCCCATTTTTCAGGAGGGTCCTGAATTGAAAGTAAATTTCCATTTTCAGGATGGTCCTGAACAACAACAACAACAACAAACCCAGTGTATTCCCACCTGGTGGGGTCTGGGGGGGGGGGTAAGATGTTCGCAGTCCATACCTCTACCTCTAAAGTAGTAGAAAGGTTGTTTCCGATAGACCTCCGGCTCAAGACACAAGATAGCACACAAATACAAAGTAAAACACCGAACAAGGTTACAAGATTACATAACATAAATACGACAGCCATAAGTAACAGAAAACAGAGGAAAGTACCCAGATTCGTACTAAAACAAGGAATACGGAATCATAACCAGGATACTACCCCCAGCAAGTAATTCCCTACACTAGCGACCCAAACTGGCCCTAGTCCTCTGCCCTAATTCGCGTCCTCCAGACCTTCCTATCTAGGGTCATGTCCTCGGTGAGCTGTAACTGCTCCATGTCCCGCCTAATCACCTCACCCCAGTACTTCTTCGGCCTACCCCTACCCCGCCTAAAACCATCCAACGCTAGCCTCTTACACCTACGAACCGGGGCATCCATGCCCCTCCTCTTCACGTATCCGAACCAGCTCAATCGGACTTCCCGCATCTTGCACTCCACTGGAGTCACACCAACCTTCTCCCTGATAGTCTCAGTCCGAACTCTATCCCCTCTAGTCAGCCCACACATCCAGCGCAACATCCGCATCTCTGCCACCTTCAATTTTTGGATGTGGGAATTCTTAACTGGCCAACACTCCGCTCCATACAACATGGCCGGATAGACTACCACCCTGTAGAATTTGCCTTTAAGCTTAGGCGGCACCTTCTTATAACACAACACCCCCGACGTAAGCTTCCACTTCATCCATCCTGCCCCAATACGGTGCGAGACATCCTCGTCAATGTCACCGTTACCCTGGATCACGGACCCGAGATACTTGAAACTATCCCTCTTACATACCACCTGTGATTCCAGCTTCACTACCACCTCATCCTCCAGCCTCACGTCACTAAACTTGCATTCCAAATACTCTGTCTTGCTTCTGCTCAACCTAAACCCTTTAGACTCAAGAATTTGTCTCCACACCTCTAATTTATCATTCACACCCCCTCGAGTCTCGTCAATCAGAACTATATCGTCTGCAAAAAGCATACACCACGGCACCTCCCCTTGAATACGCCGCGTCAACACATCCATCACCAAAGCAAACAAAAAGGGACTAAGAGTAGATCCCTGATGCAATCCTGTCAAGACGGTGAAATGCTCTGAGTCTCCTCCCGCCGTCCTCACCTGAGTTTTCGCTCCCTCATACATGTCCTTAATTGCTCTGATATATGCCTGCGGGACTCCACTCACCTCCAAGCACCTCCAAAGTACCTCCCTGGGGACTTTGTCGTATGCCTTCTCCAGGTCGATAAACACCATGTGTAGGTCCTTCTTCCTTTCCCTATACTGTTCCGCCAGCCTCTGTACCAGGTGAATTGCCTCCGTCGTCGAGCGGCCAGGCATAAACCCAAATTGGTTTTTCGAAATAGACAATATCCGTCTCAGCCTCACCTCGACCACTCTCTCCCAAATCTTCATAGAGTGACTCAATAACTTAATCCCCCTATAGTTATTACAACTCTGGATGTCCTCCTTATTCTTATAGAGAGGGATCATGGTACTCCACCTCCAAGCGTCGGGCATCTTTGCCGTCTTGAAGATTTCATTGAACAATCCAGTCAACCACCTTACACCATCCTCTCCAACGAACTTCCAAAACTCCACCGGTATCTCATCCGGCCCCGTCGCCCTACCCCTTCGCATCCTGCGAACAGCCTCTCTAACCTCTTTTACCATAAAACGTCTACAATAACTAAAATCCCAACACTTCTCTGAGTGCTCCAGTTCCCCTAACTCAATAGCTCTATCCCCTTCGTCATTCAAAAGCCCATGAAAGTACGACTGCCATCTATCCTTAATGTGGCCGTCCTCCACCAATACTCTACCGTCCTCCCCCTTAATGCACCTCACCTGGTCGAGGTCACGACCCTTCCTCTCCCTAGCCTTAGCTAGTCTAAACAACTTTTTCTCCCCTCCTTTCCCCTGTAACCCTGCATACAAGCTCTCAAAAGCGGCCGTCTTAGCTGCTGTAACAGCTGATTTAGCCTCCTTCCTAGCTAGCTTGTACTCCTTCCTGTTTACCCGCTTCTCTTCTTCGTCCTTACTCTCAACCAACTTAGCATACGTCCCTTTATTGGTCCCCACTTTCTTCTCCACCTCTTCATTCCACCACCAATCTCCTCGATGGTGCCCGGGTCGGCCCCTAGAAACACCCAACTCCTCACTTGCATTCTCCCTGATGCACCTCGCCGCCCTATCCCACATACTATCCACGTCCCCCCTATACTCCCACACCCCCATTCCTGCCAACTTCTCCCCTATCTCTCACGCCTTCACTGACGTTAAGCCGCCCCACTTGATTCTAGGTCTACCCTCCTTACTTCTCCTCTTTCTATTCTTCTTCATACCCAAATCCATAACCAAGAGCCTATGCTGGGTCGAAAGATTCTCACTCGGGATAACCTTACAGTCCTTACACAACACCCTATCCCCTTTCCGAAGCAACAAAAATTCAATCTTCGGGAAGCCCGAGTTCACCACCACCAGCCCAAAGGACCTCGGAAACTCCAATAGAGTAGTCCCCTCTTCATTTCTGTCCCCAAAACCAAAACCACCATGCACATCACCAAAGCCTCCCGGTAACGCCCCGATGTGCCCGTTGAAATCTCCTGCTACAACAATCTTCTCCGAGCTAGGCACGCCTCTCACCATCTCCTCCAAAGCCTCCCAAAACCGCATCTTCTCCTCCCCCTCCGAGCCCATTTAAGGCGCATAAGCACTACACACGTTCAGGGTAAACCCCCAGAGGACCAACTTAATAGTCATCAACCTATTGTTGATCCTCTTCACCTCTACGACCTGACCTCTAAGATCTTCATCTACTAAGATGCCAGCTCCATTCCTACGCCTCTCGCTCCCAGAGTACCACAACTTATAACCATCCACATCCCTAGCCTTAGACCCTACCCACTTGGTCTCTTGGACACACGCAATATTGATTCTCCTCTTCCTAAGGATCTTCACAAGTTCTATGGACTTACCCTGAAGGGTCCCTATATTCCAAGACCCAACCCTCAGCCTACCATCACTATCCACACACCCTCCTGTACCACCCCCGCAGCCAAACCTTGGCCTCCCTCCCACTCCCGCTCTTTCCTCATCCCCCGCCCCCACAACAACCCTACGCCCCAACCCCCTCGAACATGACCCTATCCCACCATTACCGCCCACAGCCACTACTATGAGAAAATATACGAAAATATAAAAATATAAACGATGGTAGAAGCAAAGCAATAGCAAGAAATACAAGGCTCAGACAAAATCAAAGCAATAATGAAGAAACCAAACTAAACTCAAATAGAGAGAGCAAACACCACTGGAATCGACACCCACAGGACCAAAAACAAAGCCCCAAGCCGATAACTCAATCCAAAGCAGTGCAAGAAACGACCACAGCAACAGCAACAACAGACAACAGACAATATCAACAAATCACACGCAAGTCAAGGTACAGGGGATAATAATAGCATAATACAAAGGATAAAATGAAATAACAAAGGTTAGAAGTCACCGGGTGGTCGATCAGCGGCTGGAGATCGAGCGACGACTGGCTGGGGACCGAGCTGCGGTTGCTGGGGATCGGGCGGCGGCTGCTGGATCTCGTCGGAGCTGGAGACCCAAGGGGGGCTGCTGGATTTCGCTGGAGTCAGCGGGTGGGGACCTCGCCGGAGCTGGAGACCGACCGAAAGAGGGGACTAGAGCCGGCTGGTGGGTGTCGCCGAAGCTGGAGAGCGAGGGGGGCTGCCAGAGGTTGGCGATGGAGATCGGCAGGAAGCGGTGATTGTGGTCGGCGCCGCGAGCCAGAGGTCGGGGCTCGAGGTCGGGTCGGGTCGACGTCGAAGGTTGGCGATGGCAACGACGACGGCGCCGGGGGTCGGCGCCGAAGGTCGGCGAAGGCGAAGGCGACGGGACTGGGGACCGAGGGGGCCCGAGGTCGGGTTGGGTCAGCGCCGAAGGTCAGCGATGGCGACAATGACGGGGGTCGGTGCCGAAGGTCGGCGACGGCGACGGCGACGGGACTGGGGACCGGAGGAGAGAGAAGGTAGGGAGAGAGAAGAGAGAGACCCATTAGGGAGAGAGAAGAGAGAGAGAAGTAGGAGGATCCTGAATATAAAGTAAATTCCCATTTTCTAGGAGGGTCCTGAACATAAAGTAAATTCTCATTTTCCAGGAAGGTCCTGAATTGAAAGTAAATTCTCATTTTTCCAGGAGGGTCCTGAACATAAAGTAAATTCTTATTTTCTAGGAGAGTCCTGAACATAAAGTAAATTCCCATTTTCCAGGAGGGTCCTGAGTTGAAATTAAATTCCCATTTTCCAGGTGGGTCCTGAACATAAAGTAAAATTCTATTTTTCAGGAGGGTCCTGAACATAAATTAAATTTCATGGATGTGCATTTTCAATGGTAGTTGAATTAAGTGAAGTGAATTTGCCCCTGTTTCAACAAAGAAAATTTGTCAGTTAAAAACTTAGTGGTAGTTTGCAGAACTTGGCTTTCCTGACACCTGTACCAATGTTCATTCCCTTCATTTTGTTTCAGATTACTGGCACTTACCCCTGCTTTACCATGTCATTGACCCAAACCCAGATTATTAAGAGTGACTCCGAAATAAATACAGTATCTCTGCTTTGTCATTCTTCTCAGATAAACCCTTTAAACCTTGGTATTTTCATGAGTTTCCTAGTTTGTCTGTTGACAAAACTTTCTGCATGCCTTATTCAGCTCACAATCATGTCTCTTTCATATGCTGACTTTGTCTTTCTTTGTGCAATTGAAGAAGCTGGTAACCAGTTTTGAAAATTTTTCTCACTTGTTTTGATATGGACTTGACTCAAAAACAAGAGAAAAATAACAATGATTTTTATTTGGACCACTGACTCAAGAAAACAAAATAAAATTAAAGAGAAGAAAGAAAAGACAATGAATGTTCCCATTTGAAATAAATAAATAAAAAATTTATCTAGAAATGACAGACAACTTTAATGATTATCCCATGCATATCGGATTAAACTGCCTGATCTTTCCATCCAAAACCTTCTACCAATTGTTGTTGAGTTAATGACCTCGAAATTGAGTTGCTTCCTTAGTTCAGTTGCATTTAAGTCCTCATTCAGCTAGTGGCACCTTGAAAGGTTTTTGCCAACAAGCCTCTCTCATTTTCTTTTTCCCAGCTCACCATTGTCCTATGGTGTCTGTGAGGGTTTTTCACCGTTGAGCCTTTCTTATTTTTATTTCTCTCAACTCACAGTCGTCTTATGGTGACCATGAGGGTTTTTACCGATAAGACTCTCATTTTTCTCTCTTAACTTACCATCACCTTATGGTGCCCATGAGGGTTTTCCTCAATAAGACTTTGTCATTTTTATTTCTCTCTTGATTCCCTATGCCGAGGAAGACGATTAGTTCCCAAAATGTGACATCATTTACATTGCATGCTTATCCTCAACATTCTCAAAGATTGATCTGAAGGTCTTTCTTTAGTTGTAACTTGGCTTTTGGATAGGATTAGAAAGAAAGGATTGCATGAGGCCCAAACGACACTTGAAGTGGGGTAAGACTTACATCTTTTGGAATTGACTCAAACAATGAGGATTAACTAATGTCCCTGTTTCTTTTGACTGGGCAATTCCAAATTGTTTATTTGGTTGGACCGAGCCTGGAATAGGGCAGCCTACGTATCTCACCCCCGAAAGAGGAGAATTAGGTCACGCATAATTCTGGAAGCTTATTCTTTTGCTTGATTTTGATTTCTTCTTTTATTTTTATTTTCTTTTTTCTCTTTTGTTGACTCCTTTTCTCTTTGGGACTGTTCTATCTTTATTTTTCTTGACACTCTCCCTTTTTTTTTGACATACTTTCTCATTTTCTATTTTGGACTTTTGACTTCATTTTTTTCTTGATACTTTTTTCTAACTTTTCGACTCCATCTTGATTCCAAAAGAAGGCTATGAAAGAAAATAGAACCAAAGCTCAAATGAGGTAAACAAAGAATGACACAATACTTGGATAGTAGAATGAAATGTCTTCATCATATCAATCTTTGAAGATGCTAGTACATAGCATGCAATGTGAAAGTGCATGACCAGTATCCCTTATGACATGTTTTACAATGCTAACTTTTCCCGAGCATGTGTGTTCCCTCTTCTTCTACACTTTTCAAAATACAACTCCACATTTGTTGTACATCCCTCACATTAAATGATTCATGCTTTAGTGGAGTTGATTTTTCTGTCCCTCGGTATCACATATCCGCTATTTGACCTAATTGAGCAATGTTTTTCAATTGATGACCAAGTTATTCTTATGATTCTCAAAATAATTGGCTTAATTTTCAAAGAAGGCTTGAACTTGTCACCAAATGTCTCAGCACACTACCTATTTTCTCAGATGCTCTTTTTTTCTAACTTTAACCCTCTGATTCAATGTTCACGCTTAAATTGAATTTTAAGATCAGGCTGAAAATTTCGCTAGTATGTCATATCACTAGAATTAACCTAAAATGTACTGTGTCAAAAAAAACACATTTAAAACACAAAGGAGAAAGGGACACTTCATTTAATTAAAATAAAAGATAGAAGTGTTTGAACATAACGACAAACGGACAAAACAAGATAGAACCCGAACTACAACCCTAAAATAATTCGGATAACAGAAAATAAAACAAAATAAACTACCGGACCTTTTCCTAGTAGGGAGAGGGGTGACTTCTCAATTGCTCGGCCCTACATCTTAAGCAATGGTTTGCCTATCAGCATGACTAGAGTTTTCCTCACTGTCAATGTTCTGCACCATGATTAATTTGTCTCGAATTATCTTTTTAATTTCTCTTTTCAAAGCACAATAATATTCAATACTGTGACCCTGAACATCAGAATGATATGCACATCGTACATTAGGATCAAAACTTCTTAAATGCGGCTCAGGAGTATACCCAAGGAGGGGAGTGATCATGCCTCGCTGTGCCAATCTCTGAAACAAACTGACATACGACTCTCCAATTGGTGTGAAACTATCCCTCAATTTTTGCCTCATTTCATTGTTTAACTTGGATCAAACATCGGGCCTAGAAGGGCTTTGGTATGTTTGTGGAATTGGAGGATGACTTTGAAGAGTTGGTGTGTGCCATTGTGGGTAAGGAGGGAGTTGAACATATGGTTGTGCGCAATATACTACATATGGAGGTGGGGAAACAGAGTATATTAGATTTTGAGAGTGATTATGGAGAGCTTGGGTATGCGCTCAGTCTTGAGACTAACGGTAACGACGACGTCGTCTTCTTGGATGTGCCCGTTCTCCAACTACATTGGCAGTTGCATCTTTCTTATTCTTCTTTCCTCCAGGTTCCTTTAATTGATTGCAATATTGTCCCAAATGTTTCACGGATTCCTCATGCCCATCTTGCTCCTTAAATTTCGACATCTCAAAGATTGGAGGAAGTTTAGCACTTTAAGGCATGCCCCAGTCGTTGTTTGAAACATCCTTTTTACCCGCAAGTCCTAGAGAATTTTTCATAGCATTTTTTGTACTCTTCATTTTTCCAACCATTTTCTTCGACTCTTCTGTCACACTGGACTTCTTGTTAAGAAATTTTGATGGTCTAATTAACTTAAAAGCAGACTCAGGAGTATAACAATAATCACCAAGATATTGAACATAGGTTCACTAGCAGCATGGGGACGCACAACTGTTGGGCGAGCCAGTGTGGAAATCCCAGTAGAGGATTGAGCAACAAGATCATAGACGACATGTGGAGTTGTGAATGTAGCAGGCTTATGCTGAGGAGCTAGAGGAAAAGTGGTGGAAGTATTGAGATGCTTTTGGCTTGGAATGAATTCTGAGTTATGTTGCGGTGCATCAACAACAGTAGAAACCCTAATTTGAGATTTTGGTGGAAAACTCTAGGTATTTATAGGATCAATAAAGGAAAATGGAGGAGGAGGCAACCCACTGGCCAAAGCTTGATGCATTTCTGTCATTTGTTGTCTTAGCCTCCTAATCTCTTGCTTCAAACTCTCATTTTCCTGACTCTTTGTTTGATCCAGGATGTCATTCTCTATATTCTTGTTAGACACATCTAACCCTTTGAATTTGGTGTGATGTGGATGACTAACCAGAATGCCACAAACCTACCACCTTAAACTGACTCAACAAAAAAACAACAAATGTGTTAGAGTTTAACACAGTTTCAAAACCTCTTTTTCCTTCTCTTTTTTTTTAAAAGATCACCGAACCCAAGAAGGGTGCCTACGTATCTCACTCTCGAGAGAGGAGAATCAGGTGTGCGTAGTTTGTGAAGTCTTGCCAAAATGGCCAATCAAACTCTTTTCTTTTCTTGAAACAAAGTGTCAAAGCTAGAATTGACGTAAATCTATCTTGCATTTTTAGGTTTAAATCCCTATACAAAATGAAACCTATGATTACCAAAGAAAAATATTTTGAATTTTCAATTTTGCATTCATACATAAATAAACTTGAGACTATTAAAGGAAAATCTTTTTGTAGTTTTCTCTTGAAGATGTATATGAAACAACTACTCTAAACGAAGAGTGAATAAAATATTTTTTGGATTTTTGAAATAAGATCTCCGAACCCACAATAAGTTGCCTACATATCTCACATTCCGAAAGAGAAGAATCAAGGGTGCATAGTTCGTCCAGATTGGACAATTAAGGAATAACGAACAGACCAAACTACGACATGAGAGATACGATCAAAACAAACAAATAAAATCTTTTTGGGGTTTTTTAATTAGACACTTCAAATAAAATAGATACCAACAACATTGAAAGAAAAATCTTTTTGGTATTTGGAATGTATAAAATTTCTACCATCTTTTGCATTTTCTTTTATAAAAAACTACTTATCATAAAAAATCTTTTTGAGGTTTTTGAATTGTGTATGCCTGCTAAAGAAAACAAAGAAAAATCTTTTTGATGTTTTCTATTATTTTTTTTTCGAGAAATAAGTGCAAAAAAGGTGGAAAAAAAAATCTTTTTGGATTTTTAAATTGTGAAGAACGAAAGCCATAAAGAACTCTAAACAAACTACAAAACATACTTTCTTGGCTCACCCTTTCTTTTTCCTCTTTCTTTTTTTTTTTTGACTTTTCACTACCTACACACTTTACTTCTAACAAATATTTTTCCCAAATCAGTCTATCAAATGACCACATTACCCTCAAAGATGCAACATTTAGCACGTAGGGAACCTTTAGAGGCGAGTCTTCTACAAAGGGCCAAGTGGGCCCCGCTAGGTCTTCAATATGATGCACATAAGCATGACCTAAAGGCTGACCTACGCTGAGATTCACTAACAAGGCTGTTCGGGGGAGCGTATGGTCGAAGCGGCTTGCTTTAGCTGGCCACCTACTCCATACAACCCAACGGCTCCCCCCTAAAATAAGAGTGACTCAGCTATAGATCGTGTACACATGTGTACTACGGACTTGTTGTAGAAAGAATGACTCGGGTTATGCACATGATGCCAGATATAAAGCGGTAACACATAAAGAAAAGCTGTAAACAAAGAGCACGGAAATGCACAACAGTGATAACAATAACACAAACAATAATCACAAATAATGTTTATACACTCATAATACCAAACAAAGTCGATACGACTCCAAAATAAGCTCGAATTCTGAAAATTCTCCAGCAGAGTCTCCAGAGATATCACACCCATTTTTCGTACTCCAAATGATTCGTTTTAAGTTCGAAAGGATTTTTTATTATTAGAAGTGACAAAATAAAGATTTTTGTTTAAAAAAGAACTATTTACAATTTTTATTCAAAGTCGCCACTTGGCATAATCCGGTGTGCCAAGTCACCATTGGAAGATCCTTTTCGAAATGGTTTTGACTCTAAAACTAATCCGCAAACAGAGATTTTGATTAAGAAATTCTGTTGACCGAAGGGAAGGTGTTAGGCACCCCTCGATCCCGTGGTTTGACCATGGTCGCTTGGTGGAGCATATTGGCTAATTTGACACCAAAAATGTATAAACCACACAAAGCACATAAACAAACATCAAACAACAATCCAAAACCAAAATAATAATGTTCAGAAAAATTGCGAAAAATATAAATCCTATTGTATGCTAGTTCTAGGCTAAGCTCCAACCCGACGCCTTGGGCCTTGATCACGAACGTCCTCCAGGTACAAAATACTTCAGGGCATTTTTCGGTGAATAGACACAAATACGTCGGGGCATTCCCCGGCCAAATAATACACTGAATCCAAAAACCACAAAACTAAGCCATTCAACACACACGTTTAAACATTCAACGCATTCAACAAACACATCACTCCTAAAATTTACCTACCCGAACCTTTTCCACCTAATTTGTCTCAACACATCAAGAATAAAAAAATAACTAGCATTTTCTTTTTATCAATTTTTGATTCTCGCCCCGAATAACCAATTTCAACAATGTAACATTCAGTTATTCATATCTAAGTTCATTCAATTATCAATTCGACTTTTCAAAAATCAAAACCAATACCAAATACATATGTACAATAAATATTTGAACATGTCAAGCACACGAATCATTCACACCCATGAAAGTAAATAAATTCAAGATAATAATAATTAAAATTCAAGACGAGAATAGAAGATGAGATAGAGAAATGGACCTCGATTGAAGCTTTCGAAATTCAATAATACTTCAATGAAAGGACAGAATCTGTGCAGAACCTCGACTCAAATCTCAACCATAAACTCAAATCCAACTCAGTATTACAAATCGAAACCCGCTACTGCTCTCAACGTATCGATTGAAGTGAATAGAACTATGAATCCAAAACAGAAAAACCTCGAAGGCATAATTTTGATGTCAAAAACTTAGTGTACTAGACCCAAAACCAAGCGATTTCGACAGAAACAAAAACCTAACACTGAGTGAATGACAAGGAATGAAACAAATAGTGATTTTTCGTTTGAAATTAGCCGAAACCGTAGACGGAAAGCGGACTATTTTTGGCACCGAACTTTGCTGAGTTTTGGGATTGTTGCCGGAGCTTCGGCGGGATCTGGTCGCCGGAATGAATCCCCCTCTTTTCAATCTCTACCTCTCTCATGAATCTCTCGATCTCTCTTTCGCTCAAATCTCTCAATTTTTCTCTTTTCAATTTCTGACTCAGAATATATGGGTGTGTGCGCGCTAATGGATTAAGGTGTGTGTGTGTTCCGTGTATTGTATTATCATTATTTTTCTTTTGAAGGGAAGCCAAATTCGTTAGTGTTCCCTCCTGGAAATTGTTGACCCTCCTTTTTTTTTTCTTTACTGTATCAGTGAGTGTGAATATATTCTCATATTTCTTTGTGAAGAAGAAATGTGAGCGGGTCACGTGTATGGGGGTAGTGTGGGTAGGGTATAGGGTAGGTGGGGTAGGGGGTTAGATGATGAGGTGTCTTTATTTGATAGGAAGGATTGTTAATTTTGTTACTAAGAGAATATTGGGGATTAGGATAAGATAAAAATTTGTTATGGGTTTGTTATTTTTTATATTTTTGTGGGGTATAATCATGTAGATGAGGGTACACGGTAGGATAAAATAAAAATGGGTAAAAGTGAATCAAATTAAACTTTAGGAGGACAAAATTACGTGTCCACAAAGAGTTATATATTTTTCGATCATCATCATCATCATCAATTTATATATATATATATATATATATATATAGTGGTGGATCTAGCATATATCCAGGGGTTCGAACCTCCTTTGGTAAAAAATTACACTATTTATACACAGTTAAAATTATTTTTTATGTATATATTATATATGTTGAACCCCCTTCGGCTAGTTCATGTGTGCACTTTCGAACCCTCTTAATGAACTTCTTGGCTCCATCACTATATATATATATATATATATATATATATATACATACATACATACATACATACACACAATGTGTGTGCGCACACATATGTATATATGTGTGTGTAAGTAATTGGATATTTTTGCAAGTAATCAGGCTATAAATCTGATATTACAAGTGTTTAAATTCTTACGATTTACATAGAAATGTTCTTGTAACAATACATTTGTATATATTTCGGGTAAGCTTAAAATATCAAATATAATACTTTGCAAAATAAGATTTAAATTAGGCCTTCCTTTTCTAATCGATAGGGACTTTCACATCTTTCACATAAGACAATAATAAACAAATGAAAAGTGACCCACAAGAATTAAGAGTAAGCAACATAATTACTTACTTAGTTGTATTATCAAATCAAAAAAAAATTTCCTACACGAATCTCTATATCTCAACACAGTCCGTACATGTGCAACTGTGTTGTGGGTTACAAAAATGATGTTTACAAAAGATTGGACATATTCCTTGGCAGTCTTTGTCAATTTTGCAAGGTAATTGAGCATTGGGGTGCACATCATATTCATTTGATATTGAGCCACTTGAATCTCCCATCACCTTTGAGAATAATGGTGAACCTATACAAGAATATATTCAATTTAGAATAATCAAAATGTTTCATTTTTTTTGGTTTTTTTATTCAACATCTGGTAACCGCATTGAAGATCGACTAAATCAGATTCGCATCGCGAAATCCTACGTTGGAGTAAAGCGCTCTCTGACAAGTTGATTCCATACCCTTGGAGACTCAAACTTGAGAGACTTCTAAGGATGAAAAACTACTTATCAATCCACCACAATCCTTATTGGTCAAAATGTTACATTAGTTAAAACAATATGTAAATTTACTTAATTAAGGAAAAAGAGAGAGAAATTATCAAGTGAAATCAGCAAAATGATGCATAAGAAATCCAAATTGAGTGATGTCTTGGCCATTTGTGAGTGATCGGTTTGAAGTTCCACTTTGCAACCAAGAAATAAATTATTTGTGTATATATATAGTGCATGAACTTGAAGTTCACAATTTGGACACATGGTAAGTTATTGGAAAAATTACCTAACTAAGCAAATTTAAGGTTTTTAATTATCTTTTATAGTGATAGTTTTAAAAAAATTACCAAATATAATTACATCAAATATCTTTTATAGTGATATATTTAAAAATTACCATATATGATTATACCAAATATCTTTTATAGTGGTGACTTTTTAAATATAAAAAAAATACCAAAATACCTAACTAAGAAAAGTTAGTGATAGTTTTAAAAAAAATACCAAATATAATTTGGACGCAAGGTAAGTTATTTGTTGACACCCAATAATTTCCTTCATAGTGAAAACTTCAAATTAATTTTAGGTTTCTTTAATTTTAAACAATTTGAATAATTATTTTCAAAGGTCAAAATATTTTCAAAGGCAATTTTGTCATTTCAGTAATAGAAAATACATTAATATTATTTTTATATAATTTTCAATATATTAATTTGTTTGGTAAATCAATTTTATGTCAAAACAAGTTTCTAACTGAGTACATATTTTATTTTCTCAAAAATCAATCAGGTTATAGTGTGGTTGATATGATTGGTTCATTTTAGAGAATCGTTTTACTCTGTTAAATTTAGAAGCTTGGTTAAATAATAAAAGTGAATAGTTTATCTCGAATTTTATTTCTATTGTAACGATTTCATCTGTTTTTGAGTAAAATGTAACTACCCTGCAAATTTATTTTATAAATTTATCCTGTTTTAATTCACCTCATAATTTTTAGATAATATTTTATAGTAATGGGCCAAACTCATATTTTCTTAATTCTTGAGACCTATGTATAAGAATAAATTTTAGTGGAAAGGGTTTACCTTATTTATTAACATCATCTGTAAGTTAACTGAGGATGATAGGCACGAAGGAGCAGTTTCATTCTTTTTTTTCCCATCGCAGCTTTTGATAAAGATTTCGACAACCTTGGTAAGCCACTTTAAACAAGCATATTCTTAATATCGTATCTGTAATATTGAGGGGGGGGGGGGGGAGGGGGGAGTTTGAAGTAGGTCGAAAGCCATGGTTTTGGATGAATTTATTTGTGAAATTGTTATGGGATTAGTACAAAGCTTTAACTATAATTATGTTGTAATGATTAAAGCATAAGTTGTTAATGGTTGCGGTTATTTGTCCTTATTAAGAATTGAGAAAATTAGTAAATTGGTTGGCAACACTTTTGTCCTCATTGACGATTAAGAAAAAAGTTGAACGAATTGTACTGTTTCGTTCGTTTTATCTTTTTAACTTTGAGAATTTTAGTATTATTTTCTTATCATCTTTACAATTATAATTGTGATACAATTTATGTTTTAGGTCTAGAATTTTAGGAGTATGAATTTATAAAATGGGTGTCACTAGATTCCTATTCATGCAAGAAATATATATTTGAACAGATTTTGATCACTCGAAAGCTTTATGTAAGGGCAAGTTTGTTGATTGACGATTGGCTTCAATTTGAAGCAAGTTGAGACTTTCCTTAGACTCTTTTTCAAAGTGCTTGTTTTGTTAGTTATGTGTAATGGGAGTAATGGAAAATGGGGGTCCCGTATAGGTTATTGTGACAAGCATCTATGCGGGTACTAGGTGTTATTTGAGGGGATAAAATAAGTTAATTGCATGTTTTGAACTGTTTTCCGTAATTGCTAGTCCGATGGACTGATTTGGTAAGGTAGATAAATTGTGGAAAAAGCTAGCTAATGAGAATACTCTCACTTAATAAATTGAGTTGGCTTTGAAATTGATGTCTGATCTGACTTGAGACACGAAGTGCTTTGCTGAAATTTATTGTTGATTTGGGATTGGAGTTGTATGCCTGCACATCATCCATTGTATTTCATTGGGATTGGAGTGCACGCCTGCACAATATGTTTATTAGGATTGGAGTGCACGTCTGGACAATATATTTATTGAGGTCGGAGTGCACGTCTGCACAATATATTTATTAAAATCGAAGTGCACGTCTGCACAATACATTTTTGGGATCGGAGTGCACGCCTGCACAGTACATGAACCTTATGAGTCCCCCATGAGTACTGACCTTGAGGCCATTGCTCAGTAGGTGTGTACATAGCATATCCATTGCATCGCATTGCATTGATTCATTTAGTGCAGATTACTTAAAGTGTATTTGTTGACCTTGTACTTATTATATATGTGTTATTTACTTCACTGGATTGAAAAATTCTTGGATTGTGTTATAATATCCTTATGACTGTTAAACTTGACTATTCAGTCAGATTTAGGTGGTTTCTCTGAGTGCAGGTTGTATGTTTATTCTTTTTGATGTTTTACGTGGTGTCACTCGTCACCACTTTAAATTAGGGTCGATCGACGATGCTTGCTGAGTACACGTGGTTCCGTACTGACACTTGCTTTTTCTGCATCCTATGTGCAGGTACAGATCCAACGACATCCGGATATTCATTCTTGTGGTTGTTTCTTTGCTAGCATTATTGGAGATTCGAGGTAGCTGCTACTAGCTTTAGAGACTACTGAAATCTCCTTCAGCCTTATCCTTATGCATTTTTTGCATTTTGAAAGACTCAAACTTTCTTTTGATTTTGTATTTAGTGGCTTGTATTAGTGACTTCCAAGCCTGAGATTATCTATGATTTGATTTTACTAGTCTATTAATCTACTTATGAGATTATTTTGGATTGTTTATTTTCTTATTTTCTTCTACTTCTATGAGTTTGAGATGTTGTTCTTGGAATTGGATATTTGGCTTACCTATCATGAAGGATGGAATAGATGCCATCACGGTCCTGAATTTGGGCCATGACAGAGGGTATCATAGCCCAGGTTCTTTGGTCTAATAAATACAAGCCGAGTCTAGTAGATTCTCACGGATGGGTGCGACGATGTCCATTACTTATCTACGGGAGACTATAGGACTTTAGGAAAGATTCATTTTCTTCTCTCTCTTATCGTGCAATGTTGATCCTTCAACTTGAAATATTGAAATTTTTATCTTATTCTCTCACAGATGGTGAGGACTCACGCACCTCTAGATTATGGTTAGAAGCCCCTACTAGCCCCCGAGTCGATTGCTTGAGGGGGGATACCTAGATGGGGTAGGAGATACGGTAGGGGTAGTGGTCGTGGTAGAGAGAGCTCGAGGAGCTGCTCAAATTCCTAGTAAGGCAGGGTCTCTCGAGGTTGAGTTCGAGGTAGGTGATGATGATGTTCAGGTTTTAAATGATATTGTGGGCCCAGGTCAGGCACCACCAAGGTTTGTTCCTGCATTGCTTCTTCAGAATACCTTGAATAAAATGTTGGGTGTTTTGGAGGCTATAGCTCAGGGAATCGGATCACTTGGTACTCCTCAGGGTTTACATGTTAGGGTAGAGGCGCAAACCCAAGATCAGCAGCCTATTCCGATCTATCAGAGTCCAGTGGTTCAGCTAGCAGAGAGATATAACGGTATGCCTTTAACAGAGTTTAGAGTTATCGGTGGAGTTATGACAGTTATGTTTGATGAGAAGCAACAATGGTTTGAGGATTTTAGGAAGATGGACCCACCACAGTTTCAGGGTGATCTGCGTGAGGATGCCTATGAGTTTTTGGTCCACGAGAGACTTCAAAGTTTGGGATTGGTTGACTCCCACAGGGTTACTTATACTGCTTTACAGATGCATGGTTCTGACAAGCAGTGGTGGCGATCTTATATTGACACCAGGACAGTAGGTTCTCTACCGATGACTTGGGTTATATTTGCACAGTCCTTCCTTGATAGATTCATTTTTTGTAGCTTGAGGGAGGAGCGTAGGCATCAGTTTGAGAATTTAATGCAGGAGGGAATTTCTGTGGCTGAGTACGAGAGACTATTTTATGCCTTATCCCGTTATACTATGGTGATCTTGCCAGTCAAGGTCGAGATGATTAGGAGGTTTATGAGGGGTTTGACACTTAGAATCAGAGAGGCTGTATTTGTTGTAGCCCAATCTGGGGCTTCTATTTAGAAGGTGGTTTAATTGGCAAAGGAGTTTGAGTTGATGCATCATGAGGAGTATGGGGATCTGAGGGATAATAAATCCCGCACTTCAGGTCAGTTCAGTTGTACCTTATCTGGAGGTAGGGATTCTTTCAGAGTGGTTTTCGCCCTCAGCATGGTAGGCCAGTTCAGGCAGCGATGTAGACAGCGGAGAGTGGATATTCAGGTCGAAGTTCTTATGGTTTGGGATAGGCTTCACAGGGTTCATCTCAGCAGTTTTTAGGTCTAGTGGCCATACCAAATATTCAGGTCATTCTCGACAGTTAATGGCTCCTGAGTCTTGTTATAAGCATGGTAGTCCGGATAATCTTCGGATAGATTGTCCAGTATACCGATAGAGGTGTCCTTAGTAGGGGTATCAGGCCCCTATTAGAGAAATAACTCCCCCAGTTAGGGGTAAAGACAGATCTCAAGGAGGTAGAAGTATACCACTAGTTAGTAGGGGAGGTGGTAGAGGAGTGGCTCGGGCGATAGATGATAGGGCTCATTGTTATGTCTTTCAAGGAAAGCTTGAGGCAGAGTCTTCTGATGCAGTCATTATAGGTATCGTCATTGTTTGTCATCGACCTACTTCGGTATTATTTTATCCTGGTTCTACTTTCTCCTATGTGTTTGCATACTTTGCTTCCATCTTTTATATGATTTGTGAGTCCATAGCTATGCCTATTCGTGTTTCTACTCTATTGGGTAATTCCTTAGTGGTGGATCAGGTGTACCGATCCTGCATTGTTTTTATTTTAGGGTGTGATGCACGGGTAGATTTGATTATCCTGGATATGGTTGACTTTGACGTAATTTTAGGCATGGATGGTTTTCTCCCTATCATGCTATCTTGGACTGTCATGCCAAGATAGTTACTTTGGCTATGTCTGACTGTTCAAGATTGGAGTGGAGTGGTGTTCGGAATTCGTTCCTAAGAAAGTCATTTTATTCATTCAGTCTCAGCGGTTAGTTGAGAAAGGTTGTTTATCACATTTGGCTTATGTTTGTGATACTGGTACCGAGACACCTTTCTTAGAGTCAGTGAAGGTGGTCAGAGAGTTCATAGATGTTTTTCCTACTGATCTTCCAAGTGTTCCTCCTGATAGAGATATTAATTTTGGTATTGATTTAGAGCCGGTCACTAAACCCATTTGTATTCTGCCTTATAGGATGGCGCCAGCTGAGTTGAAAGAATTAAAAGATCAACTTCAGGACTTATTAAGAAAGACATTTATTCAACCAAGTGTATCTCCTTGGGGTGCTCCGGTATTATTTGTCAAGAAGAAAAATGGGTCTATGAGGATGTGCATTCATTATCGCAGTTGAACAAGGTAATAATCAAGAATATGTATCCTCTACCATGTATTGATGACTTGTTTGATCAACTTAAGGGTGCGTCTATGTTTTTCAAGATTGACTTGAGATCGGGGTATCATCAGTTGAAGATTCGAGCTTCGGACATTCCTAAGACGTCTTTTCGGACTAGATATGACCATTATGAGTTCTTAGTTATGTTCTTTGGGTTGACTAATGTCCCAACAGTATTTATGGAGTTGATGAACATGGTATTTTGGCCTTATCTTGATTTTTTTGTGATTGTGTTCATCGATGACATTTTGGTGTATTCTAAGAGCGAGGCAGATCATGCAAAACAATTGAGGATTGTACTCTAGAGATTGAGGGACGAGAAGTTATATGTCAAGTTTTCAGAGTGTGAATTTTGGCTCAATTCTGTGGCATTCTTGGGACACGTGGTGTCCAAGGATGGTATTATTGTCGATCCAACCAAGGTAGAGGCAATTAGGAATTGGTCACAACCTACTTCACCTTCAGATATTTAGAGTTTTATTGGGTTGGCAGGCTATTACAGGTAGGGGTGGGCATGGTATGGTATATACCGAATACCAGATCGAAATCGAATTTTTTTATACCGTGGTATGGATGTTATGGTATTTCGTAGGAATTTTAAATTATTTTGGTATTTAGTACGGTGTACGGTATTTGGTATTTATGCAATAAATACTGAAATACCATATACCGCACCAAATTTTTGTAATAACATATAAAATCCATATATATATTATATTTAAGATTATTAAATATATTTATATATCATCCATTAGCCAATTGAACACAAAAGTAGCTTTTATTCAGAAATAAATTTTTGGGAAACTTATTATTTTGGAGTACTATGCTTAAGTTTAGGTATTGTTGTTCATAATTTGCATCTCAGACTATTCAATCTTGATTGAAATGTTATTTTTGTGTAATTGAGTAACAAAGATAGTTGTTAGCCTAACATGATTGAGACATTTTTAAAATTTAAAGTTATAATTTTTTTATATGAATATATGTAATTAAAAATCAAATAAAGTATGGTTATCGAATTACCATACCGTAAAATACCGAAACTGAATTTAAAAATACCAACCCATACCGAACTAATTTGGTATGGTAATGATATTGTTCTTTTAGATACCGAAAACTGAAGTGCTGTACCGAAGTTTAAAATACCGTACCGTACCGTACCATGCCCACCCCTAATTACAGGTGATTTATGCAGGGTTTCTCTTCTATTGCGGCTCCTATGACTTGATTGACTCAGAAGAATGTGAATTTTCAGTGGTCAGATAAGTGCGAGGAGAGCTTTCAAAAGCTCAAGACTTTATTGACTTCAACTCCTATCTTGAACCTACCTATTGAAGGTGAGGGATTTACTGTGTTTTGTGATGTTTTCGGTATTGGCTTAGGTGGTGTGTTGATTCAGAAAAATAAGGTGATAGTGTATGCTTCGAGAAAACTGAAGCTACATGAGAGGAATTATCATACTCATGATTTAGAGTTACTAGCGATTGTGTTTATATTGAAGTTATGGCAACACTATTTGTATGGAGTTCATTGTGAGGTGTACACTGATTATCGCAGCCTTCAGTATATCTTCAAACAGAAGGAGTTGAATTTGAGGCAGCGTAGATTGATGGAGCTGTTGAAAGATTATGATATGACTAGGAGTGTACAGACCAAACCATCAAGTCTAACCGAACCGATGAACCAAACCAAATCGAGAAAAAAACCCGACTTATGGTTTGGTTTGATTAGTTTGGCATTAGAAAAAAAACTCAACCATTCTTGGTTTGGTTTGATGTTAAAAAAAAGTCAAACCAAACCCAAATCAAATCGACATAATATATATATATATATATATATATATATAATATTCAAACTTTTTTTATACATAAAATATTAATTATAATCTACATTTTAAATACTTTTTCAATTAGTTTTAGTAATTTTCAATAATTTAAAAGTAAATGTAGATATATAAAATACATAAAGTAGCATACTTAAGTATTAAATTACAAAAATTAACAACACTTTTATCAAATTACATTTTGTAGCATATGTATTTATATTTTTGTAGCAACATTTTGTAAAAATACAAAATACATATCGATCATAAGGGAAGTAAAAATCATATGTATTTATATTTTTGTAGGAACGGTTTGCAAAAATACAAAATACAACTTGCTATATTATGTAATTATGAAACTGTTGCTATGAAACTCATAATTAAGGGATAAGTATGCTATTTCTGAATTTTGCCCTATATATATTTAGATTTGGGTCTTTAAGTTATAATATTTTTCCATTAATCTAAACTTTTCATATAACCACAAATGTTTGTTTATAAAAGGAACATGAAAATATCTTATTTGTTGATGCAGTGCCTTAGTATATTATTAACTTTGGTAATATTGTATAAGAATTGGAGAAGTTCTTTCAAACTATGAGATTTTCATGTTCATGAGAAAAAAAATTCAACAAAAATAAACTTAGTTAGTCCCACAAGGTAGGTTCTAAGGATGATAGAGTGCATTTAGACCTAACCTTTACCTCAGAAGTGAGGTAGAGAGACTGTTTTCAGTAGACCTCAGCTCAAAACTAACTAGAAAAAATTTCACCTTAAAAAATCCAAATATGTTCAAGCAAAATTCAACTGTAAACTAACTTTATTGTAAATCATAATTTGAAATCATGTTGAAATAAACTATAAAGACTTGAATTTAATTTTGTATTTGTCATGGTAGCCTAGAGTCTTAACTGGAGAAGTGAAGGGGGATTTCCAAGCCCATCGGAGTTGTAATAGGAATAATCTCTCACTGTTGTTTCTTTGTATAATGGAGAATTTTCATCTGATAACAATTCCTTTATTGGTGCATAAAGCCTATCAAATGGATGAAATTGAGTTGTGAAAAAACATGCAACTTAAATCCTTGGTCCAATTAAATCTTCTTGTGCTTCAGGACGCATAGTAACAATAATGAATGTGCTAAACTACTAGCAAGAGTAGAAATTGCGGCAGTTAAGAAATTGCAGCCTTTCAAATAAGTTTTGATAGTACTCTATGCTTAGCACTTATGAACATGTCATTTTATAGAAGTTGTAATAAACAAATGAAATTGGAGTTGTTTCTCAGCAATTTTGTTTATAATTCAAGGTGGAAATAGTGCATTTTCTCAATTATTTATATCAAATAATCTAATCTAATATATATATATATATGTGAGTCGTTACAAATAATTTCACCTAATAGATTAAACTTTTCTATACAAACGGTGCATAGAAATAAAATCATAATGAATATTTGAAGTTTAGTGCCAGGGTCGAATTCAAAATTTAAATGTAGTGAGTTGAATTTTGAGTTCTTTACAAAATATGAACTCAAAATTCGACATTTATACTGTTTTCAAAAGTTTTCACACACACACTTATAAGTTATTCGAAAATAGGGTAAATAAACAAAAATTAGCTGTTTTATTCAGAGAAATAACCTTTATCATACAAATAGTATAGGTCATCATCGCTATCTATATACGTATAATCATGGATAGACCATTGTTCTTGAACAAGACTGTCGATGATTTTTTCAAGCATTTTTTCTTACAAATCCTTATTTAATTTGATTACCTTTAAGATGGTGATCAAAATTTTTTCATTAAAGAAGATAGTAGAATAGCTCGTTAAGCCGTATGAAGGATAAATTCTTTTAATAAAAGAGTTCAATTTTTACACAATTTTTTTTATTTCTCTTAGCATGCGAGCTTCATATATCATGTCAACTAGTGTGACATCTGTAATCAAAATTTTCCAAAGATAATCTTACATCTTTGAAATATTTTTGTTAAGATTTTCTATTGACTTTTTAGATTTCTAAAATCTTTTACTGATCTTTTTTAGTTGTGGTTGAACAACTTTCATTATTAAAATATAAAAAATTTCATGATGATTGTTATTCCCTATAGGTACTTAGTATCATCTAGTATGTATGAATATGCATAGAACAGATATGAAGATAGATTTCTTCTTATGCTAATAGCTTCACGACGTATAGAGTTTATGTTTATACCTTTCGACTTCTTCTTAAGCTAGTTATATCAGTACTGCAATACGTCTCCTCTGGCAATGAAAAATTATTTAGCCTATTATGACGCTCAATCTCAGGCTTAATTTGATATCTTTCCTCCTATAAGGCTGAAGGTCGCAACCTTCACTTATGGCTAGCAATTGAAGTGGGCAAAGGATATAGAAACAAACTCTGTATTTCATGAAAATATTACATAAGAAAAATCTTTAATTAGATCTTTCTATTTTTCATACGTACACACTAGTAGGATACTTTTCCCTGGCGGGAGAAGTGTTTTTCACTCATTTATCATTAAGACACCTAAAAATTTTTCGAACATTGAAAATCTCTAAGAAATTGTAGTCTATCTTCTTTTGAGTTTTTATCGCTCCTTTTATAGCTGTAAGGAGGGGTAGAAGTACAATTTATATATCTTCTGGGTCATTCCTTCAAAAGACTTTATTTCTTTTTTAGTCCCTTATTTAGGCAAGGTCCTTTTTTACTTTTGTGGCTTCTTTTGGATTGAGAGGTCCACTGTTTCTTTTCTTTTTTATCATTTTGTGCCGACGAATCTTTGACGTAAATGCTTACGTCTTTTGCTCCATTTTTGCCCTTAAGCTGCTTTTAGCTACAAATCACATTTCGTCAGAAATTGATGTACTGTCGCTATTATCTCCTTTGTTGTGTCTATGATTTAGAAATTTGCACGTCATAGTCCATGTTTTTGGTATGGCATTAAATTGGTGTGTTACAAATTCTGTAATTTTTTTCCTTAGGACTTCAGATTTTGATTTTTCTTTGGTCATTAGAACCCAATATGTATCCCTATCAAGGACTTTATAGTTATCCTCATAATGTTTTTTAAGGATGTTATATAATGCCTTTATTTCTAAGGCCTTTCTTGTTGGAATTCATTTTGAATTCAAATACAAAAAACTTTTATCAATGCCTGTTGCACCGATACTAAAAGTTTTTAAATTTTTTCACCGAAATATAATTAATCGTTGGAATATATAATTTTTCATCCTGAAATTTCATGAATATGTTATAGAACCTGCAATAAATTCTTTGCCCTTCAGCATAGTTTTTTTATTGAACTTGTTAATTAGAACGGTAAATTCTTTAATTCAGATAGATTTGGATTAGTATAGATTTTGTCCAGATATCCAAATTCAAACAATTTAGCTGTGAAGCTAGGAATTCCTCCTAGAAATACTGAAATTCATAGGTACAAACTTTTTGTTCCTAGAACTCCATAAGTTTCTCCGCTTTCATTCGGCAGATTATAAATATATCTAGTGAATGCTAGATATTCTTCTTCTTTTGGTGTATTCTTCCAACTTGGAAAGAAGCAAACTTTTTTCCTGTAATGAAGTTAGTCCTTTTTTCTGATTTCTCAGAAATTTTTTCAGTTTTCTCTAATTTCGTTTCTATAGGGAGTTTTTCCTCTGCTAGACTTTTGACTTTGTCTGACGACTGAGCCATTGATAGATTCAGACTTACCATCGAGATGTTTTTGACACTAGGTGCTAGTGATATATCTCCTACCACTCTGTTAAGAATTTTTTGTTCCTAAAGTCTAGTATCTAGATGTTCACAAAGAAGTTGAAACTCTGTGATGTTTTCAGCCTGATCTATATTGAGCTAATTTAACTCATACTGTAATTTTTTTTTATTTTTTAGACAAGGCCGCTAATTCATCACGAATGTTGAACAACATATTGCTTTTTTCATTTATGGTTTCTTCAATGTCATTCATTCTTTGGAATATCCTGTTAACCATTACCTGCGTTCTATTGTCCATATTGGACGTTTCTTGAAAGAAAAATTATAAAAATCTTGTCATATCCTTTAATATTTTCTATTTTGAAAGAATAAAATGACAACAATACCTGCCATCTGTGTAACCTTCTGTATTGTGGTTCGAAAGGGAGTTTGTTAAATATCAAATTTGATATTTGTGTATTATCTGTTCTGACAACAAATGATTTTGGTAATAAAAATGTAAAAAAAATTCGTATTCCTCTTATTACCGCTAATAATTCCTTTTCATTTGTGGAATAATTAACCCCTGCTTCGTTAAATATTCCACTGGTGTACTTATCGATTTCATTTAAATCTGTTTGTAATAATACTCCCCAATGGTAATCGGAGGCATCTGTTTGGAAGACTAAATTATTCTCTGATTCTGGTAACCAAAGCTTTGAAAGTTTAGCACATTCTTCTTTTAAATTTTGAACACAAAGAGTGTCTTCTTTAGTCCACCAAGTCGATTTGACTTTCGAATAAATTTTTACAAAGAATTTTTTTCTTTGCAAGGTCCGGGGTGAATTCTCCTACATAGTTTAAACAACCAAGAAACTTTTATATCTCTTGTTTTGTTGTTAATTTGTCAAAAAATTCTATTATTTTCTTTGAAATATGAGTTTGTAACTCTATTCCATTTTTTAAAATAATAATTCCAAGAAACTCTATTTTATTTTTGTTTATTTCAGTCTTTTTGGGGCTTGAAACAATTTCATTATTAACACACATTCTTGAAAACTCTTTAAAATGTGTTAGACGTTCTTGGTAATTTTCTGAACATACCAGGATGTCGTCTATGTAGACAATTAAAAAATTCTTTTCAGAAAATATTTTATTCTTTTTTTTTTTTGAAAAATTTGAGGTGCATTTTTTAATTCAAATGGCATTACTAACCATTCATAATGTCCATTAGAGGTACTAATTGTTGTTAGAGGAATTGATTCCTCTGAGGACTTTATTTGTCAAAAATCATTTTTATAGTCAAACTTTGAAAAGTAGGTTTTTCCTTTAGTAAGGTTGATAAGATTATTTTTATTTGAAATAAAATATTCATCAAAAACACAATTTTTATTCAGCTCTTTATAATTTATAACCATTTGAGCTTTTTCTTTTTTTTGTTCCACATGATTTCTAATCATAAATGCGGGACTGCTGTGTGGACTTCTGCTTCCCTTTATTAATTTGAGATTAAGAAGTTCTTTTATCTGAATTTTAAATTCAGTTTTGTCTTCTTCATTATACAACATGGGTTTAACTCTTATGTTGATACTAGGATCTTTAAGAATTAAAACTGTTTTTTCATGACTATTGTCCCATTTTTCTAAAGGATTTTCTCCATAAGAATGTTGTAAATCTTGTTTTATTTTTTCAAGATTTAGGCATTTACAAGAATAATTTTTTGGGTTGTCCAAAAATCTTATGTTAAAACTTTCTTTTTCTTTTATTAAAACGTAAGGATTATGCTTTCTTGGGATTTTTATAAAATGATTACATGGGATTTTGAAACCAACCATGTATATTGTTTAATGATAATCTTAAAACTATTGAACAAAATCATTTTCAAGTAATAAATCAGTTTCTAGCTTATCATAAGCAAAGACATATTTTATAGAAACGATTTTACATCCTAATATTATTTCTACATTTTCTTTATAATGTGTTATCTTTTCTCTGTCACTTGTAATACTGACAACAGAAGCATTAACATTATTAGCATTTCAATCTTTTATTAAAAAAGTCTTGGCTAAACTGGCTTCGAAATCATTATCTATTTGACAACATAAAGTTAATTTTGTTTCATAAGTGGTGAATTCTACGAATATTACTACTCTAAACGATGTTTCTTTTGACATTTAATTTTTAGGAATGAAACAAGTTTTATTACCTAAAGTTATTTTGATTCCTTCTTTTTGAATTTTATATTGATCCAAACTGTTGAGAAATAATCCTCCTAAGATTATATTATAATCATTTTCATGATTGGTAATATAACACGGAATGGTTATTCTGATTGATTAAAGTTGTATAGATAAATTTATTATTTTTGAATAGCTATAGTTGTTTTCTTCAAATATTTTGTAAATATAGGGTATACCTTCATATGTGGTTAATCCGTCTAGGATGATTTTTTTGACATGATCTGCTGAAGATCCTTTCTGAATTAGGATAGTTTGTTTGTTCCAATTGCTTCCATTAAAAAATCTTTCTGAAACTTTTGTAAGATTGTTAGAATTTTCATTGGTAAATCTCATAGAATTACCTTTTTGTATGAAAATTTTTCCATATTCTATAGAAAGTCTTAAATTTGAAGTACTTGAGCTTCCTATTTCTAGGGCTTTTCCAACCTGAATTTCATATTCATCTAAAATTTCTGCTTGTTGAATTTCTGCTTCAACTATCTTTGTTATCAATCACAAGAGTTGGTGTGGTGGTTCAACACCTCACCCCTTAAGCAAGAGGTTGGGGGTTCGATCCCCACCTCTGATGAATGAAAAAAACTATGTGGCCAGTTTCCTACCGCTTAGTGCGCTGACCGTAGGAATGGAGGATTAGTCTCACGGCTGTCAGCAGTGGAGATACCTTGGGAAATAAAAAAAAACTATCTTTGCTCTCCCCATGCATTCTTGATCAATATTGACCAAGCTTTTGTTTTTAGAGACATTTCATATGATAATATGGTAACCTGGTTTGAATAAATCTTTTCGCTTTACCTGAAAATGTAAATGTAAAGATTCGTTAAAATTGACATCTTTAAGTGATATACAATACCTGGGGTAATAGGTAAATAATAATTTGGTATAAGCCAAATTACCTTCAACTATACCTAAGTTTTCTTTTCTAGAATTAAAAATTCTTTCATATGAAAGGTTGATGATTATTGGACAATTAATTCCTTCTTTGAATGTGAATTTAATCATTATTTGGATTCCTCCTAGATGAATGTAACTCTTCTTTTTCCTTTTCTTTTTTGAAATTTTTCGTAAGATCTGATTGATCATAGGCTTTGTTAAAAGGTTGAGCTTATGTCTTCCAGTGGTTTGAGTGATTTCTATCGCCTTTTCAATTTCTTTATACTCATGATAAGAGATTTTATTTCTAGAAAAGGTTCTTTGTAGTCTGCTGAATAGAGATAGAGAGACTAAAAAAAGAAGAAGAAAAGACTGAAAAAAATAAACAAGAGAGTAACGCAGAAAAAGAAAATGGATAGACAAAAATTGGGATTTGAGGTTTCGTTCGTGATTTCGAGTTGATGAAATTTTCTTTCTTTTGATTGGACATTATTTTCGTCAAGATGTAATTCTTAATTTTTCTTTGTATAGAATAACATCACAATCACGTGGAACTTGATTTCAATAATATAAAATTGCTCAACTTTTATATGTATTTGAATGATTTATACTGTTATTATTTTTATGATATTATCAAAAGAATGTTGAAATTTAATATTGTTAAATTTAGAGTAAATTGACGTAAAATAGTTATAATGATTTGGCTTAGTCACCGTTAAGTTATTGTTAGAATAATATTGTATTTGTCTATTTGATTTAACGATATGCCATCACATAATTCAAAATTACTCGCCACAAAAGAATATATTTGGATTTAACTTATGGCTTAGTTATTTTTAAAACTTTTAATTCGAATGACAATACATTTTAGTCACTTCAATTGCCTCTAATTACTTGAATTTCCTTTTGTTATCTCAAAATTATTTATTTTATTTTATATTTCACTCCATGATATCATTATATTTTTTAATTGCCTAAAAATGTGAAAGTAAGTCAATATTAATTTTATATGTGATTAGTAAACATTATCAATATAAATAATAAATTTATATTTTTGTCACACTGAGTGTTTAAGCATGCATTTTAATTACATGAATAATTAATTAGTAAAGTTAAATAAGAATGATTAAATGCAAAAAAAAAAAATGTTTTTATTCAATAGTAGTAGTAAGTATTATAGGAAGCACATATATACTAAAGAAAACAATCTTTTTGTTTGCCTTTGTTCTCTTTTGAGAGAATACTCTAAAAAATAACTGAAGTTTGATCGAATTTTTAGTTGAGCATACTAAATTTTGCGGGGACCTTTTACCCCCTAGACTTTTTAAAGTAGAATTATTACTCCCGAAACTCTATACTCAAATTTGATGGCCGGAGGTGTGACACACGCGCTCTTTCTTCTCCATTTTCATTATTTTCACCATTACAGCCATATTACTCCTACAAACAACATTGGTAATACTACAATACACAAACTTTAACCATTTTTTCACCAAATTCTTGATTCTTCATTCTTGAAATTTGATTTTTATTTAGTTTATTAAGAAAATCTTTTCCCAAATTTCAAATTCAAATCGAAAATTTTCTTAAATAATTTTATTCAAATCGCAAATAGAGGTCCCAAAAAATTGAGCATTATGCCTATCAAATGTCTAGAAACCACAAGAAAGAATTGGATAGCTCCACATCTCCAATATTTTCTTGGTCCTCTCCTTCTTTGCATAAACATGTTCCCTAAGCTTCCAATTCCTCTCATTCGGATCCTCCATTAATCTCAATGTCAAGTTCTCCACAAATTTCATTATGAATTCCATCCTTTCTCTTTTTTCCAATTGATTACAAATCTCAAATCAAACACTAATTATATGTATATAAGTTAAAATACAAATAGATATAATACCTAATAAATCACAATTCATACAGTAAAAGCTCAATTTTGTTGAGGTGGTGGTGGCTGCCGATGGTATTGCTGTCGGCGGCAATGGTGGGTTGATTGGTGGTGGCAATAGTGGGTTAATTTTTTTATTTTTGATGGAATTGAAGAGCACTCATTTGATGTGTGTGTTGAAATTGGGTCAAATTGATGTAATTGAATTGAGTGTGTTGAAGATGACTCATTTGGGGTGTGTGTGATAAAATTATTTCCAATTCAATTTCAATTCAACAATGGGGCACCAATTTAACACCATTGAAGAGAAGAAAGAAAAAAGAAAGAAGAAAGAAGAGAGAAGAGCAAGAATGAAAAAAAAAAGTCAGAAAATTGAGGGGCTATTTGACCAAAAAAAAAGTTTTTAACGTTTTTAATCACTCTCACGCGCTCAAGAGACGTGATTACACGCACTTGTCAGAGTGGGCTGATATATGCCATTAAAATACAAAAAAAAAGTCTTGAAGGGTAATAGGACCCCCCGCAAAGCTCAGTATGCTCAACTGAAAATTCGGTCAAATTTCAGATATTTTTATGAGTATTCTCCCTTCTCTTTTAGATAGGTAAAGTTAAGAAAAAAACTAAAGTAATCATTTAATATAACAATTATATATTAACTAATAGTAGTTATTATATTTGTGATAAACGACAAAGTGATTTTCCCTTACATAAATTACACTAGAGTAAAGTATAAGGGTTTTATTTATTTATTTATTTATTTTTCTTTTCTTTTACTTTTTCGTCAATATTTCTTCGTCGTCATGATTCAGTTGCTATCTCAATGTTGTATGTATAATTAATTACTATTTCAATTGGTTTTATTTAATTCTATATATCTTGTTCATTAAACGATTGCAATAGCATATTATGTATGAAGTGGCATAAAAATTTAAATCATTTTACTTTGTATTCTCAATTTGTTGTTTGTTTGAATTTGAATAGAAGGAAAAAATAAAAAAATGAGTAAGTTTAGCTATCTCGAATTTATAAGAGACGAACCAAAGCTTTCAATGTTAGGTAAATTTTAGGCACATTTAAAATATTCGTCTCAATAAAAAATACGACGTATGCATCTTTGTGAGACATTTAAAAATTCAAGGATATAAAAAATGCACCTTGACAAATATTTTCCCAAATTAATTTTCACTAGTTTAATATAATATATGTAGACAGATTTAGATATTAAAAATGAGCGATCTAGGCCCAAACATAATTATCAAAATAGTTTAAGTCAAGATAAGTCAATAAAAGCGACCGTGCTAGAACCACGGGACTCAAGGAGTGTCTAACACCTTCTCCTCAGTCAACAGAATTCCTTACCCATTCTTCTGTTTTCGCAGACCATAATAGAGAGTCATTTCCTTTTGATTAGAAATTCAAAAAGGTGACTTGGAACACCATAATTCAATTTCAAGTGACGACTCTATAAATAAACTAATCACTATTCAAAATCATCACTTTAATTGAAAAAATCCTTTGACTCGATCTTCGAGCGAAAATAGGAGTATGACAGACGTTATTGATTATAAATCTGAATTAATTTCTTCCCTATCTATTTTTAAGATTTTAACTCTCTTTTTATTACATTCATAATTTTTGTGGTCTTCTTCTCCGCAATTGTAACACTTACATTATTTTGTGAATTTCCTTTTGAAATTTCTTTTTTTTTATAGTACCTTTTTCTTGGTACGCAATTTCTTTTGGATATATTTTTACTTTTTATCAACCCTTTGTTTTATTTTTGTTTTTAAAGGGTTTTTCTCATGACATCTCCATTGTAATGTTGTTTCAGTATCTTCACAACAAATTTGGGTGTTGATTTTTTTAGCTTTTTTTTTTGTATATTATGAATCATACAAAGTTGGCTAAGTCTCTAATTAACGAATGAAATTCTTTTTTCAAATGAATTATTTGTTTGATCTTCTTTAGCATATTCTTCTCTGAAATAGCTAGTTCAAAATTTTGATAGCTTTTGAAAATATTTATCCATATATGGCTCCATATTTATGCTGCTATCAAACAAATTGTAGTAGTATTCTTCAAATTCAGATGTGTATTCCTGAATGAAGCTCATTTTACAAATTTGAAGTTTTTTTTATCTATTCTGCTACTAATAACCTTTATTTTTGTTTTTCTTTAGAGATATCTTTTTGGTTTCCTAAGAATTCGCATCCTACAAATCTTACTATATGGTCTATTCTTGTTCTAGTTGATTTCTCAAATTGTTCTAGAATATTTATTTTAAAGATTTTTTCTAATTCTTTTGATAATCATTTAAATCAGATATCTACTTTACCTAAAAAGGTATTTGTGGTGATTAAATATTTTTCTTCATTGATGTGATTAACACCTTTTTTCAAAATGAAAAATAATTTCAGATTTTTTACCCATAAATCTAGAAATTCTCCTGAATTTTTTTTACAGTCTAGATCTAAGAGCTGAGTAGATCCAGCGTCTCCTATCGAAAGTCTATTTGGCATATATTTAGCTCTATTATTGTTATGGTACTGACTTGAATAGTCTTTTCCTTTTTTGAATTTGGGTAAGAAATTATCTTTTTGCATAGGCCCTGCGGAGAAACTTCCTTCTTCTTTTGAATTCTTAAAGTGTTCTTCCGGTCCTCCCGTATCTCCACTGTTCATGAGAACATGGTAATTTTAATTTTTTAGATCAAAGTCTTCTAATGCATATACTAACTCGTCTATATCATTCATCTTCTCTTGATATATATTTCTTTTGTTTCTTTAATATCTGATTCTTCTTTTTTATTTTTAGAACTAAAATCTAATTTTTTTTTTGGCCTTTTTTCTAGAAAATTAGATATATTTCTTTCATCAAAACTTTCCTTTTGGTATATGCCTTTATTAGAGAATGTAGTAGTAGATTTTTTTTTCTTAATTCTTTATCAAAGGCATCTGCTTTTTCGATAAGATTATTTATTTTTAAAGGTGAGCTGTCCTTAATAGTTTTGATTTCTTTTCTATTAGGAAAAATTTTAACGACTATATGCTTTTAAATTTCTATAAGGTCATCAAGTTTTTGCAAAATTTCGTTATTATTCATAGAGTATTGTTATAAATTATGTTTGAGCTTATGCTCATAAAAATAAATCTCAATTTCTAATTGAAATATAATTTTTCTTTGAGAAAATAATAATTTTTCACAAATAGTATAGGTCAACGTCGCTATCTATATACATACAATCATGAATAGACCATTATTCTTGAATAAGACTGTCGATAATTTTTTTAAGAATTTTTTCTTCCAACTCCTTATTTAATTTGATTGCCTTTAAGATGGTGATCAAGGTTTTTTCATTAAAGAAGATAGTATAATAGCTCATTAAGCCGAAGGATAAATTCTTTTAATAAAAAAGTTCAATTTTTACACAAAAAAAATTTATGTTTCTCTTAGCATGCGAGCTTCATATATCATGTCAATTAGTGTGACATCTGTAATCAAACTTTTTCAAATATAATCTTGTATCTTTGAAATATTTTTGTTAAGAGTTTCTATTGACTTTTTAGGTTTCCAAAATCTTTAGCAAACTTAAGTTTATAATTAAGCTAAATAATAACACTTCAAAAAAGTTATATGGGATAAAATCACAGCAATATTTTAGTGGCTTCTTATTCTCCATTATTTTTTTCTCTTTCTCTGTCTTATATCTCTAACCTTTTTTTTAATCATTTTGATTTTTTTCTATTTTTATTTCTTTTTCTTTTCATTTTTTTCACTTTTTTCCGCTCTTCTATTTCTCTCTTTTTTTCCTTGTTTTGTTGCTTTTATTGATTTTTTCTTTTCCGTTTTTTAGTTTTTTCTTTTTCCTATTTTTATTTTTATTTTTCTGTTTCTTTCTTTTTGCTTTTACTTTGACTTTTCTATTTATCTTTCTTTTTTTTCTTTTTCTTTTTCTTTTTTCTATTTTATTTTTTTGTGTTTTTTTTTTCTATTTTTACTCTTCGATATCTAACCTTTTTTGGGGGGGGAGGGGGGGGGGGAGGGGGGGTCTATTTTATATTTTATTTGATTTTTAAAAAAAATATGACTACGCTGAGCACAAAACATTGATGATAATCAAAACACCTCAAACATTTATTTCATTTGTATTTGCATCATTATTTATATTTTATATTTTTTGATACAATTATATAGTTCACACTTGTATTTGTATGTATTTTATGATATGCACTTGTATTTGTATTGTATTCTTTGCACTTGTATTTGTATTTGCATTTTATAGCTCGCACTTGTATTTGTGCTTTATAGGTTGCACTATCATTTATATTTTATATAATTTACACTTGTATTTTAAAGAATTATTTTGTATTTATATTTTATTGTTAATTGCATATTGTATTTTTATTTAGTGATTTTATTTTGTTTTTATTTTATTTTCATTGGTACATTTGTATTTTAAAAAAGTTATTTTGTATTTTGCATTTTTAAGTTAACCGCATATTTATTTGAATTCTTAGTTGATTGCATCATTTATATTTTTAAATAAGTGAAATAGAGTTATTATTTTTCTTTCTATGAACACTTGTGTTTATATTCATTGATACTAATTGTATTTTATTGATACAAATACAAATGATAAATTATGCAAATACAAATGTTACATTTGTATCAAATGATACATGTTTATACAGCTTGAACCGTACATATATAAATAATACACGTTTATATTTATATATATATATATATTCAAACACACGCAAAAAAAAATACGAATGATAAATTTAACATATAAATATTAATGCTACATTTGTATTAAATGGTACATTGCATATTTGTATAGTTTAGACTCAAACAAATACAATTACAATTAATACATATACTTGTTTGTACACAAATATAAATGATAAATTATGCATATTTATAGATAAACTATTCAAATACCAACAATAAATTTATTTAAAATATATAGTTTGATACAAATAAATCTAAAATTTAAAACGCATATAAATACAAAATACAACAACAAAAAAAGAACGAAAAAACTATATAAAAAAAGAAAAAAAATGTAACAATAAAGAAAAAGAAAAAGAAAATTCAAAAAAAATGCAAAGGAAAAAGCAAATGTAATAAAATGAAGGAAAAGACTAAAAAAGAAAAAAATGCAAAGAGAAAAAGAAACAAGTAAAAAAATGAAAATATGAAGGAAAAAATGAAAAAGAAGAGAGACAAAAAGAGAAAAATATTTTTTTAATCATTCAAACCTATTTTGAGTTTTCAAACTCATTAAAAAGACTTTCTGTTTCTAGAAATACAATCTTCAGTTAATTTGTAATTAATTGGGTGAACGTGATTTCAGAAAATTAATTTTTTTTGCCTTTTTAAACTCAAGTTATTACCTAAAAATAAGATAATTAACTGTGTTTGTATATGTATTTAATGTTGTCTTGTGCATAAAATACATATACAAGTTATTATTTCGGATAATTACAAACTATTGCTCTGAAATAACTAATTATGAACTTAAATTTGCTACTTCTAAATTATTTCCAATTTGAATTGGTCATGATCCAATTCAATTTTTAATTCAACCCATTTTAATATTTTTCATTTCAACCTAACTTGTCCATTTGACACCCACTAAAAAAAATACCATTTTCTATCTTTAAGCGGATTAATAAGAAATCGGAGGCATATAGAGTGGAATGGAACAAATGGAGTATTAATCTTTCGGACTTAAATTGTTATGGCCTCACTTGCTTGTGAAGGTAGTAACAAACACTCACTTTCATAAAAATAAATAAATAAATAATAATAATAATAATTCGATGTACTAAAGCTTTTTTTTGGAGAAAAATAAAAAGAAATTAAAGCAGACAAAAGTGACCTTTAAAAGAAAGTCTACTTTTGGTTGGACTGCCTACTTTGGATATTGAAAACTGATATTCCATCAACCAAGTTGGACCAGAGTGACCACCATTGCAAATGATGACTATCTTTAATAAATTTCCAACAGTAAAGGAACACAACCTAGGATTAGTTTTCTCGTCTGATCGTAAATCATCTCGAATGTGGATAGAACATAGGCCTGGTAATTTCAGCTTATATTTTTTAAAAAAATTAATTTAACTTATATTTATTAAATTGAATCACTTATATTTTAAATGGGTAAATATGAATTTTAACTCATTTTAAAAGCTCATACAAATATAGATAAAATGGGTAAAATATAAATACCCATTTAAACACAGAGATCACCCACCAATGCATAAAATTTTAGTTTTTTTTGTTTCTTTTTTTCTTTAATTTACTTTTTCATTTTTTTTCATTTTTTACTCGTTTCTTATAAAAAAAAAAATTCTTTCTCATTTTTCATCTATTTTTTTATTTTTTCTTTGTATTTTTTTCTTTTTCCCCTTTCTCATTCTTATTTTGTCATTCATATTCGCTTGAGACCTACATGGGTTAATTAATTTAAGCTTCTAGTTATATCATTTAGCCTATACAATTTATAGCATCTCTTATCAATTAAATATAATCCATAGTCTCACTCCTTTATTATTATTTTTTTTCTATCTTTTATTTCTCTTTTTTTTTCCAGTTTTTTTTTCTTTCTTTTTTCTTTAATTTACTATTTTTTCTTTCTTTTTTCCTTTAATTTACTTTTTTTTCTTTTTCATTTTTTCATTTTTTTTCACTTATTTTTTGCTCGTTTCTTACACTTTTTTCTTTCTTCTATTTCATCGAAAAAAAATTCAATTTTATTTCTTTTTTTCTTCGCATTTTTTTTGTTGTTGTTGTATTTCCATTTCCCCCTTTCTCATTCTTGGTTCATCGTTTTTGTCATTTTTTTTATATCTTTTTTCTCATCTTTTTTTCATCGCATTTTATATTTTATAATTTTTTTTACTTTAAATTTATTTGTATCGTACTATATATTTCAAATAATTTTATTATTTGTATTTGAATAACTTAGTTGTCAATATGTACAATTTATCATTTGTATTTATATACAAATAAGTGTATGAATTAATTGTATTTTCTCGAGACTAAAATATATAAATATACAATGTATCATTCAATGCAAATGTGTCATTAGTATTTGTATATCAAATTTATCATTTATATTTGTATATAAACAAGTATCATTAGTATGTGTATGGTTCAAGTTTTATAAACATGTATCATTTGATACAAATGTAACATTTATATTTGTATAATTTAGCAATGGTAATTGCATAATTTTATTATTTTTATTTGTATTGTTTAATTTATATCAATAAAATACAAGTTGTATCAATATATATAAATATAAGTGTTCGTAGAAAGAAAAATAATTGTTCCTTTTCAATTGTTTAAAAATACAAAATGATACTGTAAACTACGAATGCAAATACAAATAAATGCAATTATAAATACAAAATACAATACACGGTCAACTTAAAAATACAAATATAAAATAGGTCTTTCAAAATACAAGTTCATCAATGAAAATAGAATACAAATACAAATACAAGCAAAATAAAACCACAAAATACAAATACAATGTGCAGTCAAAGATAAATTACAAATACAAAATAGTCCTTTTAAAATATAAGTGCAAATTATATAAAATATATATAACGGTGCAGACTATTAAATACAAATACAAGTTTGAAGTCTAAACAATAAATACAAATATAATTGCATTAAGTAGCTTGGTCCATCTTTATTCCATTTCATTTATGGCATAGGATCCACATAACCCTCGATTTATGGGAAAGTTCAGCTTCAAATTCAACTTCTAACTCCCTCATCTTAAAGTTTTCGTTAGAGCAGAAGTAAGGGACGAAACAAAGAGCTTAGGGTCAGGCAAGGCAGGAAGTACGTAGAAACCTTGATTTGTTTACTTCTTGCTACTGCTAAAGATATTTGGTTTGACGAATGTAATTTCAAGATCTTTCAGGATACTATATTTGTATCTGTCTATTAGGTGGAGTCCACTTGAATGTACTTACACAAATTATAAATGTTGGGCGAATATAAATCAATATGCGCTTAAGGTAATTTCGTTATCATAAAAAAAAATAGAAAAAAAAAAAAGAAAAAAAGAAGAAGAAAGAGAGGTAGAAGTTAGAGATAGAACAGAGAAAAAAAGCGTAAAAAAGAATTGAAGAAAGAAATACAAAAAAATCAAAAAGAAAAAAATAATGAAAAAGGAGAAAAGGAAAAAGAAAAAAAATGATGGTAAATACAAATATACTGAGTGATAATGATATTTCAGTCATCATTCATAATTTGTACTCGACTTAACCATGTTCTTCGAAAATAAAAAAAAAAATATAAAACATAAAATACAACCAAAAAAGAAAAAATGAGAAAGAAGTAAAAACAAAACAAAATAAAAAATAGAAAAAAGGAGTCTAAAAAGGAAAAGAAAAAAAAAAGAGAAGTAAAGGGTAGAGATAGAAAACAGAGAAAAAAAAAGAAATGAAAAAAAAAACTAGAGGTTCCATATAGAAGAGAGAGAGAAAAACTAAAAAGAAAAAAACTAAAAAAAATAAAGGAAAAAAAAAGTCAAGTTGATATGATATAGAAGTTTTAAGTTTTTGACTTTAGGAGTTAAAATGGGTTGGAATCATTTTTACTCAATCCACATTTGACCAAATTCATATTTATCCATATTTATATGGGCGGATTGCAATCCAAATCATTTTCGCTCGATCCATATTTAACCCGTCCAAATCCAATCCAATCCGTCTATTTGCCACCCCTAATAGAGCAGTAGTAGGTGATCGTCTAATCCGATCCCGAGCTGGATACTGAGTGTCGGAATCTATTATAAGATATTCCGTCCCAAATTGAAATGGCACATTGATTAAGAAAAATAATTAATAACATGCCTAGTTTATTGTACCCCTATTAAATAATGTTTATATTTTAATTTGAAGAAAAAAAGTAATTAATGCAAAGGGTAAAATATACAAAATAATGAAAAAAGACAAGTGAAATGAGAAATCAAATTAGGAAATTTGAGACGGATAATTTAGGACGGAGGGAGTAATATACAACAAACTAAAGTATGCGATCAATACTTTGAGAAGTCGTCTGGTAGAGTGTATAAAGTAATACTGAATAGGATGTATTTGTAGTATTGGTTGAGATTAGCTATGCTGGAATTAATTTTATTCGGTGCTTGATTTGATGTATTAAAAGCGACAAATGCTTTGTTATATATTTTTTTAAAAGGTTATTTGTTTACAGAAATATCCACCATATTCTATGGCTTTATGTTAGAGTTGTCAGTATGGGTTAGCCCAGTCCATTCGGGCTAGCCCACACGGACTTTGAGTTTGACGGGTCAGGTTAGGCTGGCCTACCAAAATAATGGGTCAAAAAATACTAAGCCCACACCATTACTCTATGAGTTGCGGACCTCACGGGTCAGCTCACTTTTTAAAAAATAATATTTTATAATTTAATTTTAGAATGCTAATAAACATAAATATTATCAGACAATATTATATAGTATTAATACTTGTTAATCAAGTCTCTAACACCCCAAAAAATACTTCTAATAGCGAAATTAAATAATTTTTGACAGGATATCCTTCAAACCAAATAAAAACACTAATAAGTAATCTAAACGTTGAATGTATTTGACTTACGAACTGGCTCACAGGCTAGCCCAACCCACATTGTTCAAACTCCACGGGTCACAAACTTATTCGAACCGGGTTAAAAAACTTTGTTCTTAAATAGGCTGCAAAACTAAAGCCCAACTCCATCAAATTACAGGTCGAATCGGGTCAGCCCAATGGGCCTGACCCATATTGACGGCTCTACTTTATGTACTTTCTTTGCAAAAGTTTTAGGATAAATTACACAAGTCCCATACTTAAGAGATTATATTACTTAATATCTCTTACTTTTTTTAAATTTACATAAAATCTCAGTTTTCAACTTTACTCTCGATACATATCAACAAAACTCCACATCCTATTTTTACTCCACCATTAACTCATTCAAGCTATTTTTTTCAAAGATTTTCTTCCCTAAAATATCTCCCTAATTATCAACAATTAAATCATCTTCCTTCCTGATTTTTTCTCTTCCATTAATGCTTAAATCATCTTCCTTCTTGATTTTTTCTCCTCCATTAACGCATGCAATTTTTTTTCCTCTCCTAAAATCTCTCTCATATTTAAAAAAAAAAATCTTTTGATACATATATAAATTTATTTAGTTATTCATACATGTTTATTATTTTAATGGTGATTCATATGAATGATAAATATGACATCATTATATGGGTATTATAGTGATTCATATGATAGATACATTTTGTATGATTTTAACGGTTGATACATATGATATTAATGGGTGAGATATTTTGTATTATGGTGATTCGTATGGTAGATACAATTATTTATTTCAATTATTGGGTGATTCATATGATATTAATGGATGATATATATGGTATTATGGTGATTCATATGGTAGATACAATTATTTATTTCAGTTATTGGGTGATTCATATGTTATTAATGAGAGGTAATGGTGTAGTCAGTGTAGGAAGCAAAAGTAATAATATTAAAAAATAAAAAAAGACTAAAAGCATAATTGAAACATAATTAAAATTAAATCTAAAAAAGCAGACTAAAGTTAAAGACGAAATTAAAGACGAGAAAAGAGAAAAAAGAAGAAAAAAAATATATCTTTCATAATTAAAGACGAAAAAAGAAAAACATAATTAAAACACCTAAATTAAATCTAAAAAAGGAGAAAAATTAGATATCTTTCCTTAAATAAAAAAATACAATGAATAAAAGAAAATCTATTATTTCCTTAAATAAATATCTTTGTTAGTTTCAAATCTATCAATTTTTTATATGTATCACCTTATAACATATGTATCACCATTTCAAAAACCACGATAAAATGTCATTAACAAAATAGTCGAAATTTTATGTAATATCACTTAAAGATTCAGAGATTTATGTAAGTTACCAAAGTTTTAATTATTCAATCTTAAAAAAAATAAAAAAAAATTGGTCTTTTCACTTATAATAAACACATGTATATTAGGTATCACTTTTATTTTTCTATTGATCTTTGGTGCTTAAAAATTGTTTTTCGTCAATCCCAGCTCCCAGCAAGACTATTAATAAAGTTAAGGTACTTACTAATCTTACAAGAAATTGGAGGGCTTTCATACTTTTGATATCTCTTCATTGCAACTTCCTTGTACTATTTTCTGATCAATGAAAGATAATGTGTTGGACATGGATGCCTATCTAGGTTCCACTTCATGTTTTGTGCTGGAACCTAATCAATGGGGAGCCAAAATATAAAGACGTAATAATGACATTATATGTACAAGGTAATTTTTTGACGAATTGGGTTGAACCCCTAACTCCGCCCCTAAATCTAATAAGAGTTTAGCAATGACAATGACAACAATATATCAAACAACTAACCTCAACTTGGGTTTTTCTTCAAAAGACAATTGCACCCAAGTTACAATAATGACATCAATATATCTTAAATCTATAAAGAGCAAGAATTAAAGAGAAGCAAGAGCCACTTTTGCTTCAAGAATAAGGATATCATCAATTCAACAACTCAGATACTTGTGTCTCCCTAAATGGATGAGACTTAACATGTTTGCCAATGCTCTCTCTATTTGGAAATACATAGCTAGCTTTCATTCTCTTGGCAATTCCATAATAAGGAGCTTTGGCATTGGTATAGGCTTGAATAAGAAGTTGGAACTGGCGAATTCGACAAACATATCCAGGTTGTCTCATAAACGGGAGTCTGATGAAGGTAAGAGTGTACACAGACCTTACTCCTACCTCGGGTTCTGGACCCTCAGCTCAAGGAAAAGTTGTCCAAAGCAGTTCAAAAAAAGAAAATAGTAAAAGAAATAGCAGCTAATAACACGAAAGTAACTAGAACAAAATAATCTGGTAATCGAAGTACAAGAAACAACAAATAATAATAGCAGAAATCAAAGTGCAAGAGTAAATAATGAAAACACTGGTAAGCAAACTACAAAACACTTTATAAGGACTTCAAGAAATAAATGTCAATGTTCATCATCTATCACCACAAAGCCTGCATTGGCTTGGGTTTATTGGTTTGATGTGACAAGAACTTTATATCTACACAAAAAAAAAAAAAAAAGCAAAATATTCAAACAATGAACAGAACCCCCAACTCCTCCAACTTGATGAATTTGTACAAATCTGGGGTTGGAATCTAAAATATTGAAGCTAAGATGATGTTGTGGATGATTGTGAAGGAGCTGCTGAAGCTTTGCATATAGGACACCAATTCTTGAGGCTCAACCAATGTTTTACACACTCCAGATGATACCCATGCTCACATTCCAACCTTCCTATTTCATCTCCAATCACATACTCCTCCTGCAAAACGTGTCATTACTTAACCGAGTTCCAGCTCTGAATTCGTTTTGATATGCAACATCCGAGATGCATGAAGTGGCAGAGACACCTTTTCATAACTAAATGATTTTATAGAGAACACAAAGAAAACTTGACAGTCATAGTGAAATGTGGTTATACAGGATGATTATAATAGAGGTCCGACTATATATGTGTGTGTGCATATTACAATATCTTTTAATAAAACTATGGATGTATAATAGACCGACACTACCTGAAAATGCCATCAATTTGGGACAATTAGTAAAGCGCCAGAACCTCTATAGCCTAGAATCAAACGTACAAGCGAAGTAGCGATAATACGCCAACACCACATGTAAAAAGTCTATGTATGGTCGCTAGATGCATGGAACTATGCCTGGAATAGGATAGACATGCCTACATTATGCAAAAACAGGAAGGCTGCATGTTTGACCAAAAGGTTGAAAGATCGGAAGTACTAATAACAAAACTAAATTTAGTGACATCCACTCAAATTATGGCTCTAGTTATTAGGTCAAGACATTTTTTACTCCATCGTGTTCAAAAAGAGAGTTTGACAAGCCATAAACCTAGAGAACTCTACTAAATAAAGTTTGCTTATTGATGACTAAAACATTTTAGGATGCACCACATAAACTAATGTAATGTTAACTGCACTTCAAGTAACAATGCAACAGAAAAAACACCAAAGTGACAAACTACATACTTGGAAAGGAAGGATAAAAACATCACGAATGATGAATTATATTTAAGTATAACGGAATAGGGAAGTCGAAATATACATAATATTGCTTGAAGTGAGTGGGAAAAACCTGACAAATAGTGCATTTGACCTCATCTTCATTCTCATTGCTTCCAAATTCCCCCATTTCTGAAGGGATAACCTGATAAATGCTTTTCCGGATGCACTTTGACAAGACCTCCTCCGACAGAGCTGTGCTAACACTCCCCATCCTCTCCTCGAGAGCTAATAATTCCTGTTAACAAGAAAAAAGATCAAGTTCTGCAGGGCATAAAAGGTATAACTATTGGTGGGAACTTATTTTTTGTGCTAACTAGAAATGTGACAGAAAAATACTACTCAATGATATTTATTAAGCTATTGGATGAACCTTCACTCCACCACCCCCATAAAGAACACCTCGTCATTTTGATGATCTGAACATAGTCAGTAATCATATAGCAACATACCCATCGTAATCCCACAAGTGGGGTCTAGGGAGGGTGGAGGGTAGAGTGTACGCAGACCTTAACACTACCTCGTAGAGACAGGGAGGCTGTTTACAATAGACCCTCAGCTTAAATAAAGCATGCCACACAGTTAAAAGGGGGATACAGATATGGGAGTAATAACAACAACAAAATAATGCGAAAATACAGACCTCATAGGACATATTGTCTATATCCAGCCTCATGCCTCTATGCTGGTCGTAGAAGTTGAGGCCACCAAGAAACAAGTTGGTCTCCAAGACAAGTACTTGCTGCACATAAAAGATAAGAGTTCATCATAAATACAAATATGAAACATCCTACGCCTGGGTGGTCAAAAATACTCAAAAGGTGGAGTACCTCATATGTTAATTCTTCATCTTGTTCCATTCTCTCAAGTGCCACTAATACCTGCAAAGAAAAGCAGAGACCAAAGTAACATACCGTAAACATCAGGTAAACCTGAACCAGGAAAAACAGTATAAGGTTCTTAATACCTGAGCAACTCCATCCATGTTATATCGCTGCAAGGCGTCACGGTTCATTAATTGGTTGATACCTAGTTGTGCAGAAGTGCTAGACACTTCAGTTGGGAGATCTTCAACATCATTTCCAGGAAAACTATAAGCACTTGAATCACTCGAAGAGGCATCTGAGAAAAATTGACTTGATGACTGCAGACTGAAATTTGGAGATTCAGGCTGAGATGAATTCTGGAAAAAGCCAGATGACGAATCTCGTACTGAATCCCGAAGCCTAGGAACATTCATTGACCTGCGAGTCCTAACTGACACAGCACGACTATCCTCCCTAATATCAAAGTTCTTACTACAACTTGAATCGGAGATTGAGATACCACGAGTTGGACGAGTGACATCTCCTTCTTTTGGGAATGCCCCACCCACTTTCTTCCCTTTAGAAGACGAAGTGCTTTCACCTTCTGAATTTCTTCTTTTTACCATGTCCTTCCTACTGAATCTTGAATCTGCGGTTGAACAACTCTGTGGAGAGATATCTGATCCTGAGTTGCATTTTAGATTTCTCGGCACATATCCAGCCCCACTAGTAGTGCCCCGTGTCGCTGCACCAATGGTCTTAGACGATGAAGAAATAGACGAACCTACTGGACTATTTTGATTGGAATACTTGGGACTAAATATTCTACGGGGTTTACTGCTTGAAGCTCCACTAGAGCAACCTACTTCTGTCAATGTAATTTTACTTGAGCCAGTATCTCGAATTGCTGAATTGAATTGGGGTTGATGCACTTTTGATGACTTTCTAGCATTAGCCATCGTAGACGATGTGCTACATGAAGTTCCAACAACTTCTTTTCCATTCGAAGAAGTGAAAGAAGGCCTGAGAGGTCTTGGTTTCTCTGTACTTCTAACTTGGGGGCTCTTCATAGAGTTGAGCCGGCTGCTGCATCCATATCGGGAGCACAATTGAACATTTTCATCCCTGTTGTCAGCTATGTCCCTCAAACCTCTTCTGGGAACGTAAAGACCATTAACAGCTCTTTTGCTTGAATACTCGTCCATAGATCACATACAACCTCTTAGTTCTGTCAAAACCAAATAGCCCTTGGAATCACGGAGTTAAAGACTTAATTTTAGCAAATTAGGACAGGACTACCATAAAAAGATTTAATTAAATGTCATAGCAATCATCAAGAATATTGCAATAGAGAAGAAAAAAACCTCATTCATCACTCTAACACTAACTTTCAAGGTGATGAATATAAAGAAAACGTCAAGCAAAAATATTCATAATGATAAGACGGCAAGAACTTTCTCTAACCCCTATCATCAACTCCGTTTTATTCTTCGGGAAACTGAGAATCTTTTGACAAAAACACCAAAATTAATACTACTCGGAAGACGAGCAGTATCCGAAATGTCAACTTGTAATCACATCATTTGCAAGTTAATCAACAATCAACTATCATAATTTACTACATTTTCTGCAACGCTTCTCCTTTAATCGAACTTTGGATGCTACAAAACTCACATAGATGGCAAGTAAACCTCAATATTAGTAAAATTGCTCACATGACTCTGAATATCACAGATACAGATCCATAAATATTTGCGTAAATTTAATCAGATGACTTGCTAATAAACAAAATCGTAAACAAAGGCTAATGGCATCACGACTGCCAACAATGACCACCACTTGTCTTTCACCAATCCCTTATATGATATTCAAATAATCATCGGCATAAAGAATTATCCAGCAATCAGAAAAAAAAAAAAAAAAAAAAAAAAGAACCAACTAAAGAAAATCCTCCAAAAGAGTTTCTAAGCAAACAAAAGGGAAAAGGATAAGTAAGGGAACAATATAATCAAAAGGATAACACCAGTTATGAATTCAATGATTGAACCTTTACAGACTTCAAACAAAAGCTATTCAGAAAATCTCAGAAAACTAAAGTAGATACCAAAATTTTCATCTTAGGCACATAAATAGTCAAAGAAATAATTTTAAAATATAGAGAATCCCAATAAAATTGAGCATAACAAGAAAATTCCAGTCAAAATAAATGCTAGAAAATATCATTGGAGACAAACTCATACAAGAAAATTGTATTGCTGACATATCATCAGTCAAAGACCATTAAAATAGCTTTTTTAGTTCTCTGAAATATCAACATATTAAGAAGAAAAAACATAATCCCAATATAACTGAGCAAATAAAAGAAACAATGAGTGAAAAACATCAAATCTTTATATGAAAATATTAGCCTAAAAGACTATCAAGAAAACCTGAGAACATCAAAAATAGCAACTTGGAGACAAACCCAAACCAAAAAAATCATATTATTGATATATCATCAGTCAAAAACACTATTGAAGTTAGCTTTTCACAATCTTTATACTCAAATCCAATAAAATGGAGCATAAATAAGAAACAATAAGATCAACTTTTATATGAAAATATTACCATAAGAGCCTATCAGAACATAAAAATAGTAACCTGGAGACAAACCCATGTCAAAAAAGTCATATTATTTACATATAATCAGCCAAAAGACTATTGAAATTAACTTTTTTCAATTCTTTACATCAAAACCAATAAAACTGAGCATATATAAAAAACAGCAAGTGTCAAAAAAGTCTAATTTTTATATGAAAAAAGTGCCAGAGAACATAAAAATAGCAACTTAGAGACAAACACATATCAAGAAAATCATATTAATAGCATTGAAATTAGCTTTTTACAATCTTTACACTCAAATCCAATACCATTGAACAACTATAGAGTAAAAAAAAAAATCAAATTTTTATATGAAAAAAATATAATTATAAGAGCCTATCAAGAAGTCGGTGAACATCAAAGAACTTAACTTGAAGACAAACACATATCTAAGAAAATCATATTATTAATTTATCATCAGCCAAAAAGATTATTGAAATTAACTTTATTCAATTCTTTACACTCAAACCCAATAAAATTGAGCAAATAAAAGAAACAATAAAAGTGAAAAAATATCAAATTTTAATATGAAAATATTACCATAGGAGCCTATCAAGAATATACAAATAGCAACCTTGAGACAACCCGTATCAAGAAAATCATACTATTAACATATCATCAGTCCAAAAAAAACTATAAAAAGATAGCTTTTTTTCAATTTTTTTACACTAAAATTGAGCATAAAACTGTTTTTTTTTTTTTCAATTGGAAAAAGCAACAGGAGATAAACCCATATCAAGAAAATCATATTATTGACACACCATCAGTCTAAAAAATTCAACAACAACATACCCAGTATATTCCCAGAGATCAGTCTAAAAAAAAACTATATAAAAAAAAAAAAACAGCCTCTTTTTTTAAATATATTTTTACACTATAATTGAGCATAAGATTGATTTTTTTTTCTCAACTGGAAAAAGCTACTGGAGACAACCCCATATCAAGAACATCACATTATTGGCATACCATCAGTCTAAAAAACTACAAAAAAAAATATATAAAATATCTTTTATTTAATTTTTTACACTAAAATTGAGCATAAAATTGATTTTTTTTCAATTGGAAAAAGCAACAGGAAACAAACCCATATCATGAAATTGAGATTTTTTTTACTAACCAAAAAAAAATCGTATCATGAAATATAATCAGTCAAAAACACTAATAAAATTAGCTTTTTAAAACTCTACACTCTAAACCAATAAAATTGAGAATAAATAAGAAACAATACTAGTAAGAAAATCAAAATTTTATATGAAATATTACCACTTGGAGAACAAACCATATGAAGAAAATCATATAATTAACATAGAAATATTGCAAGAAAGTCCATTACAATTATGATATACTAAGTCGAAAAAGGATTAAAACTTTTGTTATAAGTTCCTCTACCTTGTTGTATTCTTCTCTTCTTCTTTACACAAAAGGAAAAAAAGAAAAGGGACCCTTTTTTAGAGTGTAAATAAATATATACATATATATATATATATATATATATATATAATGTAAAGATGCGAAGGAGGTGGAAAATGAGGAAGAGAAATTAATTCTGAAAACAGATAAATACTAAAACGCCGTCCTACCAATCTTATTACCATAAGAGATATCAGCCGTTGGATTAAAATTTGTGTATTTCATAGAAAGTCAAAAATTATGGACCACTTTTACTTGTCTGTCCCCACTTAACTAACACGCACTCCCATAACATTTTCTTTGGGAAAAGAGTTAAATATAGTAATATGTGAAAAAATAACATAAATATACATATTAATTTATTATATTTATATAAATTTTTATTTTTATAAAATAATTATAAAAATCTTAATTGATTATGTATTTTGTTAGATGTATTAGAATCTAACTATGTATTTCGATAGATTTAAAATTAAAAAAAAATATATCAAAAATTAATTATGTATTTTTAAAAAGAAAAAAATGTATTTTCGTTGAATATATCAAAAGTTAATTATATATTTTGATAAAAATTAAAATTTTTAATAATTACGTAAAATATCATAATTTTCTATAATTAAGCTTCAAAATGTTAGATTTTGTATTGTTTGCCCTTTAGTACATCACTGTTTAAATATAATAAATTTAATATTTTAAAAAATATATTAAGTAATAACTATTATTTAATGACTAGGATAAAATGAGCACAAATAAGTATCGTTGATTTTTTTATAAGTATTGTTGGATATTTATTTTTACTAATATGCAAAAGTAAAAATAAATGGGGAAAATAATAGATATTGAAAAATAATTTAAAGAATAAGTAACTAATGGTAAGAATAAAATTATTTTCTTATAAAAAATAACAAATACAATAGAAATTAAATTTAAAAGATTGACAACTAAAATTAAATTCCAACAGAGGAATATCATTCACAAATAATATCAATCCTTCGATCAATTTTGTGTGTTTTATATAGAAAGAGGTTGTTTGGAAGAAATTATAAATTCGTCAAAATGATTTAAAAGTCATTTTAATTTTTTAGGAGTGGTTGACAATTTTAAAAATTGCTTAAAAAAAATTAATTTTGGCTTAAAAATAAGAAGTTGGTATTTCCTACTTGTTTTTTTTAGCTTATAATTTATTCACAATTGATCAAATAAATGACTTTTTTGCCCTTATGATTTTCACTTATTCCAAAATTGTCCTCTCAATCTTCACATTTCTCTTGCCCATCTTTACAAATTTCAAACTCCAATTTACACAAATACTTATAACGTTTAGATAGATGTGTCATTTTCTACTACTATTATATAATGTTAAATATAAAATATTTCACCATTATATCACGATAAATTCAACAATGCAATATAAGAAAATTAAAATAATATTTAAAATAAATATTATTAACATAACCATGAAGAAACAAATAATCTTTTAATATATAACTATCTTTTTCAAATACAAACATTCTACACTTAAACTCCTAAAAAAATGATTTTTTTAGCGCACAAATTAATAGTTATTCATAAAATTATTTTTAATATATATATATATATATATATATATATATATATATATATATATATATATATATATATATATATATATTAATTTAAATTTAAACTATTTCAGCAATAAAAATTAATAATAATCAACAATATATATTATTAACAGATATAAGGATATTTTAGATATTTTGACAAAAAAAATACTTAAAAATATTATTTATCAAACACATCAATAATTTTTTTCAATTTCAACACTTTTATCTAAATACTAACTAATTATTTTTTTAAATAAATTCAACACTTTTTAAAAGCACTTATAAAAAATCCTTTTTCAACTATTTTTTTCGGCCTGCCTATCCAAACGGGCTGAAAGTCAAAAATTATGGACCTCTTTTACTTGTGCCCCCACTTAATTAAAACAGCATCACTCACTCACATAATTTTTTCTTTAGGAAAATTGATTAAACATAGTATAGTGCCTCGTTGGAGTGTTGGTTATTTTTTTAATTGAATACACTCGTGAAGAGATAATGGTTGAATTGATTATTTTATTATATTATTTTTATTCATTGATGTTTAATATTTTTTTTTATATATTCACTATTAAAAGAATAGCTAAAACCTACCTTAAAGAAAGTTGGAAAAAATCAATATCTCGAGATTGGTTATTTTTTTTGGAAAAAGAGAAATTTATTTTCGAAGGTTGATTTCTTTAGCGTTAAAAACCAAGAAAATTCAAACCGAAAAAAGTCAATTTTTAGGAAAACAAAATTCGGAAAGGTGCAAATCAAACTTAGGAGGTTGATTTTCACCTTTTTTAGATTTTTACTTGTCATATTTAAACTTGAAATATCTATTAAAAATAATAATTGACATAATTATTTTATTTTACACATCAAAAGAATCGAGTCAATATATTAATTGATGTATTATATCTTGATAAATGTTATAAATGTATTTACATTATAGTGAATGTCTATCAAGATCAATTAAGATCTACTTTGATATCTATTAGGATTTGAAGCATCTGTCTTTTACTCAGACTAGGAGTAAATTTTCCCTTTAAATATAGGAGTTTTGTTCATTGTATTCTCAATCTTATGATCTCTCATCCATCAAGAGAAATAAAGAAGTCTCCCTCTTCTCTCTCTATTTATTCTTCTCGTTCTTTCTTTATATTTCATAACACGTTATCAGCACGAGACTCTGCCAAATAAGATGAAATTATAAATCTAAAGGTAATTTCAAGGTTAGTAATTTCTTATGTTATCTGTCTTTTACTACTAATAATATAATTATTGTTGGATTTGAGGAAAAATAATTGGTTTGGAACTATTTATGTTTTAAATTTATTCCTCAAGAACAATATTATCAAAAGGGATTATAATATATTGGGTTCAAGTCCCATTGATTTATGCCTAAGACATCTTTATATGGGTAAGACGTTGAGTTTCAATCTCAATGCACCATATTGATGATATTATGATAACTAAGGCAGATCTAATACTTGTGCATCATATAATTATTTGTGTTGTAATTCTAGATTTTTTTTTTGGATAAACAATCTCTCCTCACATTTTCTCTCTACTAACGTCCACAAACAAACAACGCGCTTTCTCAACGTCACTTTTGACGTGACTGGGTCGGCTCCGGTGAAGTAGACACCGGCAGCGTAACATCGCCGGCAACAGGTAAGGTTGCTACTCCCTTTCTCTCTCTCTCTCTCCTTTTCCCTTTTCTTGGTCTTCCTATTCCCCCTCCGACCTCTTTCCACACGGCCAACCGTTGTACCCTCGCCGGAGGTATGGGGTTCGGTTCCCGACTCCTGCGACGGTAAAAGAGGAAGCAACACCGACGAAGGGAGTAGATTTTGGTGGTAAGGCAGCTTATTAGATCCCATACCAGATTTAATCCGGAAAATTTTCAGGCGACGTGATTCCGGCGACACACTTCTAATATCTTGGTGAATTCTATCCTTGCTCTGAATTCTAACCTTGCTCTTTATTTCCTGATTTCTTTATTTCTGTATATTTCCTTTTTAGTTCTCTGTAATTCTTTATTTCTCTAGCATCTCTTGTGCTGGAATTTTGGTTGTATTTTGTGCTTTGCATAAGCTGTTTATTGGTATTGTTGTTTTAGCCTTCAATGTACTTTTGAGTTGAGTAGTGGCTTGGGTGGCACATGGTGGATTAGGGTCATGTCCTGTGGGTCCTGGGGGGCTGGGGTTGGGTGCAGGGGCTGATGTTGGGTTAGGTCTAAGATGTGGAGTGGGAGGTATTAAGGAAGGGGATAAGAGAGTTGATAATTTGAGGGTTGGGTCGTGGAACATTGGGACCCTACAGGGTAAGTTGATATAGCTGGTTAAGATTCTTAAGAAGAGAAAGATTAATATTGCGTGTGTCCAGGAGATCAAGTGGGTAGGTTCCAAGGCTAGGGATGTAGATGGGTTTAAGTTATAGTATTCAGGTAGTGATAGGCATAGGAATGACGTTGGTATCTTAGTGGACGAAGAGCTTAGGGGGTAGGTAGTGGAGGTTAAAAGGGTTAGCGATAGGGTTATGACTATCAAGTTGGTCTTGGGGGGTTTACCTTAAACATCTGTAGTGCGTATGCGCCTCAGGTAGGCCTAGGCGAGTAGGAGAAGAAGAATTTTTGGGAGGTTTTGGACGAGGTGGTTGAGGCGTGCCTAGTTCGGATAAGATTTTTATAGAAGGGGGTTTCAATGGGCACATTGGGTCTTTGCCATTAGGGTACGATGATGTCTATGGGGGCTTTAGGTTCAGGGTTAGGAATGATGAGGGAGCTGCTCTTTTGGATATTACGAGGGCCTTTGGGTTGGTGGTTGTGAATTCCAGCTTTTCGAAGAAGGAAGAACACTTGGTTATTTTTCAGGGTAGGGTAGCCAAGACTCAGATTGACTTCTTGCTGCTTAGGAAGGGGAATAGAGCTTTGTGTAAGGATTTTAAGGTAATTCTGAGCGAGAATCTTGCAACCCAGGACAAACTTCTGGTGATGGACCTGTTTATCAAGAAGGGCAAGATTAGGCGGGGTGGGAAGGGTCGACCTAGAGTTAGGTATGGCAGTTTGTGTCCGGTTAGTGCTATGGAGATAGGGGAAAATTGAAGGGGACAGGGGTGTGGGAGCGTAGGGGGGACGTCGATAGTATGTGGGATAAGGCTGTTGGTTGCATTAGGGAGGCTGCTAGAGAGGTATTAGGTATCTCGAGAGGCTGGTCTGGTCGGTATCGGAGGGTTTGGTGGTAGAATGAAGAGGTTAAGAAGAAGGTGGAGACGAAAAGGCAGCTTACGCTAAGTTGGTTGAGAGTAAGGAGAAAGATGAGAAGCGGGTGAGCAGAGAGGAGTACAAGTTGGCTAAGAAAAAGGTAATTTAGCAGTTACGGCTGCTAAGACAACAACTTTTGAGAGTTTGTATAAGGAGTTAGAAGAGAAAGGTAGGGAGAAGAGGCTGTTCAGGATTGCCAAGGTTAGGGAGCGGAAGGGTCGTGATCTGGACCAGGTGAAGTGCATTAAGGGGGAGGATGGCAGAGTTTTGGTGGATGATGCCCTCATTAAGAAAAGATGGCAGTCGTTTTCATAGGCTCTTGAATGATGAGAGGGACAGAAGTGTTGTGTTAGGGGAGTTGGAGCACTCCAAGGAGTATCACGACTTTGTCTTTTGTTGGCGTTTTAAGGTAGGAGAGGTCAGTAAGGCTATTCGCAAGATGCGAAGGGGCAGGGCAATGGGGCCCGACGAGATTTCGATGGATTTTTGGAAGTTCTCTAGTGGGATAGGGTTGAGGTGGCTGACCAAATTGTTTAACAATATTTTTAAGTCAGCAAAGATGCCTGAGGCATGGAGATGGAGAACAATGATTCCTTTATATAAGAACAAGAGTGACATTCAGAGTTGCAACAACTATTGGGGTATTAAGTTGTTGAGTCATACAATGAAGATTTGAAAGAGGGTGGTAGAGCGGAGGTTGAGAAAGATTGTGTCTATTTCAGAGAATCAATTTATTTTTATGCCTGGTCACTCCACGACTGAGGCAATTCACCTAGTGCGGAGATTGGTAGAGCAGTATAGAAAGACAAAGGGGGATCTTCACATGGTGTTTATTGACTTAGAAAAGGCATATGACAAGGTCCCTAAAGAGGTTCTTTAAAGATGCTTGGAGGCGAGATGGGTCCTGGTGGTGTACATCAAAGCGATTAAGGACATGTATAAGGGGGCGAAGACTTGGGTAAGGACAGTGGGAGGAGATTCTGAGCATTTTCCAATCTTGACAGGGTTGCATCAGGGATCAACTCTTAGTCCTTTTTTGTTCTCTTTAGTGATGGATATGTTAATACAGATTATACAAGCTGAGGTGCCTTAGTGTATGCTTTTCGCGGATGATATAGTTTTGATTGATGAGTCGCGACAAGGGGTTAATGATAAGCTGGAGGTTTGGAGACAAACCATGGAGTCTAAAAGTTTTCGATTGAGTAGGACTAAGACGGAGCATTTGGAGTGGAAGTTTAGTGACTCAAGGCAAGAGGAGGAGGTGGTAATAAAGTTGGATTCTCAGGCGATTTATAAGAGGGATAGTTTTAAGTACCTCGGGTCTACCATTCAAGGGAATGGAGAGATAGATGAGGATGTCTCTCACCGTATTGGGGCAGGTTGGATGAAATGGAGGCTCGTTTCAGGAATTTTATGCGATAAGAAGGTGCCCCCAAGCTGAAAGGCAAATTCTATAGAGTTGCAGTCCGACCTGCTATGTTGTATGGAGTGGAGTGTTGGTCAGTTAAGAATTATCATATTCAAAAATTGAAGGTGGCGGAAATGAGAATATTGTATTGGATGTGTGGATTCACAAGGGCTGACAGGGTTAGGAATGAAATAATACGGGAGAAGGTGGGAGTGGTGTCGATGGAGGATAAAATATGGAAAGTGCAGTTGAGATGGTTTGGTCATGTGATAAGGAGGGGCATGGATGCCCCAGTTCGTAGGTGTGAGAGGTTGGCCTTGGAAGGTTTCAAGCGGGGTAGAGGTAGACCGAAGAAATACTGGAGAGAAGTGATTAAACGTGACATGGAGCAGTTACAGCTAACTGAGGACATGATCCTGGATAGAAAGATATGGAGGAAAAATATTAGGATAAAGGGCTAAGGGTGTGGTTGATTCATAGTCAGTAATTAGGTGGATCTTGGTGTCCTTTGTTTGGCAATGTACATTATTTTTGTGGATGTCATTTCATCTTATTTTATCGTGTTCTATGTTTTTGATGCATTTGTATACTGCATTTTATCTTGAGCCAGAGGTCTATCGAAAACAGCCTCTCTACTTCTTGAGAGGTAGTGGTATGTACTGCGTACACACTACCCTCCCTAGACCCCACGATGTGGAAATATACTAGGTTTGTTGTTGTTGTTGTTGATGATGATAGCTAAGGCAAAACAATGTGTTTTTGATGAAAAGTCATGAAACTTGTGCATTGAATATGCTCTATTCCAAGAAATGAATGTTGTAGCAATATATGATAAGTCTGAAAGATGACAATTTGCTCCATTCTTGAAGTGAATGTGGTATCAATATAGAGAAATTCTCTCTATCATATTTATGCCTCGATTTGCTCCTGAAGTAGCAATATCATGAAAGAGATTATAAGCTATCATAATTTGATAGGCTTAAGGCATAATTATATTCCATTCCAGGGGAATGAGAGCCTTATTAATGCAAATGTGCACTTGATTATGATGGCATCACAACTCACCTCCGAATGAGGCAAAATAACTGAGAAAAGTTATTTTGAAATCTCCTTCTAAAGTAGTAAATCTAAAATTTATTCATGTAATAGTAAATCTGAAATTTACAAAAGAAAAAAGTACATGTCATGGTAAACTTGGAGTTTACTAGAATAAAAGTTCATAAATTGATGTGTGAACGATTGTGACATCTCGAAGATGTGCATATTGAGTATTAGACATGTATTGAAGAACTAGAAGATTCTTTGAGAATTGTTTATGTTTCTTGTTCTCATAATAAGTTGGTTGGACCAACTAATGTTGGGATTGAATTCCTTAAACCTGAAAAGTATAAAAGGTGAATATGGGCCCGTTAACCTGTCATGTGATCTATTAAAATGCACTGAAATAAGATGATCACGTGTACATTTATTGTCAACCCGCCGTTTGATATTCATAAATGTTACTTGCTCAATAAAATTGAGTTAAGAGCATAACTATCAGATTATGTATCAAGACAATTCATCATGATGATGATGATTTAGCATTGAATGCCTTTGATAAATAGCTAAATCATTACTAATGAGAATAAAGCTTCATGTGTTGGTCTGAAATATGATATGTTGCATACAATAGCACTTGTATGTATTAGACTAATAAATTATGATTATTTCTTCCCTCTTAATTGGTTCAAGGTCAGGAACCAACTATTCCATATAATAATTTTGATGTGTGGTATACGATTAATGAATATACCAAGATGCACAAAGATGAAATTCTCAAAGAAAATGGAGGATGTATGTTAGTTTTCCTAACATAAGGGGGAGATTATATGCAGCTATGAAATATGTTAGGAATTATCATCAGATCCTCATTCAAAAGATAATTCAAGTCATATGTCAAAAGTATCTCATATTTAAGCTGCAAGTGCTCCTATTTTGTGTCCTTGAAGGACAAAGTCTATGCATGCATGAAACATGGTAGACTAATCGATTCCAAATTAAACAAGGAGAAAATAACCATAATAATAAGACAATGTGCTCTTAAAGAGACTACGACATAACACTTTATAAAACCTTATGAAAGGTTCAGGTACTTGAATAATAATGAAATAAATAGATCTCAGATTGTTGTATTGTATTATGAACCAATACAAAATGATATATCATTAACGATATCTTTGATACGATATTGGCATAATATTGTAAAAGATTACAAGGATCTAAATTCTACGTTTATTTAAGCATGCTGACGTAGAAACATTTATCAAGTGACATGAACGGATGTATCTTGGTAAGTGTAAAACTTATCTGATTTGCAGTCCAGACACTTGAAGATGTTACATAGGACATATTTATTATTGTCACTTGACAAAATTCATATGAAACTTTCTAAGGATTCAAAATGTTTGAAGCATGTAAAAGTTTCTGAAAAACCTATTTAGAATCCTTATATTGTATAAGCTTATAGCTTGAAACTCATTAAAACTCTAGGAGAGTTTTCAAAAGCAATATGATTATTTACTGAAATGCGAAACATACCGAATTGGATTGGTCCTGAAGTACCATATCTTAGTCCAATTGATGTACTAATGTATCTTGCAAATACTACAAGGCCTGATATAGCTTTTTCAGTTTATTTGTTAGCAAGATATAGTTCTGCTCCTACTATGAGACATCAAAATGGAATAAAACACATGAGCTTATTTTATCTAAAGATTGCATTCCCGATCTTATTAATCGTGATGATGTTGGGTACTTATCTGACCCGTATAAAGCTCGATCTTAAATAGGCTCTGTGTTCATATGTGGTGGTACTGTCATATCTTGGAGATATACAAAGCAGTCTATCGTAGCCACTTCATTGAATTATGCTGAGATAATAACTATTCATGAAATAAGCCAAAATGTAAATGATTGAGGTCCATGATACATCTCATTCGAGAAAAATGAGGTTTAAAATGTGACAATGTACCCACAATTTTATACAGAGATAATGCAGCATACATAGCACATCTTAATGAAGTATTTATAAAAGGAGATAGAACGAAGCACACTTCATCAAAGTTTTTCTACATATATGAGCTACAAATGAATGGTGATATTAACGTGCAACAGATTCGTTTAAGTGACAATGTGGCTGATTTATTCATCAAGTCTCCTCCAATTGAAACTTTCAATAAAATAGTGCACAAGATCGGGATGCAAAGGTTCAAGGATGATCTCATCAGGGGAGTTAATACGTGTTGTACTCTTTTTCTCTTACGAGGTTTTGTCCCATTGGGTTTTCCTTATAAGGTTTTTAATGAGGCAGTCTATATGCATATTGTTAGAGATGTGTACTCTTTTTCCTTCACTAGATTTTTTTCCCACTAGATTTTTACTAGTAAGGTTTTAATGAGGCATATTATCTACTAATTAGACATTCAAGGGGGAGTGTTATAAATTTATTTACATTATAGTGAATGTCTATCAAGATCTACTTTTATATCTATTAAGATTTGAAGCATCTGTCTTTTATTCAGACTAGGAGTAAATTTCTCCTTTAAATAGACAGGTTTTCTTCATTGTATTCTCAATCTTATGATCTCTCATCCATCAAGAGAAATAAAGAAGACTCCCTCTTCTCTCTCTATTTCTTCTTCTTGTTCTTTCTTTATATTTCATAACAATAAATAATTTAAAAAATAAGTAAGTAATGTTAATAAAACATGAAAAAATAATTAATTTTCTTATATGTTAAAACTTAAAGGTGACTAGAAAAGTGAAAATCTATTTTCGAAATATGGAATAAGTAAAATGAATGGAGAAAGCATTAGCTATAGAAAAATCAAGAAAATTTTGTTATTGATTTTTTATATTTTCCTTAGACTTAAATAATTAATCTATTTCAAAAAAATAATATTAATAAACTAATTTAGTAAAATACTGTTGGACAATAAAATTTTGGAAGCCAAAAAATAAATAATTCGAGACTAGAAAAATATTGCAACAATCAATTTATTAATTTCAATGCGAGTGTTATAATCTCTATGAATCCTTTGATTCGCCTTTTCAAATATAAATTCAAGGGCTTAAAGCTTGATCTTGAATTTAAACTTGATTTGTTGATTTGAGGGACTTGATCTTGACTTGTGCTTGAATTCAAGGGCTTTTGAGCTTGTTCTTGAATATTGCGGTCTTGATCGTCTTGATCTTGAATCTTGATGAACTTGATTTGACTGCTTGAGCTTTGTAGAAAAATTGTGGTGTTTGATCCATGAGCTTTCTCTTGCTTCTTGTTAGCGTTCTGGGGTCCCCTTTTCTGAATTATGAGACCCCTATTTATAGTTGTAGGAAAGTAAGAGTCATGATGAATATGGACTTTCTTTGACCAATCAGATTTAAGTGATGTGGCGCCTTTTTAGGGGCTTTTATTTCATGGGTCTGCTGCGTCATTTTGATATGTGGCATGGTTCTATTGGTTCCTTCACTTAACTTGGCATGCCACGTTATTTGACACGTGGAGCTTATTTGGGCCTCTAGAATATGATAATATCTTAGGCTTATTAAAGTGGGTTCATCATTTGTAGCCCAAATCAATGGGCTAGCCCAATAAAAAATTAGACTTTAATTAAATCCATATATGTTTGGACTTAAATAATTAATCCAATTATATTAATCCGCAATATTTATTTGTAACTAATATATTTTGAATTTAATATAATCCAAATTTTGTACGGACTTAAATTTAATAAAATTGCATCGCCCACAAATGTCCCTTACTTCAAGACTTATCGAGACATTTAATATTTTGAAGACTATCCTTGAAGTATGATTATTTAAGCTTGTTTCCTTCGTGCTTCAACGATTTTTATACATATGAATACCTCATTCAAAAAATTTAAAGCCGAACCATATTGATATTGTCTCTCAAACTCTCTTATTTTTTTCCATGAATCTCTACACTTAAGACACATTGGTTAGGCATGACATCCAATTTCAAACAGATTTTAGAAGACTTTTTCATCGTCTTACTTAATCAGGAATAAAACTTTTCCGATGTAAGCTTAGATTGGAGAAGGAAAGAACCTCCAATTTGAATTTGTATGAGAGAAGGAAACAACCTCCAATTTGAATTTGTATGGGAGAAAAAAATAACCTCCAATTTAAATTTGTATGGGAGAAAGAAATAATCTCCAATTTGAATTTGGAGATAGAAGCTATTTCAATCTGAATTTATATTGGAGAAGGAAAGACTCTCCAATTTGAATTTGAAGATGAAAGTTATTCCAATCTAAATTTATATTGGAGAAGGAAACAATCTCCAATTTGAATTTGGAGATGGAAGTTATTCCAATCTGAATTTATATTGGAGAAGGAAACATTCATCCTACAACTCTATAAAAGGAGGTAGTTTTTTCACTTTTTCAATATCAATTTTGGGGTTTTCAAGTCATCAACAATATTGAGGTAATTTCTTTTCCTCTTACTTTTTTCTTATTTTTGTTACTTTTTTTTAGCACAACATGTTAGTGGTAGAAAATTCATACCTGATTGTATAAATATTAAAATCATAAACCGTTTAATATTTAAAAAACTACACTTTGAGATCTATAACATATCAAAAATTAATATTCAAATTTCTTCAATATAATTCTCGATAATTTTTTGAAGTTAGCCCTAAATTTTATCATGCTGAAAATTTTAGATCTGCGCGTCTTTACTAAAACTTTCATATCTTGAAGTAGGAAGGATGAAATCATAAGCCGCTTAATTTTTGTGAAACTAGACACAAATATATATAACATATCCAAAATTTATAATTTAATACAATCGAGATATTTTCAGGTGTTATCCCGAAATCAACATTGAGTTTTGATGCATCAACAATTTCAGATTTACGCGACATCACCAAAAAAGTTATATCTCAATGTGAGAGTATCAAAATTATGATCCGCTTGATCCTATAGATGTCAGAAACATGCATGTATAACATACCCAAAATTTGTATTTTAACACTATTTGAATTGTTCTATATGATTTTTTGAAGTCGATCTTATATGTTGTCCGACAAAGAATTCCAGATTTGTATCGCCTCACCAAATAATTTATTTCTTGATATGGGACCATCACCACCAAAGAGCGTTTTGATTGCCTCAAACTAGATTTTGAGGAATTTATTCTCATCAAGGCATCTTGTCTCAATTCAAGTTGGTGATATATAATTTTCAAAATCGCAACACTCTGACCGGTAACATTCTTTCTAATTGTGCTTTTACTTTCTTTCTTGTTTCCTTCTTTTTTGTGTAGGGTTGAAAAAAGTATTCAAAAATCGACTTAATGTGCGAGATTTTAACTTCACCTCCGTACACCTTAAGACCAACCAATTTGGCTTCAAGATGGTGACTATTCAACAATCGACTTAGGGTGCGAGAGTTTAACTTCAGCTCCATACACTCTAAGACCAACCAATTTGACTTTAAGATCCTGACTTTGCAACAATAGGCTTCGAGTGCGAGAGTTTAACTTCACCTTCTTACACTCTAAGACCGACCAATTTGACTTCAAGATGCTGACTTTGCAAAAATCGGCTTAGGGTGCGAGAGTTTAACTTCATCTCCGTACAATCTAAGACCGACCAATTTGACTTCAAGATGCTGACTTAGCAACAATCGGTTTAGGGTGCGAGAGTTTAACTTCGCCTCTGTACACTCTAACACCGACCGATTTGACTTTAAGATACTGACTTTACAACAATCGGCTTAGGGTGTGAGATTTTAAATTTGCCTCCGTACACTCTAAGACCGGCCAATTTGACTTCAAGATGCTGACTTTGCAATAATCGACTTAGGGTGCGAGATTTTAACTTCGCCTCTGTACATTTTAAGACCGACCAATTTGACTTCAAGATGGTGACTTTACAACAATCGGCTTAGGGTGCAAGAGTTTAACTTCTCCTCCGTACACTCTAAGACCGACCAATTTGACTTCAAGATGCTGACTTTATAACAATTGACTTAGGGTGCGAGAGTTTAACTTCGCCTCCGTACACTCTAATAACGACCAATTTAACTTCAAGATGGTCCCTTTATGTAACAAATCCATCAGAATACCAGTTTAAGGTGCAAAGGGACAAATCTTGTCCACCTTAAGGCAAGGAAATTTTTATATCCTTTTAAGGATAAACACGTAAGATGTCATCTTAAGGTGCAAAGGGAAAATTTTTTTCCACCTTAAGGCATGGAAATTTTGACATCATTTTAAGGATAAACCTGCAAGAGGCCAGCTTAAAGTGCAAAGGGACAAATTTTGTCCACCTTAAGGCATGGAACTTTTGAGATCCTTTTAAGGATAAAACCGTGAGAGGCCAACTTAAGGGGCAAAGGGACAAATTTTGTCTACCTTAAGGCATAAAAATTTTGATATCTTTTAAGGATAAACCCGAAAGAGGTCAGCTTAAGGTGCAAAGGAACAAATCTTGTCCACCTTAATGCATGAAAAATTCAATATCCTTTAAGAATAAACTTATTAGAGGCCTACTTAAGGTGAAAACGAACAAATTTTGTCCACCTGAAGGCATGCAAATTTTTAGATCCTTCTATTTGTAGGCTTGGAGAACTTGGGCATCCAAATCCCATTGAAGGAACTCTCTTTGTTTTCGACGGGTTGCCCCTGTTGAGTCACAAATATTTAGAGTAAATCCAAAATTTAATTAGAATAGCTTCATACTTGGTATCCATATGGTAGATACTGTAGGAACATTTTTTTTGACACTCATGCAACTGAACTCAGAATGAAATCCAAGCGCCTACGTACCTCAGTAAAGAGGATCAAGTCACAACGTAGTTCTGGGTGAGTGTTGTTTTTCTTTTTTTGTGTCCTAACTTTTTCCTAAGCCGCCTCTTTCGAGGTTTTCAACCTAGTGGACTTTTATTTATTTATTTTTTTTAGCCATACACAGTTTATACTCTTGCGGGCTAGGAGTGGACATGCAGTTTATACTCGTGTCTTAAGGAGTGTCATCTCCCTTTAAGGATAGTACTTCTTCAAGAACTTGGTGTTGATAGGACCAACTTTTACTCCATCTGCATCGACAAGCTTGTAAGCACCATTTGAATATGCCTCTTATATAACGTAAGGTCCATTCCACTTTGGGGTGAATTTGCCTCTAGACTTACGATAAGTGATAATGGGTCTCCTTACTGCCAGGACTTGATCTCCAAATTGGAAGCACCTCAAGCGAACTCTTTTGTTGAAGGAAAAAGATAGACGAGCTTGGTAATATTAAAGATTGTGTTGAGCCTCTAGTCTCTTCTCATCCAGAGCTTCTAAATTCTCAAGATGCAACTTACAATTTTCTTCATCAATAAGACCTTCTTGAATAGCCAATCTCAAAGAAAGTGTTTGACGCTCAAGTGGCAGGACGGCTTCAACTCTAAAAGCAAGCGAATATGAGGTTGTTTGCGTTGGTGTGTGGTAAGTTATTCTATATTCCCATAGAGCTTCTTCCATTCGTTCATGCCAATCTCGCTTGGACTTAGAGATGAATTTCTTTAGTAGATTACATAAAATCTTATTAAATGCTTTGGCTAGACCATGGGCGGAAGCATGGTACATAAAAGACTTGTGCTGAGTGAAGCCAAAGAGATCACAGATCTTCTTCATCAACTTTTTATTGAATGGCTTGCCGTTGTCGGTTATTATACATTGAGGAATTCCAAAGTGGTAGATGATATTCACTCAGATGAAGTTTGCAACATTTTCTTTCTTTACTTCCTTAGAGCAACAACTTCGGCCATCTTTGAGAAGTAATTATTGCGGCCAAGATATATAAGTGTCCACCAGTAGATTTTGGTAGTGGACCAACAATATGCATTCCCCAAGCATTGAACGGCCAAGATGCTACAGTTGGATATAGTACCTCTGGAGGTTGATGTATGAAATTTGTATGGAATTGACAAGATTTGCATCTTCTAGCATAGTCCAAGCAATTTTTTACCATCGTTGGCCAATAATATCCCATTTTTTAAATGTGAAAATAGAGCTTCGGTCCAGACTGATGTGATCCACAAACTCCCGAGTGCGCTTCTTGCAAAGCTTGAATTGCTTCTTCCTCTCCCAAACACCGTAAGAGTACTCCTTCAAATGATCTTCTGTACAGTGTGTCTTTGTAGTAAAGGAAGCGAGGTGCACGACGACGAATGTTAGTCTTTCTCCTTGGATGTTCTGGAAGTATCCCATAACATAAGTAATCAAAGATAGGTTGTTTTCAATCTTCTTTTACATCTCCAGACACGGCAACAAGGTATTCAACCTTGTTTTCTATATCGGTATCTGACAGCGGTGCTACCCATTCTTGGCAGATAGTAACTCGTGTCTGATTTGGAAGAGTTAAGGTTGAGGCCAAAGCAAATAAGGCATCAACTTGCTTATTTTCTCTCCTTGGCACATGTTGGAGGGTTACCTCTCCAAGCCACCCCATCAAATTCTGTGTATAATCATGATATAGTCGTAGCTCAGGCTTTCTGACTTCATAGCTTTCTAAAATTTATTTGATCACCAGTTCAGAGTCACCAAAGATTTGTAATTGCAGTTGTTTCATGTCAACTGCCATCTCAAATCCAAGTATTAAAGCTTGATATTCAGCAACATTATTAGAGAAATGATTTGTTAGGGTAAAAGAGTATGGGATGACCTCTTCTTACGGAGTAACGAACACCACTCCGGCACCAGCTCCATCTCGATGTGCGGCACTATCAAAGTACATCTTCCATAGGAGTTTAGCTTCAATAACCATTGCATCTTCATTAGAGAGTTCATCGCTCAATTCCCAATCATCAGGTATCGGGTGGTCTGTCAAGAAGTCTGCCAATGTTTGTCCCTTTACAGCCTTTTGGGGAACGTACACAATCTCAAACTGCTGAAATTGAAGGTACCATCTTGCAAGTCAATCACTAAGGACTGGTTTCGACATTACAAACTTAATAGGATTTTCCCTAGACACAAGACGGACAACATGAGCTTGAAAGTAGTGTTTCATCTTTTAAATTGAGAAGGCCAATGCCAAACATAACTTTTCAATTGGAGAATACTTTAGCTTATTCGGTGTCATCATTCTGCTCAATTAGTAAAGAGAGTTTTCTTTGCCTTCACTATTTTCTTGAGCCAGTAGTGCTCCATCTGACCTCTCTTGTGCCGCGATATAGAGTATCAATGGTTTCATAGATATGGGTGCCGCAGGAACTGGTGGCTTCATTAAGTATTATTTGATACTCTCAAAGGCATTACTACAAGAATGGTCCCATTCAAAGGGAGTGTCCTTCTTCATAAGACGACTAAATGGTTGATATTTTCCAGTCAGGTTTGAGGTGAACCTCCTTAAATATGCTAGCCTTTCTTGAAGGCTTTTTAACTCATGAATATTTCGAGGCTCGAGCATCTTCAAAATTATATCGACCTTGGCTTGATCAATTTCAATTCCTCGGTGTCGCACAATGAATCCAAGAAACTTTCCAGAAGTAACTCCAAAGGCACACTTCAACGGATTCATCCTAAGTTGATATCTTCGAAGTAACTCAAATACCATTCTTAGGTCTTTTAAGTGGTGATCTCTCTTTCTTGACTTCACCACTAGATAACCCACGTACCATTTAATATTTTTATGAAGCAAGCCGTTAAAGATGTTCTGCATATCCCTTTGACAAGTGGTGCCAGCGTTCTTTAAATCAAAAGGAATCACATTGTAGCAATAAATACTTTTGGGCATACGAAATGCAGTGAGTTCTTCATCCTTTGGTGCCATACAAATTTGATTGTAGCTGGATGAATCATCCATGAAGGAAATTGCCTTATAACTAGTGGTGGCATCAATCATCAATTCTGGTATGGGGATTGAAAAGTCATCCTTAGCGCAGGCGTTGTTGAGATCTCGAAAGTCGACACAAACTCGAATTTGGCCATTCTTCTTTCGTACTGGAACAATACTTAAAATCCACATGGGATGTTTGAATTCACGAATAAATACAGCTTCAATGAGTTTGTTAACTTCCTTTTCGATCAATGGAACCAATTCTTGCCTAAAGCGCCTTTGGGCTTGCTTAACAGGACGAGCCCCATTCTTGACCGCCACTGATGGACAGCTACTTTTGGATCTAAGCCAGGCATTTCCTTATAACTCCAAACGAAGACATCTATATACTCTTTGAGTATATCCATATACGTATTTTCTTCCACCATCACTAGAAAATTACTCAGGTAAGTTTGTCTTGGGTCTTCATCAGTTCCAAGATCAACTTCTTTCAGGGATCTATTGTGGCCTTTACTCCTTCTTCAAGTTGCAATGGAGCATCTCCAGCATCTTCTTCCTCTAGAGGATAATCGTCATTGATGGATATATGATAACACCAGAAAGCATTTTCTATCTCTTCATCAACCTTCATTTGAGATGAGACATCTTTCTCATTCTGGGTCGTAACATGATATGAGGAGCGAACACTCTCTTCATCTTCCTCACGTTGCTTGGTATAAACCATAGTATGACCCTTTGCTTTTATCATCTCGTTGTGTGAAACCACCAATTTTGTCTGTCGCCTCATTCTAGAAGGAATCAGACTTTAGAAATTATTTTGAATCTTAGGCGAAGAGTGCATTCTTGTACTTTGATGACTTCTCCGACTCTTGTTATTTTTTTCTTATTTAGAGAGACCAAACTTTCGAACACAGAAGCACTTGTGGTTGATTCTCCAAGTCGATCAAATATAGAGGGTCTTTTATTAGCAGTAGTGGATTCTTCTTCCACGGTGATGTAATTACTAACCGCCCTTCTTATGAAGATGCGAATTGGAGGTGGCTGCGTGTATCCTAGGCTTTCACGTGCCTACCTGATTGTACCCTCCGATGGAAGTTTGCCCAACCTTAATGGCTCATTAGGATTGTATCCAGTCTTTACAAATAACTTGTAAGCATTTAGGTCGAAGCCTTCTTTCGTACGCTTCGTAGGGAGTGTCATATCTTATGACGAATTTTGAGCCACAGACTCTTCAAGTAATCTTGAGGATGGATTTATTGCATCAATATTCCTGATAGGTAAATTTAGCCCCTTTAGCACATTATTTTTAGAATCCGATAGGTGATCTTTCTCTTTATTTACCTTCGATACGTAACAAAGAACAGGAGTTGCCTTTTTTTGTTGGTGCGACACTTTATTTATTCGTAGTGAAGAGGGGCTTCTTGGTGGTAATTTTTTCAATAGTCACTGCGACCTTCTTAGATGCAATATTATCACACTTGGTCTTGGTGACATCTTCAAACTTTTTCTCATTCATAACATAATTCTTTAAGTAGAATTTTACATCGGCAAAATGTGACTCAGCTTCAGTGAATGGCTTATCATCAACTACTATCTTTCTTTCCACTCCACCTTTGAGATACTTCAAGTATTGATAGTAGAAGGATGCGATAATTTTGTTCTAATAGACCCAAGTCCTACCCATCAATATATTGTATGAAGTTTTGGCATCGATCACATGCATCAATGCGTTTGATTGAAAATCATCCATACGAATCCCCAGCTTGATAGATCCCATGAACCTCTGGCTCTTTTAATTGAAGCCTTGGATCATTATACGACTTTCGTCCAGTTCGCTAATAGTGATGTCAAGTTCCTTTATCATGCGGATAGGTAGGATGTTGACTCCAGATCCCTCATCTATCAAGATTCTATTAATCTTCTTTCCTAGAATTTGACCCACCATGTATAAGGGACGATTATGTAGGGCCTCACCAAGAAGAATATTGTTATTTTTGAATGTGATTTTTGTATCACATACATATGCCTCTTCGTCAAGAGTTTCAGCAAACTTTTCGGAAGATGAAGGAACTTCCATGGGTAGATTCTCACCCTTTGCCCCCCTCCCCCCCTTTGGTAGTATTAAAGCAAGACGCCTCAAGGTTGACTTGGGCAGTCTTTACATGAAACCAACTCGGTAAGAATTCCTCTAAAGTCACCGGACGCTGAGGTTTTTGGTGGTGAAGCTCTGTCACCCTCATCTTCTTTGGAAGTTCAACCAACTTTTATTTTCTTGGTTTCTTTACCATTTTCCTTCTGGTTGGTTGCTTGGATGACTCCTTTTTCAGACTCATCTCCTTGTGTTTGTGATTTGTCACCAAATTCCAGCCTTTATCATTATATTCATCAACTGAAGGCCTATCAGGCTCTAATATCTTCTCGTTATGCTCTTCGATATATATTTGGACTGGGTCGAGTGAGCCAAAGTGATAGAGATTTGATGAGAATTGGTTGTCAAAGATCTTATTCTCTTTTGCCAGTTGCATAACTTTATCTTTAAAGACAAAATACTTTTCCAGAAGATGAATTACGAGTCTATGATATTTACAGTAATTAGGGTCATTGGTCCTTCCAGCCTCGTTGGGACGTTTTATCTCTGGGAGTTCAATAAGCTTATGCTCAAGGAGTTCATCAAAAATCTTAGCAACATTAGAATTAAGGAAGGGATATACCTTTTCTTGCACCTCCTTTAAATTTTTATGATTCGGACGTGCTCTAGAATTCGTTTTCACACTTTGCTTCTTACTCACCTTTTTGGTGACCTTCACAGGAGACACATCAACATTCATGGACTCCTTGTTGTCATTTTTGGGGAGAAACTTGTCGTATCTTTTGGGTTCCTACTTATCCTCCCCTCCGAGGGTTATGGATAGGCATTGATCCCTTTCTAGCAGAAGATATGCTCAACTCCATATAGTGAGCACGGGTAGCTAGTTCTTCAAAAAATTTAGGCTTAATTTCTTACAAGATGTAGAGAAGCTTCCAGTGCATTTCTTGGATGCACATCTCTATTACGGAAGCTTCGCTGAGCCTATCTTTGCAGTTTAGGATCATATTTCTCCATCGATTGATGAAGTCAATGACTGGCTCATCCCTTCTTTGTCGAGTATTTGTGAGCTCTACCATGCTCACCGTACGCTTTATGCTATAAAAGTAATTTAGGAACTCGTGCTCCAATTGCTCCTAACTATCTATGGAATTAGGCTCAAGGTTCGTATACCAGTCAAAGGTGTTTTCCTTTAGGAAACGAGCAAACAGTTTGACAAGATAGTCACCGTAAGTTCCAGCATTGTTACATGTCTCAACAAAATATGCGACATGCTATTTTGGGTTCCATTTGCCCTCAAATTGTTGAAATTTGGGGGGTTGATAGCCGGCAGGCATTTTGAGGCTATCTATCCTTGCAGTGTAGGGCTTGGCATACACAAGGGAAGATTTGGTGACAACATCATATTTGTCTTTGAGGGTCCCTTCAATGAATTTCTTCAATTGTCCAATTGGGATCATTCCCTCAGAAGAAACTTGTACCTCTTTAGTCGGTGGTGTTTGTTTCACAGGATTTTCTGTCTCATAAACCTCTGGTGATTTTCCAGGTGCATGGCTAGACTCTACATCTATCAAACCTTCCACTTTATCCACTATCTTATCAATTCGAGCATCTTGATTCTGAACATATTTGGTCAGGCCCTCAATTGCCTTTGCTAGATTCGCAAGTTACTCCTCCATAGATGAGGCATCAGTCACCATAGCTTGCATAATCACAGGAGATGCTGGAGAGTAGCATGGATTATGATAACGCTCAAATTATACGTCAATTTAGTGCAAGGCGGTCGTCGTCAATATATTTACCCAACTTTGGAGTTGGGGTCGAATCCATAAGGAACAATGTGAGTGGCGACTAGACTAATTTGAAACTAAAGCTATAAGTTGAATTCAAACAAATGATACAAAAAATTAAAATGAGGATTTTTTATGATCAAACAATAATTAAAGTTTCAATAGTTCAAATCAATGATAAAGAAAAACTAAGGTTGTGATCACTATGATTATTAATCCCCATTAAATAATAACTGGAGCATTGGGTTCTTATGACTTGCGGAAAATACCAGATTATTAGTTTCGACAGTCCATCTAAGTGTTTCTCAACCTACCTAGATGTTGAACTCCCTAATTCTCTCAAACTTAGGGAAACATTCTATTCATACTGATTTATCTCAAGTTGATCAATCTTGTTACAGTATTAATCATTAGATGGGAGCTTAACCTTTCCAATTCCTCGTTGATAATTTGCTACCTTTAGTTTATTTTTTACTTCAAGCAAATCAACATAAGGCAGGATTTATTGTTTGCAACCAATAAATAACAATCATAACAAAGGAATTATCAAAATGTCCCCATAATCACTCAAACCCTAATCAACTATTAAATCCATGGAGGAATAATCATAGATCCCACAACCCTAATTGTGGGTTTTAGCGCCACATAAAAAAAAAAGATAGCAACAGTTATAATCATCATTCAAAGTAATTAAACTTACGAAAGATGAAGTTTGAAGTTGATTCTCTTCTAAGTTCAAGAGAAAATTTCCACAACCAAATCAAAGAGTTGAAAATTGAATTCTAAGTTTTTAGCCCCCAAAGACAGATAAACTAGCCTTTTAAATGAGTTCCAGCCGTCCCCCCCCCCCCCCCCCCCCAATTTTCCATGAACCCTAAAAGCTGTTATTTATATACTTCAGACTAATTATGGATACAAAATCACAGATCACAGCTTTTTTCTCAGACAGATAACGTCGTGGGTAATGGCTTATCAGGAGTCTGACGACTTATCAGGAATGTCGTCAGCTCCTCTTCACTTTTGACTATCTCTGACTTAGGTTGACGATGAGGCGTGACCGCTTATTATACCTTTGACGACTTATCATGGATGTCGTCACATCTTCACTTCAATTTCTCAAGCACTGCCCAAGCCTGGCGGCTTATCACAACTCTGACGGCTTATCACAGGTTGTCGTAACTTCTTCCAGCTGAATCTCATACACTGCCTAAGGATAACGATAAACTTGACGACTTATCAGAATTGTGACGACTTATCAGAGATGTCGTCACACTTCTGCTCCAACTTCCTCACACTGTCGACAACTGACAATAACTCTGATAACATATCACAAATTTGATGACTTATCAAACAAGTCATCAACTAAACTTTCATGGCTACTTGTTTCAAATTCACCTCTTTTGCTCTTATTGTCTTTGGTTTTCTTGCATCTTGACTTTCCTGCATTATCAAAGAGAAAACAATCAAAAACGACAAAAGTTGCTTAAGACTTTGCAATTATTCTTAGTTAAAAGCCTCACATGTGTTAGCATCTGCTCACACATCAGATTATCACACAATTTTATCTTTGAAGTGCTCAACTTATGCGGTGTAGTTGGAGATGATGAGTTGCTTGAACGACCATCGCTCTTTGCGCCAGAGTATTTGGAACCGGATTGCTCAAGTAAAGCTAGAGTCTTCTTAAGAAATTCTGCCACATTGCTTCCTCCTTCCAAAGCACTTGTATTGGACTTCTTTCCTTTTGGGGTTGAAGATCCAAAAATTGGAGTTGGTTCGGGAGACACTAGATGTGTTTGTTATAGGGCTGTGCAAAAAGTGAACCAACCGATAAATCGAAGTGATAAAAATATTATTAGGTTATTGGTATTGTGTTATCGGGTTAATGATTTTTTATTGGTTTTATCAAAAAATTTATTGGGTAAACGGTTCGGTATCAGTTTTAGCTTATTGGGTTATCGGTACACTGAGTTATTGTTTTATCCTGATTTATGTTATATATTTAAACAAATGCACTACTAATTCATAATTCAGTGATTTACAAAGTATTAACCTATTCAGGGCAACAAAGGCACAATATAAAGTTCGGTTATTATCGTAATAAAAGGCTTGAAACATTTATAGCTTCCAACAATTAGGATTCAATTTTTTCCCTAACTAGCATTCAGTTCAAGTTTGAAGATTCTTGTAAACTAAAATGCATTGCGTAGGTTTTGGCGGTAATTAAAATTTTATTTTTTTATGTTAGTTGATACTATTTCTATTTTATAAGTATTTTCTTATTGGTTAAATCGAAAACCGAACCATTAAGGACCAAAAATCGATAAACCAAAACCGATAAGAAAATATTTTATTGGTTGGTTATTGGTTTTACATATTTAAAAACCAAAAATCAATAAACCGAACCAATAACACGTAAAACCGAATCGACCGATGCACATCCCTAGTTTGTTGTCCTAGCAAGCCTGCCTTGCTCCTTGTGACAGCTCCTAAGCTTCCGAAAGTAACTCCAAGGATGCTCTCTACTTCAGCAGAGAACTTTGAGTCAGTAGCCTTGGAAGCAGTTGATTGAGAGTTGACTTTCGTGGAAGTCATTTCAGTGTTGTTGAACTGTCTTTGCAGAATTTATTGGACAATAAAATTTTTGAATCCGAAAAATAAATAATTCGAGACGAGAAAAATATTACAACAATCAATTTATTAATTTCAATGCGAGTGTTACAATCTCTATAAATTCTCTGATTTGTCTTTTCAAATATAAATTCAAGGGATTAAAGCTTGATCTTGAATTTAAACTTGATTTGTTGATTTGAGGGACTTGATCTTGTCTTGTGCTTGAATTCAAGGGCTTTTGAGTTTGTTCTTGAATATTGTGGTCTTGATCGTCTTGATCTTGAATCTTGATGAACTTGATTTGAATGCTTGAGCTTTGTAGAAAAACTGTGGCGTTTGATACACGAGCTTTCTCTTGCTTCTTGTTAGCGTTCTGGGGTCCCCTTTTCTGAATTATGAGACCCCTATTTATAGTTGTAGGACAGTAAGAGTTATGATGAATATGGACTTTCTTTGACCAGTTAGATTTAAGTGATGTGACGCCTTTTTAGGGGTTTTTATTTCATGGGTCTGTTGCGTCATTTTCACATGTGGCATGGTCCTATTGACTCCTTCACTTGACTTGGCATACCACGTTATTTGACATGTGACGCTTATTTGGGCCTCTAGAATATGACAATATCTTGGGCTTATTAAAGTGGGCTCATCATTTGTAGCTCAAATCAATGAGCTAGCCCAATAAAAAATTAGACTTTAATTAAACCCATATATGTTTGGACTTAAATAATTAATCCAATTATATTAATCCGTAATATTTATTTGGGACTAATATATTTTGAATTTAATATAATTCGAATTTTATACGGATTTAAATTTAATAAAATTGCATCGCCCACAAATACATTTTTAATTAAAACTTTTAAAAGAATATATAAAAAAATACGATCGATCATATAATGTAAAATGGAAGACGTAACAATAGAATTCAAAAATAATAAGCAGTAGAATTTTCAGGAATTCTTTTATATGCCTTCTTCGTATAATACAACCTAATGAAAATTAAATTGTTACTTCAGCAAAACAATACTGATAAATTAATTTAGTAAAATATATTTTTAGTTAAAATTTTTTAAAAGAATATATCAAATAAATATGGCTGATCACGTGACCTAAAACGAATAAAGTAATAATAGAATTGAAAAATAATAATATTATTGCCTAAGCAAAACAGTGCTATTGATAAATTAATTTAGTAAAATATATTTTTATTTAAATATTTTTTTTAAAGAATATGTTAAATAGATACAATTAATTATGTAAATATGAAACGAGGAAGTACTAATAGAATTGAAAAACAATAAAAAGTAAAATTTTCAAGAATTCTTTTATATGTCTTCTTCTATAATACAATCAAATGAACATTGAATTTTTCAAATATACGCAATCATAAACCAGCAAAAGGGGAAATAATTATTTGTGATGTGTCCTTTTCTTTAAATGCACAATACAAATATTTACGTTACTTTCAACATAAATATAATGGACAAAATAAAAGGATAAGTACTTATAAGAAGTCCAAAAAAATAAAATAAGAGGAGGCACCAACTCTAGCTCTTTTGCTTTTTGTGGACATAACCAAAACCCCACCACATATGAAAGGGAAAGTGAAACAAATGGCCGCCTTATAATAAAATACTATTCCTATTACTACTTATCAATTGACAACACATAAATATTAGAGAAAGATGATTAGATATGATATAAAATATTTTTAGCTTATCGAGAATATGATTTTAGATAAAAAATTATGAAGAAGGCGAATTAGGATAGAAGATTAGTTTAAGCTATAATGTTATATATTTAAGTATGCATTTGAAGTATCCTGCTTTTGGTATTATTGAATATGTTAATTTTTATTATATTTTGTTCTATTACTATTCTTTATCTTATCTTAAATTATTTTATTTTGAGCCGGGGGTCTATCGAAAACAACTTCTCTATCTCAAATTTGAAGTAGTGGTATGGACCGCGTACACTAATCCTCCCCAGACCCCACTTGGTGAGAATATTCTGGACATGTTGTTGATGTTGTTGTAAAGATAAATAATTAGCTCTTAGTATATTTTCTTTTATTTTGAATCTATTGAGATAGATAGTTAATATATTCAATGAAGATATATAATTAGTTGAAATTTTATAATTATTATAAGAGTGAAAATTTATGTAAATATAATAAGTTAAAATGTATATTTATGTTGTTTTTCATTTAAAACAAGAACTTTTACCGTAATTATTAAAAGATTTGATTAATTTATTTTTATTTATTTTGATAAAAATGGTTTTATTAAAGATGATTCTGTTCTTCGGATTCGAATGTTATACAAGAGATATGAAGAGGTATTACCATCCACAATAATTTTTTGTACCAAATTTATCAATATAATTCTTTTAAAAAAATCATAATGTTATGAAGATACATGGAAGTCCATGTGTCACGTAACAAAGCCATGTGGCTCTATTCTAAATGAGCACAAACAAAATGTCATATAATTCACCTCTTTGATTTGGATATATTTCCATGTTTGTATCATGGCTATAAATAGTCTTACTTATTTAAAAAAATAGTAGTGAAAAGATTATTACTATTCTACACTCTCCAATTTATATGTTTTTATTTTTGCTTACTTTTATATATTTTTATATTATGTTATCAGTACGAGTCTCTGCAAAAAAAATTTAATAATAATAAAGATAAGTATTTCTTTTTAAATAATGTCAAATATATTTAAATACGAATTTATTGTTCTAGATATATCGGACAAAATTTACATGTCCTGGACATTTAATGTCTAAATACATTTGAATGTGATGGATCTGACAGACACCATCAAAAATGGAAATCAGGTATCAAGTCAAGGCCATGATATTTCTCCATCATCATCTTGACGAAAGTTTGAAAATGAAATATCTCACTATAAAGGATCTCATTATATTGTGGAATAAATTAAAACAAAGATACGACCACCTGAAGATGGTCGGTCTTCCACAAGTACATTATGAATGGACCCATCTGAAGTTGCAAGATTTTAAAAATATAACTGACTATAATTTTGTGATGTTTAGAATTAAATCGCAGTTGAATTTATGCGGAGAAGATATCACAGATCACGACATGTTAGAGAAAACATTCTCTACTTTTTCTGCCTCGAGTATGCTCCTGCAGCAACAGTATCGAGATATGGGATTCAAAAAGTATTCTGAATTGATTTCTCATCTTCTTATTGCGGAATAACATGATGATCTTTTAATGAAAAATCAAGAAAGTCGACTTCCTAGTACTACTCCATTTTCTGAAGTGAATGTTGCACATTTTTGCCCAATCAGGCGTGAAAGAAGCCCTGACCCCAGTCGTAGTCGTGATCGTAGAAGAGGTAGATATTTTAATCAGGGTGATCGCCTTGCATTAAACAGTGACCCTTAATACCAGCAGTGTTAAAAGAAGGGTGAAGCTACTGAAGCAGTGCCAAGGACGAATACTGAAAATAGATGTTATCTGTCATACGCCAAAGCATCTGGTGAAGCGCTATAAGGCATCTCTTAAGAAAATAGATAATGACGTTTGAGGCAAACTTTATTTCTGAAGATAATGTTGAGCTCATGAATTTAGATGCCTCAGACTTCTTTTCAATCCTCGAAGGATATGTTAATCATCCTGTAAATGATGAATATGAAATAGTCTGATTATTTTACTTTTCTGTTAAGTTGTATTAGCTTACATATCTGTTAATAGTATCTCACAAATTTTGTAAATAAATAAAGTTTGTGTAATATGTTATGTACTAGTAATATTAGAATGTTTACTTTTCTTATATTTTCATCTTGAAGAATATATAAATACTCCTGAAGTAAAAAAATAAATCAGAAATTTACTCCTGAAGTAGTAAATCTGAAATTAAAGATATGATAGAGAAAATTCTCTACAGCTATATGTATACCTCGATTTGCTTCTGAAGTAGCAAAATTTGACAGAGGTCCTGAGATATCATTGTTTGATATGGTTAAGGCACGTTGTAATAATTATATTTCGTTCTCAAAGAATGAAAACTTTTGACAAATTGCTAATTTCTTTCATTCTCAGGGAATGAAATTTTTTGATAAATATTACAATTGCAGATTTATTTCCTGAGTTGAATGTGATAATTAGTAAGATAAATTTTAGACTTACTGTTTCGGAAGTAAGATAATTATCTTAAATCTACTCCTAAAATAATAGAACTTTGAAATTTACTCCTCAAGTAATAAATCTGATATTTACTTGTAAAGTAGTAAATCTAATATTTACTTCCAAAATAGTAAGATTATGCAATAGTAAAATCTTGTAAACTACTTTCGAAGTAGTAGACCTTTTACTCTAGTAAATAACTCACACCATGATAAATTTGAAGTTTACTAGTTTAAATAATTTTATTTATTGCGTGAATTATTTTGTCATCCTGAAGATGAGCATATTAAGTTTTAGACATATAATGAAAAACTAGAAGATTCTTCAAGAACTATTACTTGTTATCATGATAAGTTAATTGAACCAGTTAATGTTGGGACTGAATTCCCTAAATCCTGAAAAACGTAAAAGGTGAATAAGAGTTTATTCACCCGTAATTTGATATGATGCATCCATAAGATAATCCCATGTACGTTTATTGTCAACTTGCAATTTGACATTCATAAAGTTGTCTTCTCAATTAAATTGAATCAAAAGCATAATTTTCAGATAATGTAGTTAAGACAATTGATCTTGATAATGCTGGTTATATTCAATTTGGTTTAGCATTGAATGCCTCGTATTTATAGCTAAACCATTGCTTATGAGAACAAAGATAAAAGTACTGGTCTGAAATATATTGCACAATAGCATTTGTGTGTATGAGACCAAAAAATTATGATCTCAATTAGTTCAGGGTCAGAAATCATATATTTTTTATTATATAATTTTGAGATGTGCGGTATGTAATTAATAGATATACCATGATTCACAAAGATGGATTCTCCAAAGTAGATTGGAGTATATGTTAGTTTTCCTAACATAAGGGGGAGACAATAAGAAGGTAAGAAATATGTTGTGAATTATCGTTAGTACGATCCTCATTTAAAAGATAATTTTAGTCAAATGCCAAAAACATTTGTTGATCCAAAATTAATTTTATATTTAGCTGTAGATGCTCCTTCTATATGTCCCTGAAGGACGGAGTTTATAGCATGCATGAAGCATGGTAGATCAATCGGTTCCAAATAAGGTAATCCTTGAAAAAAAATGGAGAAAATGATCATAATAAAGAGGCAATATGCTTTGAAGAATGACGACATAATGCTTCGTGAAACCTCAAGAAGTTCAGGTACCTAAAAATAATGAACTGATGAGATCTCAATAAATTATGTTGTAATATGAATCGATACAAATGATATCTCGTCGACGATATCTTTAGTATAATAGTGCGCAATATTGTATAATGTTATGAAGATCTGAATTCTACGTTTATTTAAGCATGCTGACGTAGAAATAATTATCAAGTGAAATATGCTTCTTGGTAAGCATAAGGTTTATTTGGCCTGCAGTCTTGACACTAGAAGATGTCATGTATTTAATATAGAATGGTTCACTTGATAATGAAATTTAGATGAGAATCCCAGAAGGATTAAAGATGCCTGAAGCATATATTTCAAAGTCTCAAAAATTATATCCAATTAGATTCCAAAGATCGTTATACGATCTAAAAAAATAAAGCATATGCGGTATAATCGCCTTAGTGAGTACTTAAAAAGCAAAGGTTACAAAAATAATGTCATTTGTCCTTGTATTTTCATTAAGAAAACAACATCCGAATTTATTATACTCGCTGTTTATGTGGATGATATAAATCTCATTGGAACTTCAGAAGTGGTTCAAAATGCAATTGAATGTCTAAAGAAAGAATTTGAAATGAAAGATCTTGAAAAGATAAAACTTTGTCTTGATCTGCAAATTGAACATTTAGCAGACAGAGTCTTCATCCACCAAACTGCCTATACCGAAAAGGTTTTGAAATGATTTTATATGGACAAAGCATATCCATTAAGTACTTCAATGATTGTTCGATCACTTGAAGTGAGTAAAGATTCATTCCGACCTTCAAAAGAGGGTGAAGAGATTCTTGGTCCTAAAGTACTATATCTCAATGCTATAAGTACACATATGTATCTTGCTAACAGCGCAAGGCTTCATATAGCCCATTTTGTTAATTTGCTAGCCAGGTACAGTTTTTCTCTATCTTATAGACATTGAAACAGAGGTAAGCATATATTGTGATATCTAAAGGGGCCTATTGATACGAGTCTATTTTATACTAACAAAGATAGTTTAGATCTTGTTAGTCATGCAGCTTCAGGTTATTTATCTGAACCACATAAAGCAAGATCTCAAACAGGCTATGTGTTTACATACGGAGGTACTGCTATTTCATGGCTAGGGGTGTTCATGGGTCGGTTTGGATCGGTTATTGGTCAAAACTATAATCAAACCAACTTAGTCGGTTTTTAAATTTCTAAAACCAAACCAAACCAAACAAAAAAATAACTGTTGGTTTGGTTCTTGTCGGTTTAGTTCGGTTTGGTTCGGTTTTTTCGGTTTATAACTTTAGCTAATGATAAAAGTTGAAGATTTAAAAAAATAAATTCAATCTAATATATGAGATGTTAACCAATTGTTGTATCTCAACCTTAAAACTAAGATGTTAACTGAGTGTTATACTTCGGCAAAGCTATGAACAACACCATATTAACGCTTCTAAAAAATATTTTAAAACTACATTTAATAGAATAATATGATAAACTCCCCAAAAGGTGAACACATAAACTTCTTGCTAAACAAGGTTCAAAAAGAAAGTTAAAATTAGTGATTGTTTATAGTCAAATGAATCTCAATTATAAATTTCAATATACAACAAGATATTATTTTCACAATTAGTATCATTTGTCATTCAAAGTGCGAAATTCATTTAGAATCTCATAAGGTATTATCAACTAGATGAAGACATGACTTAATGAGTTATGACTAAAGTTAAATCATGATTAAAATATAAAATGTAACAAATATTTATGTTGTGTTTATGAATAACACATAAATAATTATAACATAAATACATATATATATATATATATATATGTATATATATCGGTTCGGTTTAGTTATTTTGTCGGTTATTTTAGAGTAAAATCAAGCCAAACCAAATTATTAACGGTTTTTAAAATTCAAAATCAAACCAAACCAAACCTAACCAAATATCAGTTTTTTTGCAATCGGTTTGGTTTGGATCGCGGTTCGATTTGGTTAAAAACCAAACCATGAACACCCCTAGTCATGGCGATCTATAAAGCAGTCTATCGTTGCTAATACTTTTTTAAATCATTTTGAAATAATAGCTATTCATGAGGCAAATAGAGAATGTTATGGCTGAGATCAGTGACACATTCCATCAAAGAGAGATGTGACCTAAAGCTCGATATCAAGGTTTCCACAGTCATATTTGAAGACAATGCAGCATGCATAGCTCAATTAAAAGGAGGCTTTATAAAGGGAGATAGAATGAAGCACATCTCGCTGAAGTAATTCTTCACGCACGGTCTCCAGAAGAATGGTGATATTGATGTACAACAAATACGTTCTAGTGACAATCAGCAAATTTGTTCACCAAATCTTTACCAACTTTAACTTTTGAGAAGATGGTACATAAGATTGGAATATGAAGACTGAACTAGTTGAATGAGGCCGTCATCACAGGGAGTAAGAATACGCGTTGTACTTTTTTTCTCCTTAACCAAGGTTTTTATCCCACTAGATTTTTCCTGATAAAGTTTTTAGTAAGACAACACTCAAATGCGTATTCAGAAAGTTTTTCTTACATAGACATCTAAGGGGAGTGTTATGCAAAACAAAATCATGTGGCTCTATTCTAAATGAACACAAACAGTGTCATAACCCACCTCTTTGATTTGGATATATTTTCATGTTTGTACCATGGCTATAAATAGCCTTATTTAGAGAAATAGTAGTGAAAAGATTACTGTTCTACACTCCAATTTATATGTTTTTATTTTTGCTTACTTTTACATATTTTTATATCACATAAATGTTTGATATGCATATTGAAATTTGAGTCGCTCAAACAAATCTTATATTAGGATAAATATCCTCTATTAAAAGTAATTTAATTCCTAATACGTCTTGCATTCAAAACCCGAAATAATAAGTACGACGTAAGACTTTATTGAAAAAATTATGGGACAACAAATTAAAGTCCTAAATTTACCTTAACTAGTACTAGTAGTAGTAGTTTTTTCTTTTATCATAATTAACAATAATTTAGGGGTTTATAGCAGATACATGATGATAAATTTATTAGCTGTGTAAATATGCTCAGATAGAGATATTGTAATATCCAGGTGAAGACACTTATTAAGTGCGTGAATATAATGTATTATATTATTATTATGTGTAAAAATATTGTGTTTTTCACTACAAAGATATATACGAGCGAATACATTTAGTATACATATATACAATGTACATATTCCACTATTAACACGTGCATTTATGCAATGTCTATACTTCATTATTAATATCTATGTGGATGTAATATATTCACTATGCGCACGATAAAATATATTTCACTATGTTTTGAAATTAAAATAAGACTAAAAATTTTATAACTAAATAAAATCTCATCATTTTTCGTAAATCTAAACTGCTAATAGGCACTATTTACAAAAAAATTCTCAACTTTATTCTCGTTGAAAATGGAATGTGCCTTTTTGAATTGTAAAAAGATTTCAACCATGTCATTGATTGAAGTGATACTATTCCTCCATTTAATAAAAATAATTTACTGTAACTTAATATAGAATTTGAAAAGATAAAAAAAAGTTATACTCTTATAAATATACCATATATAGTGAATGTCTACTTTACCATATATAGTGAATACCTACTTTACCATATATTGTGTATGTCTATTTATGAAAAATTTACAAACCTCAAGGTTAGTTTTCCTCTATAAATAGAGAGGTTTTGCTTCATTGTAATTCACTCCATCAAGAGATCCATCAAGAGAAGAAATAAGAATCTCTATTCTCTCTATTTTTCTTCTTTATTCTTTCTTGTTTTATAACACGTTATTAGTACGAGTCTCTAATTTTTTAGTTAAGTTTATACTACTACAGCAGTAGATACATCTTGTGAGATTGATGGAGGTAACGTTGCTCAATATAATACTGTTTGATTTATGTTGACATCGATTTGATCATTAACGTACAGGTTAGTGTTATATTACACAGCCATCAAATTAATGGCAGGTTCACCGAAAATAAACTTGATATGATATTCTCTGGCCATATTTTAATAATATATTATGCATATATTTTTGGTCGATAAATATCATATTTTTATCTCTATCTATTATATAGTTATAGATTTCATGTATCATATGTATGTTTTAGTACTTGTTCACGTGAACTAGAAACAAATATATAATTGTGTAGTACTTTTATATTTTTATTTTTCAGTATTCAAGGTGTTATTTATTTTCACTTTAATATTATATTTTAAAATACTGTATATTGTTGTCAAATGGGCATTCTTTAAATATACAATATATGCATCTCAAAATATATAGTGTGTGGATCCTTAATTACAAATACAATATACAGTATATTGTATATTCTAAATCACAGAGGAGTCTCTAAATTTATTTAATTACAGTTATTTGCACTATATTATTATCGTGTGTGGAAACATATAGTGCCCTTTTAACTGTGTAAATCATAAAGAGATTATAACTGGAATTGTTTATCTCTCATCGTGTTATGTTTTGTAGTGTAATGTGAAATCTACTATGAAATACCTTATATGTAATTATTTTGTGCAGGTGTTAATCTAAAAGTATATGTTGTGTATATTTAAAGTGATGATGTTTTGTGTGTACTACAAACACAGGGTTGCTACGTTAGTCAAACTTGTATCTCCAAAAATATCCAGTGAGAAAAAGACTAATAAACGTGCACTTGATTGTGATGGTATCACAATTTACCTCCAAATGAGGAAGAATAATTGAGAATTGATTGTGATGGTATCACAACTCACCTCCGAATGAGAAAGAATAATTGAGACTTGATTGTGATGGTATAACAACTCACCTCCGAATGAGGCATAATAACTGAGAAGAGTTGTTTCAAAATCTACTTCTAAATAGTAAATCTGAAATTTATTCATGTAATAGTAAATCTGAAATTTACTAAAAAAAAAAGTACATGTCATGGTAAACTTGGAGTTTACTAGAATAAAAGTTCATAAATTGATATGAACGATTGTAACATCTCGAAGATGTGCATATTGAATATTAGACATGTATTGAAGAACTAGAAGATTCTTCGAGAATTGTTTATGACGCTTGTTCTCATGATAAGTTGGTTGGACCAACTAATGTTGGGATTGAATTCCTTAAATCTAAAAAATTATAAAAGGTGAATAAGGGCCCGTTCATCTACCATGTGATATGATAAAATGATGCATCAATAAGATGATCACATGTACATTTATTGTCAACCTGCAGTTTGACATTTATAAAGTTGCTTGCTCAATAAAATTGAGTTAAGCATGACTTTCAGATTGTGTAATCCAGATAAATCATCTTGATGATGATGGTTTAGCATTGAATGCTTTCGATAAATATCTAAACCATTGTTAATGAGAACAAAACTTCATGTATTGGTCTGAAATATGATATATTGCAATAACACTTGTATGCAGTAGACCAATAAATAATGATTATTTCTTCCCTTTCAATTGGTTCAAGGTCGGGAACCAATTATTACATCTAATAATTTTGATGTGCGGTATACGATTAATGAATATATCATAATGCACAAAGATGGATTCCTCAAAGAAGCAGAGAACGTATGTTAGCTTTTTTAACACAAGGTGGAGATTATAAGCGCTATGAAATATGTTAGGAATTATCACCGGATCCTCATCCAAAAGATAATTCAAGTCAAATGCCGAAAGCATCTCATATTAAGCGCAAGTACTCTTATTTTGTATTTCTAAATGACAAAGTCTATGCATGCGTGAAGCGTGGTAGACTAATTGGTTTCAAATGAAATAGTCCTTGAAAATAAGGAGCAAATAATCATAATAAGAAGACAATGAGCTTTTGAAGAGCCTACGACATAACACTTCATGAAACCTTATGAGAGGTTCATGTACATGAAAATAACAAAGTAATGAGATCTCAAAATGTTATGTCGCATTTTGAACCGATATGAAATGATATATCATCAATATCTTTGACACAATATTGGCGCAATATTGTGAAAGATTACGAGGATCTGAATTCTACGTTTATTTAAGCATGCTGACGTAGAAATATTTATCAAGTGATATGAAAGGGTGTATCTTGGTAAGCATAACACTTATTCGATTTGTAGTCCAGACATTTGAAGATGTCACACATAAAATGTTGAATATTGTCACTTGACAAAATTTGTATGAAAACTTCTTTAAGGATTCAAAATATAAAAGTTTCTGAGAAACTTATTGATAATCCTTATATTGTATAAGCTTATAGCTTGAAATTATTGAAACTCTTGGAGAGTTTTCAAAGCAATAGATTATTTGCTGAAATGAGAAACATACTGAATTAGATTGGTTATGAAGTACCATATCTTAGTGCAAGTAGTGCACTCATGTATCTTGCAAATACTACAAGGCCTGATATAGCCTTTTCAGTCAATTTGTTAGCAGGATATATTTCTACTCCTATTATGAGACATCAAAATGGGATAAAACACATGAGCTTGTTTTATTCTAAGATTGCAGTTCCGATCTTATTGGTCATGCTGATGTTGGGTACTTATCTGACCCACATATAGCTCGGTCTCAAATAGGCTATGTATTCATATGTGGTGGTACTGTTATATATTGGAGATATACAAAGCAGTCTATCGTAGCCACTTCATTGAATCATGCTGAGATAATCGCTATTTATGAAGCAAGCCGAGAATGTGTATGGTTGAGGTCCATGATACATCTCATTCGAGAAAAATATAGTTTAAAATGTGACAATGTACCCACAGTTTTATACAGAGATAATGCAGCATGCATAGCACATCTTAATGGAGGATTCAATAAAAGGAGATAGAGCGAAGCACACTTCATCAAAGTTTTTCTACATACATGAGCAACAAAGGAATGATGATATTAATGTGCAACAGATTCGTTAAGTGATAATGTGACTGATTTATTCACTAAGTCTCCTCCAATTACAACTTTCAAGAAGATGGTGCACAAGATCGGGATGCAAAGGTTCAAGGATGATCTCATGAGGGGGAGTTAATACTCGTTGTACTCTTTTTCCCTTACGAGGTTTTGTCCCACTGGGTTTTCCTTATAAGGTTTTTAATGAGGCAGCCTATATGCGTATTGTTAGAGATGTGTACTCTTTTTCCTTCACTAGATTTTTTTTTCACTGATTTTTTTCTAGTAAGGTTTTAACGAGACACATTATTTATCAATTAGACATTCAAGGGGAAGGGTTATAAATATACCATATATAGTGAATGTCGACTTTACCATATATAGTGAATGCCTACTTTACCATATATTGTGTATGTCTATTTATAGTAAAGTTACAAACCTCAAGGATAGTTTTTCCCTATAAATAAAGGGGTTTTGCTTCATTGTAATTCACCCCATCAAGAGATCCATCAAGAGAAGAAATAAGAATCTCTCTCTATTCTCTCTACTCTTCTTCTTTATTCTTTCTTGTTTCATAACATATACCTTATATTAAATATAACTAAATACCCTTTTATTCTGTGTGGTTATAAACATTTCACGTGAAAAATTAAAATTATAAATATTAATGAAAAGGAAATGATCATTCCTTTTTAACAAATAAACTAAAAAAAATAATTTTTTTTTTAAATAGGAGCAACATATGGCACCCCATTAACACCATATATTAAACAAACAAATACATATTTAAAGCAAGATATGAACCGTGATTATTGAGTTTCCAGATTGATTACTTAAAGTAGATGTCCCTTCAAATAAAGAAAACCTTGCTTTTATAATTGCAATCAATTTATTATTGTGGTTTATCGTTCAATAAAGTATTACAAGAGATTAGGATTCAAATTCTAACGACCATTACAAACACATTAAATAATTTATCTTTATCTATCCAAATTTTGATAAATTAAATTGAATTACTAAGTACATATATATATACGATCAAAAATATTTAAATAACTAATAAATTTCTATTTTATATTACTTGTCTCCTGTTAATCTAAAATACTTATTATAAAAAAATTAATTAGAAGTGTATTCCACTAAACTGATCTTATTGATAATGTTTGAAGTTTTAATTTAATTGCTATTATTTTATATAATTATTTAATGCGAAAATAATATAAAAAATACATAAAACTTCTTGATTTGTTAATATGATCCATAAAATTAAATACATCTTTGATTGTAAAGGTCAAATATAATGAAACGAAGAAAATAATTTTGATGTCAAATTAATTTGACCACCAACATTATCATAAAAAGATACTATTGGTGATTGAGTTGGCAAAGTGTACATAAAATACAAATGGATAAAAATTTGATACACTTGCGTACACGTGCTATCCTATATCCACGAAGCATAACAACATTGACCCACGCCCACCTACATTGTTACCATTCTTGTCATCTTGCATTTGGCCTATCAGTACGTGCAGAATGCTTTTATAAAAAAACTTTTGGTTTCATTTATTTTTAGGGGAAACAGAGAAACCACACATCAAATTAAATTATTTTTATAAAAATAATCATAAAATTTAAATTTTATTTTTTAATTATTTTGATTTATTGGCTTATTATATATTATTTTGATACATTTTTTATACAATTTTTATATATATATTATATATATAAATATTCTATATAAAAATTATACAATTTCGATATACAATTTATACAATAATTATATATTTTTTTTACACATTTTATATAATAATAATATAATTTTTATACACTTTCTATATATTTTTTATATATATTTTATACATATACATATTTGATAAAACTATCTAATTTCTATACATATATCTTATATAGATACATATTCTATATAACAATTATATCATTTTTGTATAATTATATTTAATTATTATTTCTAAACAATTAAAAAATAAAGTAGAATACTTTTTCAGTTAAAAATTTATAGCAAAAAGAAAACTGAAATATTTAAAAAAAAAAACGAATGATCCAAGTTGAAAATTTTATCAGTATTATATATGAACTGTATCGGTATTGTATATGGACTGTATTTGAATTACATGAGCCAAAATGATCCAAATTAGAGAGGGGTAAAATTCATAAATAGCATACTTAGGACTATAATTATGAGATTCATAGCAACACTTTCAGAGTTACTTAACCTAACAACTTGTATTTTGTATTTGAACAAACTGTTGTTATAAAAATATATATACAAATCATTTTAGTGTCAATATTTAACTCAAATCAGTTGCTTAAATATGGAATAGTTAGCCATGAATTAAATGTGGAGATTCCTTTTCCATTAAAACCTCTTAATTAACATGATTTCCGTTATTTGTTATCAATTGAAATCAAAATTCAAATTTCATTTTCACATTATCGTTTTCATCCCAAGAAAAATCAAAATCAAATTCAACTGAAACTTTTTTTGTTCAATATCTTTGAAATTTCAAATTAAATCATTACTTTTGTTGAAGGTATTTAATCGTAATATTATTTTCTTATATGAATTTCATCAATTGTTTGAAATCGATCAAAATTTTTTGTTCTGAATTTTTTTTGAACCATTACTATTATTTCGTTCAAATTTTTTTGAGCCATTACTGATGTTTCATTCAAATATAGTGATCAAAATTAATTTTTCATTAAATTATTTTTGAATATTTTGAGCCATTAACGATTTCTCGTTAGAGTGATCAAAATTAATTTTTCATTATATTGTATAATTTAACAATTTATTTCGTTAAATTATTTTTGAATATTTTGTAACCGTATTTCAAAAAAAAAAAGTAATGCAACAGTAAATTAAACTGATCGAACAATATAGTGATCAACATCGATTTTTCAAGCCGCTCAAACTCAATTTTTTTCTTTTTCACTTCTCTTTTTTTGTTTTTTTGTTTTTCTATTTTTATTTTTTTTTGTTTTTTTTTCATTCTTTTATCTCTAACTTTTATTTTGAAAAGACAAATATGTATATTACATACACATATTAAAAACAATATACAAAATACATAGCCATACAGATTTAGATATGTATTTACAGTACAAAACATAAATATGTATCTTCATATGTATTAACAAAAATGCATATCTTATATATATATATATATATATATATATATATATATATATATATATATATATATAAGATATGGAATCTCTATAACAAAAAGACAACTATATACATATACATATAAGTAATCAAAAAATACATGATACATATCCTATATGTTTATATATACATGTGAGTCAGATATGTATTTTTGTAAATACATATGCATATATATATATATATGTATGTTTTTTATCATAAATACACATTTAGATCTGTATGTCTATTTATTTTGTATATTTTTTGAATATATATATATGTGATATAGATATTTGTCTTTTAAAAATAAAAAATAAAGATAGAAGAGTAAAAAAAAATAAAAATACAAAAATGAAAAAAAAAACTGAAAAAAAGAAGTGAAAAAAGAAAAAAGAAAGAGAAATAGAAACTAGAAATAGAAGTGTAAAAGAAAAAGTGAAAAAAAAAACGAAAAAAAAAATGATAAAGGAAAAAAATCAGAAAACGAAAAAAGAAAAAAATGACAAAGAAAAAAAAAGAGAAGTAGAAGAGAGAAAATAAAGTGGAAAGAAAAAATGGAAAAGAAAAAGAAATTAAAAATTAAAAAATGATTAAAAAAAATGAAAAACTAGCAAGTAAAAAAGGTACAGATATAAGAGAGTGATATTTTGAAATTTTAAATATCACGAAGATAGTAATCTTCATAATTGAGTTTGATTTGAAAAAAGAATCTACTAATTTAAATAGGGATGATACCCACGAAAATACCCGAACTTTAACCAAATTTTCAGTTGAGCATATTGAACTTTGCGGTGATCCTATTACCCTTTATACTTTTTTAATTGGAATTAATTCACCCCCAAACTTTTTTAAAGTGGAATTAATTCCCCCAAAATGTATACCCAGTTTTTATGGTGGGAAGTGTGGTACACTCACTGTTTCTTTTTCATTTTATCACTTTTCAATATTTTTCACCATTACAACCATATTAAATATTCCAAATAATTTCATTAAGACAATTTCAAATTCCAAGTCCATTCTTATCACTCCAAAAGTTTTCAAATTCAATTTCCAGTTTCAAACTTTGAATTCCATTGAGTTTATGAAGAAAGTTTTTTCAAATAATTGAATGGAATCTTCCATTAATTTTCCATTGAAACTCGAAAGATTCAATTAGCGAGTTTCATTAACGGAAGATTCAATGAAACTCGCTAATTGAATGGAACTCGCTAATTGAAAACTCAATGGAAGATTCAATTTCCATTAATGGAATTCAGAAGATTCGAAAAATTTAATTTCATGTATGAAGATAAAAATACAGATTGCACATGTATGAAGCTATTCAATCTTTCGTTAGTGAAACTCGGAAGATTCAATTTCCATTAATGGAACTTGAAAGATTCAATTAGCGAGTTTTCGAGTTTGAATCTTGCGAATCTTTCATTGAGTTTCAATTAGTGAGTTTCATTAATCTTTCAGAATGAAAACTGAAATGGAATCTTCAGAAATTTTATTTTAATTCAACAATGGAGCAACCATTGTTGAAGAAAAGAAAGAAAGAAAGAAAGAAAGAAAGAAAGAAGAGAGAAGAGAAAGAATGAAAAGATAAATAAAAAATACAAAACTTTAAATAATTATAAAATTAAGGAGTTGTTTGGCAAAAAAAAGAGTTTATAACATTTTTAACACTTTTCACGCGCTCAATGCGCGAGACTAATACGCAATGGGCCAAGTGATAGATATATGTCATTAAAATACGAAAAAAATCTTGGAGGATAATAGGACCCCCGCAAAGTTCAGTATGCTCAACTGGTAATCCGGTCAAACTTCAGGTATTTTTGTGAGTATTCTCCCATTTTAAATAAGAGTAATTTATGAAAAAATAAAAAAAAATGAAAGAGGAATATAAGAGATTTCAAACAATAAAATGAAAAGTAAAAATCAGTTAAAGAAAAAAGAAAGAGAAGTGGTATGAAAAGGGGAACCTTATACATGGTAACTTCTCAAAGTCAGTAAGTGGGGGACCACACTTAAAATAATGTTATGTTTGCTACACAATGTAATTTCATTAAAGTGATGCTATTTTTTATAATTTAAGTTTTAAGTATGCTACTTCTTGTAGTTTTTCCATTAGGAAATGATTATAAAGTGAAAATAGGATATCCAAATGACCACTTTTTTAAAAAAATATCAAACTTGAACTATTTATTTTAAAAAGTGTTATAGAGTGTCATTTTCTCTAATTTTTATACAATAGTAAAGTTTTCTGTAACAACATAGTTTGTTTTAAACTATTTTTATAGAGACTATATAACATGACATAAGATTGAACTGTTATTATAAAAGATGATTGTTATAAAGAAAGGATAATTTTATTTGATATGATGAAATATACGGAATAAAAATTCTCACTTTAAAATAAAAATCAAAGATAAAAAGATAGAAAAATAGAGATACAAATTGAAATCAAGACAACTAATATATATATATTAAAGTAATGACCTTAAATGTTCAAGAAAGTATCAAAACCTCAACAGCAAAATACACGAATGAGATTAATAAGCAATCTGATTATACTAAAATCAATATCTCCTATTAAGAACACCAAATAAATACATATACTATAGAGATATCCTCAAGGCAATCTCATCAACATTCAATAGCAATAAATGTCATAGCTTAAAATCTCACAAGAGTTTTCACACATCAATCCATAATATCAAAAATAGTAAACTCTAAAATGAGTTATTCTCTCGTATTTATAGCCTACACTTCTAATTATATAAATATCCTTAATGAAATAAGAGTTTCTTTAGCATGAGGCTTGAATGTCAACTTTGCATTCATAGCCTCTTTTTTTTTCATCTTTGTACTTTCAGTTAAGCATATTCTTGGACTTCAATTCTTCATTTCATGATATTAATGAAGCTCGGCCCGCATCAATATTAGAGATGTAATGGAGTGAGTGTAACTTTTCACTAAATAGATAGTCAATCCGAGTGTGTCATGTGTCAATAATGTTTTTATAAAGGATAACATCAACATAAAATGAGATAATCTAACACGTATCTGAATAAGTTGAGCCTCAAAATAGAATGTTCGCAACAAATTTTCGTTAAGCTGAAAATTAACTGCAAGTAAAAATGAAATAAACAAAAAGAATAATTTTATTTAAATGAATTTTGCGGGTACAATTTCGTTATACTCTCGATTCTTCTCTCCTAAGCTTTTTCATGATTTGAGGGACTTTTGTAGCGTGTTTATCGAACGTAGGATGATTTGAACCTCCTAGAGATGCGTTTGGATCTCCAGGAATGTCAGACAACACTTCCTTGTCGAGTTAATCTTCGGGCAGAACTCCGTTAGTCAATTCTTTGAAGAGTTGTCTAGTCAATGCAGAAGCTTCCTCCAATGCTTGCAGAATGGTCTCAAAAAATTATGTAACCCTCCTATTTATAGTTGTAGGGGGTTAGCAGTCGAAAAAAACTTACACGCACCTGGTGTATACACCAAGCCAATACATGCATGTCATGTGTTTGAATTTAAAGTCCATGTTACTTAACCATGATTAATCAACATGTATTTTACTTAATTTAATTATATAATCATGATAAAAATATTAGTTTGGTATATACATCGGGTGCGTGTAAGTTTTTACCGTAGGTAGTGCAAGTGTAAATAACTTATCCCGCCTCATTCTAATTGGTCCATTCAATTTTAAAGCTTATCACAAATGTCATGTGATAAGTTGCTTGTGATTGGCCAAACATATGTCATTTGGGACACTTGGCGATGTTTTATTGCTCTTGAACTTGACTTGGATTGCCACATCATTTAAGTATGGGGCCTTGCCTCATTGGTCTTTAATTTGACTGGGATGCCACGTCACTTGACACGTGACATAAGTTTAGGCCACAAGGTGAGATGGACCTTGAAGTCCTTGATGAGGAATAAAATGAGCTTATTAATTTATAGCCCAAAATGATTTTAGACCCAATAAAATATGGATCAAATCCAAATTTTATATGAATTTAACCCAATAAATTTTACGTGTCTACAGATGCCCCTACTTCAAGGATCGTCAAGGTGTTTGCTTTGTCAGATCTGTTATAGACGAGATTTGAAGTATTTGTGGAGCCTTCTTCTTTTTTCCTTTTGCAAAACTTGAGCATTTTGTCAAAATTCGACTCCCCAAAGTCATGATAATCTGGGTAGAATAACGTGAATCCCTTCATTAGGAGTGTAAATTCTATTTAAAACTAAATATATCCGAATCATGTGGGATTCGGGTATTAGTCTTAAATTAAACTTTAATAGGATTGGATAATGATATTATCCCACTTCAAAAAGGATTAGGAATTTGTCTTATTTTGGACACTTGGACGTCCCAATTCTTTTTCTTGAAGACAACTTGTTCAACAGATTCCTTTTTAAAATTAAATTGGGGCCCTTCAGAGTCTATAAAAGGACATCACTGCCCCATTAAGGCTGCATTTGTTTTTTTAAGATTCAGACGTCTAAATTTGAATGCACATCTGAAGGATTAAGTTGTTGTCTCTAGATCTGAAAACTGAATGATTAAGACTGTTTGTTCTTTAACATCTGAATGTGCAAAAAAAGTTTATTTGTAGATATAATAAAATAAAAAATATAATTCAAATAAAAAATTAATTATATATTAGAAAAATATGTAATTTAATATAATAAAATTATTATTTGATTCAAAAAAAATATTTATGTTTGTTAGTGATAGTGGAGATGGTTTATAATGATGGTTGAGGTGATAATGATTGATGTTAGTGATTAATAATGTTGGTGGTGATTGTTGTGATGTTTGGTATTGTAATGACTATTATGATGGTGGTGATTAATAATGGTGGTGGTTGTGATGTGACGTTGTTTGATGTTAGTAGTTGGAGGTGTTGATTGTGATGACTGAAAAATGAATGCATGATGGTTTATGATGTGTTGGTGCTAGTTGAAGATGTTGTTAGTTGTGATGGTGGAGATGATTGTTAGTAGAGATAAATTGTAGCGATGATAGTGGTTGAAGTGGTGGTAGAGGTGGCATTACTAGTGACAATGAAGGTGGCGGCCGAAGAATGTGTGGAGGTTGTGATGTATTAGTGGTAGTTAGCGATGGTGCTAGTTGTGATAGATGAGGGATTGACTGGTAGTAGTTGATAATGGTGGTGGTGTTGACGGTGGTGGTGGAGGTGAATATAATTAGAATAATAGAGGTAGTAGGTGTAATAGCAGTTGACAATAGTGGTTGGTAGCGATATTTATTGTTGATAGTGGTTGTGATGGTAGAGGTGATTGGTGGTGGTGGGTGAAGGTTGACAATGGTGGCGGTGGAAGAGGTGGTTAGTGGTGGTGACTGATGATTTTGAATAGAGTGACGGTGAATATTATTCAATACTAGAATACCTCTTCGAACCTATTAAGACTTTGTTCTAGATCTAAATGAATAAGACCTATTTAGACCTATTAAGAGCTAAAGTTATAATAAAAGCCAAATGCGCTTAATGGTCTGAAGTCTGAACCATTCAGATTCAGACTTCTATTAAGTGCACACAAATGAGGCCTAAGTCATTGTAATTCAGCCTGAGCTGCAATTTAACTCGCATTCTTCTCTTTTTTTTTGCTCTTTTTTCACAATTGAGCTTTCAAACACTTTGAGGCGTGTGTGGAAGATGCTTCATAACGCATCATAGAGGTGTTTGAATCGTGAATGACTTGTAGTGTTGGAAAGTAGACTCGTAAGGCTACGTTCTACGTGAAAACCACACTCAATTTATCTCTAGATTTGCCCAGCTATCATTTCAAAATCAGAGGTTCAGTTCTATTTCATCACTTTTTACTTGTTTTGTCCAGTCTCACGAAAACTCTCATATCTTGACTTAGGAAAAGCAAAATCAAGAGCCTTTTTTGTGTTGGAAAGTAGATTTGCAGAGATATATCTCACGAGGAAACCACAATCACATTACATCCGAATCATCCCAAATATCACTTCAAAAACGGCCTTCTAATCTTGGTTCGCTTGTTTTTTTCAGCTTTGCGCATAGTCACGATAAATTCCATATCTCGACGTGGGAGTATCAGAATTAGGTGACGCTTTTTGTATTGGAAAGTGGATTCGTAGATATACGCCTCACACGGAAACCACAATTAGATTACATCTGAATCGTCCCAAATATCGCTCCAAAAATGGCCTTCTAATCATGGTTCGCTAGTTATTTTAGCTTTGCGCAGTGTCACGATAAATTTCATATCTCGATGTGAAAGTATCGGAATTAGGTGATGTTTCTTGAATTGAAAAGTAGATTTATAGAGATATGACTCATGTGGAAACCACATTTAGATTACATCCGAATCATCTTATATATTGCTCCAAAATTGGCCTTCTAATCTTGATTCGCTAGTTATTTCAGCATTGTGCAGCGTCACGATAGATTTCATATCTCGTTGTGGGAGTATCAAAATCAGGTGTTGTTTTTTGTATTGGAAAGTATATTTGCAGAGCTACGTCTCACATGAAATCCATTGGTAGGAAACTTTTATATTTTCTCAGGTAAATTTTTTAATTTGCAGCCTAAATCTTGCGATACTTTATTTCTCATCAGATTTTGGGTACTTCATGAATTTCATCATATACTTCAAGTTTTGGGCCGCATAACTTCCATAATATGTTAATGGCCAGACTAGAGCAATATTCAAAGTACCACAAGTCTTTTCCTTGCCAAGAAGACTTTATTGCTTGAGAGATAATGAACAATCATTTTGCTTTAAGGACGACATCTTCAAAGGACTCCAAATATGCATTCAAGCTTCGTACTTTTTTTTTGGGGACATCCGTTCACAGTTTAGACTCATGCGGGACAAGAGTGTTTGACTTGAAGTTTAGGCTCGTGTGACGAGGAGCATTTTTGACTTACAGTTTATGCTTGTCATCGAGGGGCATTTTTGACTTGCAGTTTAGGCTTATGCATCGAGGAGCATCTTGACTTGTAGTTTAGGCTCGTGCATCAAGGAGCATCATGCAGTTTATGCTTGTGCCTTAAGGAGCGTTTTGACTTGCAGTTTAGGTTTGTGCATCAAGGAGCATTTTGACTTACAGTTTAGGCTCATGCATCGAGGAACATCTTGATTTGTAGTTTAGGCTTGTCATCGAGGGGCATTTTTGACTTGCAATTTAGGATCGTGCATTGAAGAGCATCTTGACTTGCAGTTTAGGCTCATGCATCGAGGAGCATCACGCAGTTTATGCTCATGCCTTAAGGAGCGTTTTGACTTGCAATTTAGGATCGCGCATCAAGGAGTATTTTGACTTGCAGTTTAGGCTCGTGCATCGAGGAGTATCATGCAGTTTATGCTCCTGCCTTAAGGAGCAGCTTGGGAAATAATTCTTGTGATGTAACTTTCCTCCTAACCTTTTGTAATGAAGTATTGTTGCACTTCAATTTGGTATTTATTGACCCCATTGGTTGAAGCAAATATGCATTTGATCTTGTGTCATCTTTTAAAAGTTGGAGTTTAGAAGCTCTTTGATATTTTTTTCTTTTACAAGTGCTCAGTGTCCAAGTGTCACCCTTTTTGCTATTGGAGAAGTCGTTCGCCATGAATTTACTTGTTGTTTTCTTCAAGGATGGAACCCAATGGGGTCAAAGCTCCCAAATTGTAGCATGATGGTTTCTTTAAATTTTGGTGATTCCACAGAGCGCATGACTTGTAGATCTTTTGAAATTAAACCTTTCATATGGTGCAGTTTGGAGCTAACATGATTTGCATCAACTGTATCATCATCATCAAAGATGATCTTTCCCTCTTGCATTAATGTCATGATCTTTTATTTCAAGATGAAGCATTTTATGGTGTGATAACCAACAATGCGATGAAATTTATAGTACTTGGGATCGTCGATTTTGTTTGATTATTCGGGTTGCTTTGACTTAGGGAGTTTAATGACTTCTTTGGCTAGCAACTCGTCTAGGATTCCAAGAACATCAGAGTCGAGAAAAGGATATACCCTTGCGTGTAACTCTTTCAAGGTTGGTTGATTTTTCACTTCTTGCATTTGTTGCTTTGGAGCTTTCTCTTTCAGTTTTTGTCTTGTGGAGGCTTTCTTGGAACTCACAGTCGTCACCATAGATTTCCCAATTTGGTCTTCTGATAAGTCATTGAATTTCGTGACTTCTTTTCTAGAATTAAAAATAGGTGACGCCATTATATGACTTGCAATTCTTAACTCCATGTCATAAACGTGAGTAGCTAATTCTTCAAAAGTTCTAGACTTAATTCCTTGGTGGATATACACAAGGCCCCAATGCATCCCTTGAATGTAAACTTCAACCACGAAAGTTTCAGAAAGTTGATCCTTGCAATCAAAGCTCATGTTCGCCAATGATTTATGTAGTTCACTACAGGCTCATCTTTACTGTGTCTTGTATTTTTCAACTCCATCATGCTGACTGTACAACGGATGCTGTAGAAACGATTTAGGAACTGACTTTATAGTTGCTTCCAACAATCGATTGATTCAGACTCCAAGTCTGTGTACCAATCAAAAGCGTTGTCTTTCAAAGAGCGAACAAACTGCTAGACAAAAAGATCACCATGTGTACCAGCATTGTTACAAGTCTCAATGAAATGAGTGATGTATTTCCTTGGATTTCCCTTATGATACAAGTATGATCATGACCATGGATATTTTTTGAGAATTTTTAAGACCACCTAAAGAGTGCACAAGCCCAAGTGTGAAGGAGGCCCAAAACCAATTTTGAAGTGCACTCCATGGGGCAGCTTTGGAGCCTTTTAATAGAAGGGCTCTTTTATCTTTTGTCCACTACTTGTATTATAATATAAATATAACATTGTAGGGTTTTATGTATTTAGTTTTATGCTTGATATTGTAAGAACACTCCTCTTAAAGAGAGACACTCCAACCGAAACTAGGGCCTAACACTAAGGTGGAATCATTTGTGTGTGGTGCATTGCTTGATACGTTGGTGATTGAGAGGTGGATTCCACTCTTGTATCATTGTAAGAGTTAGGTGCATGTTATGTATGGTGTTAAGGTTCCAAGAGTGGAATAGGCTCTTAGGTTCCTAAGATTACAACTTCATTATGTCTAACTATTTATCCTTGTTTCTTATTTTTAGTTTCGGTTTTTCATGTTTTGTTGTTGAACCTGTAGGTTCTTGTTGATGTAACCTTGTTGTTCTTCATTATATAATGTTAATGTAGTTTGTTGGTTGGTTGTTTTCGTGTGTAAAACACTTGTTATTCTCCCTATTCTTGTTATAAGTAGCGAACCTAAGAGTGGTCACCTAGATAGTCCATCTTTTCTCTTCTTGTGGACTATTTTTTGTGTTTGTTTTGTTGTGTTCTTGGTCATCCTTGTATCACCTTTCCATCAAATTATTGAAACTTTGGAGGTTGATATCCAATTGGAATTGGTAAGCCCTCGATTCGCTTAGAATACGGCTTTGAGTATCCTATAAAACTTTGTGATGAACCGTCATATTGTGCCTTGATGGTATTTGCAATCGTATCTTGTAGTTGTTGAACTGTTAGAGTAGCAACCGAAGTAAACTGCTTCTCTTTTTGGGATTTAGTCTTGCTAGGTGACTTATCGATGTCCTTATTTTGTAGAGTAAAGCCAGGTGGATAAGCAGGGTCGTGACTCAATTCTCTAGGGGCGAAGGACTCCAACTTGTTCATCAATTGAGCGATTTGAAAATCTTTATCCTCGACAGATTTCTTCAAAACTTCAATGGTTTGTTCCATTATTGCGAACTTCTCATCCATATCAGTTGCGTCGGCCATCAAGACGTTGACCTTTGGTGAAGCTTGTGAAGCTGGTGAATCAGTCGAATCTTTAGATTCACTAAAATTGACGCCAGTATGAGAGAATTCATCACACAGCAAGGATGTCAAATTGCCCCCAGGAGCTACAGCTTTAGCCGTTATATGAGATTTGCTCTTTTTTGCCTTCTCCAAAGAAGTGAAGTATTCAGATCCGTCCCAACCACTGGTGTTAAATTTGCGCCGAGTGAGGGGACCAACAAGGTTGAGCTCATCAGATGTGGCAATAACAGAGTTCTTGCATGAGACATCTTTTGTATTTTTGAAGTCCATAGCAGTAGTTGAATTTGATTTGCAAGAAGAAGAGATGGAGAGTAGAACTTATCCCATTGGGCGTGCCAAAATTTGTTCGCAATAAATTTTCGTTAAGATGAAAATTAACTACAAACAAAAATGAAGTAAATAAAAAAAATTTATTTAAATGAATTTTGCGGGTACAATTCCGTTATTCTCTTGATTCTTCTTTCCTAAACCTTTTCGTGATTCGAGGGCCTTTTGTAGCGTGTTTCTCGAACGTAGGATGATTTGAACCTCCGAGAGATGCGTTTGGATCTCTAAAAATGTCAGACAACAGTTTGTCTTGTCGAGTTGATCTTCGGGCAAAACTCCGTTAGTCAATTCTTTGAAGAGCTATGTAGTCAATGCAGAAGCTTTCTCCACTGCTTGCAGAATGACCTCAAAAAATTATGTAACCCTCCTATTTATAGTTGTAGGGGGTAGGCAGTCCAAGTGTACATAACTTCTTCCGCCTCATTCTGATTGGTCCGTTCAATTTTCAAGCTTATCACAAATGTTATATGATAAGTTGCTTGTGATTGGCCAAACATATGTCAATTGGGACACTTGGCGATGTTTTATTGTTCTTGAACTTGACTTAGATTGCCACATCATTTGAGTGTGTGGCCTTGCCTCATTGGTTTTTAATTTGACTGGAATGCCACGTCACTTGACACGTGGCATAAGTTTGGGCCTCAAGGTGAGATGGACCTTAAAGTCCTTGATGAGGAATAAAATGAGCTTATTATTTTTATAACCCAAAACAATTTTAGACCCAATAAAATATGGGTCAAATTCAAATTTTATATGAATTTGTTCCAATAAATTTTACGTGTCTACATAGAACTTCTCCAACGAATAGCAGTTATCCACGTGGGTGTTTCTCCAGAAGAACTTAATTTAGCAATTTTCTTCTTGTGCTTACACCCTCCATGAATGAAGTCTTTGATAATATAATTATATCCTTGATTAAAAGCATTAACCACTATTTACAAAATTTTTTTTTTTTTTTTGTCGAACTAAGAATCAAGATTATATATCATTGAGAGGCTTGAAGCACTGCATTAATGAAGGAAATTAGCATATATCTAATTATTAAAACTTTTGTGATCACAGTAATCATTAATTCATAATAATAAGGTCATTTTCCCAATTAGCTACTGCACTTACTATTGATGGATATTTTAAGTCAAACAACTTTCAATTGTTATGTTGATGAGAATATAATCTATATATATAATAAAGAAAAGTTTGTATAAAATTATACCAAGTGGCATATTGAGAACTAGCCACTTAGTATTTTAGCAATAAAAATTTAATTTTTTTAGCAACAAAATTTATTTTACTGATTAATTATTTATTTTATATGTAGATTTTTAAATTTTCATATCTATTTTCATATTATGGTAAAAAATATTGAATGAACACTATTATTTATTTTTATTCTATTATTTCATATTTTCATATTGTGATAAAAATAATTATAATAGACTTCTATGAATGAACACTATTATAATTATTTATATATTTCTACTCTATCTATATAATAAAGCAAAATGTTTGATGAATACTTTTGTTTATTTTATCCTATTATTTCATATTGTGATAAAAAAAAATTAAAATTGACTCCTATTAATGAACACTATTATAATTATTTATATATTTCATATCGATTTATATTTATATATATATTATAAAGCAGAGGACGAAGCATCGGAAGAAGCCAAGTATCAAGCTGCTATGAAGCCACATATCATTTTTTAGGAAAAAGTTAATAATGATGTAATAATAATGTTGAATATTAAAATACATTATCCTTCATTTAAAAAAAATTATTAGCTTAAAAATAGACACTTATTGTTAAAGAGCTCAAATAAACTTTTACTCTTTCATAAACTTATTTCTTTTAAAATTTAAATGTTATAAAATATACTTGGAGTATAATTTATTTAGATATTAAATAAAGAATAAAATTATATTAATAATAACACTAATAATATAATAATAATAAATAGTAGTAGTACGTATATACCAATAATAGTAATAGTAACATTATATTATATTTTAATACATTAGATTAAATATTAAATTAAATATTATTAGTAGTGATAGTATTTTAATACAATTGTGTTACGTCTTGGTAGTATTCAACCAACCAAAAAAAAGTAGTATTGGTAGTAATAATAATAATAATAATAATTTTTAAAAAATATAATGATAATACTAATAATATTAAAAATGTTTGAATTGATTTTAAAATTTTCTCTTAATATAAAATTTTAAATTATAGGATAAAAATATTCTATTTGAAAAACTAAGGATAAGGAAGAAATTGAGATGATATTTTAATTTAAATTTAAATTAGAGTTCGAATTGAAATGAAATTCTAACTTCTTCATCTCTCCTATATAAACAGAGAAAAATATTAGACATTTTCAAAAAAAATTATCATTAACTTAAAACTAGGAACGCAACATTCAAGAGTTCTAAATAAACTCTTACTATTCATAAACTTATCTCATTCAATATTTTAAAATACATTCAAATCTTAAATAAAAGATTATAATATTAAAATTAGTATTAATAGTAATATTAGCAAAAATAATAGTAGTAGTTTTAATTCAAGTTAGTAGTAGTAGTGTTAATTATTTTTTGTTATTAAAAAACGTAGGAGTGGTGATAGATAATATTATATATATATATATATATATATATATATATATATATATATATATATATATATATATATATATATATATATTATAAAGCAGAGAACGAAGCATCAGAAGAAACATAATGTCAAGCTGCTATGAAGCCACGTGTCATTTTTTAGGACAAAGTTAATAATGATGTAATAATAATTTTGAATATTAAAATACATTATCCTTCATTTAAAAAAAATCATTAGCTTAAAAATAGACACAACTCTTTCATAAATTTATTTCTTTTAAAATTTAAATGTTATAAAACATATTTGGAGTATAATTTATTTAGATATTAAATAAAGAATAATAGTAATAGTGACATTAATAATATATTATATTTTAATACATTAGATTAAATATTATTAGTTGTGATCGTATTTTAATACAATTGTGTTACGTCTTGGTAGTATTTAACCAACCAAAAAAAAGTAGTATTGGTAGTAGTAGTAGTAATAATAATATTAATAATAATAATAATAATAATAATTATAATAATAATAATTTTCAAAAAAATATAATGATAATACTAATAATATTAAAAATATTTGAATTGATTTTAAACTTTCTCTTAATACAAAATTTTAAATTATAGGATAAAAATATTCTATTTGAAAAACTAAGGATAAAGAAGAAAGTGAGATGATATTTTAATTTAAATCAGAGTTTGAATTGAAATTAAATTCTAACTTCTTCATCCTCTCCTATATAAACAGAGAAAAATATTAGACATTTTCAAAAAAAGTTATCATTAACTTAAAACTAGGAACGTAACATTCAAGAGTTCTAAATAAACGGGGTCGTTTGGTTGGGAAATTGTTATCCCAGGATAACTAATACAGGGATTAGTTATCCCGGGTACCATGTATATGGGATAAGTTATCCCATCACTATGGAAAAAATGGTGGGATAATCATTAACTTAAAACTAGAAACGTAACATTCAAGAGTTCTAAATAAACGGGGTCGTTTGGTTGGGAAATTATTATCCCAGGATAACTAATACAGGGATTAGTTATCCCGGGTACCATGTATATGGGATAAGTTATCCCATCACTATAGAAAAAATGGTGGGATAATTAATCCCTCCAACCAATTAAATAATCTTTTATTTTATCCCGAAATACCTTATCTCTTGGATTACTTATACCTCACACCAAACGACCCCTAAACTATTCATAAACTTATCTTATTCAATATTTTAAAATACATTCAAATATTGAATAAAAGATTATAATATTAAAATTAGTATTAATAGTAATATTAGCAATAATAATAGTAGTAGTTTTAATTCAAGTTAGTAATAGTAGCGTTAATTATTTTTTGTTATTAAAAAACGTAGGAGTGGTGGTATATATATATATATCATTTGTGGTGGATGTATATACCCCACCCTTACTTGCATTTATTTTAAAATTAAATATAAATTAAAAATTATCAAAATTCAATTCATATTAACTTTTTCATTCATTTATATAATTCTAAACTGTCAATTGTTTTTTTTTAAATGAAAATGCATAAAAGACAAACGATTAAAAGCACATTTTTGGGCATATCTTGATTTAGAAAAAAAAAAAAACATTGTCTCCTTTTTTAAAAAAGAAAATAATTAAATTAATTAAACGATTTGAGTTCCTAATAAAATGCTAACTGCTTATGATTTTCAACTTTGAAAATGATACAAATTCTTACAAAATTTTTTATTTTTAAAAGCTATATCTATATCTATATCTATATTATATATATATATATATATATAAACTATAAAGCAGGGGACGAACACAAAAAAATTAAAAATAAAATTTAGATTGTTTAACTAAAACTTACGTGTTTGAAAAGCTGCTCCAAGTATGTAGAGAAAATTGAAGGAAAGGTGTCTTTTAAGTATTGAATGAAGGATTGGTGACATTAACCAATTTAAAGGGTCAAACATAATTAAAAAACTTGATTAGGTTAATTGTGGACTTGATTAATATTTTCTAAACTTTTTAATTTTTTCAAAAATACAAATTAACCCACACCCACAAAACTTCTCTCCCTCTGCAAATCAATCTCAATCTTTTCTCTCTTTCTCACGATAGTTTCTCTCTCTAACTTCTCCCAATCAACAACTTTTAAAATTTCTCCCTTCAATCTTGTGCAACTTCAACCACTGGTAACAAATAGTTTTGAGTTATTGCCCGTTCCTTTTGACTTTCAACCGTCAGTTGACGTGACAACATTCTCCGGCGACAACAACTTCTAGTTCTTCATCGTTTCTTTTCGATTTTCACAGGTAAAAAATTAGGGATTTTAAGTTATAACAAAAATGAGGAACTTGATTTGTTGGTGTTTGTTATTTTTTTTTATGTTTTTTGTTATTTTTTTTAATGTTTGTTATATTTTAGTTGAATTTCTCAGCTGAATGCATCTGCTACTGCTATTTTTTAATAATGGATAAAACATGTAACGTGAATCCAACAGATAAGTATTTGTTGCAACATATATGACTAATTTGTGCATCTGTTGCACAGATTAGTAATCTATTGCAACACAAATGACTAATATGTTGCGCAGATTAGTAATTTGTTGCAACATATATGACTAATCTGTTGCACAGATTAGTAATATGTTGCAACATATATGACTAATTTGTTCCAACAAATGAGTAATCTGTTGCAACATATATGACTAATCTGTTGCAACATATATGACTAATTTATTGCAAAAAATGAGTAATCTATTGCAACAAATGAGTAATCCGTTGTAATATATATGACTAATCTGTTGCAACAAATTACTTATCTATTGGATTCATTTTATAGTGTTGTAATATGAATCCAACATATGGGTCATCTGTTGCAACAGATTAGTCATATATTGCAACAGATTACTCACTTGTTGCAATAAATGACTCATATGTTGGATTCATGTTGCAGGTTCTATCCATCGTAGCAGTAGCAGATACACCAAATAAGAAATTCAACAAAAATTATAATTTTACTTACAAAATAAGCTATGAAGTAATGTCCAAGTGGTATACGAACAAAATTTGACCTAAAATCTTTTCAAAAAATTTCAACAGGGGCACAACGAATAAGTAAAACACATGAAAAATTTCATGAAACAGGTAAAGAAGACAAAAATAATATACCATACATCTAATGCAAAAGGATCAAGGGGACAAACATTTGAGTTCTCCTAAAATGTTTAAATTCCCTAATATTTTAATTGCTTTCTAATAGTTGACCCATCTGTTATAACAGATTTTCTATCTGTTTGATAATTTCCAACAGATGAATAATCTGATGCAATATGCTAGTCATCTGTTGATTCAAATTAAACAATTATTAGTAATAACTAAATTGATTTAGCTAAAATTAAAGACGTCTCTACGACAATGGGACAAACATTTGTGTTCTCCTAAAAATATCTGAGTTTCCTAGTATTTTAATTATTTTCCAACAGATTATCTATTTGTTGCAACAAGTTAGTCATCTATTGCAACAGATGTTTATAACAGGTTAGTCATTTATTTATTCAAATTAAGTAATTATTAATAATAACTAAATTAATTTAATTAAAATTGAAGACAAGTCTTTAACACAAGACCTTAGACAAGGGGACAAATGTTTGAGTTCTCCTAAAAATATTTGAGCTTTAGTATTTTAAATTGTTTTTCAACATATATTAAACTCGGAATAAAAATAAGTCACGGAATTAAAAAAAAGTGACCAAAATAGGCCACCTATTTAAAAAGTTACCAAAATAGGCTAAACGTAATAATTTATTACGTTTTCTACTTTTTTCTTAACGGTCAACTAACGGAGTTGACTTTTACAAAAACGTAAGAATTTCTTATGTTTTACATTTTTTTTGTAAAACATAAGAAATTCTTACGTTTTATAAAAAAAAATATAAAACGTAAGAAATTCTTATGTTTTACATGATAACTGAAGAAAAAATACAATGAATTGTCAAATTAATTAAAAAGGTACTAAAAAAAAGAGTTGTTCAACGTAACAAAAAGTTACGTTCTTAACTGCTTAATAGCAATGGTCCCCCACCCACAATTTTTTTTTCCACAAATGTCCCATCACTTCTACTTTTTCCTCTTTTAACATATGATAATTATGAATTTTTTTTATTAGTTAAATTTATTTATATTTTACATGTAGTTCAAATAGTTTATTTTTTCTAATAAATTTTTACGCTTTACATAAAAAAATTTAAAAAAAGAAGTATCAATTACCTCATTAACTTAATAATTTTCTTATATTTATTCTATATCAAAAAATAATCACTTCTATCCTTAATTATCCGATTTTTCTTTAAAAAAAATTATAATTTTGAATTTTCCTCTACTCCAAAATAGTGAAATGTTGAATTATCATCGATCAAATATGCTACTATATACAAGAATTATATTTTTTTAGGAATGTTCCTAAAAAAATATATTTTCTTATATTAATTTAGGAGTGTTCCTAAATTAAATTGTGATTTTTTACTCCATTAATTATAATATGAAATGTATTTGTGCATGTGAGTTTCCTCAATATCCTAATTGAAACACTAATTGAAAACTACGATGAATCACTATCCGAAAAAATTAATTTCATATTTTTAACACATCAAAAAATATAATTATTGTATATAGTAGCATATTTGATTGACGATAATTTAACATTTTACTATTTTGGAGTAGAGAAAAATTCAAAAGTATAATTTTTTTTAGAGAGAAATAGGATAATTAAGGATAGAAGTGATTATTCTTTTTATATAGAATAAATATAAGAAAATTGTTAAGTTAATGAGGTAATTGATACTTATATTTTTAAAATTTTTTATGTAAAACGTAAAAATTTATTACATAGAGAAAAAAATAAATTATTTGAACTACGTGTAAAATATAAATAAATTTAACTAATCAAAAAATTCATAATTATCATATGTAAAAAGAGGGAAAGTAGAAGTGATGGGACATTTGTGAAAAAATAAATTGTGGGTGGCGGACCACTGCTATAAAAAAGTTAAGAATGTAACTTTTTGTTATGTTGAACAACTCATTTTTTAGTATCTTTTTAATTGGTTTAATAATTCACTGTATTTTTTTCCTCGGTCATCGTGTAAAATGTAAGAAATTCTTACGTTTTATATATTTTTTTTATAAAACGTAAGAATTTTTTACGTTTTGCAAAAAAAATGTAAAATGTAAGAAATTGTAAAAGTCAACTCCGTTAATTGACCGTTAAGAAAAAAATAGAAAACATTATAAATTATTACATTTAACCTATTTTGGTAACTTTTTAAATAGGGAGCCTATTTTGGTCACTTTTTAAATTGTGTGGCTCATTTTGGTTCTGAGTTCACATATATCTTATCTATTTAATAATTTCCAATAGATGAGTCATATGTTGCAACAATTTAGTTATCTGTTGCAATAAATGTCTATATTTGTCGGATAATTTTCAATAAATGAGTTAACTATTGCAACATATGTCTATATATGTTTGATCATTTTCAACAAATGTAAATTAACTGTTTGGTCTTTTCCAACAGATTACTCATCTATTGCAACATGTTGATTGAAATCGTAATTGAACTTATCAATTCATCTTTAATTTTAGTTAAATCAATGTTGTTATTACTAATAATGTGTTAATTTGAATCATTTCAAATAAAATTGGTCAATTAACACTTTACTCAAGATGAATACACTTAGATGATCATGTAATTACTATGAGATTAATTGAAATCGTAATTTAATTATCAATTCATCTTTAATTTTAGTTAAATCAATTTAGTTATTACTAATAATTACTTAATTTTAATTATTTCAAATCAAATTGGTAAATTGATCATTCTACTTAAGACAAAACACTTAGTTGATCATGTAATTACTATAAAATCAATTGAAATTGTAAGTGAACTTACTAATTCATCTTTAATCTTAGTTAAATCCATATAGTTATTTCTAATTATGGCTTGGTTTGAATCATTTCAAATAGAATTGGTCAATTGATCACTCTACTCAGGACGAACACACTTAGTTGATCGTGTAATTACCATGAGATTAATTGAGGCTATAATTGAACTTATTAATACTAGTTAAATCAATTTAGTTATTACTAATATAATGGCTTAATATGAATCAATAGATGACTAAGATGTTGCAAAAGATAAGTAATCTGTTGAAAAATGACCAAACAGATAAAGACATGTGTTGCAACAGATTAGTCACCTATTGCAACAGATTAATAATCTGTTGGAAATAACAAACAAATAAAGTCATATGTTGCAACAAATTGGTCATCTGTTGTAAATGACCAACAGATAAAGACATTTGTTACAACATATGACTAATCTATTGCAACATAAGTGTATATCTATTTTTGATAATTTTCAACAAATGACTCATCTGTTGCAACCGATTAAATCTGTTGCAATAAGTTATACACTTAAATGATAATGTAATTACTATGAGATTAATTAAAATTTTAATTATTAAATTAATTTGGCTATTACTAATAATGACTTAATTTGAATCATTTCAAATAAAATTAGTTAATTGATCACTCTACTCAGAACGAACACACTAAGATGATCGTGTAATTAATATGAGAATAATTGAAATCGTAATTGAACTTATCAATTCATCTTTAATTTTAGTTATGTCAATGTAGTTATTACTAATAATATCTTAATTTGAATCATTTCAAATAAAATTGGTCAATTAACACTTTATTCAAAACAAATACACTTAGATGATCATGTAATTACTAACTACGAGATTAATTAAAATGGTAATTAAAATTATCAAATCATCTTTAATTTTAGTTAAATTAATTTAAGTATTACTAATAATTGCTTGATTTTAATTATTTCAAATAAAATTGGTCAATTGATCATTCTACTTAAGACGAAACACTTAGTTGATCATGTAATTACTATAAAATTAATTGAAATTGTAAGTCAACTTACTAATTCATCTTTAATTTTAGTTAAATCAATATAGTTATTTCTAATTAGGTTATTCTATAAAACATTTACTATATTGTGTATAGTAGTACCATAAAAAAAATAATTTTCATGACATAAAATCTCTTTTTTTCCATATTAATCAATTTTAAAATAAATATAAAAGCAAACGGTTTATAGTAAATTTCAATCAATATCGATTATTTTCTTTTTAGCTAGAAATATTTTTGCTAATTCTTACTAATTTATTGCTCAAAAATGATAAATTGCTTACAAATTATAATCTCAATTAATTCTCTTCCATGTAGGGACTCTTTTTCACAAGTAAACAAACTTATTTATTTAAATCACAGCTTTTTGCGTGACCAAATTATTTGATCAATTTATTTATTTTTACTTTGTTTAGATTTTTAAGTAAATATTAATATGGAAAAGTTATTTCATATTTTAATTATCACATTAATTATATGAAAGTTATTAATTGATTAGCAGTCAAGCAACATAAATGGTAAAATAATATTGTAATTAAGAGTCATTTCTATATAAAAATCTCTATGTAAAATACTATATATATGTGAATTCTAACTCCACAATATCAATCTATGAGATTATCTAAACAAGAAAGCATAGAAATAAGAACTCGCTCGACTAAGGAGGAGGTTTTATTCAACTCTTAGTTTATATCCACAGAAGAAAGAAAAGACCATTGTTGTGTACACATATGGTTCGATAGAGAATTAGTTTTGAACTTTTCCATTATTTTTCTCTGAATACTATTCACTCACATACTCACTATCATATTCAATAATGATTTAATTATTGTAATATAGTTTCTTCTGCAATTTGTAAAAAAAAAAAAATGATACTAATTGCTCGAGGATATGTCTTTTGTTTTTTAATTTATTTCTGAGTAGTTGATAATTTCTAGATTATGAATTCAACTGATTTTATTTTCTTATTTAGTCTTGCTAATTTTTTTTTTATCTTTCAATTAATAGTTGTATTCTCTTTCTTGTATTTTTCATTACTTCAATTTGTTTTTATATTTTTGAAATCTTTATTATTGGTATGATTATTCATTAAACTTAATTGATACTACTTTGTTTTTCTATATAGTTTTTGGAAGAAATTAAGATACAAAATCTTAACAGAATTACAAATTTTGGAGTGTCATTTTGAGAAAAAGGTGAATTTTCCTATTTGATTCAAATGAGGCAGTGAATACGTGTGTACGTGTGTGTATTGGTGAAATATTTATATACACATATATATACATAATAAAGTTGTATAGTCTTGCCTAAATTTAAGCCAAATGACATCTTGATAACTATCCTCTTGAATTCTTACAACAAAATTTCTTACATCAAAAAACTATCATTTTATAACAAAAGACTATTTTATTGATTATTTAAATATTTAATATTATTTCTTATTTCATATTTTGGTAAAAAATAGATAATATTTATTTCTATTGGGTGGAAGCTATTATGATTTCATACTATTTCGTTTAATATTATTTCATATTGTGGTTAAAAAATTAATTCTGTCGGATGAAAACCATTACGATTGTTCAATTATTTCATATTAAGATTAGTAGGTAATTATGTCATAGTATTCAATGTTTTTATTAATTATTTATTTATTTAATATTATCTCACATTTCATATTGTGGTAAAAATAAATGATTGTTCAATTATTTCATATTAAGATTACTAGTTAATTAATTTATGTTTTGTCGATTATTTATTTATTTATTTCATAGCCTTCGTATGTTTAAAAAAAAATATGAAATATTAGTTGTTCAATTACTTGACACATATGAAGAGACATATTGAGAAACTCAATATGACAGGGTAATCAATTACACTCAAGAGATATAATTGGAAAAGAAATATTTTAATTGAGATGAGAAATTTATGGGATTGAATTTCCGAAATTATAAAGGTAACTAATATCAATTGTTTCCGTTTTTGAGTCCTTTATGTAATTGTACATTAATTAAATATAATTAAAATATAAAATTAGGTCAGATTTATGGTACGTAGATATTTATAATATTAATAATTATTTTATTTTCATCAAATTAATTAGATTAATTTGATGTAAAAATTATTTAATATTGAGAATTATTTTAATAGAAAATATATGCAAAGTTACGTAATTGATATACATATATTGGTTAAAAAAAACAACGAACATTGACTACTACTTTAGCCATAAATATATTTTGAAATTTACAACATTAAATTTAAGGAACTTGATTTATATATTATGATTGTAAAATTGATTCTTATTAATTGAAGTTAATTAGTTGATTATGTAGTCGTATTACAATTATGTCGTACATTATTTATTTAATGGAAATATATATAATTAATTAAATTATTTTGTGCAATTTACTATAAACTTATTAATTCAAATTAAATAATTTTTAAATGGGAAGTTTGGACTATCAAAGAAAGGAGATTATTTTGTTAAAATTTTAAATTAATATGCATTAATCTATTTTAGTGGGGTATTAGTCTTCAACAAGATCTCCACATTTAAATGAAGTAATTGTATGGCTTTATCATCTCTTATGTATTAAAAAAAATAGAGACAAAAAAATATAATGTTACAATATTTTTGGATTATTTAATTCATTTATCACGTTTTAAAATATTATCTATATCAATTCAGTGATGTTTATATGAAAAATTTAAATTTTGAAAAAATAAGTATCTTAAGTTTTATAATTAAAGTTAATTTGTGTACTAATCTGAAAAAGTTAATTTGTAATTTATATTCTATTTTTATTATATGAAAAATTTGACCTTATATGACTATATATACTAATTCAATAATACAGAAATATTGTCACACTTTTCTTCTCTCTTTCTCTCTCTCTCTCTGTTATTATTATTGATCATTAGCTTTATTGGTGTTTATCAAATTTTTCATTATGAATATGTAGAAATAAGAATTGTCAATAGTTTGCTTAATATTAATTTCGAATTTTTTTATAAATTTCAGGCTTTAAATATAAAAGTTTTGACATAATAAGAATCACACATATTGATGAAATGTTAACAATATTTCAGAATGAGAGTTCAGCAGAAGAATATACATATGAGAAGGTTGAACAATGTAATCACAATGTAACATAGGTTTGAAACAAGAAAATCATTTATTGAAAATGATTTGAATTATTTGTAGTGATTCTTCTTTCTCGAGAAAATTAAGTTTGTTAATTTTTTAATCTCTTTATAAAAATATAAAATTATACTATGAATAATATAATTTCATGATTATATATTATTTTGAGGTCTTGCATAATTATGATATAAAAATGATTGATTTTTTTATTTTATTAATCATTATTCAATAGCATATTTTGGTATAGTAAAAGATCCGCATATTAAAGGAGTGTTGTCACAATTAATAATGAGATTTCAAGAATAAGAAACCTATGAGAAGGTCACTATATATTCAAACAATATAGGTTTGAAACAAGAAAATTATTTGTTAAAAATGATTTTAATTATTCATAGTGTTTTTATTTCTTGAGAAAAATAAGTTTGTTAACTTAGTGATTTATTTATCCAAAAATAAATTTTCGTAATATAGTCTCACTAAATAATGAATCTATTAATAAAATTTTAAAAAATATATCAATTTTTTTGACGCGAATGAAAAATAAAATTTTTAAGATCTTGCTTGAGATTATTATGATTTATTCGTTTAGAATTTTAAAATTTTTAGAGATAAATTTATCTATTTTTTATATTTAGTATTTTATGATCCTATTTTGACTTGAATGTGAATGTTATAAATCTCTCTCTATATATAAAAGAGAAATAGGAGACTGCTGACATGGCATGTCTCTATGGTTAGTATTGAGTTTTATCTTTTTTCCTTTATTTTTGTTTAAATCCTACCCATTAATTTTTCTTAATAAAATTCATTAATTACCCTTTATTAACTTTACCAAATACACGTACAACAAAAACAGTTTTCAAAACTCCGGATCTTCCATTTTCCTTCCCCATTATTGTTAACCTTCTTTTTAAAAATTCAATAATCAAATCATGGTGCCACAATCTTATCTTACTCTCTGAGAAAAACAAAAATTATTTAGTAAAGAAGAAGAATTCAACTCATCATATGCTCTATTTCAAATAAAAAACTTAAAGATTTCAATTTTAAGAAGGTATGAAACTTCATGTTTTCTTAATTTTCCCTTTCATGTGTATTTGTATTAGTCTTTCTCTTGGTTTATTATTCTTATTATTTTATATTTTTTTGTATTTCAGGCCTTACGTACTGTAGTTACGTTGCTGGTAATTGTGCCTTTAGATGAACTATTCTTATTTTACATTATTCCTATTCGTAAGGTATGTATACTCATATCCTCATGTCTTCATGATTTTCAGTTGTTTATGTGCATATATTGTTTTTCTTATTGAGTATTTGTTACTTCTTCTCTGTTTTTGTATTGTTTAACAATTTAACGTTGTGTATGGAGAATCGAAAATTTAAAAGTTTTCCATGTTTTTTTGCGATTGAACACATTCAGATTTTTTTCTTTTTTCTTTTTTTAATTTTTCATTGGGTATTCGGTACCCGCATTGAAGCCTTACTAATTTAGATTCGTACCACGTAGATCTTTCTTTTTAAGTTGAGGGTGGGTTTGTCCGAAATCAGCCTTTCTTGATATTTAATTGAAATACAATTCAGTAATTTATTTGTCAGAATATATTTGGAACATCTCCTGATTCGGGATCTACTGGAAACAACCTCTCTATTTTGTGTGAGGTAATGGTATGAACTGCGTACAGTTTACACTTTCCAAATCCTCTTTGTTGGAATACACTATATTGTTGTTGTTTCTATTGTATATTTAGAACGTCAAGAAATAGATATTTATCAATGTTATTGTGCAAGAGATGTACTCTTTTTATTATCTACAGATAGATTTTGAACAAAACCCTTATGCAGGGGAGAATTTAGAAAAAAAACCCTGGATAATGGAGCTTAGGAATCAGGTCAGCTCCTTCATATTACTTCTAGGGTATTTACTTATATGTAAAAGCATTTGTAACATTTTAGCATTGAAGCATTGACTTTGGAAAAAAAATTCTGCGCACCCTCTTTTATTGTTCAGTGCAGAATCATACACACAACTGAATTGGTTGTTGCTCAAGAAAAGATGCATGAGCTGGAAAGGAGGAAAGAAGAGCTTCTGAAGTTGTACTCTCCTGTATCACTTCTCTATCAGCTACAAGGTAAATAGTAGAAGCACATAAAGCTTGTATACTTTTTCCTCTCTCTTTGATTGTTTGTTATTATTTTTACATCGGGTAAAATAATTTGAAGTACAATTACAGATCAATATGATAATAGGAGACTTCTAGGCTACTTGTATCACGATGTTCTAACTTGAACAGGTTGAACTAAGGGTCCAGTAGGAGTTGAGTCAGCACTTAAAGGACATGTCAAAAGAAACTTTTCAGTTCTAGACACGTAGAGCTTGACACACAGATTGCTTTGTTGTCTCGGTTGTGGTGCATGATGGATTTGACATCTGAGTAGTCCAGTGTCTATGTCAAACTCTTACTATGTCGCCAATGCACAATTGTAGCTTTACATAATGCTCAACTTCCTTTTATAGAGCAATCTTCACTGGTGTCCACTTGATATACTTCGACAAATATGCTTATTTTCCTCAAACTTACTGAAAAACATTAGTTTCCTTTCACTCTGCTCTACTATTTAGTTTTCTTTTTGAATTAGTACACTCTATACCATTTTTCATTATGTCCCAATGAAAAAGTTCCATCCATATGAATGTTTTCATGAGATTGTGTATGAGTCTTCTCTCTATTTTTTAAGCGTGAATTTAATTCTATCTGCTCTTAATCAAGGAGCTCAATACAAAAACTCTATGTAATGAGGCAACTATATGTAACAGAAAATTTTAATTTTAATAGTTGTGCTCAATTTTGTATCATATTGCTACTCTCTTTGTCATGGTGTTATGTTTTGGAATGGAGGGCGAAGAATATGGGGATTGATTTGTAAATCAAGAATGATTTTACAATTTGAAGTGTCTTACCATATGCTGCTTTCTACACAGAAGTTTCTAAATGATTTTTTGATATATGTGGAATTCTGGTTGATATATGATTTTTTTTTTATATATAGACGTTGCGATTAATACAATTTTTGAGACACCAAATTGAAGTGCCCTTAGAATATTGAACGGATGGTTAAAGCATTGATTTTGTTCTTGCTGATGGGATTAGATAACTGAAATGATTATACTTGTCAGCAAAAGAATGTCAGTTTACTGATGTAATGTTGCTATTGATACAGATGCCATGAAGAAAACGGAGGAGGAATCTGAAGCCTCGCTCGGCCAGCTCCTTGATCGAGAAATTGATTATATTGATGTGGCTAGCTTTTTGTAATAAAGTTGAATATCCTTGACTGCATGAAATGTGAAAATGGCTAAATATACTTGAGAAATCAATTGCTTTAAAGTGCAGTGGATCGCAGCAGTGGATTGCCGCTGAGAATTATTGAGATTAAATTTATCAAACTATTATTATGGTCGCATATGAGTTTCTTTTGTAAGTTAATATTATTGCTTAGTATTTAAAAGAAAGGAAAGAAAGATTTGACATTTTAAAAACTAGAGTAAGAAAGAAAAACATTTAATTAAAGAAGATAAAAGAGGAAAAAGGTATAATTTCACAAGTTACATCAAGTATTCTAGAAATCTAATATATTTGGATTTAAAGACTAAACTTTTTTCTTTTCACAAAGTAGTTTTTTATCACTTCTGATATTTGTATATGAGAAAGTATTATTTGAAGGATTATCAAAATGAATTATTATCACGCGCGAAGCGCGGGTATGTTATCTAGTAGTATAATTAAAACGATAATATTTTTTCTTTATACTTGGTCTCCTTTCAATATTCGTATATAGGTAAATATTTTTAACAAATTCAAATTGATTTTATCTATTTTTTTTCATTTTGAAGTAATTTATTACGAATTATTTGTTATGAACTATTCAAGAAACTCTAATTTATTGGAGATTTTGACTTACATATCATTAGTTTATGTTGGCTTATCTATTGGTCAATGAAATATTTTTTTATGCTTTACTATTTGATAAATTTATAAATCTAAATTATTTTTTTAATCTATCTTTGTTTAATGATTACTTTTACTTAAATATTATCCGCACATCGTGCGAGTACTAATACTAGTTGCAGTATTAAAGTCAAAGAGGATATCTTATCAATTGCTAAACTTGATATTTTTGTCTTTAAAGATTCCCTTTGTTATCCTATTGATTATATTACTATATTGGGCAAGTTACATATTTGGCTGGTTGATCAAAATAATTATATTCTATAGTCATATATACACAGATTATGTGTAGAACAAATGTATACGATAATATACAAAAGATTCTCTCTCTCTATATAGGTTATTATTTTAGTGGGTGACTATATAGTGTAGTTTTCCTAATAAATTACCTAATTATATTTGATTGAAATAGTATATGAGAAGGTTGATCCAATATAGATCATTAAGAAGTTTGATCCATTTTTAGCCCAGTAAATAATGACAACATTTTGACTACTGCATTAATGAATGCAATTAGCCTATATTTAATTAGTGGAATTTTTTAGATCACACAATAAGGTCGTTTTCCCAAATTGCAGTTCCACTAATCATTGATGGATATGTAGGGAAGAAAATGGAGATATTTCAAGTTCAAATAACTTGCAATTGTTAGGTTGATATTAGTTTTCGTATGTCAAAAAAATAATAATTTAATTTTGAAATACGTTCTTAATTGTGAGAAAATATTCTTAATTTCATACCTTTTTTCTTTAAAGATCTTACACTATTAAAAAATTACTATTTTTTCATTAAATTTTTTTTTGGTCAAAGATACCTGGTGGCTATTTTCAGAAATATTTTGATTGAATAAATGAGAGGGAAAATAAATACTTTTTCGTCCCAATTTATGTGAGTTAGTTTGACTTAACATGAATTTAAGAAAGAAAGAAAGATTTTTGAAACTTGTGGTCTAAAAAAAATCATAGATGTTTGTGCGACTGTAAATCTTTTCGTTAAAGGTAAAATAAATATTTTATCCTCAAATTGTTACTAAATATAGAAACATATCATTTTTTTGGGATTGATTGAAAATGAAAGTGAGTCATATAAATTAGAATAAATGGAGTAGTAGTGTTTTTATACGGAAAAGTTAGGAAACTTCTCAATATTTTGATGAGAATCTGTTTACTCCATTCCTTTTTTTAGGTGAAGTGATTCGATGAGAATAAGTTGAACATGTTTATAACACAAATTTTCATTAATTCTTAATGGAAAAGTCTTTGTTATTAGTAGTGAGATTTCTTGTCCTTTTAATTAAGCTATCGACGATATATTATACCACATCTTAATTGATAGAATTCTATGAGAAGGTCCACTAAGGTATATTTTCTAAATTTTAAGGGGTGAAAACATTCTAATAGAAAATTATAGGGGGTCAAGGTACTATATTAATGCAAGTTTAAAGGGTCAATGTGCATTTTATCCCACTTCTAAACTAAATTAATGGCAAGCTATAAATATTTCACAAATGGTCCCTATTAAGTTGAAAATGATTAAGGATAATGACATTAGAATCAAGATATTGAAGGATAAGATTGTGGAAAGCAATTCCTTGATGCACTATAGCTAGGCAACTTGGCAATGACAAGTTATTTTGACCACTATATATATTTATGGAGAGGGGGTGTATTATATAGATAGTTTTGATTGGATTTTTTACTTATTAAATTGAATTAATTATGTCAGGATTTTAAATTTATAAATCAATCAAACAAATAAAAAGTGTTTTCATGACATAAAACATGTAAAATAATGTTTTGGAAAAATTTATTTTAAAACTTCTTTATATTACTTGGCTAAGATTATATTAAAAATTAGACAACTTTTTCAGATCTTTATTTAATGTATTTTCATCTAAAGAGACCAGCCATCTCATAATTGATAGATGTCTTCAACATTCTTGTTAAGTTCAGGGTTGGACATCTAAAGTGTTGGCGGGGGAAGGGGAAAAACATCGTGAATGAGAATTGATCTTAACCTAACTCATACCAAGAAGTCAAAAACTAACTAAAAAAATGAGGATTGTCTGAGTCATAATAAAGAGACCACCCGTCCAATATTGACTGATACGAGATTTCAACATATCACTCCTCACAGAATATAATTACACGACTGTATTTTACTTATTTCGTTTTTTTTCTCTCTTTTAACTTTTTTTTTTCTTCAAAAAAGAACTCTTAATAGGATGGTTGAGAGCTAATTGATGTCATCCCTGTTCTAACACATTATTATAAAACTCATCCTTTGCAATTATTATTCTTGTAATGTCTAATCAATGAGGGTGAGATTGGGAACAATTAGATATATTATATACTATAGGTTAGACCAAAGGGATTGTACTTGGCTGGTTTATATGGTTGTTTGTTAGTGCAGATAGACATTATTTCAAAAATTGATATACTCTGAGATTATATTGACAAGTTATTATAACCAAACTTTTCAAGTTTCTTTATTTTTTTGTCTAATGAAATTTGAGTTGGTTCCTTCCTTAAAGTTTAAAATAATCAAGGTACTCCACTATAATTTCTCTTAAGTGCAAGTCATAAGTAGTATCATTTTTTTTTTTTTTTCTTCAATTCATAGACGGTTGATTTTTGGTAAATATTTTTTTAAAAGTTTTTATTCAGTATTTGGTATCTATATTGACGTCCAACTAAATTTAGATTCGTACCGGAAAGTCCACGTTAAGGGTAAAACACTCTCTAACAACAACGACTTTAATTTAATCCATATCCCGAAGGACTTGAATACGAAACCTCTTGTCATTCTTCTAGCTAAGTTTAAGATTTATTTTTAATTTTTGTTAAATGAATTTTCGAGGACTATATGCCTTCCTGGAGTAACAAGAGTGGATTTGAAGAAAAATATTAACTCTTTCTTATAGTTTTCTAAAGTAACAAATATTTTGCGCCAACTCTTTTTAATTAAAATGACATAATTTAAATTTCTAAAATTTATTTAAATTTCCTTTGTTCACTGTATCTACATTTTATTCTTTCAAATAATGACTTTTTAAGATGAAATATTATTGGAGGACAAAGTTAATACACTTGTTACATTATTGTGTAGGACCCCTTAGGTTATGGCTTTAATGGACAAACGTAATCAGCTAAACTACTTATCTGAATTTATCGAAAAATAAAATAAATTATATATGAAAACAAAGGAAAAAATAAAGAATAATAAGAAGAAGAAAAGCAAAATCAGTTGTCAAGATGACCTTAAATTTAAAAATTAAAAGCCGGCAGTGTGGGATTTATAGTTTGTTGGTGATCAGATATTTTATATCGGCTTATAAAATATTTTTTGTCACAAGTGTTTTTCATAATAGTATTTAACTAGAAGAGTAATTTATGATTAATTAATAATGTAAAATATTTTTTTTGATAATATTAAAGTAATTTGTGCTTGAACAATATTGAAAAAGTGCTTTAAGAAAAGCTTCAATTGATGATCGGGCATAGTAATACTTGCGGCTTTTCCTATTTGATTAATTTGAATTGATGATACTGAACGTGAAAAGAAACAAATTGTCCAACCTTTCTAGTTTCCTGGAGGATATAATAGCACTTTTTAGTGATTAGGTGCAATGTGTACAGAGGCTCGACGGAATCGAGTCTTTTAACAACATTTTGAAAGAAAGTCTTCTTCGTTCAATGACATTAGATACTCACGACTTTTTCTATTTCAACTTAAATTGACGATACCGGATATCAAAAGAAAATAAATTGTTCAACATTTTCAGTCCAATTTCCTAAGGATATAATAGCACTTCTTAATGACTAGGTGCAACGTGCATAGAGGCTCGATGGAGTTGAGTCTTTTAATAATATTTTTGAAAGAAAGTCTTTTTCGTTCAACAACATCATTAGTTGTCTAGGACCTTCGAGAGCAGATAATAGAACAGATGATAAATATCCATTATCCACATGCCATACATCTTTATTACTTTTTATGTTTTTGGAAAACAAATTTTGCTATTATTCAAAAGCACCTATCCCCATCCCCCCATCCCCCTCCCCCTCCAAATACTTGTCAAGCCTCTTACCCTAAAATAAATATTTTTTAATTTACAAGAAGCTTGACCAAACATAGTATTATTGATTAAATCGCATAATTTATGCCAAATAATTCAGTTTCTATAATTAATTAGGCAATCATACTTCAAAAAGTTTACTACTTTATTATTCAATCAAGAAGACATATAAAAGTCATAGCTAGATTTTAAAATGTTTTAACTTTACTATCTTGGTTTAAACGTTCTATAGTTAGTTATTTATAAATTAATCAATTTAGTTGGACGTATTGTACCAATTATCGTTTCATAATTTGTTTTATTGTGGTACGATGGAAATTAATAATAAAGCTAGTGAAAAGGAACTATGATTAAATCCATACATGTGATACAATAGCAAAATCCTTTTAAGAAAAAAAAAAAAATTGTGCATAGCAAAAGCATGGTTTTTAAGTACAAAAATTTATTATAGTTTTACCATACTATTAACATTTGGTTCAAGATTATAGCCAAAACTAGCCTATTTTTTTTTTTCATATCTTCCCTATTTAATTCATTTTTATATAATTTAAAATATTTAAAAAAATTCTTAATTTGCAATTACGTTTGCTATATATTATTTTATGCTTAGAACTGGTATTTATGTTTATCATTATAAATATAAACAATGTTGGGTAAATTAAAGTGAAAATTTTAAAATCAATTGTTTGAATTCTTAAAAGTTTGAAAACTCACAAATGAATTATATGATTTGTTGTATTTTTGACATATTGATGATTGAGGTTTGTTAGGAATGTCATTTTGAAGTTGAAGTTAAAATTTTAAGTTATTCATCCATGTAGATTGAAACATTTGATGATATTTGTTTATCTACTCCGGATGGAGTTTTGCGGGTTAAAGTTCGTAAAAGAGGAAACCTAATTTTATATAAGTTTGTATGATGATATGTAATTTTGTATAGGAAAAATTTTAGAAATAACAATTATAGAGCGTTAATTGTAAGTTTTATAGCAACATTTTCAAAATTACAAAAAATAGCAATATTTATTTTGTATTTGATTAAACTGTTGCTAGTTAAATACATATACAAATAAAGATTTTGTTCCTAATTTAACTCCAATCTATTTTAATTTAATATGGGAAAAATGGTTCCTTAATTTAAGGAACATTTAATTTGACAGATTTCTTAACCTTTTACAGATACCTTTTTCTTTAATTGAGTGAGGAATCCCTTACGGCACCACTACCTGTAGTCCTTCCTCCAACAATGACTCTATTTTAACAACAACCATTATTTTACAGCAACATAATTCAAAATTCAAAAACGTTTTTCATAATCTATAACTCATATCAATTTCAAAAAAACGACTGCTTCCAAAATTTATGTTCATCGTCTAATGTTTTGAGAAAAGTTTGATAAGACAACGCTGCAAATACAGGTATCAATAAACAAATATGATTTTGTTTGTGAATTTTCGAACTATATTTGTGAAGATCGCTGGAAAAATTGTAACAACAATGGTTTGATTAGTTCTCGAACAAAGTGGTTTGATCGATAATTTTTTTTTACAAATTAGAGTTTTCCACCGTGTTATATAGGTTGAATATTGATATACAATTGTTACAGTTTATTTTGTATTTTCATCTGTTTTCAATTAAATCATTTGTTCTTGTTGGATTTCGTTTTGAAGTTTTGTATAAACAAATAAGTTATTGTATCAAAGGGTTCGAACATTGTAGACCTGTAATAATCGTTCATGCAAGTCATCTCAGAAAACTGTATACTGATATTTTTGTAGCTGCTTATACCATGGATGGAACCGGTAAGTCCTTCTTATATATTTATTTAACATTACATATGCTGCCGGCTCTATGTATTTGTAAAATACATTTGCAATCTGTTTATGTGATCACTGGTAGTTACTTTTATGTATTTCAGTTTACATATGCTGCCAGCTATATGTATTTAAAAAATACATATGCACTCTGTTTTAAGTGTTTGATTGAATTTTTTTTTTTTTTTTAAATAAAATATGCAGGCCATATATTTCTAATAATACATATTGAGACATGCAATATACATATGCAGAGTTGGTAAAATACAATTACTAAACTGGAACAATTACAAATATCAAATAAATAATTGTTTTTATAATTTTAATTTTATTTTAATAATTTCAGGTTATTCCAGCGTCAAAGTATGTCTATACAGTACACGACAAGGATAAACATTTTATTATTTGCCTTAAGGAAAAAAATTCTTGCCATGCATTCTAATAGGACAAGATACCATGTGTGCATGCTTATGCAGTACTTGATAGCAAGAATTTGCAAAAGGGATCATATTGCTCTGATCTATACAAATAAAAAACTGTGTCAATAACGTATGATCTTCCCATTTATCCCACACCCCACAAAGATGATTGGGTGATTCCACAGGAGATATTGGAGGAGATAGTTTTGCCCCCAAAATACAAGCGATCCCCCGTAAGACCTGTAAAAAAGGATCGTAAAAAATTGAGAAGAGATATGTTCGGAAAGAAAAACAAAAATTAATGTAGTTCATTCACAATAGACGTTCATGTAGGAAACATAATAAATGATAAGTTTATTGATGTATTCAGTCAAAAAATAATTGCTTCATTTTTTCACTGATTATTATATGATTCTAAATTTTGATTAAGTTTTTTGATTTTATTGAACTTTTTGTAGTTAAATTGTTGCAAATGTTATCATTAAGAATATAGTATACAAGACATGTAACATCATTTATTTATATTTAATAAATTGTATGCCACACAAGTTAAATTTTTAATCTAAAAAAATACATATGAGCATCGAATAAAAATCTATGCCAATCTATAAAAACTAAGAATAAGTTAACATACATTTATGTAATAAATAAATTAATTAAAAATATATATAATGACTTATAATTACGTAGCTAAAACGTTAAATACATTTATTTTTTTTTAAAAAAACATATGCATTAATCATACATAAATATGCATTATTTATATATATATATATATATATATATATATATATATATATATATATATATATATATATATATATATATGAAAAAAATCTATGGATAATTTATAAATACATATGCTTATATGATAAAATACATATATGTTAAATTGGACAAATACACATACATATGCAGAGCCAAAAAAATATATATTCAGACAAATATATATATATATATATATATATATATATATGCATAGCAGAAAATATGTATTCAGACTTATAAAAAACATATGCATTATGCATAACTATATATATGTTAATTATATATACATATGCATTATGCATAACATAAAAGGATACAACACATATTTTTGATAAAATACTTATGTATTAATCATAAAAAGATACAACACGTATTTTTGGTAGAATACTTATGTAACAACATATAAATGTGCATAAATACCTATTGTACACTTTTGTACCATGTGTGTTTCGTTTTAAGTGATGAATTTATGTCTAATTATCAGGTCGCCCCTAACGTGGGCCTCATCCTTATTGGGCTACAGGTTCAATTTATTATGTCTGGGCCTGTAGAAATATTGCTTGGGATGGCCCCTATGGAATTTATATTCATTTTTTGGCCAATTTTTGTATATTTTTATTGCAAGCATAAGCATTTAATTTTGGGCAAACAACATAAATCCCAACAGTTTGGAGTTTAATTACAGAAAATTCTGATATTTTACATAATTACTGAAAATCTCAATTTTATATCTTTTGAGATACATAATTAGCTCCCGATACATCCAAAGAAGATACATTTTTTCCTAGTAAAGATACATAATTAGCTCCAGATTTTTTTTTTTTTTTTTGGGTCTGTCGATATACATGATTAGCTCCCCAATACGTCCAATGGAGATATATAATTAACTGAGATTTTTGTAATTACTTTGTAAGGGTAAGCATTTGTATAAATATGATAAATTAAGGTGTATATTTATGTTATTTTTTCTTTAATTTAATATGTGCTTAAAATAGAAACCGACGCATTGCAAGCTTTCAAAATAGCATAAAATTTGTGACGATATGATATGATTTGTGATTAACTCAATACAGTAATTAGATTGGATATAAGATGAAGTCATATATATTTTTTTCATAACTTTCATGTCATAAACTTCTTTGTTTGTAACTTTGATGTTATGACGATCCAGTATGATTTATGGATTATCCAACAAAATAGTTAGAATATTGAACACATAAAATGAAATTATACCACCTTTCTTGGATGCCATACAATTTTTTTGTTTGTAACTTTGCATCATAATAACCTAGCTACCTTATTGGACTAATATGTCACAAGTTCTTTGTTGAATCGAATCGTAGCTTGTTCCAAAAGCTAGTGATGGCTTCTATAGCAGCGGACTCAGAATTTAAAAGTTGTGGGTGTTCGGGAGCTTCAAATACCTATATTAACACCCAAAGTTTTAAGGTTCCGCATGAAAATCGAAGTAACAAGCTATCTTCTTGGTTTCATGTATTTTTTTTTTCCATCTTATATCAATTTTTATACATATATAATTATACATATTTTGCAAATCGAGTTTAACAGGTGCCAAAGCACCACAATTTTCATCCTAGATCAACCCCTGGGCATCTATTGCAAGGACATGTATTTCGTTTGACTTGTCAGTTGCCGGTAAACTGTCTTTTTTTGCAATATATGCAAAAACGAGAGAAGAAAAATAAATAGTGAATTTGCTCGAGTTCACCTCATGCAATTTCAACGTCAATCTAAATTAGCCGAATTAGAGAACTTCGAATACCAAATAATTAAATTAGAAAAGAAATATCTATCTTTGTGTGTTTTAGATGTTATCCAAAACCTTGGGTTGTGCATACTTTACGCATAAAATGTTGACAGCCAAACTTGCCAAATTTTCTAACCAATTAAAAATAATCCTATTTCTTATAAACAATTTTTCCCTAATCTCTTTTTTCCTTTCTTTCCTTTCCTTTTCTTTCTTTATTTCCTCTCAAATTCCTCAGTTTCTTTTCCTTATCAATTATTCATATTTAATATGAAGGCTTTTGTTGATCTTCTTTATTGATAAGGTACATTTTCTTCCCTTTATCAATTCGTATATTTTCCTTTTATGATTTCAAGAAAAGTATTAATTATATGTGTCATGATAGGAGGATTAACATTAAAATTGAAAAAAAAAAGAGAGATAATTAAGTTTTTTTATTGAAGTTAATGATATTTATATTTTATGTGATTATGTTCTCCAGAAAATTACTATTTGAATCTGGATATAAAGTTTGAAAGAAATTTATGTGAGATAATTGAAAATTTGAGAATCAATCAAGTTTTTCTTTGATGCGAATATCATTAAATTTTTTTCAAATATTTTAATTTGTTAATTATTATGATTTAAAAGTACTTTTTACATACTTTTCAAAAAATGTAAATTTTATTTCAAAAAACTTAAAGCTTATACGTTCAAATTCACGGTCAGTATTTAGACTCATATGAGTTAGAAACAATAAAATCAATTCTCTCTATCAAAAAATTGTAGGAATCCTCTTCCCCACAAAAGTGTAAAAGAGAACAAGTTTTTATGTAGAATAAAATGGACAATTTAATTACTTGTCTAATGCATTTAAAGGAAAATTAAAGTGTAGTAAACTACAGCAAACTAATTCAACCAAAAAGCAGCATATGCATATTACTTTTCTACTACTTGTCAATTATAATCTCCTCTCTTGTATTTTCCTATACATAATTGGTGAGCTAGGCAATGAGAAAGATTTCTGCATACTATAAGAAAGTTCTTATTCACTATGTTCTATCATTGATTAAAGAGTTTAACTTATATATACTGACCGTCTAATAATTTAAACATTATAATCAGGTCATTTAAAAGGTAATTGCATCCACTATACCAGTTATAACCATATATAGTTGTTACAAACTTGCTGTGTGAACAAGTTCTTATTCACCACGTTCTTACTGCTTAAAGAGTTCAACTTATATACATTGATAGTCTAAAAATTTTAACACTACGATCAGATAATTTAAAAGATAATTATAATCATAGTTGAAACTAACTTGTTAGTACTTTTTGCAGGTCCAAACAATTTTATTGAGGACTTGAGGCAAAGGAATGGCAACAAAGACAAGGGACATTTCCCCTCTAGTAAAGGTCAAGAGGAGTCCCAATAGATCCAAGACAAAGTCACTTGTAGTCACAAATGCCATTAATCTTATTGCCTCAAATAGGAAAAATATATATCTCAAGTCCAAAGTTTGTTCTAGTCATGATAAAACTCAAGGCAAGAAACCAACACCATCAACTTATCCCAACATTACCTATAAAGAAGCTCTAAATTATGGAACATCGATCGATAAGCCTCCATCTAGTTTTGATTATACTCAAGTCAAGAAGAATCCAACCTTATCGAATGATCTCAACATTGTCCACAATAGACCAAAGGTAGCTCGAGGAAGTTTGATCGATAATAGGCCTTCTACGCCTTCTAGTCTTGACAATGCTCAAGTCAAGAAGCTAGCACCATCATCATCATCATGTATTCCTCTTAGCATTCACAATAAACAAGCTCTAGCTCGAAGAAGATTGTCATTCGATCATAGGCCTCCCATGTCTTCTTTTCGCGATAATAGTCCTCAAATAAAGAAACTAGTCCCAAAAAATGATCCCAACATTCATAGAAAACAAACTCCAACACGAAGAAGGTTATCGATCGATCATAAACCTCCTCTGTCTTCTCCCCTGCTAAAACACAGAACATCCTCTAATCCTAGGGAGAGGATTCCCAAACCATACTTGTCATCTTCAAGTAAGAATTCCACTTCCCAAAAACCCCTTTTGAATAAATTGTTCAAAGCACCTCATACTAGTAGTAATAAGAATGTTATTGAGAAACAACATGCTGCTGGTAAGGCAGTGAACGTAAACAAAACTATCACTAAGAAGCAAGATAGTGCTGTTACCATAACATCTAATTTGACAGATATCGTTGCGAATATTGATCCTCATGAGAATGAAGAGTTAAAGAAAGAGGAACACCAAGAACTAGTCATTGAAGATCATGAAGATCTAAGTGACACTGCAGACATTGATGAATACCTCAAGGCTGTTGAATCATCCTCATTATATGGTATGGAAAATCAACAAGTCATCAACGTGGAAATTCCAGAAGAACAACGACTAGTTGAAGAAACAAACCATAAAGAAGTAGAAGAAATCAAGAATCATGAGCCAAGTGATCTTGATCTTGAAGAGAAAGAAAAACAAGAAAGTGACAATCAAGAAGAGAAAGAGAAAGAGAAGGGTGAAGGAAGTGAAACATTATCAAAAGCATTGGATGATTGTCAACAAAAGAAAGAAGAGGGACATGAATCGAATTTGAAGATTGATCAAGAAGAGAAAGAGGAACGTGAAGTAAGAAACAACAAAGGAAAGGAAGAGAATAACAATAAGATTAGCACAACTACAATGACATTTGCAAAGGCATATCCACATTTGGTGCATAAGAAGGAAAATGTAGTAACTAATGATGTGATTGAAGAGACAACAAGTAAACTTAGAGATCAAAGAAAGAATCGAGTGAAAGCATTGGCTAGTGCCTTTGAAGCTGTCATATCTTTGCAAGATCCCAAGTGAGTTTACACTTGTATGAACCATCATTGTTGTAACAACTTTTCTTACAATTGTTTTGGAGAAATATGAAAAAAGATTTGCATGCATACACGATCGAAAATGTGTGGCAATTGTTGTTTTGCTTAGTTTTTATGTTTACTATAATATATACATAACCATGACAAGATTGTACAGTCAAGCCTCTCTGTTTTTTGTTTCAATATTTTTAAGTCGTTATAGAGGACATACAACATTACGTGGAAATTAGTTTCAAGAAATATTTGTTTTTTATAGAGGATGACTATTGTAGAATATAAAGAGTGGTAGGATTAAGAGAGATGAAAATTGTGAGAGAAGTTACACGGTTTGAACTCACACATAGACAAAAAAAGAAAAAAGGAAAAACTTTCATTCACACAGTAAAGAAATGCATCTTGGGCCAAACAAATTCAAACCTTAAAAGGTAGCTCATGAAGGAAAAATTGTTCACTGAAGCGTGGACAATACCCAGACCTTGTTAACTAGAACGTAAATAATATAATACGAGGGTCCAACATTGGTGAACAAAGACAAGGGATGAGCTTGACTATGATATAATGCAAAGTATTGGATCTTGGGCTAACTCAACCTCAAAATCTAGCTCACGTAGGGAGAATTGTCCAAATCATATAAGGAGATCAATTACCCATCCTTTTTTCGATGCGGTACTTGTAAAACACACTAACACACTTGAATCTTAATTTTGATCTTTGCTATTTCTGACTAAAACTTTTTTGATTTTCTGTTGTCATTGATCACTCAAAATGCTACTACTTGATATGTACTGATTGAACGGTATAATTATCTCATTTAAAAATTTAAATTATTATATAAGATACAATTTTATTTACTTAACTATATCTTTAACATAAGTCCTCTCGTGTGCTGGTTTGATTTTTCTTTTTTCATGTGCAATCATTTGGAAATTCTTTTTGATTATAAGTGTTGACGAGACTTGAATACAAGATATATCTTCATTTATGATGATATCTTGTTAAAAAGAAGGTGGACCTTATGCCTAACACAAGAGGTTGACTTAGGTTTTATTTATTTTTATTAAAATTAAGACGTTTTACTTTGAATATATATCTACATATTAAAATGTATATGTTGGTGACTTGATAGCTAATGATTGTGGTGATTTATAAGCAATGGGCGACGATATGTAGAGCCCATTTGAGTTAATTTATTGATTATAAATAGTTGATAAGCATTAAGTGCACGTTGATAAACATATTTTTAAGCATTGAAATAATTTTATAAATAAGTTGTTACTACATATTTGGGAAAAAAGTTTTGAAACTGATAATAAGAGATTGATATGTTTGGTAAAAAAAAGAAAGAAGTGTTGATAAGCTATTTTTAAGTAAAATGAAGAAAGTACCCTTAGTTTTGTTTAAAAAAATATAAATTTAATGGGAACTTTGTATTAAAAATGATGAATTACTGATATGAAATGAAGAAATTAGAAACAAGTATTTTGAAGAATTAAAAAATATATTAATATAACGATAGAATAATAAATATTTTGGTCAAATAAAAAGTGCTTATAAGTTAAAGGAAGATCAACTTATGATTTTTGATTGATTTTAACATATAACATTCCACATTTTGAGCGTTTATCAAACACATAGATAAACTAAAAAGTATTTATAAATTAGTTTGATCAACTTATAAGCTTAACCAAATATCTGAACGATGGTGGTTTACGATGAAGATTATTTAAGCATGGTTAATTTTGAAGTTACTAATAAACGTGGGTTGCAGGGACAAACTTTAGTTTAACCAAGTATTGGGTGTTTTGGGCATAAGAATTGTTTCCTTTTTTTTCGGAAAATTATGTTATTTTAGTGAAAATTGCAGTGTTTGATCATAAGAATTTCAAATACAATTTTAAATTGTATTTGAAAAAGTTTTCTTTCACTTTTAATTCTCTCACAAAAAGTAAAAAATAAATCCAATTTATATTTATGACCAAACACAACTTTAAACTCTAATAATTTTCATGATCAAATATCTACCAATAAGTACAGAACATGCATGTCCCATTATGACCTCAATATTATATAATATGTAGTATTATAATATTGTGAAGCTGTTAACGTTGGGCTCTTAAGGGAAAAAAAATTTCACTGGTGTTTAACTTATAAAAAGACAATGAGGTGAATCCTTTTTTCTTTTCCATTTTCTTGGGTAAACCAAATTCATAAAGAGAAATTGTTTGATGATTGAATGCATTTGTATTCAAGAAAAAAGAAAGAAAAGAAGATTTCTGGCACTATACTCGACAAATTAATTCAATAGTAGCAGTATAATAGCAATAATTATCATCACATGAATAACAAAGAAGAATTTTAAACATCCCGTTTGTTCAATAAAATTAAGATGGAGTTGTGTTCACATAAATTTCAAATATATGAGATAAAATAAGTATCGTAAATTAATATAATTGAATTAGTTATTTAAATTCAAATAAATATGAATTTAATTAAGAGAAAAAATCTAAATATACAAGATTAGATTGTTTAATGCAAGTTATAGAAAATCTTTTTAGTTTGCAAGTTATAACAATTTTTATTTTTAAAAAATAAAAATAGAATTTTCATTTTTTCTAAATAATCAAATCAAGACCAATCAAAAAGGAAAAAACAAATTTTATATAACAAAAATTAAATATTCTTTACTTAAAAATAGATGACAGTTAGTAAGAGATACCAATCACACCAAATCTATCTTTAACCATTTTCCTTTTTCTTCTTTTAAAACAAACGACTTTCTTCTTCAACAACTTTTTTTTCTACAAAAATATAAGTTTTCAATCAAAATCTTTCATAAATTTTTGTTTTTTGAGGCGAGGTTTAGGCCATAACAATTTAAGTGTTTTATGTGGATCTCAAGTTCTTGAATTTGCAAATTTAAAAATCATTTCGTACAATATGGATTGTCATAACTTGCATTCGATCATGACACAACATGTAGGAGATCGATAGGATGCCACAAGCATGTTATCTTATTTAGCAATGTGATATTTTGCATTCAATCTTCTTTTGAGATATATGATGTTTGGTTATTGACTAAGAAAAAATATTCAGGAAAAAAATTATTATTATTTTTCTATATTTATTTTTGATTTGTGATGTTAACTTGCTGAATTTTTGAGAATATAAGGTGGAAATTCACAACAAACAATTCTTTCATAATTAATAGTGAATAATTTTTTATTATTGTCTTCTATCACTGTATATGTTTGTACTTAATTTTTTTTTTGGTTATTTTGTTGCAGTGATTTTGGCATGTTTGTATGTGCCTTTGTTAAATTTGCTAGCCATAATGTGTTTGAGATTTCAAACATCTACTTCAATGCTTCCAACGACCGTCTTAGATATGGTGCACTACTTTGGGATTATGCTACAAGAAAGTAAAATGATGGTACAATTAGTGAAAGTGAGGTTACTGAAAATGTTACTAACATACTTGATGGTTCAAAGATTTCAAGAGAAGCTGTTTCGGTTATTCAGAAACTATATGTTGATTGTGTTTAAAAATGAATAATTTTTTTTTATTCTTTTGTTGCTCAAACTAATTTTATCCTATCAACGATGTCGTTACTCTTTTATAGTCTTATTTTGGTGTTTAATTTGATATATTTTTTTAATATTAATTTGATATTAAAGTTGATATCAAGTGTTAGAATTATTAAACTATTATACTGTGCTATGCTATATAAATAGTATAGCATAGTATTTATTGACATCAAGTGTTGTTTTGGTATTAAATTTGATATTAAGTGAATGAAATTGTTTAATTGTTGGATCTATGCTATGCTATATAAATAGTACAACATTAATTTTCTTGATATCAAGTATTATTTTGGTATTAAAGTTGATATAAAGTGACTGAAATTGTTGAGTTGTTGAATTTTAAGTATTATTGGAGTCCTTATATCTTTGTTTCCAACACAAACAAAACTGTTTATTATGTTCTATCATATCCACCGATATATCCTTTATTATTATGTACAATGGATATTTATAAAGAAATCGACAATTGCTTTTTTTAATCTTGACACACCATGACTCTTGTACCATTGTGTATGATCATTCGTGGACATTTGTCACTTATCGCTTTAATCTCAATTTGAATTGAGTTAATGCCGATCTTGAATTGTTTTGCTATTACATTTATCATTCTTTTATACTTGGTATTTGCATCATACATTATCCCATCTACACAAAAATCTTTAGGTCTACTTGTAAACATAACACAAAATTGTTGAGTAATTAATATCGAATAATTGGTGAAGAGATACAACATACTTTAAAACTCACAAAACATATACATAAGAAAAAAAAATTAATGATGACTATTTTACTCACAAATCAATCAAGAATAACATCGTCATGATAAATTGATGTATGAAAACGATCAATTGAAGGAGTTGGATTGTAAGAAACTAGTATGTCATATTTAATCTTGGGGTATAGAGTGAGAAGTGCAAGGATGATTAGTGACATTGAAACCTGAGAGTGCATGGTACTTGATAGTCAATTTTTAATAGCTTCCTGGAAATGCACCATTCATGTTTATCAACATGAATTTTTGTATTTTATTTGCAATTGTTATAAACTTGACTATCAAATACTAATATTAATTTATTAGAAGTTTTCGACTCAAATACAAAAACTATTCGAGAATTCTTTTGTAGAAATAAGAAGAGGATTATAATTTTTGTTGAAACAAGAAGAACAATTCTATTGATGAAGAAGAAGACAACAAGAGAGAAAAAATTTCAAAGAAAATCGTAATGAAGAAGAAAAATGGTATGTTTGATAATGAAGAAGAAAAAAAAGATATGTTTGATAATGAAGAAGAAGAAGAAAAAGATACGTTTGATAATGAAGAAGAAAGAAATTAGTATGATTAAAGAAATATCTTTACCAAATTTTACTCATTAATTTAAGAACAAATTTTATAACTTAAGTGATAAAGTTTTAAAAAATATATAAATAAAGATAATTATTGAAACCAACAATCGTATCTACTATCAAAGACTAAAAATTAGGAGATAATTTGACTAATAATTATGCAGAAATAATTTTTTTTAATTAAAAAAAATAATTTTAATTTTTTTTATAACTTGTAATTTATTTCTTTAATTCAATAATTATACAAAAAGTATTATTATAACTTGCAACAAATAATCTAATAAGTATATACAAGATAATTTTCACAGTTTATTTTTTATTGAGCTAGTTCGTTGATTTGGGCTATAAATAATGAACCCACTTTGCTAAGTCCAAAATGTCATCTTATTCCAGAGACCTAATTTGTGCCACGTGCCGAATGACGTGGCATATCAAGTCAAGTGAATGAGCCAATAGGACCATGCCACATGTCAAAATGATACAGCATGCCTAGTGAAATCAAAGACCCAATCAAATATCGACATGTCACTTAAATCTGATTGGTCAAAAGAAGTACATCTTCACCATGACTCTTTTCTTCCTACAGCTATAATAGGAGTTTCATAATTCAAAAAAAAGTACGAACAATTTTAACAAGAAGCAAGAGAGAGCTCATAGAACAAATGCCGTAAATTTCTCTACAAATTCAGGCATTCAAGATCAAGACTACAAGATTCAAGAACAAAGTCAAAGACCCTTGAATTCAAGTACAAGTCGAGATCAAGTTCATCAACTTCACAAATCAAGATCCAATTCATCAAGATTCAAGATCAAGACCACAAGATTCAAGAACACGCTAAAAAGTTCTTGAATTCAAGTACAAATCAAGATCAAATCCATCAAATTCAGCAACATTCAAGATCAAGATCGAAACCCTTGAATTTATATTTTAAAAGACAAACTAGAGGATTCATAGAATTTGTAACACTCACATGTTCAAATCAATAAAATGATTATTACAATATTTTTTTAGTCCCGATTATTATTTTCTCGACTAGAATTTTATGTCCATAACAATATATATTCTATGTATTTCTATCTTATTCCTTTGGCGGCATAACTCAATAAAGAAGTGAAACAAATTAGATGATAAACTAATCATATCCTCTAAAAACTCTTGAAAATTGATTACTTGTTCAACAAGACATCATCATGGATCATATATTTGCAATATCGAAGATTCAAAGAAGTTTATCTTTTTAATTTAAATTGATTTCTAAAATTAGCAATAAACTTCTTTGTTCTCTTATCAATGTTGTTTTCATCATAATTTATGTACATCAACGTGACGCTACTTCAAGAGGCCTTTCACAAAAAGTCAAACTAAGGACCTTCAAGTATTTCAAACTTTACGGATGAAGATGAAATCTTTGAATGGTCTCAATATGAATGACTTGAAGATATTTAATATATTAACTGTCTACTATTTAAATTAGCTTGTAATTTAAATGAAGGACAATTTGATCTTTCTTTGCTTCTTTTAACTCTTATTATAAATAGTTAGCTTTTAGGGTTGAACTACTAGTTTTTGAAGATTGCAGACTTGTGCGAGAGCTTGAGAACCCTTTATTGATTTTCAACACTTAGTTTTAGGATTTGCAAATAAGGTACCTTCTTAAAGATTTTAATAAATTAGATGCTTTTAATTCCCAATTAAGTGATGTTTTAATTAATTTCACTATTGTTATAAAATAATAAAGAATAGAAGAAGAATAGAGAGAGAAGAAAGGGTCATTCTTATTTCTCTTGAAGGATTCTTGAGATTCTTAAGGATGATTTGCAATGAATAAAACCCCTCTATTTATAGAAGAAATTTACTCCTAGTTTCTCACTAAAAGTCAGATACTTCAAATCCTGATAGATATCAACTAGATCTTGATAGATCTTATCTATATTTTTGATAGACATTCACTATAATGCAAATACATTTATAACACTCCCCCTTGAATGTTTAATTGATAGATGATGTGCCTCGTTAAAACCTTACTAGAAAAAACTTAGTGAAAAAAATCTAGTGAGGGAAAAAGAGTACACATGTTTAACAATACGCATATAGGCTGCCTCATTAAAAACCTTACAAGAAAAAATCAGTGGGACAAAATCTTGAAAGAAAAAAAGAGTACAACGCGTATTTGCTCCCCCCGACGAGAACATCAATGAATTTTGCATCCCGATCTTATGCACCATCTTCTTAAAAGTTGTAGTTGGAAGAGATTTGATAAATCAATCAGCCACATTGCCACTTGAAAGAATTTGTTGCATTTTAATATCACCATTTTTTTAGAGCACATGTGTATAGAAAAGTTTTGGCAAAATGTGCTTCGTTCTATCTACCTTTTATGAATTCTCTTTTAAGTTGGGCTATCCATGCTGCATTATTTTCATACAAAATTATGGGTACATTGTCATATTTCAAACCACATCTTTCTCAAATGAGATGTATTATAGACCTTAATCATACACATTCTCGGCTTGCTTCATGAATAACTATTTTCTCAGATGGTTCGATGAAGTAGTTATGACAGACTACTTCGTATATCTATATGATAGTACTACCATATATGAACACATAGCCTGTTTAAGACCGAGATTTATGCCGATCAGATAAATACCCAACATCAGCATGACCAATAAGATCGGAACTGCATTCTTTAGAATAAAATAAGCTCGTGTCTTTTATCCCATTATTTAGATGTCTCCTAGTAGGAGCCGAAATATACCTTGCTAACAAATTAGTCGAAAATGCTATATCATGCCTTGTAGTATTTGCAAGATACATGAGTGCACCAATTGCTCTAAGATATAGTGCTTTATAACCAACGAGTTTCTCATTCTTTTCTTGAGGTTAGAATTAATCCTGATTCAATTCTGCATATTTCTCTTTTAAGCAAATATTCTATTATTTTTGAAATCTCTCCAAGAGTTTTGATAATTTTCAAGTTATAAATTTATGAAATATAAGGATTATAAATAAGTTTTTCAGAAAATTTTATATGCTTCAAACATTTTGAATCAATAAACAAGTTTTCATGTAAATTTTGCAAAGTGATAATATTCAACATTTCATATGTGACACCTTCAAGTGCCTGGACTACAAATCAAATACTCCCTCCGTTTAAAAAAGAATGACCTACTTTGACTTGACACAAAGTTTAAAAAAATAAAGGAGACTTTTGAATCTTGTGGCCTTAAATTGAAGTTATGTCAAATGTACTAAAATGCCCTTTAATCTTGTGATCCTAAACATGCCATGTAGAAAGTTGAAATTAAAGTATTGCCAAAAAAAGAAAGGGGTCATTCTTTTTTAAACAGACTAAAAAGAAAAGTAGGTCAGTCTTTTTGAAATGGAGGGAGTAAGTTTTACACTTACCAAGATGCATCCTTTCGTGTCACTCAATAAATGTTTCTACGTAAGCAAGCTTAAATAAATGTAGAATTCAAATCCTCGTAATCTTTTACAATATTGCACCAATATTGTATCAACGATATTAATGATATATCATTTCGTATCAGTTCACAGTGTGATATAACATTTTGAGATCTCATCACTTCATTATTTTCAGGTACCTGAACCTCTCATAACGTTTAGTGTTATGTCGTAGGCTCTTCAAGAGCACATTGCCTTCTTAATATGATTATTTGCTCCTTATTCTTTATAAGGATTATTTCATTTGGAATCGATTGGTATACCATGCTTCACACATCCATAGACTTTGTCCTTTAGGGACACAAAATAGGAGCATTTGCAGCTTAAATATGAGATGCTTAGGACATTTGACTTGAATTGTCTTTTGAATGAGGATCTGATGATAATTATTAACATATTTTATTGCTGCTTATAATCTCCCCTTAGTAAAACTAACATACTGTAATGCCCCGGGAGTACACTCTAGGTGCCACACGGTGCTTACAGTTCCAAAGGACCATAAGCTAATCCATGAGCTGGTACCTGCTGTGAGTACTGAATAATGTAATAAAATAAATGGTGTTCAACTGAGGAATACCATAAGGTTTTTAAGTAGTAAACCTAATAAACAAAACTGTTAATACTGATAAAATGTCTGACAATGACAACTGAAATATGAGAACTGACTAACTATCTGAAATAGTCTGAAAAGCCTCTACTGACTGACTGATGAGCTGATGGGAAAAACCCCCAACTAACCCCGACTGAAGAGAAATGATTGAATCTGATAAAGAAATCTGAGCTAAATAAATCATGTCCTCGAATATGAGGAATCACCACAGCTACGGCTAGTAATCTGGAAAATCTATGCATGATCTGAGAACTGAGCGTTCAAACCTATGATATGATACATCATACCACAAGAAAAGAATACGCGATCAGTACTTTGAATACATTGGTATGCTAAATGAGGTAGCTGATATGCATGGTTTCATAAAAATGAATAATAATTGTCTGAATATATATATATATATAACATAAAATACTGAATAGAGTCCAAGAAATTTGTAGATACTAAGGATATGTGAAATCTATAAATATTGAGGATACATAAAATCTGTAAGTACTGAGAATGTATGACCAAGCATATAACATATCCTGAATATAATCTGTAACTATTGAAATACTAAAATCTGATAAATGAATCACTGATATCTGTATGCTATGGTCAAGCAACTGAAATAAAATTGCTGAACTGATTACTGGACTGAGACTGTGGAAGGTATCATCTAACCGACATGCCCTAATTTGCGCTAATAGGGGTCCAACCTATAACCCCAGTTGAAAAGTTATTAGTACCATGCCACGGGTATCAATGCTGGCTGTGTGGATCTACTATACTAATATACTGTCTCGAAGGACTAAGGGTGTCAAGCCTAAACTGACGGGTGACCCCTGCTAGGTAGTCAAGTCTAATCTGACGGGTGAATCCTCATATCCTACGATGGCTATATAGTTATGGAGTACAAGGACTGCTACTAACGACTCTGCCTATCTAATAGGGAAGCCGCCATCACTGCAATCGCTCGGTGCTAAATCCTACTCCCAACTAAACCGACACAGAATGCTGAACTGTTCTAAGTTTAACTGGTTTTGATGACTAAATGGACTAATAATGCTCATAACATATTTCAAAACTATTCTGAAGATACTGAGACTAAGTAAACAACTATGTTTTCGGCTATTCATAACCCCCAGGACTCAATAGCAATAATAGTAAAATAGTACTAAACTTTAAGGACATAACATGAGAACATTTGTTAAAAATTCATTCTTGCAGGCATTTCATCATACACTTGATATGCATGGTTTAGGCTAAAAACGGGAATAGTATAATACTTGGAGTAATATCGTAATTTCAACATCAACAATACTTAATCATGATTTAATCCAGAAAATAGCAATATTAAAAAATGTGGGGTTTGATAACAACAATAGTTTCATGTAAGCATGGTATGAAATCAAGATTCATGGAGATTCATGGTTGAAATCATAATTTAAAGTCATAATTACTTGAAAATATCATAACATTGTATTTAAATTGGATACTTGGGCTCCATAGGTGAAAGGAACCCATGGATAAACACTTAACATACCTGGGTTGATAAATTCGTGAGAATTGATGGTGAGTTCTTGAGATTTGATCTTGAATTTTGAAATCTAGAGTTTATTCTTGAAAGAGAATTAATTTCTTAAAGAATAATTTGTGAATAATGGGGGATATAATGCCATTTTAGGTTTTAATTTCGTGTTTAGGGCCTTGGAAAAAAACAAACAGTCCCTAGAAATTAAATCGCGGAACTGGGAAAAATCTCAATTTTGACACCCGGTGCGATGCGGTACAATCACGTCGGGACACTGGAAAACTGATGAACCCAATTTTGCCCAGTAGCGTGACACGGTGCGATCGCGTTGCGCCACTGGAAAAGGATCATTCCGAACTGACATTTTGGCGAGACACGATGGTAATTGCGGTGCCTTACTAGAAATTGACCATTGCAAAATAGCCCCTCGGTATGACGCAACGCTTATTGCGATGGCTTACTGGAAAAGAAAGAACGCCATTTTTGGGGTCACCGTGACACGGTGCTGTTTTTATTGGGCCACTGCTTTCACTAAAAATATATAACTTTACACCCGAGTATCGAATTTGGGAGAAATTTTGTATCGTTGGAAAGCTAATTCAATTTCCTCTTATTTGGAAGGTCTTGATCTAGAAAATTCTGAGTAGACTAAAAGATATGCTCATTTGAAGTTGACTAAGGGAACATTCTTATGAAAAATTTCAATCGGTAAGGGTTATTTTGATTCGTCCAATAGTTGGGAGTTATTTAGGGCCTTCATATACCTAAAACTAACTTATAATACTATAAAAGAACGACAATGTACTATGCCTGACTTTAAAACATGCGCTAACATGGGTTCAGATTTTTGGGGTGTTACAATATCTTACCTATAGAAACATTTATCCTCGAATGAGACTAACTAAGGTGAAAACACTGAGGAACTGAGATTACATACTGAATATACATGATAAAAACATGAGTACATAATTGAGTCTGAAACATGATTCATGATTGAACTGGTTCTGTAAATGCATGACTGACATGAGAATGATATGCCGCTGAAATTGAGCATGGAAAATAAAAATTCTATGAAGGTTTTTACCTCAAGATGAGTTTGAATTTACGAAAAAAAGATGAGGGTAATTGGTTCGTATATCTACTTCTACTTCCCAAGTGGCTCCCTCAATGGACTGTTTCCACCAAAGAACTTTGACTAGGGGAACTTCTTTGTTCCTTAGTCTTCAAACTTGTCGATAAAGAATTTCGACTGGAATTTTTCTAATAGGAAAGACTGTTCTAAACATCTATGCTTTCTAAGGGAACAACTACAGTTGGGTCACCAGTACACTTCTTTAATAAAGAGATATGGAATACTGGGTGAACTGATGCTAAATCTGTAGGCAACTCAAGCTCATAAGCCACTTTTTCAAAACAGCTTAAAATTCTATAAGGGCCAACATACCGGGGACTAAGCTTCCCCTCCTTACCAAACCTCTTCACTTCTTTCATAGCAGAGATCTTTAGATATACGAAATCACCAATCTCAAACTCAAGATCTTTACTCCTTACATCTGCATATGATTTTTGTCTACTCTGGTCTGCCTTAAGCCTCTCCCCAATCAACTGAAGTTTCTCCAAAACATCAAACACCAAGTCAGGTCCTACTAGTTCAGTTTCTCCTACTTCAAAATAACCAATCAGAGATTACATCTCCTTCCATATAGATCCTCAAACGAATCCATCTAAATACTGGAATAATAACTGTTATTATACGCTAAGTCAATCAAAGAAAAGTGATAATCCAACTGCCTTTAAAGTCGATTACACACGTTCTCAATATATCCTAAAGGGTCTGAATGGTTTTTTCTTTTTAACCATCTGTCTTAGGGTGGAAGGCTATACCGAGGTGAACTTAGGTACCAAGACCCTTCTGAAAAGCTTTACAAAAATGAGAGGTAAACTGAGTACCTCTATCTGAGATGATGGACAATGAAACACCTTGCAACCTAACCAACTCTCTAAGATAGAGTTGGCATAGTTCTTGGTTGAATAAGAAGTATGGACTGGCAAGAAATGAGCTGATTTGGTCATCCTATCTACAATGACCCAAATTGAATCATACTGCTGATGAGTACGAGGCAAACCCATCATAATATCCATGTTCACTTCCTCCCACTTCCAAGTGGGAATACTAAACTCCTGCATAGACCCGCTAGGCTTCTGATGTTCAATCTTAACCTACTGACATGTGGAGTACTTTGCTACAAACTCTTTGATATCTCTCTTTATTCTTCTCCACCAATAGATTTCCCACAAACCGTGGTACATCTTCGTGGTCCCTAGTGGATCTAGTAACGCGCACCATATGCTTCTGTAAGAATTTGCTATCTCAACTCATCAATACACGACACACACACTCTACCCTGGCAACGCAATACACCATATCCCTCTTGGGAGGAAACCTCTACTTTCTGATCTATAACTGACTCCTTCAGCTTCACTATACTAGGATCCCTATCTGGCTTTTCTTTCACTTCGACAACCAAAGAAGATTTTTGTAATGCCCCGTGTCTATACCCTTGATGCTACATGGTGCTCATAATCCCGAAGGACCATAAGCTAACCTATGACTGGTACCTACTGCAATGACTGAATAGTAATACTGTAAATATGCAAAAATTAGGCAAAAACTTGCCATAAGGTTCAATACTGAAATAAAATTGAATACGGTATAACAATACCAAAACTCAAATGTCTATCTAAAAATTGCTCTAGTCTGAAAAGCCTTTACCGTCTGAATCATGGAGTTGATGGGATAAAACCCCAACTAACTCCGACTACTGAAAACTGTACTAATAAATTAAAATATTGAAGAAAATAGTCATGTCCTTAAACTATGAGGACTTACCACTAACTTTGACTTCTGAAGATTTGAACTGTTAAGGGTGCTTGGGAGATCGTGCGTCTGAACCTATGATATAAAACATCATAGCGCAAGAGAAAAGTATGCACCAGTACTTTGAATGTACTGGTATGCTAAGTGAGGTAGGCTGAAATGTATGGGTTCATATGCATGAACAATACTGACTGAATGACATGAATATAACTGAATGGGAGTACATGCATAAATACATATACTATAACTGAGATTGTGATAATACTGGATACCATAATCAGACAGTTCGTGTATACCCGCTGGGCTATGATAGATTTACCCATTGGGGTAGAGACTGATAAAGGCTCTGCTAAGATTTCAGGATTGACTCCCAAGCCAACAGCTATATAAGAAGTAACAAAGGACAAATAAGCTCCTGGGTCTAGCAAAAAATAAACATATAAATGATAAACTTGTAACGTACCAGTGACTACATCAAGAGAACTCTTCTGATCCTGTCAGGACTGAAGTGTGTAGAGTCTATTTGTGCGTTGTCCACTGGAGGCACTGGATGTGGTACCCTGTTGATTTGGGCGACTGGACTGAGCTGGGGGACAGTTATGCTGACTTTGAGAACCCACCTGAGGACATTGTATGACCTTGTGGCCTGGCTTTCCACATCCGAAACACACATCACTGCTAGCTCTGCAGATACCCTGGTGGTTTCTGCCATACTTCTGACAAAGGGGATTAGTTTGGGCACTACTAACACTACCCTGGGGTTTAAGGCGTGAAGCCCTATATCTGTTATCGTTTCTAAATTTTATCACAAGAGTACTGGATGAGGACGGAGCTGGAACTAAGGATTTCGGGCAGAACTGAGAATGATTCCCACCCTCTGACTTAGGCTGAGCGAAGTTAAAACTAACTCTTCTCTCTCTCTCTTATTCTCTCTCTCATTTTATTTATTCATAGCCTCCTCTATCTGCTGAGCATAGTTCATGAGCCTGAATATGTCCATCTCCTTAATCAACATTGTGATCCTACACTCCTTGACCACACTATTAGACATGCCAGACATAAACTTACTCATCTTAGATCTGCTATCTGCTACCACATGAGGAGTGTATCTGGATAATTGAGTAAACTTAAGAGAATGCTCTTGTACCGTAATGTTGTCCTGCTTCAAATTTATAAACTCCAAAAACTTTACTTTCCTCAACTTTAGCGGGAAGAACCTATCCAGAAAAGCAACAACAAACTCTTTCTATTCTATGGGCCCTGCATCTGCAGCCCTTTTTGTTTTCTACTGTTTAAACCATGAGTGTGACACATCTTGTAAATGATATGCGGCCAACTCAATGCTCTCAACAACAGTCACTCCCATAAAATCTATAACTTTCTGCACCTGATCAAGAAATTCCTGAGGGTCCTCATCTGATTTAGACCCAGTAAAAGATGGAGGGCTCATTCAGGTGAAATCCCATATCCTGTCAACAGTAGTATTGACCACTGGGTTGGCAGAAATAGTAGCTGAACGTTTATTTTGGGCTACCACAGAATGATATAGGGTGGTGAAATTTTCTCTGAACTCAGCGTGAGATACTTATTCGTCCAGAAGATCTGGCTGGACGGGCTGGGGTTCTGGTTGGTCTCCCGTTTCTCTTCCCTTAGTCCTCTTTGGAGGCATATTTTGTAAATGGAAGAGAAACTTGGATTAGATAGAGAGTTTAACTGGAGCTCATGTCCACTCGCAAGATATAAGTACTAAAAGAAGGAAACTTTTCCTAAAACACCTCATAGCCTTCTTTCCATAAGTGTGGCGCGCTGCACACCCATGCACAAGACACTACTAGATGCGACTTTCAGACTTTCTAGGACTCTGTTGAACCTTAGGCTCTGATACCAAGTTTGTAAAGCCCCGAGTCTATACCTCAGATGCTACACGGTGCTCATAATCTCGATGGACCACAAGCTAACCCATGACTAATATCTACCGTAATAACTGAATAGTAAGACTACAAATATGCATAAATTAGGCAAAAACTTGCCATAAGATTTAATACTGAAATAAAACTGAATACGGTATAACAAAACCAAAACTGAAACATCTGTCTAAAAATACTCTAGTCTGAAAAGTCTCTACTGTCTGAATCATGGAGTTGATGGGACAAGCCCCTAACTAACTCCAACTACTGAAAATTGTACTAATAAATTAAAAGACTGAAGAAAATAATCATGCTCTTGAACTATGAGGACTCACCACTAACTCTGAAGATCTGAACTGCTAAGGGTGCTTGGGAGCCCGTGCATCTGAACTTATGATATAAAATATCATAGCGCAAGAGAAAAGTATGCGCCAGTACTTTGAATGTACTGGTATGCTAAGTGAGATAGGATGGAATACATGGTTTCTTATGCATGAACAATACTGACTTAATGACATGAATATAACTGAATGAGTGTATATGCATGAATATGTATACTGTAACTAAGATCATGATAACACTAGTTACTGAGTTTTGAATTACTGATTTACTGATATATGAGACTGGAACTGAAATTAAGATTATGGGAGGTAATCATATAACAGATATGCCCCTTTCTGAAAAGATTGGGGTTCAACATGTAATCCTAGTTGGAAAGGTGTCAGTACTGTGCCGTAGGTAAAGACAATTGTGAGTTAACCCTCTCTGATAGAAAGCTCTTTCGTCAACCCTCGCTGGCAGAAAAACTCTTATGAGATGTATCAACCCTAGTCTAAGAGAAAGATATCTCAACTTATGGTGGCTACGTAGTTCTGTAACGCAGGGATTGCTATTAAGGGTCAAACCCTCTGCTGGCAGAAATGCCCCCATCCCTGGGTTAACTCGGTGCTGAATCCTATTCCTAACTGAATAGACACTGAACTGATTTCCTAGTTCATACTACGCTTGACTGAACTATTACTGATTTTATTGAGTTCCACTGACTGACAGAATACTATTGAATTCTATTAGCTGACTGAGTTTACTGAGGTCTGAACTGAATACTGAACTAGATGGGACTAATACTGAATCTACTGAGTTCTCCTGAGTCCTGTAACTAACTGAGAGTACTACTGATCATGATGTGACTGAGATTATTCTATAACTGACACTATCTCTAGACAAACAATTAAATTGTAGGATATAAATACCCTCAAGATTCGATAGCATGAAAAGTAAAGCTTCACATGATCTTGCATAGCATAGCATAAAAATGCACACTTCTTCATAATGCATCTACAGAGGCATTTTATCAAACACTTGCATGGCATGAAATAGTATACATACTAGCATGATATAATCTTATCATTACATTCACATGAGCAATTCATCAAACACTTGGATAGCATAATCTATGCATATGACACTAAAACAATATATGAGCATCATGATTCAATTCCAAATTCATAATTCCATGGGTTTCAACATGAATTAATATGATAAATCACATATTTTAATTAATTCTACATCAATCTTGTAATAAATCATGAAATAGAAACCCAAATATAGCAATAATTATGAATACACTTTATTTTCAAGTTATGGAAAGAATGAAATCAAGCTACTTGAAATTTAAAAGAGTTTCTTGGACTCCAAGGGTGGAAGGAACCCTTGGATGAACACTTCACATACCTTGACTGTTTAATTCTTGAAGAACAATGGCGAAATCTTGAGCGTTGACTTTAAGCTTAAATCACCTAGGGTTCTTGTTCTTGAGAAATTTGAGAGAAAGTGAGTCTATGTTTCTTAATGAGGGCTGAATCTCATATTTTAGGGCTGAATAGGGGTGGAAAAAAAATACCCAAATACCCCTATAGAAGTAACTTTTTAATGACTGAAAACCAAACTGTCGACGCACAGAACGACGCACTACGTCATTGCCATCAACGCGATAGCCAACGAGCCGAGTTGGTTCATTGGAATTTGCACTGAGCTGAGGGAAGAAATATCTGTCTGTGCGAAGGACGATGCAACGCATCGAGATCACATTAACTCACTATTTTGGTTACTCAAACATGGTCTAAACGAGGTTTGAAAAATCTAAAACTTGTCCGAAAACACCTACTGATATTTCTAATCATGAATCAATCTAAAGATCGATACTTTAAGGTTATAAGAGTCATGAAATTGAGTTGACAACTTACAAAGGCCAAAATAATACTAAGTCTAAATACTTAGCTAGAATTTTCTAAGTCTGGGACCCCTTAGCAAGGTTGAAAGACTGAGTTGAGCTTAGGATTTTATGGGGTTTTACAATTTTGAACTATTCTGAACCCATATACTATCCTCAGCTGAATCAACCAAGCGAACACCTAATCTGGCAAGCTAATGAAATTCCTGAACTAACTCTTTCTTATCATCCTCAACATGAGCAACACTACCCATAGACAATCTACTTAGGGCATTTGCCACTACATTGGCCTTGCTTAGGTGGTACAAAACACTCATGTTATAATCTTTCAACAATTCTAACCATCTCTGATGCAGATTCAAATCCTTCTGCGAAAATACTTACTATAAGCTTTTTTGATCTATGAACACATCAACATGTACCCCATACAAATAGTGCCTCTAAATCTTTAAGGCAAACACAACAACTGCTAATTCAAGATCATAGGTAGGGTAATTCTTTTCATGAGGCTTAAGCTGTCTAGAGGCATAGGCCACAACGTTACTCCTTTGCATCAAAACACATCCCAACCCAACTCTAGAAGCATCATAATACACAACAAACCCATCTAAACTATCTGGCAACTTCAAAGCTGGGGCAGTAGTGAGTCAAGTCTTCAATTCCTGAAAACTCTTTTCACAAAAATCTAACCACTGAAACTTAACTTTCTTCTGAGTCAATCTGGAGATGGGGATGCAATAGATGAAAATCCTTCAAAAAACCATCGGTAATAGCTAGCCAAACCCAAGAAACTCTTGATATCTGATGGAGAGATGGGTCTGGGCCAGTTTATCACCACCTTCATCTTTTGAGGATCAACTTTAATGCCATCATCGAAAATAATATGGCCAAGAAAAGGTACTGATCTTACCCAAAATTCTCACTTACTAAATTTGGCGAACAACTGATGAACTCTAAGATTCTACATTACTATTCTGAGGTGATTTGCATGATCATTTTCATTATGAGAGTAGACAATAAAGTAATTCTTGAACACTTGGTTCATAAAGTCCATAAAGGCTACTGGGGCATTCGTGAAACCAAAGGACATGACTAGAAATTTAAAGTGACCATACCGAGTTCTAAAAGCTATTTTTGGAATGTCACATTCCCTGACTCTGATCTGATGATATCCGAATCTAAGGTCTATGTTAGAAAAATAATTGGCACCCTAAAATTGGCCGAACAAGTCATAAATTCTGGGAATTGAATACTTTTTTTTGATTGTGACTTTGTTCAACTGACGGTAGTCGATACATATTCTAAGAGATCCATCCTTTTTATGCATGAATAGAACTGGTGCACTCCACGAAGAAATGCTGGGCATGATGAATCCCTTATCTAAGAGATCTTTCAACTGTTCTTTCAATTCTTTGAGTTTGGCTGGAACCATTTTGTATGGTGGAATAGAGATAGGCTGAGTATCTGGAAAAAGTCTATTTTGAAGTCAATTTCCCTCTAGGAAGATCATCAGGGAACACATCTGGAAATTCCTTTACTACTGAAACTGACTCAAGTTTAGTAGTATCAAAATTAGGATCTCTGAATTAGAGAAGATGGTAAATATACCCCTTGCATATCATCTTTGTCGCTCTAATGTACGAAACAAGCTAACCCCCGGGAGCTGTAGTACTACCCCTCCATTCAAGGACTGGTTCATGTAGAAACTAAAAATGAACTACTCTGTTTCTACAATTAACGCAACATAGCATGAATGGATCCAATCTATGCCGAGAATGATATCAAAATCCATCATATCTAACTCCATCAGATCAACTGAAGCAACTTTTTGAGATATTGTGATCGGACAGTTCCTGTATACCTGCCTGGCTACAATAGAGACACCTATTGGGGTAGACACTGAGAAAGGCTCTACTAAGATTTTAGGATATATTCCAAAGTTGACGGCTATATAAGGGGTTACAAAAGAAAGAGAAGATCCAAGGTCTAATAAACAATAAACATGTAAATGAAAGTCCTGTAACGTACCAGTAACCATATTAGGAGAATTTTCCTGATCCTGTTGGGATTGAAGGGCATACAATATGTTTGGACGCTGACCACTGGTAGCATTGAAAGCAGCACCCTGTTGAGTCGGGCAGCCAGCTGGAACTAATAACTTATGGGATTGGCCCTATTGGAAAAAATTCCTACCTTTCAGGGAAACTACCCGAAACTCCTGAATCCGATGGCCTGGATTTCCACACCCAAAGCATACATCACTGCCAAATCTACACTTACCCTGATGGTTTCTACCATATTTTTGGCAAAGAGGAATTGTACGAGCACTGTTCATACTGCCTTGGGACTTAGAGCCTGGCGCCATATCCCGATTATTATTTATGAACTTGGGCACTAGGGAACTAGCTGAAGATGGAGCTGGGACTAAATATTTCTTATGGAACTAAGGACGGTTACCACCTTCTGACCTTGGCTGATTAAAATTAAAGCTACCCATTCTAGCCCTCTTGTTCTACCTCTCTCTCCTTAAGCTTCTGCTCCTCAATCTGTTGAGCATGTACCATCAACCTAGATAATAGGGTTGCTTATTATTTGGATCGGTTGGATAATTATGCTTAGCGGTTCGGATGATTGGTTATCAGTTTTTAAATATAATAATCTGCTAGCCACCCAATAAGATAACGATTGGTTCGATGTCGGATTAGCAATTAACGGATGGTTATCAAATGGTGTAATGGATAAATTTAAGAGAGAGTGAAATATCAAATGATTATTGGTAGCTCTTCCATTTCTTCACCGACTAAGTTGTTTGTATACTATGATTGATCTATTTATCAATCTTTTAGACTTCTTGAATTTTGTTCGTGTAGTTATTTAATAGGTTAAAACATCGAATAAAATAAGAATTTTCTTCTAGACCTAAAATATATGTAGAAACATTTTTAATTACTGGATTGACAAAAAAAATTAAAACTTTAATATTCTTTGAATTTTTATGTTTTATTTCAAACTTTCTGAAGGACACATTTGGGTTGTTTCATTTTTATTGTGGTCCTTTGTGTTGTCAAGAATAATTTATGTTTTGGTTTAACAATTCATTTCAGATTTTCTTTACATTTTAGGGAGTCTGACTGCACTTTATGGTTAGATGTCACAAGAAGTGGCACGTTATTTTCTAAACTAAGAAGTGAATAGAATAATAAATGGAGTTTTATATGTTGGATTGACAAAAGATACTTATATATATAGGGGTTAAAATATAATTATAATAATTCTTAATAAGTTAACGGTTTACCCGATAAGAAAATTGAGTAACCGTCTCCGCACCAATAAGCGATTAATTATAATTTTTTTATCCATTCTCCAACCATTAATCCGATAACCCATTACCAATTATCCAACAAACTAATTTGGTGGTTGGGTTAATGGTTACAGTTCGATTTGAATAGCCCTACTAGACAAGTCTATCTTCTTAATCAGCATTGCGGTCCTACACTCCTTTACCACACTATCAGATACACCAAAAATGAACTTGCTCATCGTAGACCTGCTATCAGCTACCACATGAGAAGCATACCCATCCAACTGAGTAAACTTAAGGGAATACTCCTTCACACTCATATTGCCCTGCCTCAAATTAATGAACTCTAACACCTTAGCCTCTCTCAAATCCAGCAGAAATAAACTATCTAAGAAGGTAGTAACAAACTCTTCTGATTCTATAGTCCCTGTATCTGCGCCTTTATCTACCTTCCACTGCTTAAACCACGTATGAGCCATATCTTGTAGCTGATAGATAGCTAACGCAGCACTCTCACTAGCAGTCACCCCTATAATATTTGTTACCTTCTGGACCATGTCTAAGAATTTCTGCGAATCCTCTTCAAATTTGAATCCCAAGAATAAAGAAAAATTCATTTGGGTAAAGTCCCGAATCCTAGCTGCGGCAATATTGGCCACTAGGTTGGCTGGAATAGCGGTTGGATGAGCATTCTGAGCCGCTATAGGGTTAGATAGAATAGTGAATACAACTCTAAATTCTACATGAGAAATATGCTCATTCAGGAGATCTTCCTGAACGGGCGGAGGTGCTGGCTGGTTTACGTTTCTTCTTCCATCTGTCTTTTTGGGAGGCACGTTTTGTAAATGAAAGAAAGAATATATTAAAAAGAGAGATTAACTTGAGCTCATTATCAATCACACGATGTGAACACTGAAAGAAGGGAAATTTTTCTAAATGCCTTGTAGCCTCTTGCCCATAAGTGTGGTGCGCTTCACACCCATGCACAAGACTCTACTTGACGCAACTTTCAAACTTTCTAGGACACTTTAAAAACTTAGGATCTGATACAAAGTTTGTAATGCCCCGAGAGTACACCCTGGGCACCACACGATGCTTACAGTCCTAAGGGACCACAAGCTAACCCATGAGCTGGTACTTGCTGTGAGAATTGAATAATGTAATAACATAAGTGGAGTTCAACTGAGGAATGTCGTAAGGTTTTATGTAGTAAACCTGATAAACAAAATTGTTACTATTGATAAAATGTCTGACAATGATAACTAAAATCTGAGAATTGACTAATTGTTTGAAATAGTCTAAAAACCTTTATTGAATGACTGAGGAGCTGATAGGAAAAAAACCCAACTAACTCTAACTGAAGGGAAATGACTGAAACTGATAAAGAAATCTGAGCTAAATAAATCATATCCTTGAAATATGAGGACCCACCACTGCTACGACTGATAATCTAGAAAATCTATGCGTGATTTAAGAACTGAGTGTTCGAACCTATGATATGATATATCATAGCTCAAGAAAGAAATATGCAATCAGTACTTTGAATGTACTGGTATGCTAAATGAGATAGGCTGATATGCATGGCTTCATGAACATGAATAATAACTGTCTGAATATATATATATATATATATATATATATATATATATATATATATATATATATATATATATATATATATATATATATATATATATATATATATATATACATACATATATATATATATTTATATAACATGAAGTACTAAATAGAGTGTATAAAATTTGTAGATACCGAGGATACGTGAAATTTATAAATACTAAGGGTGCATGAAATCTATAAGTACTGAGGATGCAGGACCAAGCATATAACATGTTCAGAATATAATCTATAAATACTAAAATACTAAAATATGATAACTAAATCACTGATATATCTGTATACTATGGTCAAGCAACCAAAACTGAATTACTGAATTGATTACTGGACTGAGACTGTGGGAGGTATCATCTAACCGACATATCCCAATCTGAGCTAATCGGGGTCCAACCAGTAACCCCAGTTTGAAGGGTGTTAGTAACTTGACACGGGTATGTTGGCTGTGTGGATCCACTATACTGACATACTGTCCTGAAAAACTAAGGGTGTTAAGCGTAAACTGACGGGTGACCCGTGGGAGGTAGTCAAGCCTAATCTGATGGGTGACTCCTCATATCCTACGCTGGGTACATAGTTCTGGGGTACAGTGGCGACTACTAACGACTCTGCCTATCTAACAGAAAAGCCGTTGTAACGCTCCAAAAATGGGTCCCAAGACGTCAGACAGTGCTTAGGGTCACAAGTGACCCCAAGCTAACCCTTCTACTGGCAAACTCATAAGCAACTGAATAAAATGCATAAATTTGTACAATATCAGCGGAACATGACTCTTCTCTGAATCTAATCAATATAAAACTGAATTCACATGATTATAACTCTGCATTTACAAAGAAAACAGAAACTAAATACATTAACTCTGCTGACTATCTATGAAGCCTTTACTAATACTGACTATAGATAGCAAGGACTCGACCCCAACTATAACTAATCAATACATAAGAATAAGAAAGTAAAGAACAATAGTAAATCTAACTGAAGTCCCCAAATAGGAGGACTCATTATCTGCTGGCTGGAATCTGTAACTGTCTGACTTTGACTGCACATACTATAACTTGTACCTACATTATGAGACAATGTAGCACTTTGAGGATGTAAAGAGTATATGGGGGTGCAATGCAATAAGTAAACAATATCATCAATCTTTATAGAAAGTCTGTATGCTGATATAAATGACTCACATAGATTGAGTAAATGCCGAAATCTGAATCTCATAAATCACGTATAATGAATCATATAGTACAAATCTCATGAGTCATTTCATTTACTTCTAAAATCTCTACTCTCCTCTTATTGTCAATACTTGAAGGCTAAAGAAACTTTAAGTATTGCTTTCAAATTCATACTTTTATCTCATAGAGAGTAAAACTTCTTTGAAACTCAAGGACTCAGGACTCTTTGAAACTTTAAGACTTGGGACTATGTTACTCTTGGAATTACATGACTTTGGACACTCGGGAGTTTCTTATAACCGACATAAACCATGTGAGCTACCTCCTAATAAAGAAACCTCATATTGGCGAGAGGCGTCATACACTTGCCAGGGAGTATAACCTCAACTCAGTGATCACTAACTCAGCCTCGGGCCCATAAATCTTAGTCCTACGGTGTCACGTAGTTCTGGGGTATGAGACCTCGAAATCATACCCAACTCAGTGCTAAATACTACTTCCATACTCAGCTCAGAACTCTTAGGAAATCCATCTCAAATAACTCAGGGGTCTATACTGAAGACCAAAATGTATTACTATTTGCTTTAATGGAACATCAATGTGGATTCCAAGTCTATTAGGACCAAAAAGGTCAAATATTTCTCAATAATCCCAAAGTACTCAAATCATAGGTGTTTATAGCATAGAAGTTCATAAAATTGCAATTCTCAAGTAGGGCTTAGTGGCCTATAGTTCAATCTCAAGTTAAGACTCATCACTTGTACATAGGACTCAAAATGTAAAGCTTTAATGCATCAAAATCATATTTAAACTTCATGCTCAACCATCATCTTAAAAAGCTTACAATCATCTCAATCAAGATATTGAAAAAATAACTTATAATATGAATCTCATGATTTCAACATCTCAAAATTCATGCTTTGATAACAAAACATTCATAATCATCTTAAAATCTGGAAAATTTAGAAATAGGCACGGAAATATAAACAAAATCATGTAATTTAACTTTTAAACCAAGGGAAATCACATAACCTTGAAAATAATGGTAATGGGTATAAAATCTAACTTGATGTTCATGGAAATCATGGTAAAATTTAGAAATTTATATCTTAAAAGAAGTTTTTTGGCACAAGAACGCAAGAATTATTCTTGTTCAAACTCCACATACCTTAGATTGATAAACTTGAATGAATAACTTGCTTGCGAGATGTTATTGGAACTCTTGAATGAGGTTTCTTGGAATTCTTGCACTAAGAACTTGGAATCTTGACTTATGTTGGAGAATTAATGGAGAAATCTTGAGTTTCTTGGAGGAGAAGTTTGATGAACTAGGGTTTTTGGTTGAGGGATCTTTGAGAAAGATGGTATATGATGCTTGTAATGACCTTAAATTAGGTGTTTGGACGATTTAAGTGGCTTGGAAAAAGTCTAAAATACCCTTTTTAACTTCTGAAAGAAACTGGAAAATATAACTGGGAGCCCGATTTTATGGGCCACCGCGACGCGCCACTATTGCGGTGGCTCATTGAAAATTGACGAATGGGAATCTGAGGGTCAGCGCGACGCGGAGCCATCGCGTTGTCCCACTGGTTGGGACCTGAAACTTCAGTGCGACGCACCATAATCGTGCTAGGCTACTGGAAACTGACAATTAGGATATTACTCCTCTCCGCGACGCGCTAAGGGTCTGAATGATGGTGTTTACAGTAAGAACTTTAATTAGCTTTAAATTCTTTCCCGGTTAATGGATTTGGGCGAATCTTATATCGTTGGAAAGATAATTCAATTTTCCACACGATAAAAAGTCAAAAATTAGGAGAATTCTATATGATTTAAACATTACACACTTTAGAAGTCATTTCTCAATCTTATAGAGATGAAATTAGGCTTAAGGAAAGTTCAGGGTATTACAATATCTTTCCCTTAGGAACATTCGTCCTCGAATGTGGCTACCTAAGCTAAGAATACAGAGGAAAACTGAGGGTACACAGCTGAAATAACTTACTAAACTGATTCTACCTCATTCTAAACCTTTGAGTACTTCTGTGAGGGCACGAACTTATAATCAGAATAACTCTATAGCTGAATCTTTGATAATAAAGGAGTTGAATGAGGGAACACTATCACCTTCGACTAAACTTGTCTTTACTTATCGTAAAGAGCTGATTCATACTGAGAGTTTAGAACTTGCTTGACGTGCTTATGGTGCAATTGTACTTATAGATTGCGAAGTGATAGTCTATGTATGCATAAATCATGAGAAAACAAGACTAAAATTACACAATGGGTATTACACTGTCTAAGCTGGAACACTTGGAAAACGAAGATCGTTCAATGACTACTTACGCACTGAATCATGACTAGATATCCGAATTCTAAAACTGATGCCTGATACATATACTGAGCTGAATTTGCAAATTTCCATGGGTGGAAACAACTATTTACTGGAATGACCGTACTTATAAAACTTCAGGTAGTAAGACCAAACTAGTTCAGAAAATGGAAAACTATTGAAATCTATCCGTCTGATTGTTAAACTAGACTGCTAGCTATCCAAACTGAATCATACTAGATACTCATACTCAAGTAGAGGATTTCATCAACACCCTCCAAGGGAGTTCTAACGATAAGAGGGAGCAAAGAACTTTGGGAATGATCTGTAAAAGGCATCTGAATAAGAGATTAAAATATTTCTACGACTCTATAGCTTGGAACATAGACCCCTTTGAATCATAGACTGGATAGAATTTCTGGGCCTTAGTCAATGTAACACCTTACTAGCAACCTCAGACATACTTCTAAAATATTCTCTCAACTATTCCTTTCCCTTAAAGACCATACTCATTGATTCATCTTCTAATTCTTACATGGGAATTGATATTTCCATTTACTCATGTTCTAAACTGAACTAAATTTCCTCACCATCTTCAAGCCTAACCCATAATTACAAGATAAACCATATAACACTGTAATACTAGTCTGAACGATAATTCAACACACCACGCACTTCACAACTTCTCATCCCATGCAAAATTCTCATTACCACTCTGACAACCACATTCAACCTCGTACTAGACATTTACTAACGTGCAGTGCATTCATCCAGATATATACAAACATGATGTTCAAGCCTACTTCTATAACCACATATGTACTTCTAGACACACTCATATAAAACACCTTTGTCACAACCTACAAACCTCTATCAAGAACAACTTTCATGCACCACTCTTAAGAAGACATACATAACATATTCTGAACTGACCAGGTCATATACAAAAACTTCACTCAATATTTATTCAGACTCATAGAATTATAAAAAGCAAGCATACAACGATCTTCCCCAACATGACACATTTACTCTCTTCTATCTATACAACTGCTCGTCATCACTATTCTTTACCTAAGGAAAAGATCACTAGAAGGTTAGAACATAAGGACCTGTAGCATAAAGGGATACCATGTGTAACTTGGGCACTTATCTGAGGCCTGAGGAATAGAGCATTTAACATCATGAACTTATCAAAGAGGTCTAACCCGAGGATATGCATAATATAAATTTGAATTTCGCAGCTCATTAAAATTATTGCTTGAGCACTTGAACTGAACATACCGTAAAGATTGGGTATATGAGTCATGAGCTGCATGACCCAGATTTGGAGTTCATAACTGTAACACCCCATACTTAATTACGTGTATTAGCCATGGTTATATGTGTTGGAGTATGTGTATTGATCCTAAGTTAGGTATATATGACTTTAAGTATGAGTATTGATTATTTTAAGATGGTTTCAAGTGTATAGTTTGATTATATGTGTATGGAAATCGACTTTATTTATACCGGAATTTGCCCGTCGATGGTTCCATATGAAGTTTATTGAATAATATTTTAAACGATATAAGATTTCCAAAAATGGATAAGTTTCGGATATAATCGATCACGTTCGAAACTATAAAACGGCGATCGGGATAATTGTGAACAGTAAATGTGCAGGAAAATTTCCTGCACACAAACTACTGAGGTCTGCCAGTTTTTTTGGTCGACTTTGAATGATCATAACTCCCTCAATATAATGAACTGGGAGATTTGCGACCTATCAAAAGAAATATCTTTGACTCTTCTTTCCAATGCAATTGGTTTCATCCAAATCCAACATCTGAGTAAGGAGTTATACTCGTTTTACTTCAGCCTCTCAAAACAGATTTTTAGGGTCAACTTCAAACAATCATAACTCCTTGTACAGGACGAACCGGGTGGGCTACTTTATATGAAATGAAATCCCTATTAATTATCTATCCAACTATACCAATTTCACCCAAATCCGATATCGAGGAAAGATTTATGACCGATTTAATTTAGCCTATCAAAATAGTCCACCATGGACAGATTCGGATTTACTTAAATTTTTAAGGGCAATATGGTCATTTTCCATCACCCCATGGACGAAAATTGGTGATTATATTCATATAATTGGTCTCATATCCATCAATTATCATCAAATTATTGAAAATAAGAAACCCTAGCCTAATTTCAACTCCAATTATCTTGTGATTCAACCGTAGAAAATCCAAATTGATTCCGTAGTTGTGTTCACCATCTCGAGGGCATCGAGAAGCACCCCTTATTTGGGCCAACAGGGCTTCGAAATCAAAAGGGCCATTTTATGGTAAGGATGTAAATTATGTTGGTGTTATTTATATGGATATGTATATATATATATATATGCATGTGAGCATAAGAAGTATGTTATTTGATTGTTGTTGAAAGATGATTGGGAAATGATGTTGGATTATGTTGAATTGTGAAAGGATTTGGTATGATGATGTGGTATTGAAATGATGATTTTATATATATATATACACACATAAACCTATTGTTCAAGTTGGTTTTTGGAATGTTTTGCAAATATTGGTTGTATGGAATTATGGAAGAGAATTGTGGTGTTGGGTTGCTAATACTAGATGCCAAACATTTCATTGTAGATAAGTGATTTGTAAAGGCGGGAAGTTGTGTTGAATTGGTATCCGAATCTACAATGAGGTATGTAAAGCATACTCTAACAATATTTTTTGGCATGAAAACACCAATGTTCCATCAAGTAAGATTCCGAGGTTGTCCAAAAGCATGTATTGTTCTACATTACTAATGAAGTTGTTTCCATTCTATAAAGTGTCAAAATGTTTCATTGATATACCAAAAGGCTCCTATTTTATTGGTGTGATATTGATGTTTCTGAAACACATTGTTAATGTACCAATGAGTCCTTATTACATCGTTATTGTATAGAAGGTCTATTACTTGATTCCTATTGATGTATGGTTGTTCCAAAGGTACTATATTGGCATTAACATTAATGTAATAATATCAAAAGCTTTTGAACTAAGTTATTGGAAAGATCTCTTATGTGTGTTACTTGATATACGTGTGGGTGGTAGCTCAGGGGCTTAAGCCTAGCATGGGTCGATCCCGATACTTGATATGATTACAGTTGATATGTACTGGGGGCAGCCTAATGGTCACAGTATGATACAGTATTGATTATTGTTAGGTGGTTGGAGGTTCGTGAGGAGGAGGTAATGGCGAATGATAATTGTAAAGAATGAAATGAACGAATGTATACCGTTCCACAAATGTGTTAGAATTCAAGAACCCAATTCAGATTAATGATAATGTACATGATCCTAAAAGTGTTTATGAAGTGTGGTTCACTTCTATTATGATTTATTCACTTGCGTCTGATTTTCTTGATCCCCTATATCACATATGATTATTTACTGCTTTACATACTCAGTACATATTTCGTACTGACGTCCCTCACGAGGGACCTGCATTTCATGCTATAGGCATAGGTGCTTTAGCTCATTCATAGCATAGATAGGAGCCAGGTCGTACAGCTACTGTTGGTGAGCTCCAGTTTGCTTCGGAGCTTTCCGAGTCGGTTCCTTATGTTTTGTTATTGTACAGGAGTCATGTGTGGGCGGGGGTTTGTCCCGACCCTAGTTATGTCATGTATATATCCTAGAGGCTTTGTAGACATAAGGAAGGGTAAAGTCATGGGAGTTTGTATAGTGATGTTATATTTGTATATGTGGTGGCCCCGACGGCCAAGTATTATATATATATATTTGTGCGTGTTGTGCTAATACAGGTAATTTATGCAACGAAGTGCTGCCCAAATTTTTGGTGACATGTAAGTGAAAGTACAGGTATTTGAACGGGTTCTCCCGAGCCTTCTCGGCTTCGGGTGCCAGTCCGGCCCGATGGGATTTTGGGGCGTGACAATAATTTATGGAATGTGATTCCAACTGCTGAAAGAACTGGAAATCCTCCTTTGGGGAACTATAAGAGTACATATGTCTATCATATGCATGAATATAAATTAAGAATATGGAACTAACACGTAAAGCATGAGTAGGTATTTGGACAACTGAAAATACTAAAATAAGATTGGATCAAGCATTAAATTTTTTCATAGCTATTCTACAACTTACTGGAACATCTACTAAAATCTGAAAGCTTGACTCAGTTACTCGTTCTATCATCTGCCCCTTAGATTTAAGCCATCACTCTAAGTCTGTGAACCTCTATATACACTCTAGTCTAAACTGAAATCACTTTATTTAGAGTCTGGGATATAACAATACACATGAATAATAGAACTTAGCCCGACTGACTACACCTAAAAACGTAAAACCAACTTCTAATACTACCTTTTGAATTACACCCTATCTTTTTATAGCCCCAATAGTCATCATATAATACTTGAACGCTTACTAACTTTGAATCTGCATGAGCATCCCCCTAGTCGGAGTGCACACCATCTAGTGCTTCAACTCTTATTTCTATTGGCTGAATCTTCAAACTTTCAAACTTAGATTTCTAATGCTTAACATGGATACTTCAAAACCTTTGACGGACCATACTACTTCTGTCATAGCCTACCAATATCACGCCTGTAAACTTATATTTCTAAACTATGCGAATGAAAATCATACTTAAAAAGTTTCAACATCTGTAATCATAATCATAACTCCTTAACTTAGCTATCAAGAAAATCATTCATTATCTAACTAGTCTTTATCCAACTAGCATCTCCACGGTACTACTAACTACACCACATGCAATGATCCTCTAAACTAATGCAGCTCCATAGCACCTTGGGCGTACTTCTACATCATACATACAACATTAGACTCGATTACGAATCAAATAAACTTAAGCTCTTGTATACATTGTTCAAGTCTACTAGATCACTTTCATACAAATAGTACCATTAACCAAGAAATCATCACATCCACCTTCATGACCACCAATTATTCAAACTTCATGTCTAGCACGCAACATGATTTACAACCCCACCTCACACACAATTCTCACTTGGAAACTATAAATAAAACATTAAGAAATACTAGCCCACTTAAACCTCATAACAACAATAATCGATATAATCATATGGCCTATCTTAATCATAATCGATTAACACATTGTCCATCCATACATCATTACTATATACTTATCTATACACCTAAACTTCTTTCACAACTCTATAAGTTTCAACTAAACTCCTTCTTGCAATCTCAGGGAATCCTAAATTAACAACGCTCATCCACCAATTTCTTTCATCAATAACCTATACTTTTCTAGAATAACAAACTCCGTCAACAACTCTTTTCATACTTCAAGCAAATAACAATTCACATCAACCAATGACTCCTTCTTTACCTTCTACTAAACTAACACACAAGGACATATCACTTCATTACTAACTCAATCATATGTAAAAAGATTCGGCTATACATATATTCAATAAATCGCACTTACCAACCTTCTTATCAATACACCTCTAAACTCCTAATTCCAACCAACACAAGAATAATAAGGTGAACAATAAGTTGCTAGTGAATCAAAATAGGCCTCACACGGTTTCACTAGACTTTGAATTTCAACAACACAATGATAACAAGATTACAAAAGATGGAAACTTGACACAAAATATTCAATGATCTAAGAATCCACATCTTACTCTATCTTAATTGAATGGCTCATAAGAATGAGGACATAACTTTAAACTTAAGGGGCTTATAAAACACCCAAAGGCCCCTCTCAAGCCACTTTGTAAGACTTTTGAAACTTCTTGCTAGCAAGTCTGAGAGCATTATCAGGGGATAAAATTGGAACTTACTGATCATGCTATCTCAAGAATAATACAAGGATAAGAAAGTATAAATTTACATTATAGATTCTGAGGAGGAATTTGAAAGCACCTCTGACTTGGGCTTAGTGCACGACTTTCATGAACATGAATAAAACACTTCAATCTTTGAAACTTAAAAGCACTGATGGGATACTTTTGTAACACCCCAATTCGCTGAACCGAAATGCTACACGGTGCTCATAACCCTGAGGGACCATAAGCTAACCCATGACTGATATCTGTACCTGTATACTGCAAATCATGATATAATAATACGGAATACATAGAACTATAAGGCCATAAGGTTTAACTGAATACAATCATGTGGGTGAAAATACCAAAAACAACTCAATCTGAACGTAAATCTGAACATAAATCTGAAAGCCTCTAAACTATTTGAATAAGGAGTTGAAGGAACATGTCTCCAACTAACTTCGTAAAACTAAATTGAAGAAATAAATAAATATATCAAATCATATTGTCCTTGAATTAATGAGGACTCACTGTGTCTCTGCGACTGGAATGCTATCGTTACTGTTGGACTGGAGCTCGTGTCTCGGAACCTATGGTGTAACATGAAAAGAAAGCACCATAGCGTAAATGCGTTAGTACAACTGGAGTACTGAGTATACGAGGAAGGTAGGATGAACATAAAGGGTGTCATGCATGAACAATACTGACTGACTAATATGAATGTGTGAGTATAAACACACATTATAGAAACTGGGACCATGAATACGTGATAGCATGACCTGTAAGCTAATACCTGGTTTACTGATAACTGTTATGACTGATACTAAAACTGATAAAATGGACGACTTTATCTGACAGTCCTATATATACTAAAATCTGAAGAACGCCCTGAGTTCTTTTACCGAGACTGATACTAAAACTGTGGGAATAGTGTTTAACCGATATGCCCCATGTATGTTGTAAAGGCTAAGCTAGGGTCCAATCTATGCCCCAACTGGAGGGGTGTCAATATCGTGCCACGGGTAAGGATAGCCTATGAGTGACCTTTATCTGGCGGGTACTCAATGAGAACGGTGGGAACCCTAAACTGGCGGGTTAAGCCATCTCATCAACCCTAATATGACGGGTTAAGATGCCTCAACCTACACTGGCTACGTAGTTTTAGAACATAAGGATGACTACTAAGAATCACACCCTGAACTGGCAGGTGAGTTTCTATCTTTGGGTTCACTCGGTGCTAACCTCTACTCCCATTTGGAGGGACTCGACATGAATAACTGACTGTGCATGACTTAATTTTACTGAATTCCGTTGATTGGCAGAATGTTACTGATATCTGACAACTGACTAAGATTATGAGGTTTTCCTGAGTCACATGACTGATTGAAGTTTATGGAATCATAGCTTGAGTTCGGATATTGTGAAACATAACATGGCTCTAGGCACACAACTATAGTTTTTGGGTACAAGTACCCCCAGGACTCGATGGAAGAAAATTGACACACATGACTGACTTGATCATAAGAGTAGAGTCCATAATTTATAATATCATAAGTAGGGATCTCATACTAAGCATGGTTATCAACAATGTATTGCATGGAAAGGATTTCATATCACATGGAAGTACTTGCACAATCTTAATATAATGTTTATTGCATAATCATATTGGCAACACATACCAATAGCATGGAAGTTCATGTGGATTGCATGGTTATCATACATCTTGTTCATAAGTAGGATTTGCAAGTAAACATAGCATAATATCATAATAATGGTTCATGAGTATTCCAATAACATTTACAAAGCACATTATCAACATAGAAGTCATTGGAACGTAAGGGCATAGTATGAATCCTTCACTTAGTCACAATTTAGCTAAATTGCATGATTTCTAGTTTCTTAGGCATTTTATCAAAAAACTTACATGCACATCTTAATCATAGGTGAAATATCAAATTATACATCATGAACAACCAAATTTACATGTTTCCAACTCATATGATATCATGAAATTCAAAAAAACGTATAAAGATTCCATCTTGGGAATCACCCAATATCAACAACATGATCATCAACACCTAACATTCCAAGAGGGTTTTTGAACTTTGTGGATGAAAGGGATCCATAAATCAACTCACGCATACCTTAGAAGGAAGATTCTTGATGATTGATGGAGGAATTTTCTTGAAATCGGATCGTCAAGCTTAGTTATACAACCCTAGTTGTTTTTCTACAATTGGTATCGTTGGAAAGCTAATTTGATTCTTTATAATTTGGTAGGTCTAAATCAGCCAAAATACCATATTAACATCGAGTTATACTTATTCAAAGATGACCCTTGCAAAATCGAACACTAAAACTTGATGGATTCAAAAACTCTTAGCTTGCATTATCTTAAGTGACTCATATGAACATGCTTAATGCATCATAAGCTATTCTATCACTAGGATATTCATTGTAAGTCATGTACTTAAGTATGAATCACAGAATAGGAGATTTCATACGCAGAAATACTTATTCACTTCCTACCTTAGAGATATGCGGGGTATTATAACTTTCTAGCTCGCTTACAATGCCATAACTATTTGTTGAGACTATTTGAGAAAGATTTACCAGTAAAGTCTTAAGCTTGACTATTTCTGATACCTTAAAAATAAGCCAAAGATGGGCTGAATAGAGAAAGATAAGAATCTATATAATTTTCTTGGAGAACCTTTTTATGGCACGATGTGAGACTTGAAAGAATGGAAACATTTCCTAAATGCCTCGTAGACTCTCGAAGAAAAGTACAGACATCTCCATACCATTCCGTAAGACTCTACTAGACACGGCTTCACAGACACCCTAGGACACTTGAACTCTGGCTCTGATACCAAGTTTGTAATGCCCCAAAAATGGGTCCCGAGACGTCACACGGTGCTTAGAATCACAAGTGACCCCATGCTAACCCTTCTACTGGCAAACTCATAAGCAACTGAATAAAATGCATAAATTTGTACAATATCAGCGGATGATGACTATTCTCTGAACCTAATCAATATAAAACTAAATTCACATGATTATAACTCTGCTTTTACAAAGAAAACTAAAACTGAATACATTAACTCTACTGACTATCTATGAAGCCTCTACTAATACTGACTATACATAGCAAGGACATGATCCAACTATCACTAATCAATATATAAGAATAAGAAAGTAAAGAAAAATAGTAAATCTAACTGAAGTCCCCAAATAGGAGGACTCATCATCTGCTGGCTGGAATATGTAACTGTTTGACTTTGACTGCACATACTATAACTTGTACCTACATTATGAGACAATGTAGCACATAGACATATATGTGGCTCAGTATTTTGAGGATGTACTGAGTATATGGGGGTGCAATGCAATAAGTAAATAATATCATCAATCTTTATAGAAAGTCTGCATGCTGATATAAATGACTCACATAGCTTGAGTAAAAGCTGAAATCTGAATCTCATAAATCATGTATAATAAAGCATATAGTACAAATCTCGTGAGTCATTCCATTTACTTTTAAAATCTCTACTCTCCTCTTATTCTCAATACTTGAAGGCTAAAGGAACTTTGAGCAATGCTTTCAAACTCATACTTTTATCTCATAGAGAGTAAAACTTCTTTGAAACTCAAGGACTCAGGACTCTTTAAAACTTTAATACTTGGGAACTATGTGACTCTTGGAATTACATAACTTTGGACACTCGGGTGTTTCTTCTAACCGACATAAATCATGTGAGCTACATGGATCCCAACTTCTTGTCCTCCTAAGAAAGAAACCTCATGTTGGGGAGAGGCATCATACTCTTGCTAGGGAGTATAACCTCAACTCAGTGATCACTATCTCGGCCTCGGGCCCATAAATCTTAGTCCTACGGTGTCATGTAGTTTTGGGTTATGAGACCTTGGAATCATACCCAACTCGGTGCTAAATACTACTCCCATAATCAGCTTAGAACTCTTAGGAAATCCACCTCAAATAACTCAAGGGTCTATATTGAAGACCAAAATGTATTACTATTTGCTTTAATGGAACATCAATGTGGATTCCAACTCTATTAGGACCAAAAAGGTCAAATATTTCTCAATAATCTCAAAGTACTCAAATCATAGGTGCTTATAGCACAGAAGTTCATAAAATTGCAATTCTCAAGTAGGGCTTAGTGGCCTATAGTTCAATCTCAAGTTAAGACTCATCACTTGTACTTAGGACTCAAAATGTAAAGCTTTAATGCATCAAAATCATATTTAAACTTCATGCTCAACCATCATCTTAAAAAGCTTACAATCATCTCAATCAAGATATTGAAAAAATAACTTATAATATGAATCTCATGATTTCAACATCTCAAAATTCATGCTTTGATAACAAAACATTCATAATCATCTTAAAATCTGAAAAATTCAGAAATGGGCATGAAAATATAAACAAAATCATGTAATTCAACTTTTAAACCATGAAAAATCACATAACCTTGCAAATAATGGTAATGGGTATAAACCCTAACTTGATGTTCATGGAAATCATAGTAAAATTCAGAAATTTATATCTTAAAAGAAGTTTTTGGACACAAGAACGCAAGGATTGTTCTTGTTCAAACCCCACATACCTTAGATTGATAAACTTGAATGAATAATTTGCTTGCGAGATGTTATTGGAACTCTTGAATGAGGGTTCTTGGAATACTTGCACTAAGAACTTGGAATCTTGACTTAAGTTGGACAATTGATAGAGAAATCTTGAGTTTCTTGGAGGAGAAGTTTGATGAACTAGGGTTTTTGGTTGAGGGATCTTTGAGAAAGATGGTACATGATACTTGTAATGACCTTAAATCAGGTGTTTGGACGATTTAAGTGGCTTGAAAAAAGTCCAAAATATCCTTTTTAACTTCTAAACGAAACTGAAAAATATAACTGGGAGCCCGATTTTATGGGCCACCGCGACGCACCACTATTGCGGTGGCTCATTGAAAATTGACGAATGGGAATCTGAGGGTCACCGCGATGTGGTGCTATCGTGTTGTCCCACTGGTTGGGACCTGAAAATTCAGCGCGACGTGCCACAATCGCTCTAGGCTAATGGAAACTAACAATTGGGATATTACTCCTCTCTGTGACGCACTAAGGGTCTTAATGACGGTGTTTTATGACAAAAACTTTAATTAGCCATAACTTCGTACCGGGTTAATGGATTTGGGAGAATCTTATATCGTTGGAAAGATAATTCAATTTTTCACACGATAAAAAGTCAAAAATTAGGAGAATTCTATATGATTGAAACATTACACACTTTGGTAGTCATTTCTCAATCTTATAGAGACGAAATTAGGCTTAAGGAATGTTTGGGGTACTACAACCACTATCCCTACACTCGCTCGGTGGTAAATCCTACTCCCAACTGAACTGACTCATAATGCTGAACTATTATAAGTTAAACTGGTTTTGATGACTGGCTGAACTGATAATGCTCATACCATATTCCAAAACTATTATGAAGATACTGAGACTAAGTAAACAACTATGTTTTTGGATATTCATAACCCTTAGGAATCAATAGCAATAATAGTAAAATAGTACTAAACTTTAAGGACATAACATGAAAATATTTATTAAAAATCCATTCTTGTAGGCATTTCATCAAACACTTGATATGCATGGTTTAGGCTAAATATGGAAATAGTATAAAATTTGGAGTAACAGCATAATTTCAACATCAACAACACTTAACATGATTTAATTCAGAAAATAGCAATATTAAAATATGTGGAGTTTGATAATAACAACAATTTCATGTAAGCATGGAATGAAATCAAGATTCATGGAGATTCATGGTTGAAATCATAATTTAAAATCATAATAACTTGAAAAGATCATAACTTTGTATTTAAATAGGATACTTGGGCTCCATAGGTGAAAGGAACCCATGGATGAAAACTTCACATATGTGGGTTGATGAATTCGTGAGAATTGATGGTGAGTTCTTGAGATTTGATCCTAAATTTTGAAAACTAGGGTTTGTTCTTGAAAGAGAATTAATATAATGGGGCATATAATGCCTTTTTAGGTTTTACTTTCGTATTTAGGAAGAGTTTAGGGCCTTGAAAAAAGACCAAACGGTCGCTAGAAATTAAATCGCGGAACTGCACAAAATCTCAATTTTGACACCTGGCGCGATGCGGTACAATCACGTCGGGCCACTTGAAAACTAATGAACCCCATTTTACCCGGCGCTAACATGGATTCGGATTTTCGGGGTATTACACATACATCCTTCATGTTAGGAAAACTAACATACATCCTCCATGCTCTTTGATGAATCCATATTTGTGCATTATAGTATATTCGTTAATCGTATACCACACATCAAAACTATTAGAAGGATAACACATAGTTCTTGACTCAAAACCAACTTTGAGGAGAATTAATTATAATTAATTGATTTGATGCATACAATTACTTTTGTATATACTATTCAAATCAACACATGAAGCTTTTATTCTCATTAGCAATGGTTCAGCTATTTATCGAAGGCATTCAATGATAAACCATCATCATCAAGATGAATTATCTTGATTACACAATTTGAAAGTTATGCTCTTAACTCAATTTTATTGAGTTGTAACTTTATGAATGTCAAACTGTAGGTTGACGATAAACGTACAAGTGATCATCTTATATCTATGTATCTTAATAGATCACATGACAGGCGAACAAGCCCATATTCACCTTTTATATTTTTCAGATTTTAAGGGATCCAATTTCAAATTAGTTGGTCCAACCAACTTATCATGAGAACAGACAACATAAATAATTTTTGAAAAATCTTCTAATTCTTCAATACATGTCTAATACTCACTATGCACATCTTTGGGATGTTATAATTGTTCATGTCAATTTATGAACTTTTATACTAGTAAACTTCAAGTTAGCATTAAATGTACCTTTTACTTTAGTAAATTTCAGATTTACTATTATATGAGTAAATTTCAAATCTACTACTTTAAACATAGAATTCAAAATAACTCTTCTCAATTATCCAACCTCTTTCGGAGGTGAGTTGTGGTACCATCACAATCAAGTGCACATTGCATTAATAAGCTTCTTATTCTTCAGTACTTACTTTACATCAATCATCACCGTCGTTATCAGTGATTGCTGATCACATCATTGCGTCCACTAGTACTTCTGATTTTTCGAATGCAACGTGTATATATAGCTTTAAACATGGTTAATTTTGAAGTTACTAAACGTGGGTTCCAAGGACAAACTTTAGTTTAAACATAATTATTATCAAATGAATGCAATAATATTCCAAGGACAAATTTAGAAGAGAAATTGTTTGATGATTGAATGCAATAATATTTAAAAAAAGAGAGAGAGAGAAAAGGATGCCACCATATACTCAAAATCAATAGTAGTAATAATAACAATAATTATTATCAAATGAATAACAAATAAATTATTTAAACATCCCGTTTGTGCAGTATAATAAAGATGGAGTAGATACTCTATTGATTTCTATCTTATTCCTTTGACTATATAGAACTCATCAACAAAAGAAGTGAAACAACATAAATAAATTATTTACTCCAAAACTCATGATATAAAGTCGATTACTTGCTCAACAAGAAATCTTCATGGATCACTTGCAGTATCGAAGCTCCAAAGAAATTTGTCTTTCCAACCTAAGTTGTCTTCTAAAATTAGCAATAAACGCCTCTGCTCTTTTATCAACATCATTTTCATCATCATCGTCATTATAGACATCATTGCGACCAATAGTACTTCTGATTCTTCGAATACAACGTGTAGAAGGACCATCTTGTTTTTCAAAATGATCATCATCAATGTCACGAATTGCATCGTATAATGAAAAGCTCTTAGACTTGTTGACTAATTTTATAGGATGCTTCCTTTGAAAGCTTAGGATTCTTGAAGTTAATTTCCATTTGTACATTTTAGAGATAGGTAGAAAAGATATTTTCTTGGTTGCTTTGCTCATGAATGACTTTAATAGTGACCAATTTTGTGTATTCATGGCTAAGTATGCTATGTGTTTTTGTGCTAGAAAAGAGTAGTTTTTGCCTTTTTGGTTTTTGGTGTTGGAGAGAGTAGTGGGAATATGTGAATGAATCAATCTAAGGGTTTTTCTATTATATAGAGAGGGAAAAAGATGAGAGATAATTGTCAGAGAAGTCACACGGTTTGGCTAGACAAAGACATTAAAAAAATGTTGGGTTGAACCTTAATTTGATGTTCCTTATTTATCACAAAAATTGTTTGGTTAATCTGATAATTTTAACAACAACGTATCTAATGAAATTTCACAAGTTGAGTTTGGTGAGGATAAGACAATAAGTGTATATACACTTTACCCTACAGATCGGAGGTAGAGAGATTGTTTCTGGAGGACTCTAGCTTATAGACGAGACAAATCAAAGTAGTTATGAAAAGAAAAAACGACAGTAATTACGAAAACATGATAACTAATAGGAAGGCGATGCAAGGTACCTGGGAAAGAAACAATAATAAATGTACTGAAATAGTGCAGTAATCGAAATACAATGAACAACATATGATAACAAATATTAAAGTAGTAAAGTATATAAGATATCACAAGAATAAGATGTGAATATTAATTTTGTCTATTTAATTATATTTTTTATGTGTTTTCTTAAGTACAACCTTTATTCTTTTTCATAGTCAAATTACTTGAAAATACTTTCTAACAGTAGGTGACATGTGTGAGACAACATAGAACCTCCACTTGAAAGAAGGTCTAACGTAACTTCAAAAACAAAACCTATTTTCTGTAGATGCTATTGAAGCTAAACTCATCCATATTCGATTATTTTACTTAATATATATTTAATTATCATATTATGTTATTCATGTTTCAGTTAATCAGAACGGACATATAAGAGTATTAAATGGCCCACGTGGGTTCAAGACGTGAATTGTTGTTTGTCTTTCACTGAGCCAGGCCGACCCAAACCAAGGAAAATGGGACCATCAGATTCATCGGAATGGGCATCGATCATTATCTTTTTTTTAACCTAATATATATTGAATTATCATATTATGTTATTCATGTTCCAATTAATTAAAATGAACTTATAAGAGTGTTGATTGACCGACGTAGGTACAGAGCGTGAATTGTTATCCGTCTTTCTTTGGGGCCAGGCCAACCCGAACCAAGGGAAATGGACCACCGGGTTCATCAGAATGGACATCATGATTTTTTTTAGTTTCGTTTAAGTAAATTCGTCATAAGAAATTAATAACTTAAAGTATTACCTCTATACATGTTCAAAAAGTTATATGAGGATGAACATAAAATTTATGAAGATTTTATATATGAAAATGGAAATCACACGTACTGACTGGCTATAACAGAACGGGTGAATAATTAATTACTGTTTTTTAATTGTCACTTCCTCTTTGTTTTTTCGTTTTTGTATATATAATTATCTAGACCATAAAACTAACATTTAGTTGTTATAATAATGGTAATAGTTTTGTCAGAGAAATTTCATAGTACTAACATCAGAGGAATTTCTTACAAAGTAGTACAATGTAACTACAAGACATTGCAGAAATTTTGTTTTCTTTTTATTGTAATTAGGGGCATTTATTGAAAATCAATAAATCAAATTAAATTAAAACTGTCATCTCCTCCTACTAAGAACCTCCTCCATCAAAATTTTGTTGTCTGCATTCTTAATACGCTTTACTTAGTCAAGATTACGAGCCATCCACTCCAATTCCTAACATTGGCTAGCATGTACAACTTTTTATCACCACTTTTATTCTCTAATATTGTGTATAAGCTTTTGAAAGATGTATTCTTAGCCCTCATTACCGCCAACTTAGTCTCTCTCCTAGCAATCATAGACTCCTTATTTTTCGACTTCTCCTCTCCATTTAGTTTTTTGAGAGGCAGTTTGTATTGATATAATTAATTTAAAAATCACTGTCATCAATCTTAAAATTGTAGTCCCTCCTCGCATTTTATGTATATAGTATTAAAAATTAAAAAAAAAAAAAAACTTATAGTCTAAAACAATTCTTAAGCACTTATATTCTTGTTAATTATTTCATGAAGGGGTCGTTTGTAGAGCGTATTGAAAACAATAATACATGCATTAGTTAATATGTATTAGCATTACCTTGTTTGGCATAGGTTTTAGCGTATGTGTAACTAATGCTTGCATTAGTTATACACTATTGTGTATTGAGGTGTGTATTTATAATACACACCATTTCATTGGTAAAAATTTACACGCACCCGGTATATACACTAAACTAATATTTTTTACCATGATTATGTAATTAAATTAAGTAAAATACATATTGATTAATCATGGTTAAGTAACATGAACTTTAAATTCAAACATATGGCATGCATGTATTGGCTTGATGTATACACCGGGTGCGTGTAAATTTTTTTCCCCATTTCTCATGTATTAGTAATACAATGACTCTGAACACATGCATTAACTTATTAAATAACAAATTTACCCCTTCTTTTCAGTTTTTTTTTCCTCTGATTAGTAGCTGCTGCTACTTCTGTTTTTTCCAAATCACAATTCCCTTTTACATTTAACAATCTAACATTGGAAAGAAAATCATTACAAAATGCAGAAACTACAAAACTTAATCCCAAATCCTAATCAATTTTTCCTTCATTACATCACAAATCCCTAATTCAAAATCCTAAATCCCTAAAACTCAAGCAGTAATAAATTTGGTAACAGCTTTAGCACCCTCAGAAACAGCATGTTTAGCCAATATTTCAACCATGCTACCAAAAGCCCCCCAATCATCATCCCAAAAGCAATAAGTGTGTCCTTGAATTTTCCGTACTGCTGCTACTTCTATGCTTGAAAGAGAGGGTACAAAGAAAGGTATTTTGGTAAACAAATATCCCTTTATAAAAATTATGTAAATATATCTTATTTTTAATACATTAAACCAAACACTCTGTAAGAAATGATGTTTGTATAACTAATACCATCATTACTAATACTTGCATTAATAATACAAGCATTACTAATACATCTTATTTATCATTATTCTTATACACTCTATCAAACGACCCAGAAGTGTAAAACAAGAATTTAAAATTACATTTTTCTAACTAGAATAAGGTAACATTCTTTTTCCTAACGGACTAGAAAGAAAAAAATGTCATATAAAATGAGACCTATTATAAAGAAATTATTTTTTTTGTGGATGTTCACATACTTCACATACTACACATACTATTGTGGCATGTAAAAAAGTTATTTCTTTTGTGAATGTATTTTCACATACTACACATACTATTACCTATAAAATACATTGCATACTACATTGTAAAAGCACACCAAAAAGAAAATAACGTCATTTTTTTATATCTATAGGTCGCTCTCCTCCCTTTTTGTTTTAGTTTATTATAGTGTATTTATTTACAACATGTTATCAGCACAAGATCCCTTATAAGGTACGTATTTATTATGTAGTTATTTGTTTTCATATTCTAAACACACACACAAAAAAAAATATAAATTGCTAAAGGAAATCAACTTTTGATAATAATCTATTAACAATATTTGATTCTATTTAAATTTATTTGAGATGGTCATTTTATTTTGAAAATATTATTATATCTAACTTATTAATCTCTTTATGATTGTTTCACTATGTCAAATTTATCAAAACTTGAGTTTGTGGCAGTGAACATTACCGAAAAGAATTATTTATCATGGGTCCTTGATGCTGAAATTCACCTTGACGCTAGAGGTCTTGGGGATACTATTAAACAAGAAAATAACGCATCTAGTCAAGATAAGGCAAAAGCTATGATTTTTCTTCGTCATCACCTCCACGAACAGGGGTGGACCCATGTGTAATTTTGGGGTACTCCGACACCCACTAAACTCAACGTAGATTAGGTATAATTATATAAGAAACACAGAATAAATGGTATAATTTATTAAAAAGCACCCAGAGAACAAACATATGGTTGGGTGCAGTGGCTTGAGGATGTGACTCTCATGTCCAGTTTTCTAGGTTCGAATCCCTACAGCTACATACATTTTTTTATAAATTTTTTTGAGCACCCACAACCTTGAATTCCTGGGCCGCCACTGTCCACGAAGGATTAAAAACTGAATATTTAACTGTGAAAGATCCACTCAAATTATGGACCAACTTGAAGGACCGATATCACCACCTAAAATTGATGGTATTACCGAAAGCTAAATATGATTGGATACACCTTCGGTTTCAAGATTTTAAAACCGTAGTTTAGTATAATTCTGCTATTCATAAAGTAAGTTTAATATTAAGATTATGCGGAGAAACCATCAGTGATAAGGACTTACTAGAGAAAAAAATTTCCATTTTTCATGCTTCTAATGTATTGCTACAACAACAATATCGTGAAAAGGGATTTAAGAAATATTCTGAATTGATTACATGTCTACTTCTGAAAGAGCAGGATAACACTTTGTTAATGAAAAATCATGAAGCTCGTCCCACTGGATTTGTTACCTGAAATAAGGCAAAATTATTATCGCGGTCGTGGACGTGGCAGAGGACGAAATAACTATCATTATAATGGTGGAAATAAATATGAAAATAATAAAAGTTCTCAAAATAATTCTTCAAATGGTAAAATTAATATTTGTCACCTAAGTGGTATAAAAGGTCATTGGGCACGTGTTTGTCATACGCTTGATCATTTTGTCGAACTTTATTAAGATTCCCTTAAAAGAAAAGAAAATGATGTGGAAGCGCACTTGACCTTTCGAGGTGATGATGATGAAGTAACTCCATCAAATACATATAATGATATTGAGACAAATCTTGCTTATAAAGATGATGACTTTAAGGGACTCTCAGATATTTACCTATTTGAGAGCTGAAGATTTTTATGAGGATATTGATTGAAGAATTGATCATCTTATTGGAGATAATTTATAAAGAAAGTTATTGTTTTCTTTTGTTTGTAACTATGTTTTTCTGTTTTATTAAAGAACTATGTATTTCTAATTTCTACATTTCTAATATAATTTCTTATGTTAGTTTTTCAAATTTCATATAGTATGCTTTTTTGAAGAATATGGAAATTCTCCAATCATCAATTTGATCCAAAATCAGTTACGATGATATATGTCTTATAGATAGTTCTACCACACATACTATTTTAAAGATAAAAAGTATTTTTCTTATTTGGTGATGAAAGAAGTCAATGTTAATACTATATCTAATAGTACAAGATTAATTGAAGGCTTCGAAAAAGCTAACTTATTATTTTCCAGAGGAACAACAACAACAACAACAACAAACCCAGTGTATTCCCACCTAGTGGGGTCTGGGGGGGGTAAGATGTACGCAGTCCATACCTCTACCTCTGAAGAAGTAGAAAGGCTGTTTCCGATAGACCCCCGGCTCAAGACACGAGACACCACACAAATATTAAGTAATGCACAGAACAGGATTTCATAACGTAAATACGGCACCCATAAGTAGTAGGAAACATCGGAAAGTACCCAGATTCGTAATAAAACATGGAACACCGAAAGCATAACAAGAAGAAGAATAGAAAATAGGAATAAAAATAAGAATAGGAAGAATAACAGGAATAAAACACCCACCAAATACTTCCCTACCCTAACGCCCCAAACTGACCCTAGTTTTCTGCCCTAATTCGCGCCCTCCAGACCTTCCTATCTAGGGTCATGTCCTCGGTGAGTTGTAGCTGCTCCATATCCCGCCTAATCACCTCACCCCAGTACTTCTTCGGCCTCCCCCTCCCCCGCCTAAAACCATCCATCGCTAGCCTCTCACACCTACGGACCGGGGCATCCGTGTCCCTCCTCTTCACGTGTCCAAACCAACTCAAACGGACTTCCCGCATCTTGCACTCCACTGGAGCCACACCAACCTTCTCCCTGATAGTCTCATTCCTAACTCTATCCCCTCGAGTCATCCCACACATCCAGCGCAACATCCGCATTTCCGCCACCTTCATTTTTTGGATGTGGGAGTTCTTAACTGGCCAACACTCCGCTCCATACAACATGGCCGGACGGACTACCATCCTGTAGAATTTGCCTTTAAGCTTGGGCGGCACCTTCTTATCACACAACACCCCCGACGCGAGCTTCCACTTCAACCATCCCGCCCCGATACGGTGCGAGACATCCTCGTCAATCTCACTGTTACCCTGTATCACGGACCCAAGATACTTGAAACTATCCCTCTTACATACCTCCTGCGAATCCAGCTTCACGACCACCTCGTCCTCCAACCTCACGTCATTAAACTTGCATTCCAAATACTCTGTCTTGCTTCTGCTCAACCTGAACCCTTTAGACTCAAGAGTTTGTCTCCACACCTCTAATTTGTCATTCACACCCTTTCGGGTCTCGTCAATCAGAACTACATCGTCTGCAAAAAGCATACACCAAGGCACCTCCCCTTGAATACGCCGCGTCAATACATCCATCACCAAAGCAAACAAAAAAGGACTAAGAGTAGATCCCTGATGCAATCCTGTCAAGACAGTGAAATGCTCTGAGTCTCCTCCCGCCGTCCTTACCTGAGTTTTCGCTCCATCATACATATCTTTAACTGCTCTGATATAAGCCATCGGGACTCGACTCACCTCCAAGCATCTCCAAAGCACCTCCCTGGGAACTTTGTCGTAAGCCTTCTCTAGGTCGATAAACACCATGTGCAGATCCTTCTTCCTTTCCCTATACTGTTCCACCAACCTCCGTACCAGGTGAATTGCCTCCGTCGTCGAGCGCCCAGGCATAAATCCAAACTGATTTTCCGAAATAGACACTATCCGTCTCAGCCTCCCCTCGACCACTCTCTCCCAAATCTTCATAGAGTGACTCAATAACTTAATCCCCCTATAGTTATTGCAACACTGGATGTCACCCTTATTCTTATAAAGAGGGATCATGGTACTCCACCTCCAAGCCTCGGGCATCTTTGCCGTCTTGAAGATTTCGTTAAACAGACCAGTCAACCACCTTACCCCAGCCTCTCCAACGTACTTCCAAAACTCCAGCGATATCTCATCCGGCCCCGTCGCCCTACCCCTCCGCATCCTGCGAACAGCCTCTCTAATAATTTAATAATTGATGAAGCATTATATTATAGTAATTCTCAAAGAAATTTATTAAATTTCAAAGATATTTGCCAAAATAGTTATCATAGTGAGACTAAAAATGATGGAAAGATTGAATATCTTTATATTACTGCAACAATGTCGGATAATAAATATATACTTGAAAAATTACCCATTCTTTCTTCCATCTTATACTACACAAGTATTAGCACTGTTGAAACACATGCCATAGTAAATCAGAAGTTTACTAATTCAAATAATTTCATTATTTGGCATGACCGGTTAGGTCATCCTGGTTCTAATATGATGCACAAAATAATTAAGAATTCATATGAACACTCATTGAAGAACCAGAAGATTCTTCAATTTAAAGAATTTTTTGGGGCTGCATGCATGTTCTCAGGGCAAATTAATTACTAAACCATCAATAATTAAAGTAGGAATTGAATCCCCTGCATTTCTGAAACGTATACAGGGTGATATATGTGGGCTCATTCACCCTCCATGTGGACCATTTAAATATTATATGATTTTAATAGATGCATCTATAAGATGATCACATGTATGTTTATTATCAACTCATAATTTGACATTTGCGAGATTACTTTCTCAAATAATAAAGTTAAGAGCACAATTTTCAGATTATACAATAAAGACAATTCGTCTTGATAGTGCTGGTGAATTTACATCTCAGGCTTTTAATGATTATTATACATCAACTGAAATAGCAATTGAACATCCAGTTGCCCATATTCATACTCAAAATGGTCTAGCAGAATCATTGATTAGACGCCTTCAATTAATCCTAGACCAATGCTTATAAGAACAAAACTTTTTATTTCGATATGGGGTTATGGTATTTTGCATGCAGCAGCTCTTGTGTGGATAAGGCCCACAAGTTATCATAAAGTCTCCCCATTACAATTGATTTTTTATCAAGAGACAAATATTTTTCATCTAAATGTTCCAATTACTCCACCACAACGTACAAAAATGGATCCTCAAAGAAGATTGAGGATATATATTGGATATGAATCTCCTTCTATTATAAAATATTTGAAACCTATGACTGGAGATTTATTTACAGCAAGATTTGTTGATTGTCATTTTGTTGAAACAATATATCCAACATTAGGGGGAGAAAATAAGCAGCTAAAAAAGAAAATAGACTGGAATACATTATCATTATCTTACTTAGATCTTCATACAAACAAATGTGAACTAGAAGTTCAAAAGATAATTTATTTGCAAAATTCCAAATCAACTGCCAGATGCATTCACTGGCGTATCAAGAGTCACAAAATCTCATATTTCAGTTGTTAATGCTTCTATTCGAGTTGATGTCCCGATAGGACAATTGACTAATGTAAATGAGTCTAAACCACACTTAAAACGTGGTAGACCAATCGATTTCAAAGATAAAAATCCTCGAAAAAAGAAGAGGAGCAAATGACCAAAATAATCGTAAGGAGGAAGCTACTCATGAAAAGCAGCAAGACATAACAATTGATAAAACCTCAAAAGAGGTTCAGGTACCTAAAAATAATGAAAATAAAGAGATCTCAGTCAGTTATGTCTCATTAAGAAAAATATGAAATAAAAATAATACAATTGTTGACAATATCAAGATGAGGATCTTGAACCAAAATCTGTCGAAGAATATAGACAGAGAAATGATTGACCAAAATGAAAAGATGCAATCGAAATTGAATTGGCTTCGCTTGAAAAATGCAAAATTTTTGGACCGATAGTCCAAACACCTGAATGTATAAAGCCAGTGGGTTACAAATGGGTTTTATGCGAAAACGAAATGAGAAAAATAAAGTCGTAAGATATAAAGCACTACTTGTGGCACAAAAATTTTCTCAAGGACTTGGCATTGATTATGTGGAGACGTATTCTTCGATGGTGGATGCAATCACCTTCAGGTATCTTATTAATTTGATAGTTCGTGAAAAATTTAATATGCATCTAATGGACGTTGTCACAGCCTATTTATATGGCTCATTAGATAGTGATATTTATATGAAAGTTCCTGAAGGATTCAAAATTCCTGATGTGTATAAAAATTCTCGTGAAAATTGTTTAATCAAGCTTCAAAAATTCTTATACGAATTAAAACAATCAGGATGCATGTAGTATAATCGCCTTAGCGAATACCTATTGAAAGAAGGGTATAAAAATGATCAAATTTGTCCTTGTGTCTTTATTAAAAGGTTTGAATTTGAATTTTTCATAATAACAGTATATGTTGATGACTTAAATATCATTAAAACTCCTGAAGAGCTTTCAAAGACAGTAAAATGTTTGAAAAGAAAATTTGAAATTAAAGACCTCGAAAAGATAAAATTTTGTCTTGGTCTACAAATTGAACATTTTACAAATGGAATCTCTGTCCATCAGTCCTCACATACTGAAAATATTTTAAAGAGATTTTATATGGATAAAGCACATTCATTAAGTACCTTAATAATTGCACGATCACTTGATATTAATAAATATTCATTTCGACTTCATGAAAATGATGAACTTGTTGGTGCTGAAATACCATATCTTAGTGAAATTGAGGCATTAATGTATCTTACTGGTAATTCACGACCAGATATATCATTTACTATAAATTTTTTAGCAAGATTTAGTTCTTCCCCAACACGAAGACATTGGAATGACATTAAGCATATATTTAGATATCTCCGAGGATCTATTGATATGGGACTATTTTACTCAAATTAGTACGATTTGTAGTAAATTGGTTATCCAGATGTAGGATATTTGTCTGACCCACATAAAGGTCGATCTCAGACAGGTTACTTGTTTACATGAGGAGGTACAACTATATCATTGCGTTCAACAAAACAAACCATGATTTCTACATCTTCAAATCATGCAGAGATAATAGCCATTTCATGAAGCAAGTCGAGAATGTGTATGATTGGGGTCAATAACTCAACACATCCAGAAAACATGTGGTCTTCCTTTAAAAAAGAATATTCCAACAATATTGTATGAAGACAACGTTGTATGTATAGCTTAATTAAAATGAGGATACATCAAAGGAGACAAAACAAAACACAATTCACCAAAATTATTCTTTACTCGTGATCTTCAAAAGACGGGTGAAATGGACATTCAACAAGTTCGTTCAAGCGATAATCTAGCAGATATGTTCACTAAAGCATTTGTAACATCAACCTTTGAGAAGTTGAGATACAAGATTGGGATGCGTCGTCTCCTAAATATTAAGTGATGTTTTTATCAGGGGGAGTAAATGCGCTCTGCACTCTTTTTTCCTTAATCAAAGTTTTGTCCCACTGGATTTTCCTGGTAAGATTTTTAATTAGGCAGCAAACAATGCGTATTACAAACCGCAATGTACAACTTATTTCCTTTAGAATATTTTTACATGAACATCCAAGGAGGTATTGTAAATAAGTTATTTCTTTTGTGGATGCTCACATACTACGCATGCTTCACAAACTACACATACTACAAATACTATTATAGCATGTAAAGAAGTTATTTCTTTTGTGAATGTATTTTCACATGCTACACATACTATTGACTATAAAAGGCGTTGCAGACTATAAAACACACCAAAAAGAAAATAAAGTCATTTTCTTATATCTATAGGTCTCTCTTCCCTCCCTTTTTGTTTTAGTTTATTATAGTGTATTTATTTACAACAAAATCGAAGATGTATTTTCTATTTGATTAATATTCCAACAACACTTCAAAAAAAGTTTTATCTTTTAAGCTTCTGAAAATTACTTTTACTATTGCTACTACATTAAAATACCATTCTTTTCAAAAACTTAAGCCAAACAACTCAACTTAAGCAAGCAACAGTACCAACCAATTAAACAAGTATAGAACTTTGGGAAAAGTCATCAAAAATACCTTAAACTATACTCGAAAAGTTATTTACACACCTAAACTAATGTGACGACCTATTACACACCTAATCTTATTGAAAGTGAATTTAATACCACCTCAAAGTTGAAGTGGAAATGCAATTAAATAAAAAGAAAAAAGAGGCACGTTTGACTAAAAATAAAAGCCAAAAAATTGCAAAAAAAGCCTCTCCTTCCACCCACCACCCACCCCGACGACACACTCTTTTGCATCACATTTTCTCCTCCTTCATTGCATCACCTTTTCTCCTCTTTCATTTTCTTAATTACAATCATTAACTAATTGAAAAATTGTTTCTTCATGAAAGAAAACACAGAAAATAAGATTGAGAGGCGAAATTCACAACAAAATTCGACAAAGTTATCTTAAAAGGCATTGCAGATTACATTGTAAAAACACATCAAAAGAAAGTAAAGTCGTTTTCTTATATCTATAGATCTTTCTCCCCTTCCTTTTTGTTTTAGTTTATTATAGTGTATTTATTTACAACAAAATCAAAGATGTGCTTTATATTTGATTAAAATTCCAACAACACTTCAAAAATAGTTTTATCTTTTAAGCTTCTGAAAATTACTTTTACTATTGCTACTACATAAAAATACCATTCTTTTCAAAAACTTAAGCCAAACAACTCAACTTAAGCAAGCAACAATACCAACCAATTAAACAAGTATAGAACTTTGAAAAAAGTCATCAAAAACATCTTATAAACAATACTCGAAAAGTTATTTATACACCTAAACTAATGTGACGACCTATTACACACCTAATCTTATTGAAAGTGAATTTAATACCACCTCAAAGCTGAAGTGGAAATGCAATTAAATAAAAAGAAAAAAAAGGCGCGTCTAATTAAAAATAAAAGCCAAAAAAATTGCAAAAAAAACTCCAAAAATATTCTTTTTAACCTCTCCCTCCTCCCACCACCCACCCCGACGACACACTCTTTTGCATCACCTCTTCTCCTCCTTCATTGGATCACCTTTTCTCCTCCTTCATTTTCTTAATTACAATCATTAACTAATTGAAAAATTGTTTCTTCATGAAAGAAAACACAGAAAATAAGATTGAGAGGCGAAATTCACAACAAAATTCGACAAAGTTATCTAATTATATATGAAGTTCACCGGTCGAAAAATTTTTCGATGAAAATTTTAAAATTGATTAACTCTTATTGCTTCTACCATCAAATCCGTCAAATTGAGTACCAATTATTCAAGCTTCTTTCTTTCTTTTGTTTTGTGAGTGGTGAAATTCTCTTTTTTTTCTTCATAAAAATTTTCTGGGTTTTATACAAAAGCCAACCATTTACTGCATTTTTTATGTTGGGAAGAGAAATCAACAATTAGATATGTTGATTTTTGGTGGGTGGTGAGATTAGATGGGTGGCGGTGTTGCAAATTTTGATGGTGATAAATTTTGACGGTGTATAGCAAAGAAGATTAAATTAGATGAAATTGTTGCTTGATTGTGCTGATTTTGAATCAATAATGAAGGAAGAAGAATGATGATTCTTGTTCTTCGAATGAAAATCAAGTCAATGTGGTGAAAAAATAAAGAGAAAAAATAAAGGCAAAAATGAAATAAAGAAAAAGTGAAAAAAACAAAAATTACACGTATAGGCTTGGACTGATTTGACGGGCGCGTATAGATAACGCAGGATTGTGTGACTACCTTTGTACTTATGAGGGGGCTAGTAAAATCATTTTTAATAAGAATAGGTATGTAATAGATCGCTACTGTGTAAATGACTTTTTGAATATAGTTTAACATGTTTTTGATGACTTTTCCCTAGAACTTTTGACGTTACTCAACCCACAAAATTTGCAACTAGTTACAAAATGTTCACAGCTTGATTATAAATTGATCCAAATAGTCCATTAAATCAAAAGCAATACAACAAACTTATACTTGTTTATCTCTTATAAGACACTTTCTCCATAATTGAAAACCTTTACAGCATTAAAATGACATCGAGAAATACTATTAGTATAAGATGCAAACCAAACGATTGACTTAGATAATTCAGAAATCAACTAAAAATTGATTCAACTTTAATTTTTATACAAAACGCAATCCAAACCAAACCATACACACTCCTAACTACCAATACCACAGCACCAAAACGTCTGAAGGTAACATTATTCGATGTAACACTGGAACAACTTCATGGCATCGATTGGAAACAAAAACTAAATGAAAAGAATAAGCTAACATCACAAACACCCAATGTAATATGTGCTTAATGGAGTAGACCAAACTTACATAATACTAAGCTTCAAACAATTAAAGCCAGATATTTTGCTTCATGGAATAACACCATAACTAGCTCCCATACAGTTTATATTGCATAATTGAGAAACCCTAAATCTTATACTTCATACATGAAAAAGGGGAATAGACGCGTAATGCATGACACATTCGGTTCACAAAATCTGACGATTTAAAATAAGTCAAACTGATGATTGATAAGGTCTAGACGACGGAGATATAAAAGTAATGTTGACGCTACGAAAATATAAGTCCAATAAAACAATTGGAACCAGGAACAGGTAAAATTCCTTGAAAGGTTCAAGTTACTTGAATACAAAATGGATCATAATATGCGGTCAACTTTAGCAACTCAGGCCATTTGAGAAGACGGAGGGGATCAGAGAGACATGCTTTAACGAATATCTACCAACAGCTAGCAAAATCAAGCAGCTTGTGTCGTGGAAACACAACCGGGTATGAAGCAGGTAAGCTCAATGACGTTTCCCATGGGCAAGAGCAGAAAGGCTGAGCAACAAGTACAATAGTTGCTAAGATGCAATGAACCACTCTATAAAATATGTGGTGATTCAAATGAAGATCTACGTTATCTCTACGAAGCAATTCACCCTTTAAAGAGTTTAGATCCCGAAATCCATAACCCGCATAGCAAAATTTTGAAAAAGAAAATCATCATAAACCATTTTCTGTCTACCACTGAGAGCAAAACAGAGTGAAGCAGATTTTGCAATGCAAAACAACGTTTTAAAGGAAATAAAAGGATATATAGTTTTAAAAAAGAAGAGACGAAAAGGAAACTTTACTTGGTATCACTCAAATCTCGACACATAGTATCTTTCGAAATTTTCTTATTTTGCAAGGCCACTTTATAAAAGCAAGACATAAATTTGTATGGAGAGAAGTTCAAATCTTGAAATTTATGTCACCTGTGTGGCAATATTTTGATGAAATTTTGTTAACTACTCAACAACGAGGGAGAGATAACGATGGGAAAAAAGATTTTGATAAAGAATAAGATGAAAAGAAGAAGAAACACAAAGAATAGTTGACACAGAATATAAAGAGAAGCAGATTATTGATTTAAAAAAAGGAATAAAAGCAAAGGGAATCACACGACGTAGGCTGTTTCATGCAACCCTTGATGCCATCAACTTTCATGAGTAAGCTTTCAAATACCGGCACAATGTGACAATGCTGATGTGGCAATCAATTGTTTAACGAGAATGTGAGTTCCCTCAACCTCTGTAGGTACCTGCCATATGACTGTGATGCCATTCATCATCCTTAATATCTACTTAAATATACCACTACACGTTGAGGTGAGTCGTGTCATAGCCGCAGAGATTCAATCAAACAGAAGCATCTAGTGACGTAGCTAGCTGGGATCCACAATCTTTGAAATTGAAGATCCCACAGCAGGGCAGTGAAGAACGAAACCACAGAGTGTGGGAGCAGAAAACCAATGAAGCAGTACCGAGAAGACACCTCCACACAAGAAAAAAAAATGAATATTTAGCAGCATTCTTTAGGATATTTCTTTTCTAAAGATAATAGATGCCATAAAGTACAAAATGTCTAAAGTCGATAAGATAAAAGGTTCTTTAAAAAAGGAAAAGTTAAGAAATTAAAAAACACACTAGTAATATTATATGAAAATAAAAGCCGTTGAAGTTGAGGGCAAGGCCTCACTTACACAGCCGAGATAAGTCAAGCATAGTAACACACACATCCAAAAACTCCCGAGTGAGACAAGTAACCATCTTTTCCATTCAGCTCCTGCTTCTGATTCGGTCCCTAAGGCCGCCATTTCTGCATTACAAAGCAGAAGAATGATAAGGAAAACGAGAACACTGATTTAGATTCATTATCAATATGAAAGAAAAATAACATATTTGTATAGCATGAACCAACAATGTCCCAAATCAAAAACCTAACAGAAGTAGGTAGGGAAGCAACACGGTTCATACACTTTCTCACGAACTAAGACATGAAACACCATGCGGATACAAAATAAATCCAGAAATAAATCCAACTATATACATGCACATGTATCTAAAAACAGCCAACTTTAATCATGTACGAACACCATAAAAATGAATGACCAATCAACAAAGACACAGAATAAATGATCCCAAAGTTGGTAAATTCACCCATTGGAATAAGGAACTTCATCTCTGCCACGGTATGGAGATCGGCTATAGCTGCGTCCACGAGGTGATATGCTTCGGCGTCTGGGGGAACGTCCACGGGGACTATAACTCCTGTTTCAAAAAGGACATTATGAAGGGGTAAAAGTGAATACCATGTCCTACTGTATATTTGAAAAGTTCTCTTCTGACCTGCGACCATAGCTTGGACTCCTTCGATATCTAGGAGGGCTACGACTTCTACGTTTTCCAGGACCTGGACCTCCACGCACTCGGCATTCACGAGCAAAATGACCAGACTCACCGCACTCGTAGCACTTCAAATCAGAGCCTCCAGAGCGACCACGACCTCCCCCTCGCCCCCCACCCCTTTCTCCTCTAGAATTATGTGAGAGCTCCACTCTCCATCCATTCTTACCTGTTTAATTTATCAGGAAGAGAACAGCTTAAAATGCTTTGGTATTTGACATATTTGCCAGACTTTACAGATGCTAATGTATAAAGCAGCACAATAAAATTGATTATGAACCTGCAAAAAATTTGAAAAAGATTGAATGCAGAAGAAGGTTCAACCATATGCATGAGTAAGGGACCATACCATCAAGATCCCTGATTGCGTCTTGTGCATCTCTTCGGTCATCAAAGTCAATAAAAGCATAACCAGGTGGGCGTCTTGCAACCCAAACACTGCAAGCATATTTATTGTTTTGTATCAAGAGTGCTGTGTGCTAATCCAAAAGCATTATAACAAAGAAGAAGGATAGAAAAACGTAGTCAAATTCCATAATGAAATAACCCTTGGCTATACAGAAGTGCTACCAATGCTCTTAGTACCTCAGTTTATATCCCAAATCCCTATGATTTAAATCTCAACATGTCACTTTCTTTGACATTCAATAATCAGTGTAATATTTTTAATAATTCAGAACGACATATATGCAGAGTTTCAACAGAGCAAAGAACATAAAATGCAGGGAGATTTTAAGGAAATAATGTGCTTGCAATACAGCTTATGCCCATTTAATCTAAATACTGCTTTAGAGAAACACGTATATTCAGCAAGTTAGAAAGACACTATCTTCTATCTGATACAAAATAAGACTTAAATGCTCCTCCATGTCAGATTGTTAGTGCATGCTTTATTCACGAACCGAGAAGGAATAAACCAATGAGGAATGGATGACTAGTAAACACTTATAATGGGTTTTAGTTGTAAGCTAAATATTCAACCTACGTTGCTCGAACTCTTCAAAAATGTCATAGGGTGTGTGTCGGATCCTTCAAAAGTAGTGCAATTTTGGAGGATCCGACACGGATGCGATAGCATTTTTGGAGAGTCAGAGCAACTTAGTATTCAACAGCCAATTACAAAATAAAATTGCAAATCCGAGGTCTTCAATGCGTACAGATTTCAAATGCAAATTTAATGTAGAATAATATAATTTGCTTTACCTTCTTATAACTCCAAAGACACGGAATTCATCTTCTAGTTCTCTTTCAGTGACCCTGGGATCAAGATTTCCAACATACACTCTTGACATCTCGGAATAATAACCTATACAGGTATATACACATTTCAGTCGAACGTATACGAAAAAACCTTACATATCCATGTCGCAATTATAAGAAATTGAATGCTACTGTATCAGAAGTTCGCCAAAATCATCGGAAACAAAAAGTTCTTTTCAACTCTGTTTTCTTGGTAACACTGTATAGTATGCTTAAATTATCAAGGCTTTAAGGTGTATACACTGATGATTGCAATATCTCCAATACTCTGTTTATCCTGTTTTGCCAAATACAGTAATCTACAAATATATGAAAGTGTAAAAACTAGTTTTACTGCTAGTGATGGAGAATTGAAATTCATCATTAATTATTCTCTGTCTCGATTCTATGTACTTTGGGATACTATTTTTCTAAGTAGATAAATTTTATGTTTTAAATCAGCAAAAAAAAAAAGTCATGCTACCGTCAAATCTGCTTTACCTAAGCAACAACAGCAACATACCGAGTGTAAGGCACCTACCTAGTGAAGGTAGAGAGGCTGTTTCAAAATTCAAATAGACATTGGGCTCAAGTAAAGCATATACTCTCTGTGGTCCAATTTACGTGACAGAGTTAGAATTTCGAGATTCAAACTTAGAAGCTTCAGAGGTTTTTTGAAAATAAAATTCATATATTTGAAGACTATAAAAAAAAAGTAATATAAATCACAAAAAATAAAAAATTAAAATGTTTAATAGGCATATAAAGAATTTCGGTCAAAGAAAAACTTAAGACTCTCAAATTTACACTTGAGCCACATAAATTGGGATGGAGGGAGTAAAAACCGAGAATAAAAAAAGAAATACAGTAGCAACAACAAATAACAACAAGAAAATGCATTAATTGAAAGGCTCAACGAAACACTATATGCATAACCATAAACTAATGCATCAACTCTCCACAAGATGATTCTTTTTTTATTTTAAATGAGGTATGGAGGGAAAATGGAGACGAGATTACTCTTAGTAGAATCGAACCCTTACCAACAAATGAGCTAATAATTCCCCGCAAATTATCAACAACAACAACAAACCCAGTGTATTCCCACAAAGTGGGGTCTGGGGAGGGTAGAATGTACGCAGTCCATACCGCTACCTCCAAAGAAGTAGAGAGGCTGTTTCCGATAGACCCCGGCTCAAGATAGGGAATAGTAAGCAAGAGTGTAATGCACCATTAAGCATGGTGGGTGGCATAACATAAAAGGAATAAGACATACTAAAAATAAAATAGAAATCAGAGCAATACGAAATAAGATAAATAAGCACAATATGAAATAAGAGATAAGAATTATGGCATCCGGAAAGTACGAACCCCACCTATGGACACAGTCCTAGGATTACTAACCCAGCTATACATGAACTCTTCTACTACTAGCTACAAACCACGTCCGCGACCTAGCCTTTTACCCTTATCCGCGACCTCCACACCTTCCTATCTAGGGTCATGTCCTCAGTAAGCTGTAGCTGCTCCATATCATGTCTAATCACTTCCCTGCAGTACTTCTTCGGCCTACCTCTCCTCCTCCGAAAGCCATCCAACGCTATCTTCTCACACCTACGAACTGGGGCATCCGTGCCCCTCCTCATCACATACCCAAACCATCTCAGCCTTCCTTCCCGCATCTTGTCCTCCATCGAAGCCACTCCCACCTTCTCCCGGACTATCTCATTCCGAACTCTATCCCCTCTAGTAAGTCCACACATCCAACGCAACATTCTCATTTCCGCCACCTTCAATTTTTGAATGTGGCAGTTCTTGACTAGCCAACGCTCTGCTCCAAATAACATAGATGGACGGACTGCCACTTTATAGAATTTGCCTTTAAACTTAAGTGGCACCTTCTTATCACACAACACACCCGAGGCGAGCCTCCACTTCATCCAACCTGCTCCAATACGGTTAGAGATATCCTCATCAATCTCGCCATTCCCTTGAATCATAGACCCAAGATACTTAAAACTATCCCTCTTACAAACATCCTGGGAATCCAGCTTCACCACCATATTCCTCGCAAATTATCAAATTCATAAAATGAATATGTTTTTCAATTCTATCAAATTTCAAATTGCCAACCAATTGAATTACTATGATTTCCCCGTAAAATGATCAAATTCAATAAAATGAACATTTTTTACAATTCAACAAAAGTTCGGATAGCCAACCAACCAACTGAACTACTAAGATTTCCTCATAAGATGATCAAAATTTAATAAAATGTATATTTTTTTCAATTCTATGAAAGTTCAGATAGCCAACTAATTGAACTACTATGATTTCCCCATAAAATGATCAAAATCAATAAAATGAACATTTCTTTTTCAATTCTATGGAAGTTCAGATAGCCAACTAACTGAACTACCATAATTTCCTCATAAGATTATCAAATTCAACAAAACAAACAGTGGTTTTTTTTCAAGGTTGTTTAAGTTCGGATAACCAACCAACGGAGCTACTGAGATTTCCCCGTAAAATGATCAAATTCAATAAAATAAATATTCTGTTTTCAATTCTATGGAAGTCTAACACCTGAGATACTAATATTTCCCTGTAAAATAACTGAATTCAATAAAATCAATTTTTCCTCTCTTTTTTTCAATTCTATAAAAGTTCGAATAACCAACTAACTGAACTACTAAAATTTCCCCATAAAATGATCAAATTCAATAAAATGAACATTTTTTTTCAATTCTATAAAAGTTCAAATAACCAACTAACTGAACTACTAAAATTTCCCCGTAAAATGATCAAATTCAATAAAATGAACATATTTTTCAATTCTATAAAAGTTCAAATAGCCAACTAATTGAACTACTAAAACTTCCCCGTAAAATGATCAAATTCAATAAAATGAACATTTTTTTTTATTCTATAAAAGTTTGAATAGCCAACTAACTGAACTACTATGATTTCCCCATAAGATTATAAAAATTCAACAAAACAAATAGTGTTTTTTTTCAACTATGTTGAAGTTACGATAGCCAACCAACTAAACTACTAATATTTCCCCGTAAAATAATCAAATTCAATAAAACAAATATTGCTTTTTCAATTCTATGGAAGTCTAACCAATTGATATACTAAGATTTCCCCATAAAATAATTGAATTCAATAAAATGAATTTTTTTTTATTTTTCTTTTTTTCAATTCTTTCAAAATTTTAACAAAATTACAATTTGCAAAGAAGTAGTAATGTAAACATTATATCAAAAAAGACCAAATAATAAAGAGAAGGCAAAACCTGAAACCTAGTGAGAAAAAACCCTAGGCCACCACGATTATGAAATAGGGAGGAATTTCTATTACATAATATATATTTCTATTAGATACATATTAGGGTCAATTATTGGGCTTGAAAATGGGCTTGATAAGTAGCACTCGCTTGGGTTAAGCCCAAATAGAGCTGATCCATAAATTTTGGGCCTAGGCCCATAAGTGATGAAATGATGGAGAAAATGATTTTTTAAGGAAAAATTATAATTAAGTGAAGTGAAAAAATATCAGAGGATAATTATCAGGCGTATCTAATGTTTAAAATAGAGAAAAATAATTTAAATATACATTTTAACTTATTATGTTTACACAAATCTTCATTCTTACAAAGAAATTATAAAAATCTCAACTAATTAAGTATCTTCATTAAATGTATAGGGAGCAAATTATGTATCTCAACAGATCTAAAATTTGAAAAATAGATATTGAAAGTTAATTATGTATCTTTACAAAGGAAAAATGAATCTTCGTTGGATGTATTATGTATTTCTACTGACCCAAAATAAAAAAAAATGTATTAGTAGCTAATTATTTATGTTTACAAAGGAAAAAATATATCTTCTCGGGATGTATCAGGAGATAATGTATCTTAATAGACCTAAAATTGAGATTATCAGTAATTATGCAAAATATTGAGATTTTGTATAATTAAACTCCAAACTGTTGGGATCTATGTTGTTTGCCCTTAAAATAGTTATCATTTGTAGCAAAGATTTAGATTAAATAGCTAAATATATATTTCTTTTGTATTTATATATTTAGGGATTATCTACATACCTCGAGGCTCATACACAATCTCTAATTTCGGGGCTCATATACGTTTTTATTTGTATACACAGAGAATTACGAGGCTCATAAAAAACTTTTTAAAGTGAATTTATATTTATATATACAATCTCTAATTTGTATATTTAGCTATTAAATTGTAACTACGCCTTGTAATTAGGCAAACGTTAGTTGTAACGCTTTATTTATTGCCTAAATGTTAGTTATTTCTAAAATTTTATCATGATTTAATAGCATGACTTAGCTTTTAAATTGGATAATTTTTAATTTTAGCCCAAAAACTCGAACATATGTCTAGATAGACATATATTCGTTTAAGGGTGTGGGTGAAAATGTAACTTATGTCTCACAAACATTTAATTATCATACAAGGTAAAAATTAAAAACCAGTACAAAATAAGAGCAAAAATCGGGACAAAATAGGTGGGATGGCTAGTTTTTGGATCACCTGTTAGTACATTTAATTATTGTTTAAAGATAATTGAGAAATAATTATTTTTAGCATGGAAATACAAAAATTGGAGAAAAATAATAATATACTAGTTAAAACATGAAATATTACACTCATATTGTACTAAAGTTCAAAACTTTTAGAGATAATATCCAATTACCCCGTGAATTATATACCCGGGAGTTCTATTACCTCCTGAACTAATTAAAAGTGAAATTTTCATCCTCTTAATGCCTATGTGGCACATACGTGGCACAACACACTGAAGTGTCCACGTAGACACACGTGTGTGCCACGTAGACATTAAGAGGGTGAAATTTCATTTTTAATTAGTTTAGGGATAAAAGGGCACCTTTTAACTTGAGGTGTGACATAGTCCTTTGAATATAGTTCAGAGGGTAATTGAGTATTTTCTCAAACTTTTATAAGTGGAACCCCAACATATTGTGTTGGGTGTTGAAGTTCGAAAATTATTGGAGTTTCAAACGACTCTTCAAAGCTCCTTTGATTCAACCCTGATTCGATACAACAATTTTTTTTGCATCATCGTGATACAGCTTTTTTTATTTTTTTATTTTGGGAAAGTTTCACATTTAACACTTCACAAACATAATTACAATCAGTAGCTAAATACAAAATGCATATTTATGTATGACATATGTATATTACCGAGATGAACCAACTAAAGAAATGGTAAAATAAATTATATTATATATGTGCTACTGTTTTCTTATCAATATTTCTTTGTTTCAATTTATGCAAAAGGATACAATTAACATATAACAGTCAAAACGCTTAATTTCAATTATAAATTCTTTAAATTTTCTAAAATAATTATAATAAAATGTTTTATAAAGAGTAAAAAAAAAAAATTATTAACACCTCAAACAATAACACTTTCACATAAAATATTTTAGGGAAGCATAAAAATTAATACTATGATTGGCAAAATTAAGGGAAGTAAAGATTACTGACCTTCTCCCATGCAGCTCATGAGCTGACCCATTATAGTTGCCAATATGAAAAACTAAAATTTCTATATATAATATAAGGTTTAACAAGAGAAGAAGTACAAAGTGAAAGGGGATTGAATTGTATTTGATTCTTTTTTTTGTTTGTTTAATTGTCTAGGTGTAATGGCTATTGCAATCTAGAATTTTCTATCTAGCATCAGATTCCTCACTTTCACTAAACTTTAGCTTCACCTAAAATCTACATTTATTTGGGATGCTGACATCCAGCAGTGAAATTTTAAAAAAAAAAAATAATAATAATTCATGTGTCTTTAACCTTTATTTACAAATTTGACTTTTAACAAAAAATGACAATTTTTCAATAAACATAATTCAAACTATAAGGGATTGTTTGGTGCGAGATATAAGTTATACTCCGTTCGTCCCATTTTATGTGTCATTATTTTCTTTTTTGTTCGTCCCAAAAAGAATGTCACATTTTCTTATTTGGTAACTATTTAAAAATATAATTACACTTGCACCCTTATTTGTCCCACTTATAAGGGCCTATTTAATTTAAAATAATAATAGTACATTGTTTTAATGAAGGACAATTTGGTAAAAAGCATCAAGTCTTTACTTATTTTTTAAACTTCGTATCCGATCAAATGGCGACACATAAAATGGGACGGAGGGAGTAATAATTTTGGGGATAAAATGTAAGATTATTTTATCTCATGTTTGGATGAAGGTATTAGTTAGTTAAAAAATTATTTATCCCATCACTTATGTTTTAGTGATTGTCACGCCTCAAATCCTATTGGGGCGGACAAGCACCCGTAGCCGTAAAGGCCCGAGAGAACCAATCCATAACCTTGTACTTCTCATGCATTTAACTACGACAGTCAAAGGCTCTAACACACATGATATTATGCATCGATGAGATACGTAAGCAAGCACAAAATTATATACAACACTTGGCCGTTGGGGCTACCACATCTAAAAAATAAAACACTACCATGTTTAACTTTACATTAGTCTATAAAACCTCTAAAAGATACATAGACTTAGTTAGGGTCGGGACAAACCCCCGCCCTACTCTTGACTACTGTACAATACTAAAACATATGAAACAGACTCGGAAAGCCACGAATCAATCTGGAGCTCACCAATAGTCACTGAATAACCTGTGCTCGTACTAGCGAGGTGTACTGGCTGAAGCACCTGTGCCTGCAGCATAAAATACAGGTCTCCCATGAGGGACGTCAGTATAAAAATATGTACTGCATATGCAAGGCTGAAGGTAACAATACATGATACAAGAGCTCAATATAAATCAGATATAAGTGAATAAATAGTGCTAGTAGACCACGTTTATATATTTGTAGGATTAGGTACATTATATCTCTTTCTTCATTTTACCTTTCTTACTTCATAATCTCTGTAAGTCATATAATACAAATGACTAGCTGATCAGTGATAAATAGACAAATCGGGATCAACCCATGCTAAGCTTATGCCCCTGAGCTGCCACCCATAAATAAATATTGAAATCGGCCCATGCTAGGCTTATGCCCCTGAGCTGCCACTCGTTTTACAGATTTACGTTACTTAGTTTATTTAGCCTTTGAGATTGTTACTTTGGAGGCCATAACATTATGGTACCTTGAAATAATAATCTACCAACAAAAGACATATAAATGGTCACTTAATGCAACAAAAATAAGGTAGGGAGTTGTTGGCACACAAATGAAGTATTTAGGAGCTGAAAATACACATGGGTCTTATTTGAGTAAACGAAGAACTTCTGAAATTTTCTAGTGAAAATAGACGTGCAAGTTCAATAATAAACATGTATTGAGGTGTTTTAACACATTAGAGAGTGGGAATAAGGTCATTGGATACATGGAAAGCAATGTGCTGCTATTATGTATCACTTGATAACCTTGGAAGCTTACTTGATAGATCAAATGTTTGATTTTATGCCAAAGAATGCAAAATAGAGTATGCCTTATATACCTGGTTATATAACTCCGAAACTAACCCAACTTGACTTTTCGCCTTTTAGATTATTTATCTACAATAGAATATATGGTAAACTAGTATTAGCAACCAATCAACACATTTGGGCTACTTAACTTCACCAAAACAGTAACAGGGCAGTAAACACTTAATCTATCAATCAAGGGTGTTATTTTAACCCCTTTCTCCTCCAATTACACCCACATACCATACATGCTCTCATAAGATTCACTGAAACCACCTCACCTTCATTACACCCTCCAAACAATACGCAAAATAGATTGGGCAGTAAACACATGCAATAATTAATTTGGTGGTGTACCTCCACATCTTTCTTTTATATTTTAATTCAAACTAGCCGCACCTTTCTCCAACATCAAGCTGGCAGTCCATGACATATACATACAAAACAGTCCACAAAAAAAATTTCAAATCCCTTTATTGTAGCAATCAATTATTGAACTCATCATCTCTTGAGTCCTCAATAACAACACATCTATAATTCTTTCCCAAATTCATACATAAGGAGAATAAAATGGACAGTCACCTTATCTTAATTCTGCAACTTATTCTTTTAATTTGAATTCCTCAAGAACTTCAACTTTCACTTTCCTTCACACTTTAAACCAAAGAAGAAAAGAAATCTCTTATAACAAAGAAAAAGTAAACAAGTAGCTTGTTCCATATTCTGCCATGAATTAATAATTAAGCACTTACAACATGTTTTCCTAATCTTCCATGAGATAATTAAGCTAAACCATAAGTGTTTTCACTTACCTTTGACTGCAAAAGTCAGGGTTTCTCCAAGAACCCTAGAAAGAAAAATAGGTCTGCTCCTTGTTGTTTAAAAGAAAGTAGAGAGAATTTGTAAGTAACCCTTTTTTTGTGACTTAAGAATGAGGGAGGAAAAATGACCAACAATTTGGCCTTATAAAGTCCCTAATTTTGACTATCCATTTAGCTGATTTTGGACCACAAATTTAATCAAATTGGTCCAAGTAGGTGATGCACCTACTTGCTTAATTTCTTAGTTAGGCTCAATTATATTTGGGCCTTGACAGATTTGAGCATTGAGTCTTTTTTCCATTCCTTCTTCTTTTACTTAATTTAGGCCCCAAATAAGTATACTAATAAAGGCTCAAATCTGATTCATGGACTTGGTCCATTAACTTGTTCATGTAATCCAAGTAGGTGACTCACCTACAAGCTTAATTAAGTCAAGCAAACATCTCAATATTTCATTCAATTTCCAGCTCCTAATCACCTTAATCTAACTTACAACTTCTAGACACCTGATCACTTTAAACTTTAGATTCAAATATCGACTTACGATTTTAAGTTAAATAGTTGTATCGATGTTAACTTGATCGTGTCACATAAAAAAGTACAAGCAGCGTCTAGAATTTCATCTACACCATTAATATTCGCATAACAAATTTCATCTATTACCTACCACAAGGCTATACCAAGTTACATATAAATAGAAAAAGTACATGCAACGTACAGGGTGTCACAGTGAAGGAATACGCTATCTTATATATATAGTGGGATAACTAATCTTAAAATTATTAATTTCGAGATAACTTGTTCCCAACCAAACAACTCCTAATCTTAGAATTGTGTGTCCACCTGGCCTCCATCAATATCAAGTGAAGTTGTAATAGACCATACAGACAACAACTTTAATTTATCAGTTACTTCAAAACTTCCTTTCCAATGTTATTACAAATTAAAATAATAATTTTTTTTAATAAATAAAAACTTAAATTATATCATATAAATTTAGACGGAGAATATATATTACTAATAAAATTTAACTATACATTGCCTAGCTACAATAGAAGTAGTTGCTCTTTTTGCATGGGCTACATTTGAGGCTGAGAATGAACGGTCGTGTTAGAAATGATGAGGCTCGTGCGTGCACAAGGGTTTTGTCTACGGAGGAATCACGGGCCAACTGGACATGGAGTGATATTTTAGTTTCATTAAATAGTCTTTTTTAGTTTGGATCAGTCATTTTAATTTCATTACATAGTCTTTTTTTATTTATTTTGGATGATTTTGTCATAGGTAATTCAGATACAACTCATATATCATATTGATATTGTCCGTAAGAAAAAATAGAGCAACGAATTTGTTTAAAAATTGTATCATTCTTATGTAAAAAATATATTTTTTAAGTATGATGTACATAGAATCTATATCATTGCTATATAAAATATGTGTGTGTATATATATACATATATACAAATATATATATGTATATGTATGTATATATGTATACATATATATATGCAAGATGCATATAGAAATTGTATATTTATAGTATAAAATATATATCTGTATAAAATATGTATTAAAAGTTGTATCAGTATTATATAAGTTGCCAGCAAATGATTAAAAAATGAAATTAAAATTTAATGACAATTTTTGTGTCAATAGTTTCAGCCGAAATCTTATTCATGTTCTTTTCCCTTTTGAAAAACAATGAGCAAAAAATAACAGAATGAATATCTTAATTTTTTTTTTAATTATAGTAAGTCTTCTATCATGTCATTTGCGTTTGGGTTGTACCAATAATGTTACTCCAATTAAAGTAGTTAATCTTTAGAGTCATTATAGCAACAAAAAAAGAAAACTCAAGGAATACTTACTTAAATCTCCTCTCAATGAGAAAATATGATTTAACTATTTTTGTCCCTTTATGGTATAGATTTTTGTTTTAATTAATTCTGTAAAAAAAAGCAATTCAAAAAACAAATTATTTCCATTTTCATTGTTATTCGTCTGACATATAAGCATATCTAAAAAAATGTTTTAATATATTTAAATTAATAAAATTATTCTAACACGACAGAAACTTAACGGATGAATCGATGTGGTACAAAATATGACATTCTTGAAAGAGGTGTGTGGTTGCATTCTGGTGATTTTTCAGGCCCTTTACCAATTTTTTCGACATTCATAACGTATTTGAAGATATTGAATCTCAAATATAATAGTAGTAGCATTCATTTACTGCCTCGTTTTTTTTTTAGTCGGTGTTTGATATCCATATTGAAACTCAACTAATTTAAATTGACACTGGGTAGGATCGGTTCGAGAGTAGTGCTCCCTATCAAAAACTTTTTCATACACAAATTCAAATTCGAAATCTCTAATTAAGGAAGGAACAACTCCATTCACTCTACCACATCCTTTGGTGGTACCTTTTCAAATTTCCTTGGTGAATCAGGAATTTTTGAAAATTGTTCACTAGAAGAATAATTTATTGCTCCCTCATATATTTTTATTTGTCCACAATGCTAAAAATAAATCTTCAATTTTAATTTTCATTTGTTATGTCAAGTGAAAGACATATATTTCATGATTTACCCTATCGTTAGTAAGGGTGAGTATAAAATATCAAAAATTGAATTATCGAATCGAATCGAAAAATTTGGTAATTGGTATTTGATAATTTAGTATTTAGGAGTAAAATTTAAAAATTACGGTATTTTAGTTCGGGATTGATAAAAAAATATTACTACCATTTGGTATTTGGTATTTTCCGAATATTCAATAATAGTTAAGTGGCTCATAGGCTACATACCTAGTCCATACTCCAAAGGCCACATACTTGTGTGAATATTGCTCAAGCAAACTTTGAACTATTATACATAGACATAAAGTAGTCTCTTAACTTTACACAACAAACTTCCTTGCAACCAATATATGAAAACTTTTGATGAAAATATCACACTAAGACTGAAAATCAGGGCGTGGAGGGAACAACAGAAAAGAAATCTTCATGACATGATACATAACACCATTGCTGGTTGCACTTGCCCAACTCTAATATTCCTAACATAGGTCGGAATAGACTTTAATCAAGGGGACTTGGTCAAGCCTTCTTAATCCTTAAGTTCACATGTCAACACCAGATGAAAATTATCGTAAAACTCAGCACTTGGCAGATAACATAACATAACATATATTGCTCTCCATCACATTTATAAGAAGCAATATTATGACTTTACATCACATTTACATCTAGTTCGTTACATCCAATTCGTGTTGCATCTAATTTGATGTAAATGTTATTTGTGTTACATCCAGTTCTCCCCTTCTTAGAGCTGGATCAAACTACAATAACATAGGTTTTAAGGTGTTTCATTAATTGAGCCACACTTATCAACGTGTAACAGGACCAAACTAAATAGATTTTTTCTGGTATAAAACTGTATATTCAGAGGTGTAAAATTACCAAACAAAATTGAATTTTTCTCAAAACGTTGGTTGAATATCACTACTATTATCGCCAAATAGGATCACTATAAGCATGTCCAACTTTAATATGGTAATATCAAATTCCATACCGAACCAAAATTTAATTTACCAATTACCGAATTACCGAATCGAAGTTTAATGATATGGTATTTGATATCTACTTTCATTTACCGATTATCGAATTACCGAACTCGAATTATAAAAATACCGTACCGAGTACTGAACGTCCACCCCTAATCGTTAGTGACTTGTTCCCTGTTAAGACAAGTAAAAGACTCAGAATTTGTTTGGATGAGTTTATAGCTTTTGACTTAGCCAAAAGTCATAAATTATGAATTTTAACTTATGTCTTTTAGCTTATTTTTGCCCTTTTAGCTCAAAAATAAGTGTTATTTTATTTTATTCTATTCTAACACCATAAAAGTACTTAAATGCTATTTTAGAAGCACTTTAAATAAGCCAATCAAAACATATTATTCCAACAGAATTGTTGACTAGTGAATTAAATACTACTTCCTCCGTTTCATTTTAGTTGACCCCTATTGACTTGGCGCACCCATTAAAAAAATCTTAATTAGAATTTATTTTATCAAATTAGTCTTATTAATTATGTTTTGAAAATATAAATTTAAGTAAATACATTTTGTTTAGTCATTTAATGTAAAGGGTAGTATTGAAAGAAAGTAATAGAATCCTCTTGATCTCATCAAACGGACAACTAAATTGAAACAAATTTTTTTAGAATGATGGCCAACTAAAATGAAACGGAGGAAATATACAACTTGTATTGAACAAAAAAAAAAAAAACGTTCTCTAAACTTTTGTCTTGAAAAATTAAATTACAGTTAATGATACTTTGCTTCAAAAATTTTCATTAAGATGATAATTAAGGGAAAAAATAAAATTCCACCAATTTGAAAGCTAAACATTAAACACCACCCAAACATAGAGGCAATTCATACACAAAAAAAAAAAAAAAATTCTCACTTACCCCTTCATTTCAATCCACGTCACTGAAATTATCCAAATCAAACCAAAAAATAACTAGCTTTGGATCAAACTAGCCAATCATTTTGGTGCACTTGCAAACCAAAATGACCATGATTTGAAAATGGAGAGAGACTTGAAAGAAAACAAAATGCGCACCACTTTTCGACCACTTTATATTGGTTTGAATTTTGGTTTTGGTTTTGGTTTCTAATCTAGTCCCTTTGGATTGTAAAAGTTTTCTTATAATTTTCAATTTTTGGAGTATTATTCTATATAATAAGTCAAAATAAGCAGTCGTTGAAGCAAGTTATTCATAATCAATATGCCTGCTTCACTTATTTTAATTGTGATTTTGTTAATTACTCTGTTAAATTGATTAGATATTAGTTCTTAGTTTGTCAGAATCTCTACTTGTATAGCTACTTACTTGCTAATATATTTTTTGTGTAAGGGATTGTTTGATCGAGTGTATTAGGAGAAATAGTTCATGTATTATGTATGATATTATTTAGTACTTATTATGTTTGGTAGGATTTTAGACCTATGTATAGTTGATACATGTATAACTAATACCTTTCATTTGGTGGTATTAATAATACGTAGGATTTAATATCATAGGACTAACATATGTAAAGATAAAAATATCTCTCAAATTCTTTTAAGTATTTTTAAAATTATTTTCTTGATTTTATTTTTTATATTTGTACTAATAAATTTATTTAGATGAATTATCTTACAAATTTTATTATTTATAGAGAGTTGTTCGTTGCTAAATAAAATTAAATATCAATCGATATAATATTTGAAATATGAGTTGTTTATTTACCCTCAAATAATTTAAGTAAGGTTATAAAAAATTATTTTTAAGAATAAATAATAAAGTTGTGGAAAAAAATGCACAAAGTCATAGAATATGGAAGATATTTTTATAAACAAACAATATTTTTAAATAAATATAGCAATCAAACCAAATACTGAATAAAAAATAAGTTAAATACCATTAATTTCATTATTACTAATCTCAACGTTACTAATATATCCTATTCAGTGCTATTCTTATATATTCTAGCTTAGGTAATGCTCAAGTGAAGTTGCATCATGTCCTGATTCTTTGTCTTCTTTTATAGGCTTTGTCTTTTTGTACCATTGACACGAATTTGAGGTCTTGATTTGAGAGATTAGATCATCCTGATCTAGTTATATTTTGGTCTTAAGGATAACTCAAGAGATTTTTCTTATATTTGCTTTGCTTGTGTGGATCATTTACTTCATCTAGCCTGGATCTTCTTTCTCCTGCTTTATCATATACTGATCTATTCTGATGGTGAATCTTCTTTAATTAATTGATTGCTAGATTGATTCTCTCGTCACTTATCTCTTGACTTTTCTTTTTCTTCTTACCTGCATTGTAAATTCATGGGGGATAAGTTTTCATTATTAAAACATGTAGACTTCAGTTTCATTTTAAGTGATAATGTTTGATTTGATCCAAAATTAGAAAAGAACAAAGATTTTAAAAATTTATGATCTGAAACATTTTTTGACTATCTATATGACTATAAACGATTTCACTAAAAATAGAAAGAGAATTTTAAAATTTAAATTTTTAATTATGAGAAAATGACATTATGTTTGGAACGAAATTAAAAAGGAAAATGGGACCACATAAATTGAAAAGGACAAGTAGTAGATAAAAATTTTGGGACATAATTAGAACAATTTACAATATTCTTTTCACTAAAAGTTCCCAACAACAATCCAACATAAAAGATCAAGACATAACATCACTTGATAAGATAATACAATAGGTACCATTACATAATACCAATGGAAAAGACAAATAAATTATGATATGTTTCACTTAATTAATGTGCTGAACTCACTTGATCATCAAAGTTCTTCAAATTCCCTTTAGGATTCTTCTCAAATCTCTCAATTCTAAAGTGCATTAACTCCACATCTTTTGTTTCTCCATCCATAACAAGATCAGCCAAAATTTTCCCCACAATTGGTCCCATTTTGAACCCATTCCCAGAAAATCCACCAGCAATCACAACATCCTCACCAAACTCCCCTCCAAGAAAATCAATCACATAATCCTCGTCCGGGGTCACGGAGTACATACACGACTGCGTCATGACCGGCCTCGTGGAGTCCACGAGGCCTCCGAATACCTCATGGATCCACTTTCTGAGTGGATCCAGAGTCACTGTGGACGCCCAGGTCCTTTCAGTCGGCTCGCAGGGGCGCCCACCATGCACCGGAATTTTAATCAATCCCGGGTACTCAAGCGACGGTGTGCCGTATATGTACGGCTCACCATAGCTAGCAAAAGTTGGAAAACCATTATCAATAGTGAATTTTGACTCATACCCTTGTTTAATTTTCCAATACATCACAGTTGTTTCCAAAGGTTGAATTGGAAGTACAACTCCTGACACATTTTCAACTAACTTTTTCATCCATGGACCAACTGTCACAACACATTTTTTACCCCAAAACTCCTCACCACTTTTCACACTAACCAAAACACCCCCTCTTAAACTATCTTTGTTGATTTCAACAACTTCCATGTTGTCTTTCAAGAATGCACCATTCTTGATAGCAAGTGTTTGAAACATGGACACTGCTTTTGTAGGCTTAATAACACCACCATACTCAGTAACAACACCTATTGAATTCTCAGGCAATTGGATCAATTGATGAAATTCTTGAACGACTGTGTGATGATCAACAACTCGAAAGGGGATTGAGTTTTTCTCACAACTCGATATGACAGCTTTAAGAGCTTTGTGATCAGAAGGTCCACAGTCAAACTGTGAAGTCTTGAAGTAGACTTTGTATCCAACTTCTTCTTCAGCTTCTCTCCAAAGGGTCTCAGATTTTAAGACCATTTTCGGGTAGTAATCTTCGGGGTAAGTTGCACGTATGGTTCTTGATTCGCCATGGGAAGAACCTCTATGGTGTAAGAAATCGAATTGCTCTAAAAGGAGTGTCTTTTGGTTGTGTTTTGATGTTTGATAAGCCGTGCAACTACCCATTATACCTGCTCCAATCACTATTACATCAAACATTTGGATGGAATTCTCCATTTTGATGTGTGTGTGTGTTTGTTTTACTATGGTTTTTGTGTTGGAACAGGGAACAAAAGGAGATGAGTTTTTGGAGTTGTCAACTAAGCTAGGATAATGTCTATGTTTATAAAGGATTTTTTTCCTCACTCCAGTCTCCACCTAATGATTAATGTTATTTGAACTCTCAACTTATGTGATTTATCATTGGAATCGCAAATTTTATAAAGGGGTTCAAAAGTATACACAGGAACTAATTGAAGGGTGTTTAGAGTTTAATATTTACTATATATACATACAAAATAATTTTAATCAGATATAAATAGTATAATTTTTTATCCAAAAAAGTTCATGAACCCTCGCTCCACTCCTTTGATTTACTACCTATTAAACCCCACTTGTCTTTTTAAAGGATTGAATTCCACTTAGGAGAAATAACACTTTTAATCCTTTAGTTATCGCATTATTCTAATTTCAGTCTTTGTGATATTTGACTAAGTATTTTTAATCTTTAATTAGGCAGTGTATGTTATTTTGATCCCTGACTAATAGATTTAATCAAATTAAACGAAATGATAATTATTTTGATCCCTGACTAACCGATCTCATCAAGGTTAAAAGTGTCTAATTAATAGTAATTATTTCATTTAATTATTGACTTAATGAGTATTAAGCTTCTTAAATTTGACAAGATATTTCATTTGGAGACTCAAACTAAACTTTATTTAAATTGAATACCTCGATTTCTAATAAAGTATTTCAATTAGATATTTATAAACAGTGATGAACCTAGGTTTTAGAAGTCGTGGATGTTTGAAAAGTTTGAACACACATATTGATGTATAAAGCTTTAAGATTCCGCCGGTAAACTAAAGCATCCAACTAACTTCTTGGTTTACAGGGTGCTTCTCTAAATATCCAATTTTTATGTTTTTTAATAAAATTATACCTAATCTTTGTCTAATTTAATGGGTGCTCAAGCATAAAAAAAAAAAAAAAAGCTATAGGTCTACCCCTGCATGTAGATATTGAAATTTCATGGAGTTCTACAAGAAAAATACAATTTCAATTGAGATTCTTGAAAACTACTCTACCTTAAATCGTGGTTCACACACATATAAAGGTCAATATATTTCTTTCAAGAGGCATCTCGAATATTCAATAAAATCTTGGGTATTTATCACAATGAGATCAAGCTCTCAAATTTTGGAATATTCATAAAGAAATTAAGACATCACATATAGTGTTTGTAAAGTTTCCGCCCAACATTCTTGATGATCTAATACTTCACAGGGAAGTTCAAATCATCGTACATTTGATAAATATACGTTGCTATTAACCTTCGAATCACGAAGAAAGATTTAGAAAGAAGAATCTAGGAGGAACATAATTATACGCTTATTCTTGATATCAATAAAATTATATTTTTTTATATTTTATTTGTAATTACAATGTATCGTTTATCACATGAATATTTATTGCAAATAATACTTTCAACTCAAATTTTGAAAATCAATTAGTTAACCATATAAAATATGTCATTTTTTCTAATCATACATATTCTACTTCGTAAATCGTAAAACCACAGGCATTTTCTACTTGAGGTTACTTATAAATTTTGTGAAAAAAGCAAAAAAAAAAAAACACAGATATATATAACTCTGAGTCAAGCATGCGTGGAAATGACTTTGATATGCAAAATGACGAAAGAAAAAATAAAATCCACCATTTTTGCTGATGCTAACCAACTAAATAGAAAAGATTCCATCAAAATGTGTCCATATCTTTATGATTTTTTCCCCTTTTTTATCCTACTTTGATACGACAACATGTGAAACCGGGAATTTCCTGGCTTTCTTTCACGTGAATCACGAGTGATTCCTATTTTCTTAGTTTTTTTTTTACTAAGTGTTGATCCACAAAAATCTATTATGTAGTAGTGATAGAGTTATTATTTTCACTAAGAGGGTTCAAAAATAAAACATACAAATTAGTTGAAGAGGGTTCAACATCTAATATATACACATAAAAAATAATTTTAATTTTATATAAATAGTATAATTTTTCGCCGAAGGAAATTCAAATGAACTTCCTCGCCAAAGATTAGCTCTATCCCTAATATGTAGTCTTATCAGACAGTTTTTATTAATAGTACAAAGATCAGTGATGCATGTTACTATGTATTGGTGTAATATATACCATAATTACAATAAATTACAATTGAAATAATCAAATAAATAAAAATAAAATAATCTTCTTCATGGCTGAGGTGCGGATATCTTGGTCTCTTTAAGGAGATTTAAGTCCACTGTCGCATAATCTACACCAATTTAGCAGTATATCTCCTGACTTATCCCCTCCAGGATACAACAACCCATCAACGATGTATAATTCAAGCAACTCCGGATTACTTGAAGAGTCCAAAACTCCACTATAAGAACACCTTCCTTCAACATATAAAACTCTCTTTGTATATAGTGAATATAGTTAAAAACATAGAATATTTTCTTTGTCTCAACTCTTTCTTCCATTAACATAATTACTCTTTTTTGTATAATGAATATAGTTAAAGACATAGAATATTTTCTATATCTCAAATCTCTCTTTCACTACTATATTTACTCTTATCATTTTTTCTTATCACTTATAAGGTACTATTACTCATCTCTCTTATTCTTACAACACAACAAAGGAAGAAACACCACTATTTATAGGTGAGGAATTCATCCTTGTGTCGAATAGGAAGAATATTGTATAGTAAAGTGAGTACATGAATGGTCTTTAAGTCACAAATGTTACAAGAGTTACAAAAGTAATGGGGTAAATCAATGGTACATATTACAAGAACTAAATGTCACATTCTACCATAAAATATTAAGTGAAATAAAGTGTTGGTGGTTATAAGAGTAACACAAAGTAAATACACACTTTTGCTCTTATTAATATTTCACTAATGTGCATTGGAGAAGTGCAGCCATCAACATCACACTTTGTTAGTTTGAGATAATGCACTTTAAAATATTAAAATGCACTAACATTCCCCTACTCATTTTAATATTTATATAAGAGAGTTCACCAATTTAGTTGAAGGGAGACTGTTGTGCATAATGAATGTGTGCTCTGCTGAACCTTCACTTAGTAATAAAACAGTAAACTTTACTCCAGAATCAGTAGTGGTCTCAAACTCGAATTATAACTGCTTGAGGGAAATAAAGTATCACTACTTACACAGAACAATCAAGGTGTTGACATAAGCTTTAATAGCCAGCACATTAATGCCTTGTGCTATCCCAATTTTTCATGAGTGTTTTTGAGAATAAGCCCCATTCTCATAGGAAGTAGCCTATTTCCACACTCACATTTGTGAGATCTGTCAAGGGTGGTCCTGTAATTTTGACACACTACTCATATGAGATACAAAATTTCATTAAGAGTTCTTAAACTCAACCTTTACAAATCATTATAGAAACAAAATGCATTCACACCATAGAAAGGATTAAACAATAGTGCATCCCACACTAAGTCATCATATGTTTCGTTCTTCCCATTGAACATGGTTATAGAATTTCTAGTCCCAGGTTGGGTTTCCTCATATATGACTCATGATTTTTTATAAGGTTCTTTCTTCCCCCCTCGATATGATTCAGACCATTTATCTTGCCAAGGCCTTGCTTAGTTCATCTGCAAGATAATCACATAATTTGACATACTTAATATTAGTAGTACCACTTATCAAATATAATGTCACAATATTACTTTATTCTTACGGGTTTGAATTTACTGTTGTATTAACAACTTCAAACTTTATCAATAATATTGGTGATATCACAATAACTCAAAATTAGAGAAAATAATTTTTCAAAATAAAGTGATTGATTAATTCACTTTTTCACTAGTTGAACCTAAAATAATTAGTTCAACCTCCTTGAATAATAATTTATTTTTTTCATTTCAACAAATAGCACCAAGTTTTTTCATTTGCATAATAAACACATTTAAGTACAGCAAGATTTATTTTAGTAAAAACAAGCCACAACTTTTTTAACCAAGTAAATATACCTGATTTATTTGTGTAACCTGCTTAAGTACTTTTACATAATTTCATGTCAAGTGCAATTAGCCACATATCTTATATTTTATTAGGCTAGCAAACTCCTTTTTATTTATTACACCACTTTCACATTTTTGGATAAAAAAGAGTTGCATGGCTCAGATAACCAACAAAAAATATTTTACAATTTTTCTTTTTCACCATAATGTGACATGTCAAGAAAATTTTCGTCACATAATTTAGGTATTTTTCATTTCAAGAATGAAATCTTTCTCACCCAAATATTTAATGTGAAATTGGCTATTCAATTTGTCATTTATTTGATAACATGCATGTTAGAGCCAATGACATTAATAAATATACAAATAGTAATATGTGATTTATTTCAAAACTAATGTATGCACTTGTAACTTTTTCTTCTCAAAGCATTCTCAAAAATGCAAAGATCACATTTTCATGGTAATTTGTTTTTCATTTCATTAGCCACCACTATTTTGAGACTTTAAGAAAATAAACTTTCATGAAAAGTATCATTTTATTCATGAAAAATAATAGATAACTTTTTACCTTTTCTCCACAACAAGTGAATTTTTTTTATCTTTCCTCCGCTTGAGTTGAGGAGTAGAAGGATACTTTACGTGGCTATCTTTTACCATTCATTCTTTGAGAACTCTCATCTTGACATCCGCAATTTTTTAAACTGTAATAAAACATAAATCTCCTTAAAATTATTGGTGTAGAATTCTTTCATATATTCAATAGGACGAATGTGGTGTAGTAAAGTGGGTACATGAACAGTCTTTAGGTTACAAATATTACAAGAGTAATGAGGTAGACTAATGGTAGATGTTACAAGAACTAAATGTCACATTCTACCATAAAATAATGAGTGAAATAAAGTGCTAGTGGTTATAAGTGTAACACAAAGTAAATACACACTTTTTCTCTTAATAATATTCCACTAATGTGCATTGTGCATTGGAGAAGTGCAACCATCAACATCACAATTTATCAACTTGTCATCTATCTTTTTACCAAAAATTGTGTAAAAGTTTTAAGCAGGTTACATAAGCAAATCAGATATATTTACTTGGTTAAAAAAAGTTGCGGCTTATTTTTATTAAAATAAATCATGTTGTACTTAAATGTGGTTTTGATGCAAAGGAAAAAGTTTGGTGCTATTTGTTGAAATGAAAAAAGGCAAATTATTATTCATGAAGGTTGAACTAATTATTTTAGGTTCAACTAGTGAAAAAGTGAATTAATCAATTAATTTATTTTGAGAAATTAATTTCGCTAATTTTGAGTTATTGTGATAGCACCAATATTATTGATCAAGTCTGAAGATGTTAATACAACAGTAAATTTAGATCCGTGAGAATAAAAATATTATATTTGACAAGTGGTACTATGAATATTGAGTTTGTCAAATTATGTGATTATCTTGCAGATGAACTAAGCAAGGCCTTGGCAAGATAAAGAGTCTGAATCACATCGAGGGAGAAGAAGAAAGATTATAAAAAATCATGAGTCATATATGAGAAAACCCAACCTGGGGACTAGAAATTCTATAACCAGGTTCAATGGGAAGAAAGAATCATATGATGACTTAGCGTGGGATGCATTATTATTTAATTCTTTCTATGGTATGAGTGTATTTTGTGCCTATAATGATTTGTGAAGATTGAGTCTAAGAACTCTTAATGAAATTCTGTATCTCGTATGAGTGGTGTGTCAAAATTATCGGACCACCCTTGACAGATTTCACAAATGTGAGTGTAGAAGTAGGCCACTTCCTATGAGAATGGGGCTTATTCTCAAAAACGCTCATGAAAAATTAGGGTAGCACAAGGCCATAATGTGCTGGCTGTTAAAGCTTATGTCAACACCTTGATTGTTGTGTGTAAGCAGTGATACTTTATTTTCCGCAAACAGTCATAGTTCAAGTCTGAGACCACTACTGACTCTGGAGTATACCTGTCAAACGGGCCGGACTGACCCAGCCCACTTACAAAAATCGACCCGATCAGCCCACGGGCTGTAGGATACCAGGTACCAAGCCGATTTATTTTTGATTCTGGGCCCTATTAACCCATCCCGGACCAAGCCCGGTCCAGGCCCGCCGATTAACCGGCCCGAAACTGGTCCGATTAATTTTTTTTTTATATTTAACGTATACATATGTATATGTTTTATAAATTAATATATAACTATATATATAGTGTGTGTATCTATTGTAGTATATTTTATTTAAAGTAGTACGTATATATTGAATGATACATATATATGTGTATATATCTTCTATAGACGTATATATTTAACGTATACATGTGTATATGTCTTATAAATTAATGTATAACTATATATATAGTGTGTGTATATATTGTAGTATATTTTATTTAAAGTAGTACATATATATTGAATGGTACGTATATATGTGTATATTTATTCTATAGACGTATATATTTAACGTATACATGTGTATATGTTTTATAAATTAGTATATAACTATATATATAATGTGTGTATATATTGTAGTATATTTATTGTAGTATATTTTATTTAAAGTAGTACATATATATTGAATGGTACGTATATATGTGTATATATCTTCTATAGTCTTATATATTTAACGTATACATGTGTATATGTTTTATAAATGGCATAATACATAAATATGACCCTAAACTTGACACCAAATTATAACTTTGACCTTAAACCTTGATAGTACACAAATAGGACCTTTAACTATTCAAAACCTGAACAAATATGACATCCGATTTTGCAACCACCATGCGTGAGTTTCACTCGCGCCTACGTGGAAAGCTCATCCGATCATACGGTGCCACGTCGTTAAAAGGATGACTTGGAGGGAGGTCATATTTGTGCAGTTTTGAATAGTTAAAGGTCATATTTGTGCACTGTCAAAGCTTTGCTTTTTGTGTTAAAATGGCGTCGTCTTTATTATTATTACTAAAAATTACACAAATAGACAACTTATATTTCCAATAGTATAAAAAATCTCAACTCCCTAGACATATTACAAAAATTCCAACATATACACAGAATGCTATGTATATGTCAGCTATGTTATGTATATTAATATGGAGAGAGAGTAAAGTAATTAAAAAAGTGGAAGAGAGTGTAATTACTTACAAAAGGGTTGGTATTTATTATTATTATTATTAGTTTTTATTTTTTTTATAGCAGCAACACCTAACTTTTTTTTTTATTAAAAAAAAAGCCACTAGCAAGGATCAAACCACCCGCGCAGTAGGCTGAAGGAAGCGCCCAAGAAGAGCAAATAACACCACTGGGCTATCTAAGTGCCTTGTTTCATGTGTTTCAACATTAATATACGTACATAAATATATATTTTCTACCTTATATATACAACGTAATCTTTTTATCAAGGGGGTTCGGGTGAACCCCATGAAAACCACATAGGTCCGCCCCTGCGTTAATTTAATAACATTTTGATAATGTTAATTTAATACTAATATTTTAATAACGTTAATTTGATAACGTTAATTTAATATACTACAACTACTATCCTTAATAGTGTTAATTTAATAACGTTTTATTAAAACTATAATTTTTTTTATCATTAGTATAGTTTTATCTTTAATTTAATATTTAAATAAATTATATTTAGATATATTATATAACATAAATTAGCCCTTTGCATTATAATATATATATACACATACCCGCACAATTTTTTTGTATGAGGCAGACCTACCTAATTAATAAATCAACAATATTGCTCTTTTTTCGCAATGACAAAATAAATTAGATGCCATTTTCATCTTTGAGCCGAAAATAATGAAAAAATAATAGTGAAAAGTCATTTAAAGGTCATATTTGTGCAGTTTTGAATAGTTAAAGGTCATATTTGTGCACTGTCAAAGTTTAAGGTCAAAGTTATAAATTTGATGTCAAGTTTAGGGTTATATTTATGTATTATGCCCTTAGATTTTAAACTGGACACGTCCAGTTTTGAATGTTGAACACGCGTTTTGCCACGTAGGATCGGAGGTCATATTTGTGCAGTTTTGAATAGTTGAAGGTCATATTTGTGCATTGTCAAAGTTTAAGGTCAAAGTTATAATTTGGTCTCAAGTTTAGGGTTATATTTATGTATTATGCCTTTATAAATTAGTGTATAACTATATATATATAGTGTGTATATATTATAGTATATATATATATATATGTATATATATATATATATATATATATATTGTAGTATATTTTATTTAAAGTAGTACGTATATATTGAATGATACGTATATATGTCTATATTTTCTATAGACGCATATATTTAACTTATACATGTGTATATGTTTTATAAATTAGTGTATAACTATATATATAGTGTGTGTATATATTGTAGTATATATATATATTGTAGTATATTTTATTTAAAGTAGTACATATATATTGAATGATACGTATATATGTCTATATCTTCTATAGATGTATATATTTAACTTATACATGTGTATATGTTTTATAAATTAGTATATAACTATATATATAGTGTGTATATGTTGTAGTATATTTTATTTAAAGTAGCACGTATATATTGAATGGTACGTATATATGTGTATATATCTTCTATAGACGTATATATTTAACGTCTACATGTGTATATGTTTTATAAATTAGTGTATAACTATATATATATATAGTGTGTGTGTGTATATATTGTAGTATATTTTATTTAAAGTAGTACACATATATTGAATAGTACGTATATATGTGTATATATCTTCTATAGACGTATATATTTAACGTATACTTGTGTATAAGTTTTATAAATTAGTATATAACTATATATATAGTGTGTGTATATATTGTAGTATATTTTATTTAAAGTAGAACGTATATATTGAATGGTACGTATATGTGTATATATCTTCTATAGACGTATATATTTAATGTATACATGTGTATATGTTTTATAAATTAGTGTATAACTATATATATATAGTGTGTATATATTATAGTATATTTTATTTACAGTAGTACGTATATATTGAATGGTGCATATATATGTGTATATATCTTCAATAGACGTATATATTTAACGTATACATGTGTATATGTTTTATAAATTAGTATATAACTATATATATAGTGTGTGTATATATTGTAGTATATATATTATAGTATATTTTATTTAAAGTAGTACGTATATATTGAATGGTACGTATATATGTGTATATATCTTCTATTGACATATATATTTAATGTATACATGTGTATATATTTTATAAATTAGTGTATAATTATATATATAGTGTGAGTATATATTATAGTATATTTTATTTAAAGTTCTACATATATATTGAATGATTTGTATATATGTCTATATCTTCTATAGACGTATATATTTAACGTATACATGTGTATATTTTTTATATATATAGTGTGTGTATATATTGTAGTCTATATATTGTAGTATATTTTATGTAAAGTGGTACGTATATATTGAATGGTACGTATATATATATATCTTCTATAGACGTATATATTTAACGTATAAATGTGTATATATTTTTTAAATTAGTATATAACTATATATATAGTGTGTGTATATATTGTAGTATATTTTATTTAAAGTAGTACATATATATTGAATGGTACGTATATATGTGCATATGTCTTCTATAAACGTATATATTTAAAGTATACATGTGTATATATTTTATAAATTATTATATAACTATATATATAGTGTGTGTATATATTGAAGTATATATATATTGCAGTATAAGTTTTACTTAAAGTAGTACATATATATTGAATGATGCGTATATATTTGCATATATCTTCTATAGACATATATATTTAAAGTATACATGTGTATATGTTTTATAAATTAGTATATAACTATACATATATATATATATATATTATAGTATATATTTTATTTAAAGTAGTACGTATAGTCGAATATATTGAATGTTACGTATATATGTGTAATTATGTGTATGTTTATATATATATATTTTAAATTCTAATATAGTATATACTATATATATAGTGTGTTTATATTGTTTAACGTATGTATATAGTTGGGTATATATAGTGTATATTGAAATTTTTTTTTTTGGATTTTGATCGGGTTTGACCAGATTTTTAACCGGGTTTAGGTGGGTTAGATCGGGTTGGGCTAAGTGGGCCGTTTTAGGGTTATTTTTAAAAATTTTACTGTTCAACCCGTCCCCGGCCCGTCCCACTTAACTACAACCCAGCCCAGCCCAGCCCATAACCCGACTAAACTTAACGGGATGGTTCCGGGTTGACCGCCCTGCCCACTTAACACCCTTACTCTGGAGTAAAATTTACTATTTTATTACTAAGTGAAGGTTTAATGCAGAGCACACCTTCATTATGCACAACAATCTCCCTTCAACTAAATTGGTGAACTCTCTTATATGAATATTAAAATGAGTAGGGTAATGTTAGTGCATTTTAATAATTTAAAGTGCATTATCTCAAATTGATAAAGTGTGTTGTTGATGGTTGCACTTCTCCAATGCACAATGCACATTAGTGAAATATTATTAAGAGCAAAAATATGTATTTACTTTGTGTAGTTCTTATACTAACATAAATGTCTGTATAACTTTATGCGAATATTAGTTATGGGGTCTTTGTTATTAGAACCCGATAATAATCAAACTATGAAAATTAGAGATTGATACGAAAAGTAAAGAGATCATCAATAAAGATATAAATTAGACACAAGAAAAAGAAGTAATTAAGGACAAAAACATATATTAAACCCTAATATACTCAATTACAATATTAATCAAATACCCAATTCTTATGGTGACCAAGAGGGAGATGATCACCCTTTGAATCAACATTTCTAAACCAAGATTCAACAAAAGTTTACCAATTCTCTCACACAATGGAGAAGCATGCATCAATAATCAAGCCAAAAACTAAGAAAATAACCTAGGTTTCCAAGTATTTATAATTTAGGGCTAATTATTACACATTTAGAGCCTAAAAATGCCCCAATTGCAAGAAAAAGCTCACTAAATCCGCTTGAAGCAAATTTGGGGCATTTAGGGCTCATCCCAGGCGCACCCTTAGAACACTAGGGACTGTTTTGACCTACTCTTGAAATGCTAGAGCAGGTCCAAGGCAGATCCAAAGCACCTTGGGTGCATGTCCCTTCCAGGGGCTTTCATACCCCGTTTTGAATGCCCTCGACTCCTCCAATGACCCTTGGTCCAATGTAAGTGTGAATATCATCAAATGAGACCCTATTGATGGTAAGAATATGTCTTCAAGTACCTTCTTCTTAATGAACAATCCTTGAATCCTTTGAAACTCCTGAGTTTGGCTTCTAGTAAAAAGGCTTTGAGCTAATCAGGATTGTATCATCTTCTCCATTTTGAAAGGATTTGACTCAAATTCAAGGGGTGATCTTCTATCATTTAAAAGAGTGAAAGATAACATATATTAAAGGTATTGTGCACTTGATATTTCAGAGAAAAGTCAATCTTGTAGGCATTGTCTTTTTGTAACACCCCGTACTTAATTACGTGCATTAGCCATTGTTATATGTGTTGGAGTATATGTATTGATCCTAAGTTAGGTATATATGAGTTTAAGTATGAGTATTGATTATTTTGAGATGGTTTCAAGTGTATAGTTTGATTATATGTGTATAGGAATCGACCTTATTTATACCGAAATTTGCCCGTCGATGTTTCCATACGAAGGTTATTGAATAAGCTTTCCGACAATATAAAGATTTTCAAAAACGGATAAGTTTCGGATATAAGCGAGCACGCTCGAAACTATAAAACGGTGGCCGGGCTGTGAACAGTAAAATTGCAGGAAAATTTCCAGTTTTTGGGTCAACTTTGAACGATCATAACTCCCTCAATATAATGAACTGGGCGAGCTACCACATATCAAAAGAAAGATCTTTGAGTATTCTTTCTAATGAAATTGGTTTCATCCAAATCTAACATCTGAGTAAGGAGTTATACTCGTTCTGTTTCAGCCTCTCAAAACAGATTTTTGTGAATAGTAAATTAGCAGGAAAATATTGAGGCCTGCCAGTTTTTTGGGTCAACTTTGAAGGATCATAACTCCCTCAATATAATGAACTGGGCGAGCTACCACATATCAAAAGAAAGATCTTTGAGTATTATTTCTAATTAAATTAGTTTCATCCAAATCCAACATCTGAGTAAGGAGTTATACTCGTTCTATTTCAGCCTCTCAAAACAGATTTTTGTGAACAGTAAATTAGCAGGAAAATACTGAGGCCTGTCAGTTTTTTGGGTCAACTTTGAACGATCATAACTCCCTCAATATAATGAACTGGGAGAGATATCATATATCAAAAGAAATATCTTTGAGTCTTCTTTCCAATGCAATTGGTTTCATCCAAATTCAACATCTGCGTAAGGAGTTATACGCGTTTTACTTCAGCCTCTCAAAACAGATTTTTAGGGTCAACTTCAAACGATTATAACTCCTTGTACAGGACGAACTGGGTGGCCTAATTTATATGAAACGAAAGAACTTTGAATTATCTTTACAATGATACCAATTTCACCCAAATCCGATATCGGAGAAAAGAGTTATGGTCTATCTACTTCAGCTTGTCAAAACAGTCCACCGGAGGACATATTTGACATTATTTAAATTTTAAGGGCACTTTGGTCATTTTCTATGGTATTATGGACGGGAATATGTGTATATATACATGTATATGAGTTCAAAAACTCATATTCATCATCAATTATAGGAAAGAACAAACCCTAGCCTAATTTTCAACTCTAATTATCTTGTGATTCAACCGTGGAAAGTCCAAATTGATTCCGTAGTTGTGTTCATCGTCTCAAGGGCTTCGAGAAGCACCCCTTATTTGTGCCAACAGGACTTCAAAACCCAAAGGGCCATTCTATGGTAAGGATGTAAATTATGTTGGTGTTATTTATATGGATATGTATATATATATATATGCATGTGAGCATAAGAAGTATGTTATTTGATTGTTGTTGAAAGATGATTGGAAATGATGTTGGATCATTCTTGTGCATGGTTGGATTATGTTGAATTGTGAAGGGATGATGTGGTATTGATGATATGGTATTGAAATGATGATTATATATATGTATACACATAAACCTATTGTTTAAGTTGGTTTTTGGAATGCTTTGCAAATATTGGTTGTATGGAATTATGGAAGAGAATTGTGGTGTTGGGTTGCTAATACTAGATGCCAAATATTTCATTGTAGATAAGTGATTTGTAAAGGCAGGAAGTTGTGTTGAATTGGTATCCGAATCTACAACGAGGTATGTAAAGCATACTCTAACGATGTTCTTTGGCATGAAAACACCAATGTTCCATCAAGTAAGATTCCGATGGTTATCCAAACACATGTATTGTTCTACATTACCAATGAAGTTGTTTCCATTCTATAAAGTGTCAAAATGTTTCATTGATATACCAAGAGGCTCCTATTTCATTGTTGTGATATTGATGATTCTGAAACATACTGTTGATGTACCAATGAGTCCTTATTACATCGTTATTGTATAGAAGGTCTATTACTTGATTCCTATAGATGTATCATTGTTCCAAAGGTACTATATTGGCATGAACACTAATGTAATAATCTCAAAAGTTTTTGAACTAAGTTATTGGAAAAATCTCTTATGTGTTACTTGATATACGTGTGGGTGGTATCCCAAGGGCATAAGCCTAGCATGGGTCGATCCCAATTGATATGTACTGGGGGCAGCCTAATGGTCACAGTACGGTACAGTATTGATTATTGTTAGGTGGTTGGAGGTTCGGGATGAGGAGGTAATGGCGAATAATAATTGTAAAGAATGAAATGAACGAATGTATACCGTTCCACAAATGTATTTGAATTCAAGAACCCAATTCAGATTAATGATAATGTTCATGATCCTAAAAGTGTTTATGAAGTGTGGTTCACTTCTATTATGATTTATTCACATGTGTATGATTTTCTTGATCCCCCATATCACATAAGATTATTTACAGCTTTACATACTCAGTACATATCTCGTACTGACGTCCCTTACGGGGGACCTGCATTCATGCTGTAGGCACAGGTACCTCAGCTCATACACCGCACCAGTAGGAGCCAGGTCATACAGCTACTGTTGGTGAGCTCCAGTTTACTTCGGAGCTTTCCGAGTTGGTTCCTTATATTTTGTTATTGTACAGGAGTCATATGTGGGCGGGGATTTGTCCCGACCCTAGTTATGTCATGTATATCCTAGAGGCTTTGTAGACATAAGGAAGGGTAAAGTCATGGAAGTTTATATAGTGATGTTATATTCGTATATGGGGTGGTCCCGATGGCCAAGTATTAGATATATGTATATATATTTGTGCGTGTTGTGCTGATGCAGGTAATTAGACCCTTTTATATGCAGCGAAGTGCTGCCCAAATTTTTGGTGACATGTAAGTGAAAGTACAGGTATTTGAACAGGTTCTCCCGGGCCTTCTCGGCTTCGGGTGCCAGTCCGGCCCGATGGGATTTTGGGCCGTGACACTTTTATCCTTTCAAGCACTTGAAATGGACCATCACCTCGAGGCATCAATTTAACTTTTGTTTGGGTTAGAACCTATATTTCTGGAGGCGCATATACACCCAATCACCCAGTCCAAGCACAAGTCATTTTCGTCCCTTATTTCTCTTTTGGCCACCTCTTGATTCACAAATTATTTTCGTCCATTGTTTACTCTTTTGGCCACCTCTTGATTCTTCTTCTCAAGATGAATTCTTACCTTCCCGTGCATTTTCTTTATATATTTTTCCCTCTTATTACCATATAAGATTATCATAACATCACTAGATAAAAGAGTGAAATCTAAAGGGGTAAGGGGGTTAAAACCATAAACACATTCAAAGAGAGTCATACCAATAGTCAAATGGATAATATGATTATAAACAAATTATACTAAAGGTAGGTGGTCCTCCCAAGAGGCCATTTTTCCTTTAACTAAGGTGCGTAACATAGAACCTAAGGTCTTATTTACCACCTCCATTTATCCATCGGTTTGTGGGTGGTAAGATATTTAGAAAAGCGATTTGATGTCAAGCCTACCCCACAATGACCTCCAAAAGTGACTAAGGAACTTGGAGTCCCTATCACTAATAATGGTCTGAGGGATTCCATGTATTTTGACAACATGATCAATAAACAAAGAAGCTACAATATAAGTATCATCACTTTTATGACACAAAAGGAAATACACCATCTTAGAAAAACGATCAACAACAATAAAAATAATATCTATACCCCTCACTAACCTTGGAAAATATCAAATAAAATTCACAGAAATGTCAAGTCAAGGGCATTGGGGAGTAGGGAGTGGGGTATACAGTCCTTGAGGGAGAAGTCGAGATTTTGCACTTTTACAATCCATACATTGGCCACAAATTCTAGCAATATCTTGATGCATTTTGGGCCAATAGAATTGTTCCTCTAGGATTTCGAGGGTCTTGTCAATTCCAAAGTGACCCATCATACCACTATCATGTCCATCTCTTAGAAATATTTCTCTTCATGAGATAGAGGGCACACACAACATGCTTTCTTTGAATAAAAAACCATCAAACTTAGAGTGTGGCATAGAAGAATTATCCCTCATCTAACTTTCCCCACCCCATTCCTCATAATCTTGGTAGATTTGAGTAAATTTGGGGTCCTCAGGGTACATAGCCTTTAGACAATTAAAACCTATCAACTTAGAAGACAATGTATAGATTAGCACATGTTTCCTAGATAATGCATAGATTACCATATTTTTATTTTGGGAAAGTCTCTAGGAACACCATCCATTCGGCATGTCTTTTATTTAGTTTTTCTTGGGCTCGAAGGTGCTTCAATGATTCATGATCGGTTCAGATCACGAACTCCTTGGTCCATAAATAATATTGCCAATTATCCAATACTCTAACCAAGGCATATAACTCTAGATCATAAGTTGAATATATTAAAATTATTCCCTTGAGTTTTCACTAAAATAGGAAATAGGTTTTTGATCTTCCATTAAGACGACACCTATCCCTACCTTACTTGCATCATATTCAATTTCAAATATCTTATCAAAATTGGGTAATTGCAATAAAGGGGCGGAGTTAAGCATGACCTTCAAAGATTCAAATGCACTGGCTTGCTCATCACCCCATTTAAAAGGTTTTTCCTTACGGATCACCTCGGTCAAGGAAACAACGATGGTAATAAATTCTTTGACAAACCGCCTATAAAAACTTTCCAACCCATGGAAGCTTCGTACTTCACCACTGGATTTCAGAGTTGGCCAAGTCTTGATGGCATCTATCTTAGATTTATCCACCTCGATCCCTCTGGAGTTTACAACAAATCCCAAGAATACTACTTCATTCATACCAAAAGAATACTTTTCAAGATCAGCATATAATTTTTCTCTTCTAAGCACTTCAAACACACTTTGCAAATGTAAAACCTGTTGTTTAAGGTATTTTCTATAAACAAGGACATCATCGAAATATACCACAATGAATTTCCTAATGAACTATTTCATCACATGGTTCATCAACCGCATAAAAGTACTACGAGCATTGGTGAGGCCAAAAGGTATAATCAACCATTCATATCGACCAAACTTGGTATTGAATACGGTCTTCCACTCATCACCCGATTGCATCCAGATTTGGTGGTACCCACTCTTAAGATCTATCTTGGAAATATTTAGGGACCATTCAACTCATAAATCGTATCATCCAAATAGGAAATTGGGTGGTAATACTTCACCGTTATTTTATTGATGGCTCATCAATCAACACTCATGCTTCATGTACCATCTTTTGTTAGCACTAGCAACACTGGGACTGCACATGAAATCATGCTCCCTTTGATGTATCCTTTGTTGAGGAGTTCCTCAACTTTTCTTTAGAGCTCTTTGGTTTTCATTGGATTACTTCGATAGGCTGGTTTGTTGGGCAATTGAAAGCCCAACATAATTAATTTGGTGTTTAATGGGCAATTGAAAGCCCAACATAATCACTTTGGTGTTTAATTTCCCAAAATGAGGGTAATCCTTGGGGTAGATTCTTTAGGAATATATCAAATTCCTACAAAACACGAGAAATAGAATGGGGAATAAGAGAAGTAGAGTGGTTAGTATGAAAAGTATGGGCTAGGATAATCATGGGTGTTTCGTCATCACGCTCCTTGAAAAGATCTTTGTTTCTAGCGAGCATCACCAAGGGATTCTTCCCTTTAAATCCCCTATCCTTCTCTTCTTTATTCTTATCCTTGGCTTGGACTTCCTCTCCACCTTATTTCTTACCCTTTTCTTTTAATCCTCTTAACTTTTGGTGAGCTTCGTTGATTTGAGTGGGTGAAAATGGATGGAGAGTAAATTTCGACCATTCAACTCAAAAAAATACCGAATGGTCCTCCCATCATGCTTGATTGAACGATTATATTTCCATGGCCTCCTAATAAAGAGATGATAAGCTTGCATAGGTATCACATCACAATGCCACCTCATCATAATAATTTCTGACTTTGAACCGAATCACCAATTACCTAGTCACTTTTAACTCTCCATAATTATTTAACCATTGAAGTTTGTATGGTGTGGCATGTTTGGTTGTGGGCAACTTTAAGAAATTAACCATGGTAGCACTAACCATATTAGCACAACTTATACTATCAAAGAGCACGCATTGTCCTTGATAAGACATTTAGTATGAAATAACTTTTCCCTTTGACTAGGATGATCGATTGCCTTACTAATTATTGAGCCTTACAACAAAGTTAGGAACCTCAAAATCTCTATCGTGAGGCCAAGCATCTTCATTCTCTTTCTCTACTTGCTCTTCTTCTTCGGACCCCTCTTCATTTTGGGCTTTTTCATCATTTTCATCTTATAATTCTACCTCTTTTCTAAGGTAATACAACTTTCCTTTCCTAAGGATCACATTTCTCTGGTTGGGACACTCGCTTGCTTTATGTCCCCATTTTTGGCATTTAAAACATTACAAACCTTTAGGATTAAGAGTAGGATATTTGGTACCTTTATTCCTTGGCAGGTACTTTGGAGTGGTCTCCTTTATGGGCTTATTATCATAAGACTTGTTGGAGTCCTTGTTCTTGTTTCATTCTGATAAAGATTGAGCTACCTCTTTATTTTTATTCTAAGAGTTGGTAGATAAGTATCATTTTGGTTTGTAAGTTGCCCTCTCAATTTCCAAGGCTGCTTGGAAGATCTCTTCTAAGGATTGATCTCTTTGTTCAACCTAACCTTGAAGCGTATGATGGCATGGTTCATGTTCTCATGATACTCGATCTTCAAGATCAACTATTGGAATTCATCATAATAGGCCAAAACACTCTTGCTTCCTTGCCTCGAGTTTTATAGCTTGGCAAGTAACTCATTTCTATACCTTTCCGGCATATACTTTTGCCTTATAAGTCCTTTCAAAAAATCCCATGGAGGTAGTTATCCATCATTCAACACATTTCCAAACCTCTTAGCATAATCCCACCATGTAGTAACAAACCCCTCAAAATGTGTTATGGCATAGCAACTCTTCTTCTCATTTGTGAGATCATTGACTTGAAAGATCCTTTCACATATGGATTTACATGTACAGTAAGCCTCAGGATCACTCTCATATTTAAAGGTTGGAAACTAATCTTGATTGAATTGATTCCCATATATCAATCCCTATTACTCTTGTTGGTTCCCTTAATCACAACCTTAGGGTCTATTTTCCAAGTTTCCTCTTTCATTAACACCATGTTGGTTCCATTGATCATGAACTTGGGGTCGATTTCCCAAGTTTCCTCTAGCATTAGGCATAGGAACAAATCTTCTTTCTTGACCTTGATAACCTCCTTGACCCATTGGTATATCTCTCATGCCATCTTCCATATGTCGTCTTCATCGAATTTTCCAAACTCCTCTTGTTATTTTTCCCTCTCTTTCTCCTCTATTTGGATGAGTTATTTTTAGTTAAGTGGTGCTTGGAGTGGTGGAGTTTGATTTGGTGGAGGTTAGGTATTTGGTTTTAAGGTTGTTCTTGTTGTGTTTGGTTAAATTGAGGTTAGAGTGGTCGTACGGGATTTTGGTTTTGTGGATATATACTGTCTTGGGTAGTTGGATCTGGTATTGGTCTTGTTGGATTGAGAATTTGGTAGAGGGTTTTTGGGGAAATGGTAGTGAAGGTGTTTCGAGCATGTTCGCTTGAAGAAGCATGGTAGTTTTGGGGAGTGGAGAGGGTGGAGTTTAGTTGACCTTCCATATTATCCATCCTTCCACCCACGGTAGTTATACTTTCTTCCATCAATGTCATTCGACTATCCAAAGCATTAAGCTTATCCTAACATAGAATTTGAGGCGTTATTATCCATAGTTTGTGATGTTTAGCCTTCCTAATCCATTATACCTATGAATAAAGGCACTTACAAAAACAATAAACACGTTAGCATTAGAGAAATTAACCTCACAACTCTTTACACCTTTCTTTACCTCACACTTGGATCACAAATATTGAAAGATAGTTTATACTCCACGTGGTAGTTGAGGTGTCAAGTTTTAATCTTGATCAAATTGGATTTTTGTTTGAAAGACTCACATATTTGTTTAAGGACTTGGATCAAGAACTAACAGCGAAATAAAAAAGAGAAAAGCTTGAAAGAAGTAGGACGGTGAAAGAATTCAGACTCAAGGACTAATCAACCAACTTAGTAGGTGGATTACTAGTTGTTGAGTAGTTTTAAGAATCAAGGAATGAATTTAAGAATCAAGAAATGAAGCTGGATGAATTAAACTTGAACAAAAGTAGAATCGGAGAGCTTGAAATGAGTTTGGGAAGCTTGAATTGAGTTTGGAAAGCTTGATATGCGTTTGGGGACCTGCTCTAGAAGGTGTAGTGCATGTCCAATACACCCTGTACGTAGGAGAGTAGCTTGGCTACTGGTTTGAAGTGTGGCAGCAACTCAGTTGCATTTACAGCGCATGTAGAGCGCAAGTGGCCTGCCCCTAGCTGGGTGAATGACTGATTTTTCCCTTATAGTGGTCCCCCTTTGTCCTTTTCTCTTGGAATATTCTTTCGTACTAACACTTTTGCACTATTTTTCTTTCTCCTTTTTGGATCAAACAATCACTTTTTACTGAAAATTCTCCTTGAAGATAACAATTTCTTCAAGAACACCAATTTTTTCAACTTCTTCACCTTACCTCGGAATGCGTTGAAATTTGAATCTAAGAACCTTTTAACCTTCTAAACACATTCCAAACATCATTTAGCTTAAATTCTTCACCAAAATTTTCAAATGTTGTAACCTACTTCAAATTTCTTCAAACTCAAGATTTCAACAATCGTAGAATGTTCAATATAACTCCAATTAAGCTCAAATCTGATATTTGGACTCCTATAGTGTTAGAGAGCAAGAATCTAATTCTAGAAAATCAAGAAAACACTAAAATCAAAGACTCAAATTTTGACCTAACCCTAAAACGTAAATAGTAAAAGTTTTTTGTGATTTTTGAATTTTCAAGATAACTAGACCCAAGATTGACTTTGTGGGAACGAAATCAAGTTCAAATCTGATACCAAATGATAAAAATCAAACTACAAAAACTAGTGATTGATACGAAAAGTAAAGAGATAATCGATAAAGATAGAAATTAGACACAAGAAGAAGAAAAAGAAGTAATTAGAAACAAAAGGATATATTAAACCCTAATACCCTCAATTACAATCTTAATTAAACACCTAATCTTATGTTGACCAAGAGGGAGTTGATCGCCCTCTAAACCAATATTCTTGAACCAAGGTTCAACAAAAGTTTACCAACTCTCTCACTCAATGGAGAAGCATACATCAATAACTAAGACAAAACTAAGAAAATAACCTAGGTTCCCAAGTTTTATAGTTTAGGGCTAATTATTACACATTTAGAGCCCAAAAGTGTCCCAATTACAAGAAAAGGCCCACTAGATCCGCTTGGAGCAGATTTGGGGCATTTGGGGCGCACCCTTGGCACACGAGGGACTGTTTTGACTTATTAGAGTAGGTTCAAGGCAGGTCCAAAGCACCTTAAGCGCATGTTCCTTCTAAGAGCCTGTGTGGATGGTGGTTTCCCATGGTATGGTATGGTTATCAAGGAACGATGTTTGTTTTGATTATTTTCTAAAAGGTATGATATGGTATAGTATCTTTTCATGGTTTAGTAACTATGAAATCCCTCAATTTTTAGAACCACCGATTTGGTGGTATCCCATGATTTCTAATTTCTTTTTTCAATTATGCCCTTACGTAATATTTTCTAATTCTATTTTACCCTTTACCCTATATTATTTTCAACCCCATGTTTTTATTTTTACATTTTTCCTCTGCATTGTTCTCCTTTGCATTCTTCAAATTACAAAAATGTATGTTAGAATAACGTGTTAATTAGCATACTACCATTATTATGTTGAATTCAAATCTTGGCAGCTTTGAAGAATATTTCATGAACTACTTATGTCTACTGTTCGTGCTGGCAAAATGTAAGACACTGCAAGACCCTAGCTCATTTTAGCTTACTATTGCATGTTAAAGGTGTCCAAGACTTAGAAAAATTTCACTAAGTGTTAAGACTTAGTTATTTTTAAAGCCCCTTAAACTTCAACGATTTTATTTTCAACCTTCCCGGCCTTAAAATGTCGATTTTACAGTTGATTCATGATCGGAGATGTCAAGGGTACGTCTCGGATGAGTTTCAGAATTTTTCGACAAGCGTAAGGGCATGTTTGGATTTCCAAAATAGTAGTAGCACCGGGATAAGCCTGCGGCGCGCCCTGTAGTGCACCGCAGTGGAGCCCGCGGCGCCTGCTCTATCACCCACTCATAATTTTTCCAGCTTCTAATTTTGTTTTTCCAAAGAAAAGTGGGTTATTTTTCCTTTACCCAAGGGGTCCATAACACGAGATTAAAGCCCCCCAAAACATATTTGGTCATTTTTTACTCAAATTCTCTCAATTGAAAACTATTTTCTCTCAAGAACAAACCCTAGCCCCTTTAAGATTCAAGCTCAAGTTTTAAGAAAACCACCAAGAACCTTCACGAATTCTTCAATTAAGGTATGTTAGATGTTCATCCATGGGTCCTTTGCACCCATGGAGTCCAAGAATTCATTTTAAGATTTAAATCATGAGTTTACATATTCACAATGAATTATCTCCATGAATCCATATGCGTTTCAAGTTTTACAAGATATTTACAAGTAATTGTTGTCGAGATTAAGCCTTACATGATGGACTAATGATGTTTTCATGATAAATCCCTAATTTATGATTTAGTATTGTTTCCATGTGATTATTACATGTTTTAAACTATCCTCGTGCTTTAACTCATGACCCCCAAGTATTTGATGAAATGCCTAAATGGTTGGATTATGAACAATGGTTACCTATTATGCTTTTGAAGCTTTAGTATGCTTCTACTGTTATTGTTATCGAGTCCTGGGGGTTATGAATGCCCGAAAAGAATGCTTTAACTTATATAAACTATAAGCATTATCCTTTAATCAGTTAGTATAGTCAGTTGTTGGTTCAGTCATGATTAGATCAGTTCAAGAATCAGTGTCTTCAGTTGGGAGTAACACTTAGCACCGAGTGAACTTAGGGATGACGTATCCCTCGTCAGTTAGTCATGAGGCGTTAGTAGCGGTCCTTAGGTTCCAGACCTACGGTGTCACCGTAGACTTTGAGGGGTGCCCCATTAGTTAGGTATGACACCCTCATCCTTCGAGACATCAGATAGTGGGTCCACACAGCTAGTATTAGTACCCATGTCACGGTACTGACACCCTTCCAACTAGGTTTATAGGTTGAACCCTAATAACATATTAGGGCATGTCAGTTATAGATAGCTCCCACAGTTTCAGTTTAGTCTTCAGTATAATTCAGTTTAGGTTTGTAATGACCATGTCATACAGTTATCAGTTATTCAATCACCAAATTTTAGTAAATTTAGTTTACAAACTATTTCAGTATCATGTTATATACTTGGTCATGAAACCTCAGATTTTACAACCTTCATACATACCATGTATCAGTTATCTCGTGCTATCATTCAGTCAGTTATTATTATTCATGTACATGAGCCCATGGATATCAACCTAAACTCATCTAGCATACTAGTACATTCCAAGTACTGATCGCATACTCGTTTCTTGAGCTATGATGTCTCATATCATAGGTTCGGTCGTTAGGTTCCCGACCACACTTAGGCATTCTAGTGCATCCGCAGTGGTGAGTCCTCATCTATCGAGGACATGGTTGTTACTTCAGTTTATTTCAGTATTTAATTTTAGTTAGACAGTTGGATTTAGTTGGGGCCTGTCCCATCAACTTTTTTTCAGACAGTTTTAGAGGCTTTCATACACTTTCAGGTAGTTAGTCAGTTTGTCATTATTTTATCAGTTTTCAGATGGTTGTTTCCAGACAATTGTTTTCAGGCTTATAATTTCAAAGATATTTTAGTATTTAAACCTTATGGCATTTTTAGTTTTTTCACATATGTGTATCTTTTGTTATTAGTTTTTATTCAGTGCTCACAGTAGGTACCAGCTCAAGGGTTAGCTTGCAGTCACTTGTGGCCGTAAGCACTGTGTGGTGTTACAAAATTGGTATCAGAGCCTAAGATTTTAAAGTGTTTTAGGGAGTCTGAAAGTCGTGTTGAGTAGAGTCTTATGCTTGGGTGTGAATGAGCATGGGCTCAAATTAAACTCTCTTTCTAATCCAATCTTCTTTCTATCTACAGAACATGCTTCCCAGTAAAACTAACGAAAGAAGAAATGGAAATCATCCAGTACCTCCGCCCGATCAGGAAGATCCCCTGAATGAGCATGTTTTGCATGCCGAGTTCAGTGTAGCATTTACTACTCTGGCTCACTTTGTCTCAGCTGAGAACAATCAGCCAGCTGTTATCCCAGCCATTCCAGTGGTTAATACTGCCGCAGCTAGGATTCAGGACTTCACCCGAATAAATCCCCCTTCAATTTTGGGATCCAAGTTTGAAGAGGATATGCAGGAATTCCTCGACATGGTTCATAAAGTAACATACATTATAGGTGTGACTTTTAGTGAGAGTGCTGAATTGACTGCTTACCAGTTATAAGATGTAGATTATACCTACTTTAAGCAGTAGAAATATGATAGAGGCACAGATGCAGGGCTTATAGAATGGGAGAAGTTTGCTACCGCTTTCTTAAATAGATTCTTCCTTTTGGAGATGAAGAAAGTGAAGGTGTCAGAGTTTATAAATTTGAAGCAAGATAACATGAGTGTAAAAGAGTATTCTTTTAGGTTTACTCAATTATCCATATATGCTCCTCATGTGGTGGATGATAACAGATCTAGGATGAGCAATTTTATGTCTGGTGTATCTGATAGCGTGGTTAAGGAGTATAGAACCGAATATTGATTAAGAAAATAGACTTGTCTAGGCTTATGGTCCATGCTCAGCATATTGCGGAGGAGAGGGTTAAGGATAAGAAAAGGGAGAACAAGTGGACTAGGATAGGTAGCTTTAATTTTACTCAGTCGAGGTTGGAGGGTGGTAACCGTCCTTAATTTTGTCAGAAATCTTCAGCCATAGCTCCGTCTTCAGCTAGTGATCCCATGCCAAAGTTCAGAAATGATAATCGAGCTCCAGGCTCTAAGACTCAGGGTAGTGTGAACAGTGGTTGGAGTAATACCCTCTGCCATAGGAATTATCAAGGGGCATGTAGGGCTGGCAGCAATGTGTATTTTAGATGTGGCAATCCATGCCACAGGTTGAAGGAATGTCTGACCGGTATGTGGAAGGGTAGGAATGATTGCCAGCAGGGTCAAACTAACTCTCCAATAGCACCAGCAGACCGCCCGATTCAGTAGGGCGCCACTTTCAGTGCCACTAGCGATCACCGCCAGAATAGATTATATGTACTCCAGTCTCACAATCAGAAAAGTTGTCCTGATATTGTTACGGGTATGTTATGGGTCTTTTATTTACATGTTTATGGTTGGTTAAATCCTAGAGGTTTTTTTCTTTTGTAACCCTCTATATAGCTATGAATTTTGGTATCGGTCCTGAGACTTTAGAAGAACTCTTGTCAGTGTCTACTCCAATAGGTGTCTCTATTGTAGTCAGGTAGGTATATAAGAACTGTCCGGTCAAAATATCCCAGAAAGTTACTTTAGTTGATCTTGTAGAGTTAACAATGACGGATTTTGATGTCATTCTCGACACAAATTGGCTCCACTCATGCTATGCTTCAGTTGATTGTAGAAACAGAGTTGTTTGTTTCCAGTTTTCAAATGAATCAGTACTTAATGGAGGGGTAGTACTTCAAAACTTAGGGGTCAGCTTGTTTCATACCTTAGAGTGGTAAAAATGATATTCAAGGGGTGTGTTTACCATCTTGTTTGAGTTAAGGACTCTAGTTCGGGGATTCCTAGTCTCGAGTCAGTTTTAGTAGTGAGGGAATTTCCATATATTTTCCCAAAATATCTTCTCGAAGTTTCTCCCGAAAGGAAAATTGACTTTGGAATAGACCTTCACCCAAATACCCAGCCTATCTCCATTCTGCCTTATAGAATGGCTCCAGCTGATCTTAAAGTTTTGAAAGAACAGTTGAAAGATATCTTAGATAAAGGATTCATCAAGCCTAGTGTTCCCTATGGAGCGCTCCAGTCCTTTTAGTGCGAAAGAAAAATAGTTCTCTCAGAATGTGCATCGATTACCATCAGTTGAACAAAGTCACAATCAAGAATAAGTTCCTACTCTCCAGGATTGATGACTTGTTCGACCAACTTTAGGGTGCCAGTTACTTCTTTAAGATAGACCTTAGATCCGGCTATCATCATCTTAGAGTCAGGGAATGTGATGTTCTGAAGACAACTTTCAAAGCTCGGTATGGTTACTTTAATTTCTAGTCAGGTCCTTTGGTCTAACAAATGGCCCAGCAGCTTTTATGGACTTGATGACCCGAGTCTTCAAACAGTACTTGGGCATCTTCGTCATAGTCTTCATAGATGATATCTTTATCTATTCTCGTATTAAAAATGATCATGCAGGCCACCTCAGAATAGTATTGCAGACTCTTAGAGTCCACCTGTTGTTCGCCAAATTCAGTAAGTGGAAATTTTGGCTAAGATCAGTAGCTTTCCTTGGCCATATTATTTTCGGTGATGGTATTAGAGTTGACCCTCAAAAGACTGAAGCAGTGAGAAACTAGCCCAGACCCATTTCGCCGTCAGATATAAGGAGTTTCTTGGGTTTGGATGGCTATTACACATGGTTTGTTAAAGGGTCTTTGTCTATTGCATCCCCCATGTCTAGATTGACTTAGAAGAAATTTAAGTTTTAGTGGTCAGATTCCTATGAGAAGAGTTTTCAGGAGTTGAAGATTCGACTAACCTCAGCTCCAGTTTTGACCTTGCTAGATGATTCAGATGGGTTTGTTATTTACTGTGATGCTTTTCAAGTTGGTTTGGGTTATGTGTTGATGCAGAGAGGTAAGGTCATAGCCTACGCCTCTAGACAACTTAAGCTTCATGAAAAGAATTATCCTACCCATGACCTTGAGTTAGCAGTTGTTGTTTTTGCCCTGAAAATTTGGAGGCATTAGCTATATGGGGTGCATGTTGATGTGTTCAAGAATCAGTGTCTTCAGTTGGGAGTAACACTTAGCATCGAGTGAACTTAGTGAACCCCGTCAGTTAGGCATGAGGCATTAGTAGCAGTCCCTAGGTTTTAGACCTGCAGCGCCACCGTAAACTTTGAGGGGCCCCTATCAGTTAGGCATGACTCCCTCGTCCTTCAGGACATCAGATAGTGGATCCACACAACCAGTGTTAGTACCCGTGGCACTGTACTGGCACCCTTCCAACTGGAGTTACAGGTTGGACTCTGGTAATATATTAGGGCATGTCAGTTATAGCTAGCTCCCACAGTTTCAGTTTAGTCTTCAGTATAATTTAGTTCAGGTTTGTAATGACCATGAGATACAGTTATCAGTTATTTAGTCACCAGATTTCAGTGAATTCAGTTTATAGACTATTCCAGTATCATGTTATATACTTGGTCATGCAACCTCAGTTTTTACAGCTTTCATGCAATCTCGTGTTATTGATTTAGTCAGTTATTATTATTCATGTACATGAGCCCATTCATATCAGCCTAACTTCATCTAGCATACCAGTACATTCTAAGTATTGACCGCATACTCGTTTCTTGCGCTATGATGTCTTATATCATATGTTCGGACGCTCAGGTTCCCGACCACACTTAGGCATTCCAGCGCATCCGCAATGGTAGCAGTGGTGAGTCCTCATCTTTCGAGGACATGGTTGTTATTTCAGTTCATTTCAGTATTTTATTTCAATTAGACAGTTGGAGTTAGTTGGGGCCTGTCCCATCAACTCTCTCTCAGACAATTTTAGAGGCTTTCAGACACTTTCAGTCAGTCAGTCAATTTGTCATTATTTATCAGTTTTCAGATGGTTGTTTCCAGACAATTATTTTTAGGCTTATAATTTCAAAGATGTTTTAGTATTTAAACCTTATGGCGTTTTCAGTTTTTTGCATGTGTATCTTTTGTTATCAGTTTTTATTCAGTGCTCACGACAAGTACCAACTCATGGGTTAGCTTGCGGTCACTTGTAACCGTAAGCACCGTGTGGCGTCCAGGGTGTACTCCCAGAGCGTTACACAAAATGACATCTCAATCTTATTTTTAAGATGGCAGGTGACGTTATGTATTTCACAAAAGCATTTTGAATGAATCTTTTTCTTTTCTTTTTAGTATGTAATACGTACAATTTCTGCAAACTTGTTTTGGATAAATCTATTAACAATCATTTGTTCTTTTGTTGAGCATAGTTGAAACTATTCTTTCAGGGGAGTATGCATTTTGCTGAATTTATGATAGTTGAGATGATTTGTGATAAATTTGTAGCAAGAAAATTATTTTATTAATAATTATTGATAAATTTAAAATTTATAATAATTAGGGGTATTTTAGTAAATTTACCTGTTATGATACAATATAAATAAAAAAACTGTTATTAAACAGCAGTGAATGATACAATCAATCCAAACATTATACTGTACTATACTATATTATACAGAACCATACCATACCATATTGTACCATACATTATGAAATCATTGCAAGCCATCATCCAAATAGAGTGTAAAGGGCTTTCTAGCCCCGTTTTGTTTTCCTAGAATCCCCTAGTAATCCTTGGTCTAATGTAAGTGCAATCATCATCAAATGACACCCTCTTGATGGTAAACATACGTTTCAAGTACCTTTCGTTTCATGAATAATCCTTGGATCCTTTGAAGCTCCCGGGCTTGATTTCTAGTAAAAGGCTTGGAGCTAATTCGGATTGTATCAGAACCAAACATATTGTAAATTGTATTGAATAACACCAGCTACGTTATATGTGGAAAGAAAAGTGAAATTAAACATTGTATCAATAATGTTAAATTTTACGTAGGGATTACTGTTCCAACTAATCCCAACCAAACATTCAATGAATCATACAAAAGATTATACCATATGTTTTATTTTTATGAATAATAATTTCTATTTTATGATGAAATTTCCAAATCAAATAATTCAAAACCTGAATTGGAAGAGACTCTACGAACAAAGCTTAAAAAAGGAAAGATCAAAATGAAATTAAGGGGGTGGGGGAGAAAACTTGAGATGAAAAATGTCATTCTTGACAAATATTTATCAGAATTATAAGTGGATCTTTATAATTTTTTTTGTGTTTGGTATGTAAGAAAACAATATTATCGTAAAAATATTTGTATATAATCTAAACAAATAGGGTAGAGGAGATGGAATAGTGGGGTGAAAATGAGGTATGTTGGAGAGTGGGAGAATACAATCAATATGATATCCCACTCGTGGAACTTATTTTTCTAAGTTAATTTCCTCGTATTTTTAAAAAATTATTTTCCTAGAGAAATATTTCTCAAAAATTTCGAACAACCGAAAAATATTTTTCTCACCCTAAATCAAATATCAATCCCTTTCAAAGATTTATGTCGCTATATTAACGACTTGACCTAGAAAAAAGGTTTCCAGCTCCATTTATACGTTTAAGATGTAGCTATTCGATTGAGCCAAATGAATTCATTTTCCATCCATAAGTTGAACTCCATCGTTAGAGAATCTTAATAGCTCAGTTGGTTAACTGACTAAACTTTCACCTTGTTAATAAGGATTTGATTTTCCCATCCTTCATTTATCAAACCATAATAGCCTGTAATTTGTGAAAATTAATAACTTATAAATTCACTAGCTAACAAGGATTATTAACAGAATATAATTGAACAGGTACACACTTTGATTAAAATTTTACAAGAGACGCTTAATTAAAGATTTTAAGTTTAATTTTATAAGAATCGAAGAAATCCTTAATAGAAAACGCTTTTTCCTTTTTAAGTCGTAACACCCGTGAATTCTTCCATCTCCTGCCCCTTTAGTCCTCCTCAAAGGATGGCGTAAGCACGATTAGCACTAATGCAGTCCAAAATCACCGTCAATACAATTCGAGCTATATCTTGGATTTACAAACGAAGTCGAGCTGAGGAATTAGAAAATTTATCGGTTAAATGCAATTTTAGAAGCTTGGTAGTTGATGGGAATGAAGACATGAGACTCGGAAGTAAGCATGCTTGGGAAGAGCTTCCAAGAGATCAATATCATATGTGGATGATAGCTTGGAACATGGGAGATGACTTTTGATGAAGAAAACACTTGTGAGTGCTTATGATAGCTTGTTGGGAGCTTTCATTGTTGCTTAGACACGTTGGTCGTGAGGGATTTAATCTCCCTCTCGATCTTTGTAAAAGTTAGATGCTTATTTATGTAATCATTTAAGAACCTTTGATTTAATATACCATTAATTTGTTTACGATTCCTTGTCTATCTTTTATTCGTTACCTTATTGTCTTTTGATTTCCGCATTTGTGTTTCATTTTTGTATTTTTTCTTGTATCAAAGGAGAATCCAAGATTTCAATGCCCATTACTTCTTTACAATAATGAATGTGCTGTAAGGTGTCCTTTTTTGGAATAAATTTTCTACATTGCAGACATAATTAGCTTAAGTTTTGGATCTGCCAGTACATAACTAGTTGAATAAAAATGGGATAAATGAACAGTGAAAATTTTGTGTCAGACTGGACGATATGCAGTACATTGCTAATATAAGAACGGAGATTATTTTAATCCTATTTGACATGTGCTAATAATAATACTTAGCACAACAAGTTGGATAAAAATAGGACAAATAGAGAGATTACAACATACTGCATACCAGTGTCATCCCACAAAGTAAAATCTGAAAGGGTACAAACCAGACCATAGCACTATCTAAGAGGTGGTATTAGAAAGATTGTTTCTGATAGATCCTCGGCTCGACAAATAGACAGATTAAGAGCACTAAAAATTTGTATCAAACAGTACAATGTAAATAGATCATCAGTACAATATCCAGATCCAGATTCACATATATCAGCATCACTAAGCTCCTATTATGAGCTCGAACCACAAAAATTTATTGTACACAGTTGTCATACCCGTCTTTTTGCAAAAAATGTTGTTTCCATGGCTCAATCCTATGACCTCTTGGCCACATGCAACAACTTTACTAGTTACAAGGCTCCCCTTCTGCGTGAGACAGTTAAATAAATTGAAGAAAAAACGAACAATAACAATAACTTCCCATTTCATCAATAATATGGTCACCTCCAAAATCGAAATTCTGTAACTTGTGTATGTGGCTGCACCTAAGCCCCAAAATTAATAGATAAAAAACGATGTGGTAGCATAATAACCACCAACAAATTTCTTATTAAAATAATCTGTCATAAATGGATACTAGTAAAAGATTTACACATCTTTTGACTGTGATCTCACTAAACTAGCCTCCCATCCATGTGCCCCTACTGCTATGACATATCTTACTGAGATTACAGTACTATGGATTTGCCTATATTGAATACAACCAAGAAAGTGATTCACATAAAAACAGAACAAATCACAAATTCCTTGGTTGAGCAAAATAATGAAGTGATCAACCACAATCAAGTCAAAACTAACTTGGATGATTTACAGCAAATTGTGAAGACAGCAGTGCACTATCTTGCCCCGACTCCGCAAGAGAAAATCAGACAATGGACCTGCAGAATTTGGGGACAATCAGCAAAACTGTATTCCATCACTCAATAAGAAATTAAGGCCTGTTAAACATTCAAAATTCATCAGCTGTAACAACAGCAGCATAATCAGTGTAATCCCATAGGTGGGGTCTGGGGAGGGTAGAGTCTAAGTAGACCTTACCCCTATCTCGTGAGAGGTAGACAAAATTCATCATGTGTGCTAATCAATTTTGTAAAATGACCATGTCCAATATCGAGAGGAATATATCCATTAGTTAATACAAATTAATAGCGTAGAGATTTTTGAAGGTACACCCTCCTCCTTATCACTTGTATTTTTGTGGAGGTTCTACCTAATCACCCTTCAGTTAATACTCGCTAGAATTTTCTTTAAATGAAAAACAGTCACCTCATAGTCTTATTGATTTTTTTAGAAAATGCATAATCTTTATTGATTTTAGAAAATGAAAACAAAAACTAAAAACTCCCCAGTATATTTCCTACATCTAACAACCACGGTAAAACTACATACAGCTATATCACAAAGCAAACTATAAAACTTGTGTCACTTTGGTAGGTTCCTCGCACGACATCCTAAACTTCCATTAGCACTCTCTATTTCATCCAACTTCTATCTGTAGGGCCGAAAAATTCTCAATGTTCATTTAAACACATTAACTGAAAGTTTATCATTCAAGCACATTTGAAACAATATCCACCCACACCACACCCAATACTGGCTTATCGCAGATAGCATAATTAGGATCAGCTTAATTAGGCAGAGCTAGATTCTCCACATACAGCAAGGAGAAATTTGCAAAGATAAACCCAATACTAGAATTAAGATTCAAGGTACAGCAGAGAATAAAAGGAGGGACATGAGAAGAAAGATCTGACCTATTCTTCTCATACTACAAATGTTGCAAGAAGAGCATGCAACACAGCCCAATAGAGGATAACACTAAGCCGTAGAAAAGGCTGCCGCATTAGTGTCCGATCACAGGATACCCTAGTAGTGTTCAAACACAATATTGCTTTAGTTAGAGAACAAAATTCAGATGCATCGAAAAATGAAAGCAAGAGACGAAATTTGTCTTACCATAGACCATCTATCAGGTCGGTTATGGGCCTCGTAAACCGTGGGACAATTCTTGATGTCGTCATTGACTTGAAACCATGAGCTGAGAGGAAAGACAGGTGTTATCAGCAGTTCGAAGATGTGAATGTCGACAAAAAGAAGGCCATGTAAGCGAATGTAACCAAGACAAAACAGGAAAATTTAGCACCAATCTGGGCATTCAATCTTCAAAACAAACAAAACATGTCGCAAACAGAAAGTTCCGCAACTGCATGCCTAGCTCAAAAATGACCTCAAACACAGAGTAGAAAAAACAAACACCCTGTTACAACACCCTGCCCCTACCATTCAGAAGAGAAAGCAAAGCAAAGGGGGAAGAAAGGACTTCATATTTCCTAACCAACCATTCAAATACAACAACAACAACAACAAACCCAGTGTATTCCCACCTAGTGGGGTCTGGGGGGGGTAAGATGTACGCAGTCCATACCTCTACCTCTGAAGAAGTAGAAAGGCTGTTTCCGATAGACCCCCGGCTCAAGACACGAGACACCACACAAATATAAAGTAACGCACAGAACAGGATTTCATAACGTAAATACGGCACCCATAAGTAGTAGGAAACATCGGAAAGAAACATCCACACCCCCACCCCACCCCCCCCCCACCCCCAAACCAAAAGAAACACCGCAAGGTTTAAAAAAAAGAAGTAAAACTAGCGAGGTTATATTTTTTTAATAGTTGAAACTATCGAGGTTATATAAGAGAGGAAAAATATGATGTCGGAAATATGATGTTTAAAGACCTCCTAACAAAGACACATCCACAATCACAATGAAAGAGAGCTCAATCTCAAACCATTTGACATAATTATAAACATTGAACTCTACTTACAATATATGACCGGAAAACAAGATAATAGAACACGATAAGCATGCTTAACAATCAGAAAAATTCAAAATAAACTAGCAATAGGAAGCCATTACCCTTATCATCATCTTCATCATCTAGTTTCCCACTTTCAGGATCCACATCTATAGCCACAGCTACTTGGTCATTATTAGTTTTTCTCAAACTGCGAACTTGAGATGCAACAGTTCCAGGCACTCCCCGTTTGTTGGCCTGCATTGAAAATCAGAAGAAAATAATGCCAAGAAATATAGGCCCAGGAACATCAAGCTTAGCAGAGTTAAGATACAAAAAGCTCTCAGTGCAAATCCATAGCATGTACTAATTTTCATATTCCAATTCAAACTAGGCTTTCTACCTCCATTTCCATTTGGCCAGCGTTGGGATGTCTTCAACAGAGTTAGGGTTGAAAAAGAAGATTGCAAGTGATTGTAGGTTGCAAGATCAACAGAGAAGTGTGTTCATATTTCGCTTTGCAAATTATACAATTAATTCTATGCCCCCCAGCGGGTTCTCTCAAATTTGGAGCCTGGTAACTTTTTAAAAAGTTTCAGACCTGTAAATCAACTGTCTGAGTGCCATTGGATAAAATAATAACACCAATTGCATGGTGCTTCTTATTTCTCGCACAGGTTGAAATATCTGTCAGTAAGCCATTACTTTATTGGCAATCCTTTCAGATCCCAATAGCCATGAGAATTAAATGGAGGCTGAATATATAATAAGGTCAACTTAACCTTGGAGGTTAAGTTCATTAGATCATGGGAGAAAAGGTTCAACAAGGTCACTAGCTCTTGACTTTCTAGCTACGACCCCCAATATGTGTGTTTAAAATGCTTGAAGCAGCTTCTAAATTGAGGACTCTATCGATATCGTATATATGGGACTATGATAAGAGCTGAAGATCACATAGTAAAGATGGTCCTCAACTGAATTATCAGGGGGAAGAAAAGGAGAGTCCTCCAATTGAATGAAGGGGTTCTATCCGGTAATTCGTGACCACAACATTTCCCTGGGAAGTGATTCTATTTTTCTTTTAAGTAGGAAATGATTCTATTGCTTTTCTTCAGAAGTCAAATTTTAGACAGATGTCGTCACAAAGTACATATACTTTGAACAGAATGATGCAGAGAGCAGACTCCATAAGTGTTCTCAGAAATTCATTTATTAGACTACATCCTTTACATTCTTTTCTTCCATCTAAGGTGGATGATGGTAGTCTGTTTACTTATTAATATTATTTTTTTGATCAAGAGGTAGTCTAGTTATTGTGAAGGGTCATTGGTAGACATGCTCTCATTCTAATATATCCCACACCTTTTACAGTCTCTTTCTGTTCCCAAGAGCACTTATCCCTCCCTCTGACTGCTGTTTCCAAAAATTCACCTGAAGGCTGAATCAGTTCTCTTTTCTTTTTTTCTTTTTTTTTTTTTTTTTTGGAATAGGCAAGTTAATTCCCCCGAGTCAATTCTTCATGAAATCTAAGTAAAAAGGACCCAAAGAATCTTGCAGCACTAATAGCATTCAGATTTTGCATGTCCTACATTTCGCCTCCTCAATGAGGACCTGAACTAAAATTTCCAGTTGACTGATAAGTAAAATCCCTTTTGGATATCTTACTTATTGCAAATCTTAACTGCTTCCAATTTGACCTTGTTCATATCATAAGCTAACATTTCCACTGGGTGTTCTGTTCAAGACTGACAATAGATGATTTTCTTCAAATACAAGAGCGCAAAACAAGCTTTCGATAAGTATATCTAATTGAAGATAATATGAAATACATCACCTTCTAATTCTTGTGCTACTGATATGCTGGGTGTTTGTTGTCACTTTTAGTTAATTACTAAATGGTTAAAAGTGGATCAGCAATTAAGCATATTCAAATTTTAGAAGACAAAAAAATTTCGAAAGCAAATTAATATTTCAACATGCTATACACTAATTGGCTGATATGTAATATTATCAATGATAAAGCAGTCAAGGAAGCACGATGAAAACAACAAATAAAATTTCATGAATATAACTAAATATATGAAACGACATACCACTGGCTCTATTTCTATAATCTCTGACGTAGAATTTGCTAGTTGCCCCATGTCACTAGCACCTCGAAGCATGGTTAATTGAGATTCCTTGTCACGCAAACTGTTCTCAAGAAATTCTTCTTTCTTCACCAGCTGTTCTACTTTATCTTTCTCTACTTTCAACATCAAATCTCTTGTCCGTGCCAGTGCGCGCAGATCCTCCAGCTCAGATATCACAGACAAAAGCTGTTTCTCTAACATTTCCTTATATTCATGAATTTGGTTAACTTTTGCATCATCATAATTCATATCATGAGCCTGGACTCGGGAAACCATCTGGTCCACCCATGTCAAAAAGTCACGGATTTCATCAGTATTTCTTTTGCTACTCATCTGAGCAGAAGCTATTGCATCATTAGTGCATCTGGTAACTTCTTGCCTCAAGAAAGAAATCTCTGTATCTCTCTCTTGTAATTGTGACTGAAGATTCTCAACCTCGGACAGAAGGCTTTCAGATAGTTGATGAAGTTCATCAAATTTGCTTACCGTAACAGAAAGCTTCTTCATAGTCTTCCCACGGGAAACTTCAAGGCTCTCTATATCTTTATTTTTTTGAAGCAGGACTCTCTCCATTTCCTCAATCTTGTTTGTCATGTCTTCCATTTGGGCCTCCTCTTCATCAAGCGCTTGCATCAGTGCCTCGTTTTCTATGTCATACAAAATGTAACTTCTATTAAGTTAAGAATGCAGGCTACAGCTGCTAACAATAAAAAGATTGTAAGTACACAACTTCAATAGCACTTGAGTGCCTTTGTTTTTTATGTATACGAAATGTCACTTCTATTAAGTAAGAGTTCAGGCTACAGCTGCTATCAACAAAAGATTTTAAGTTCGAAACTTCAATAAATCACCTTGTTCCTTTGCTGCTAGCATGTCTTCAAGTGATTTAACTCTTAACTGTAAGTCAGCAAAGTTAGATTCCTGATCTTGCATTTCTTTTATCCTGTGTGCCAGAGAATCTCGTTCCTCCTCCATCAGTTTCACCTTCCTGTGTAAATCATCCATCTGAGCTTTCGCTATCTGAAGCTCTTGTGAATAACTCTTTGAAGTAGATTCAGCTTCCTTAATCTGACTAACAAGTTCTGCACATATTCTATCTCTCTGAACATCTTTCTCCTGAAGTTCCTTCTGCAGATTTGATATAGCAGCTTTCATATCCTTTTGACCAAATTCAGCAATATCGTTTACAGCCGTGAATAATCTCTCTATTACCGACTTAATACCTTCCTCAGAAAACCGGTCAGTCATCTCAGCTAAATCATTTCCTTCAGCTAAACTTTGATACACAGAATTGATTCTGGGAGCTCCAGAAGCTAAACTGTTTCCAACCGATTGGGATTTTCTGCTTTCAATTTCCATGACCAAAGTGGTACAAGCTTCATAAAGCATAGCATTGTATCTTTGCACCATAAGCAATTCTGCGTCTCTCTCCTTTTGATTAGATTCTAAACGCATCACATCTGTCTTCAACGAATTTGAGTACTGCTTGTGGTAGGAAATTTCTTCATCTATGGTTCTTAATAAATCAGATATACGAGCAACTTCTTCATGCAATAAATGTGAGTGCCGGTTTAGCTTTTGGTTGATAGAACCAATTTCTTTCCTAAAAACCTGCAGCAAGTACACAAACACGCTTACTTCAATGGTCCTTTCAATTCTCCATCTAAGAGAATTTGTGGGGAATCTATAGAACGGAATTGTCATAAATGAAGTTCAGACTAGAAAGGGCATTAAACTAACAAATGTTTTGACAAAAGAAGTTGTAAAAGATCTGAGGCTAACGTATCTTATAATGAAAGAAAGAAAAATGCAGTAGCAAATTTCAATTTTATGTGAATAGTAATTCACTTAAACAAAGTAAATTTCAAGGCAGAAGTAACTAAAAGCACAAGAAAGCAGCCGAGCAGAGACTGTGGAAGCATGAAATGTATAATACAGAGAGGTCATCTGACTATTACAAAATAGGAAGGGAAAATAAAAATTACGTCAAGAGACAAAAACACTGATGAAGATGTATTTCCTGTTCTTTGTCCCCCAAAAGAATTTTCTTTCATTCAGCAAATTTTTTAAAAATCAACTACATTATTTATATTTTTAAAGAAAGTTGAAAAGCAACTATTGTAGCATTCTTCAAATATTGAAGCATGTCCTACAATGTATATCGATCCCAGCCAAGAATCAACTTCAAGTGGAAATCTACCTTTATCAAACCTAAATTTAAATTGCGGGGACTCTTCACTTTTGATGCGGCATCCTTGTCGGATTCTCCAAAAATACAATGCTTTTGGAGAATCCAGCACACACCCATCAACATTTTTGAAGAGTCCGAACAACATAGACCTTAATAAGATCATCAAAGTTCTTGATTATTAGATGCTATATCATCAAACAAACTAAGTTAAAAGGCTGATTGGCTTCATTTAAAAAACTAGGTCAAAAGGCTGATTGGGAAATCTTTTTGAAAAGAACTTTTTTTTTGAAAAGGACTGATTGGGAAATCTTAAAATACCAAAACACTAAAAAAGACAATTAAATAAATATGAAAAATTTTAAGTCAACCCCACAACGCAAGCAGGAAACTATCATCTGTAAAGAAGTAAGCTGTTTTCTTGATAATCCTGTCAGCTTTAAGCTGTTTTGTTGATAATGTCAGTTTTTTTACAGAACAATTGGAAAATGACAGACTTGGAACTTCTCAGCCCAAAAAAATTTATAAGCATTCAGAGTAAAAAGAAAAGTGACATGAAATGCCATAAAACTAAGTTACCTTGTTTTCTGGCTCCACAAAGGTAAGGCCACTTGGATCAGCCACAAGTAAAGGAAAGTGATTTTGATCAGTTGGTTCTATGCAAACTTTCATACTAGAACCAATATGGTGCATAGTCTCCAAATCAATGGATAAAACATCAGAGAGCAAACGGTCAACAACAAAGAGATCCTTCCCTAGCTGATCCACACCAGATTTTAGCATCGTGATTTCAGCTAATTGGTTCTTTCTTTCTTCTGAGTGAGTGCAAGATAGCTTTTCCAAATGTGCAAGAGCTTCATGTTTAGCAACTTCAGCAGATTCTTTTTGCTTGGACAGTCCAGAGAGTTCACTCAAAGACTTTGCTAGCTCCTCTTGGAGGCCATCATTTCTTTCTTGCACCTCATTTAACTCTGCAAGAAGTAGCTCAGCTGCTCTTTTAGATTTCTTTGCTTCATGTTCTGAAGATGCAAGAGCCGATTGCAAATCATGGCATAGTTGCCCAACTCTTTTTAGCTTCTCAACTGGATTATCGATGTTAGAGCCAACATTAACTTCATCCAGGGCACTCAAAATCATGCTCAAGGTGTACTCTTTTTCTGCCAATTGATCTCTCAGGATTGAACTCTCAGATTCTATGGTCTTTATCCTCTCAGGGTATAAAGATAAATCTTTTATCCTCTGTTCGTAGTCTGAAATAGCATTTTCCTGCAATCTGATCTCAGACTTTGAGCGCTCAACTTCACCATTCAGCTCTTCAATTAATTGCTTCAGGCTGTCACGATGTTGCACCAACGACTTGCCTTTCCTAACTGCAACATTCAATTTTTCTCTTAAAGAAGATGACTTTTGTTCCTCCTGACTGAGTAGATCTTGCAGTTCTTTATTTTTGATACCCAATTCTTCCAGTTCACGAACCAATGATTCATTTGTCAGTGCAATACTCTCCTTCTCCTCCTTCAATGACAACAAGTCCCTTAGAGCATCCTCTAATTTTCTGCTGAGAGCACCTCCATCTACATCTTCATCACAACTGACATTACTTTCTCTCTTTTCTTCATGAGAGAGATCAGCCCCTTTACCAGCATGCCCAAGAGTTGTATCAAACTCAGAAGGTTTCCCCAAAGAAAGTGTGGTATATTTATCTATAAGCTTCCTAATTAGCTGCTCCAAAGATTCAGTTGTACCAGAGCTAGATAACACATCATCTGTTTCAGAAGTCCAAAGGAAATCTTTGACCATATCTTCCAATCTTCTTATTTCACCTTCGAGATGATGAATACGCTCCTCTGCACCAAGCATTTCATTCAGTTTCTTTTGCAAGTCACCCACTCTGCTCTGCAAGTCATCATTACTAGTTTCAGATCGGGCAGCCCTCCTTGACATTTCCTCAAAATCAATGTTCAGTGACTCCAAACTCTTCAGAAGCAACTCTTTCTCACTGACAACCAATTGATATGCATTTTCAAGCTCAGATATTTTTCTGTTCGACTCTTCAAGTTCAGCACTTGTTGATGCAAATAATGATTCAAAATTATCATACTTTTGTTGGAGACAGTTATACTGGTTTTCAGCCTCTGAAACAGCAAGGACTAACCAACCAATCCGATCTTCAGGTTCCAGAGATCTTAAGTGTGAAGGCATGTCTATCCTGTCTAAAATCTCTTCCCACTTCTGAACAAGGTTGTTTCTTTCCATCAAGGATTGTTCAAGCATCTCATTTTGTTCTGCCAACCCATAGAACTTTCCCTGGAGCTCGTCAAATCTTCTTCTAAGGTCTTCAGAAGAACCCAAGTTTGGCTGTGGCGCCTCTTTCCATCCATCATCAAGTGCATATCCTGCATCAGAATATGATCCTTCAATAGAGCTCTTGTGATCCCAATCAGTCAGAGGTACAGAATTGCCGGCAACTGACTTCGCCAACCAATCAACTTTATCAATGGTATCCTTTGAATGGAAATGATCCGGAAGCTCCAAATCTTCTAAAATCTCCTCTATTTTCTGAAGAACAGAGTCTTTGAGAAGGAATGATTCCCTTAAGGCAGTAGCAGAGTTGCGAATGTACGAGAGCTCAGATTCCAAAGCCTCCATGCGCTCACCTGCCTCCGAATAGGTCTTGAGTTTCATTTCTACTTCCTGAAGCCTTGCATCTTTCAACTGTAACTCCTCAGAGCATTTCTGCAGTTCAGAGGATGTGTCTGCAAGAGACTGTTTAAGACTGTCACGCTGCACAATCAGACCTTTGCCCTTGGTGACTGCTATGCCAAGCTTCTCTCTTATAGATGACACCCGTTGCTCAGACTGTTCAAATTCAGCAACTTTCTCTTGATATTGAGAACCAATAGATACAACATCCTCCTCAGCTCTCTTCAAACTTTCCCTAAGGACAAAAACTTCATTTTCATGCTGAACAAGTAATGAGCTCAGGTGATCCATCTGTCCTTGCAATTCAATCACTTGAGCTTCCTGGGAAGCACATTCCTGCCTGGATAACCTCACATCTTCGGTTGCATCTTTATACTTCTGAACAAGGAGAGAAGTCAGGGACTCTAGACATGATACTGGCTCATTAATGTTGATTTCAAAGCTATCTAGAGAAATGACTCCCTCAACCACTTGAACCACCCTTAAAATAGAATCTGATCCAAGGGATCTTTTGTTCAATTCTTCAAAATCTTTTGTCCTGGACATCAACTCAGATTTCAGCTTTTCATTTACGGACTCAACTCGTGTTTTCTCATCAAGAAACCCTTGCAACTGCTCCAGTACGGAATCAAAAGCACCAGGATGAGAAAGATCTACAGATTTCTCGGGATCTTCAACTTCAGCATCTTCAAGATTCCCTGGCATTTCATACACAAGTTTCTTGAGGCTACCATAAATCTTATGCAAAAGACTGACAGACTTTTCATTTTCAACTTGTAACAAGTCCAACTTCTCGTTGACTTCACGGGAGATACTTAACATTGACTCATGGCGAGCAGCTTCAACTTGATCCTGCAATGCCTCAATCACATTGATAGCAGCATCAATAGATGCAGCAGTACGACTACTTAAGTTTACGCTCCCTAGATCATGGTCTACTCTTGAAGTCGGAGAGGAGCCTACGGCCTCAACAGACAAATCTAGCCTCTGAAGTGTCTGAAAAACCTGATCAACTGTAGAGTTCCATTCTTCTTGGAGTATTGATCCACTGTCAGCAACCTCCTTGTAAAGAGTTTCTACCTGATAAGAGATGGAAGAACCCATTTCTTTGCAGCTTTCACGCATTTCACCCAGCTGGTTCTGCAAAATAGGAAGTTTTTCCTGAAAGCTACTAAGATTCTCCCTTAACTGTCTGTTCTCAGCTTTTCTAGTGACTTCTTGCTTTTGCAAAGCTTCATTTAGGACCATAAGCTCTTCCACCCTTTCTTTAGCATTCCAGAAACACCCCCTTAAACTTTCATTGAAAACCATTAGTTCAATGTTTGCCACTCCCAAAAGGTCAATGTGTTCACTCAGAGACTCGCATTTGGCCCTGAGTTCTTCAGCAGCAACCTCAGTTGCTTTTTTACTACTTTTCTCTCCTTCAAGAAATTGATAGCCGTTGCCAACTGCCAACTCCAAATCTTTCAGCAACACCCGTAATGTTTTTGTTAGCCCTTGAATTAGCACATAGGGATCTGCCCCTGTTTGATTTTCAGAAGACTGGAACTCCTCTGATTGATGCTCGTCGTCATGGTCCTTAGGCTCAAAAGCTTGAATAAGTCTTGACACACCAGGTGAAACCGCCTTACCAGATGACCTACTCATAGAAACCGACTGAGTGTTCATACCTTCAATTGTGTTCTCAAGCTTTTCTAGTACTCTCTCTGCCTCCTCCACGAGTCTTTTCACAACTCCAAAACAATTTGAACCATCATCATCAATTAGATTTTCTGGTGCAAAGCTAGAGCGGCAAGAAAGTTCAAGCTGATGCCCAGCTTCTTCCTTAGATTGATATGCAAAGCTGTTTTGGTTAGGTGATTCTGTTTTCATTGCTCCAGACAACTCCGAGCTTCTCTTCAGATGCATGTTTTCCTCAGTTAGATGCTCAATACGCAGAGTAGCGTCTTTCAGGTCATCTTCCACCTTGTTGCACGAGTTCTTGTATTCTACCAACTGGAATGACTGTTTCTCAGTCTCACTGAGAAGATGCTTTTTCTGCTCCTCAAGCTCATTTCTCTCTTCCATCACCAAAGTCAAATGCCCCTTTGCTTCGGCCAATTCCGTCTGCAGAGCTTCAATTAGAGACTTCGATTCCTTAAGCTCCATTCCTAGTTTCTCAGTTTCACCGAAAAGAGAATTATTCTCCTCCTGTAGCTGTTTCTTTGCTTCTGTTACAGATATCAAACTCTCATTTATGTTCTTGTTCTCAAACTCAAGAGCTTCCACAACATTTTTGTAGTCTGACAATTGAGCAAACAGTTTCTCATTCTCGCTGATTAGGTGTTCCTTCTCTCCATGAAGTTTCATTTTCTCCTCACTCAACGAAGTGAAGTTCTGTGATAACTCTTCATTATCCAACTGCAATGATCCGAACAAAGCTTTAGACTGTGCTAGATCTGTTCCCAAATTCTTGTTCTCAAGAACAAGTTTCTCTTTGTCCTCCAAAAGCTTCTTATTCTCTTCAGACAACAAATTAAGGCTTCCTATTAAGCTCTCATTTCGAACCTGTAAAGTTGCCACCAAATTGCGACAGTCCACCATCTCTGAAGACAGACTTGCATTTTCACCAAGTGATGTTTCCAATTTAGTCTGCAACTCATTTATTCTTTCAGAAAATTCTCCAACCTCAGCTTTAGAAATGTGAAGCTGCTCTTGGAGGTCATCCCTTTCAGATACAATCAATTGAAATTCAGATCTTGATTGTTTAAGCTGATCAGCAAGGATATTATTCTTCTCTCCAAGTTCAGTCGATGAAGCTGTGGCCGCAGATATTTGGTCAGTCAACTTATGATGTTGATGACTGAGTTCCATCTGAAGTTCCGACTCTTCAGCTAGCTGCAAACAAGATACATCTTTTATAAGACTTGCGAGGTATAGCTGTTCTTTGAGCTTCTCAAAAGCATCAAAAAGTTTCAAAGAAGGTGCATTTGGAGCTGAGTCTCTAGACATGAGCAAGAACTTGAAGTCATCTTCATCAAGGTCTCGTACCACCTCCGCCAACTGACGCAAGCTAACATAACTTGCATCTGGCCTGGATGAGATGTTCACCATCTTATTCTCCATAGAATTCCCAGAAACAATATCTCTGGAGTAGGAAATTTGAACCTCATCCCCGCAATTTTCATATTCCCCAGAACCTGAAGGTATTTCCAGTTTTTCTTCCTTGTGTGAACCAGAAACTGCATCTTCCATCTGATGACCTACCATTAGAGAACGTATTAAAGAGAGTTCATCCATTTCAGGTAAAAAGTGAACAGCATTTGGTTGCCTACCCCTGTCCTCAGCTATTTCAGCGTTCTGAGTTGCCAAAACAGTTGATGGAACATTATTTGGCTCGCTGAGTTGAATGTATTCCGCTTTTGTCTCCTCCATTCCCTCATCTCCCACTAATGTGGCTGTCTGGCTAATAGAAGTCTCAGTTGGTTCGTTCAAAGGAAGATTCTTGTCTCCTTCAATCTCTACCTCACTGCTTGAATCACCTTTCTTTGAACCTGAATTATGTGGTTCCTGCATTGTCCCTACCCAGCAACAATGAGACTTTCATTACAGGCAAACATACACAATTGGATAAAGGACATGCAAAGGGCATGGATGTCAAGAGAGAAGGAACAACCTACATCTGTTACCTGCCCCTGCACATGCAGCCTTTCCACTTCTACTTGGTGTGCAGCTGCTTCATCAGCACTGGAATAAGATGAGAATTCAACAGGCACATCTGTTGCAGAACTTTTAGCGGACACATCAGAAGCAATAATTCCTGGAGCTTCCAAACGATCATCTTTTACATCCTCATTTACCATTTTGGCATTAGCATGTTCAGAAATTGAAGATGAACTAACAATACCCCGATCACCAGAATTTGAATTCAAGGCAGCTTCAAGTTCCGCAGCATCCTCGTTTACCAGCTTGCCACTGGCTGGCGTTGCTTCAACTGTGTCAACATTGTTTGACTCATCAAGAGGAGGAGCTTCAGACTGTTTTCCGGGGAGATCCTTTTTGGTAAGCAACTCCGAGGAAGTAGGAATATCATCACCTCTGTGAAGTGGTTTTTCTCCACCAGGAACTTTGTCTGATTTTTCCGCCACATCAACAGGATCTGGAGTAGCATCACCAGCAGATCTACTGGCTTTACTTGATTTACCACCTTTACCATCCTTCTTCTGTCTGAATTGTTGAAGCTGGTAAACAAAAATATATCACATTTAATAGGAATAAAGCAGGATAGGTTTATTCGAAGAAAGAGTTCATAGTTGACACAATGAAAGCCATCCATCATCGCCAGTAAAATATTCATAAACTAAGTTTCCTCCAATACTAGCATAGTCAGAAGATACGAGTGTCACAAGTCCTATACGACATTGAGTCGCACATGAACATGTGAAATCTTCCAATATTAGATTTTTTTCTTCTTCTTTTGAATAATTTACATGCATGCATATCCATACAGAGACCACAAATAATTCATTAAATTGTGTTGATAACTAAAAAGAACATACAAAACAAACTTCATTAATTTGTGATGCACCAACTCAAAACAAGTCCCAATTGGTGCTTCCAATATGCCAAGGATGGAAAGCATGAAACGAATATTTGATGAAAACAGGGTGTTGGTTGGGAAGAAGACCAACGCTGAGACTATGGTGGCAAAGTAAAGAAGGCTACCCCATCAAGAAGAAGAAATGCATTGCGACACAGTGAAACAATAATAGTTAGCCATGCAAAGCTGAGATTTACAAGGGTTAAAGCATCACGGTAAATCCTATCTTGGTGCTATGTTCAGATTGGGTTCACCCTAATTTGTGATGCACCGCACTTAAAACAAGTCCCAATTGGTAATTCCAATATGCCCAAGGATGGAAAGCATGAATCGAATGTTTGATGAAAAAAGGTGTTGGTTGGGAAGAAGACAAATGCTGAGACTATGTGGGCAAAGTAAAGAAGGTTAACCCATCAAGAAGAAGAAATGCATTGCGACACGGTGAAACAATAATAGTTTGGCATGCAAAGCTGAGGGTTACAACAATGCACAAGGGTTAAAGCATCATGGTAAAACCTATCTTGGAGCGAAGTTTTAGGGATTTTGACGTCTTTACACTGTAACTATATAAGCCTCAACCTTAACGTGTATCAAGGATCTTTCATAGCTATTAGCAGTAAATGGATAGAATGAGAATATTAGGGTAAACCCAATGAAGATAGAGGTTCTTCAAGACTCAAAATTAAGATTCTTTTCGATCAATAAGACTCAAAAGTAAGATTTGGACTCGGATCTTATGAGATTGGATTGAGTTGCGTCATGAGCGTTCCTATCTTTGAGATTAACTCATAATTAGAATTGGTTTTAGCAAGGATTAAGGGAAAATAGCAGAATTTAAGGGTAACTCTATATTATTGTTCCTAATGACCAAATCCCCAATTCTCTGGTAATGTCAATACATTGAAGAAATTATTGCATGGTTACTGCAGTTAGAAGTAAAAAGAGTTTGAGAGCTTTGAAGGTTGATAACATTTTTATTAAAGTATTGTGCTTGAAGAACATGTTGGACAAGTGTATAGTAGATATGAGCATTCCGTGTTTGTTGCTTATATGTTCCATTTTTGAGAAAGATGAAAAAAAGAAACATCATATGCAGCAAACACATCATGCTCATATCTAGTATACACTTGCCCCAGCATCTTAAAATGTTTCTTGAGATAAGGGCAGCCCTGTGCACTAAGCTCCCGCTATGCGCAGGGTCCGGGGAAGAGCCTGACCATAAGGATCTATTGTACACAGCCTCACCTTACATTTCTGCAAGGGGCTGTTTCCAAGGCTTGAACCCGTGACCTTTTGGTCACATGGCAGCAACTTTACTGGTTACTTCAAGGCTCCCCTTCTATTGCTTGGAGGTGAGTGGAGTCCCGCAGGCATATATCAGAGCAATTAAGGATATGTATGAGGGAGCGAAAACTCAGGTGAGGACGGCGGGAGGAGACTCAGAGCATTTCACCGTCCTGCAGGGATTGCATCAGGGATCTACTCTTAGCCCCTTTTTGTTTGCTATGGTGATGGACGTGTTGACGCGGCGTATTCAAGGGGAGGTGCCGTGGTGTATGCTTTTTGCAGACGATATAGTTCTGATTGATAAGACTCGAGGGGGTGTGAATGACAAATTAGAGGTGTGGAGACAAACTCTTGAGTCTAAAGGGTTCAGGTTGAGCAGAGGCAAGACAGAGTATTTGGAATGCAAGTTTAATGACGTAAGGCTGGAGGACGAGGTGGTCGTGAAGCTGGAATCACAGGTGGTATGTAAAAGGGATAGTTTCAAGTATCTCGGGTCTGTGATTCAGGGGAACGGTGACATTGACGAGGATGTCTCGCACCGTATTGGGGTGGGATGGATGAAGTGGAAGCTAGCGTCGGGGGTGTTGTGTGATAAGAAGGTGCCGCCCAAGCTTAAAGGCAAATTTTACGGGGTGGTAGTCCGTCCGGTCATGTTGTATGGAGCGGAGTGTTGGCCAGTTAAGACTTCCCACATCCAAAAAATGAAGGTGGCAGAGATGCGGATGTTGCGCTGGATGTGTGGGCTGACTAGGGGGGATAGGGTTCGGAATGAGACTATCAGGGAGAAGGTTGGTGTGACTCCAGTGGAGTGCAAGATGCGGGAAGTCCGATTGCGCTGGTTCGGACACGTGAAGAGGAGGGGCATGGATGCCCCAGTTCGTAGGTGTGAGAGACTAGCGTTGGATGGTTTTAGGCGGGGTAGGGGTAGGCCGAAGAAGTATTGGGGTGAGGTGATTAGGCGGGATATGGAGCAGTTGCAGCTCACCGAGGACATGACCCTAGATAGGAAGGTCTGGAGGACGCGAATTAGGGCAGAAGACTAGGGCCAGTTTGGGTCGCTAGTGTAGGGTTTTACTTGTTGGGGGTAGTATTCTTGTTATGATTCCGTGCTCCTTGTTTTAGTAAGAGGCTGGGTGCTTTCCTCTGTTTCTTTCTATTTATGGCTGCCGTATTTATGTTATTTATGTTATGTTATTTAGGTTATGTTGTCTTGTAACCTTGTTCGGTGCTTTAATATGTATTTGCCTGGTATCTTGTGTCTTGAGCCGGGGGTCTATCGGAAACAGCCTTTCTACTTCTTTAGAGGTAGAGGTATGGACTGCGTACATCTTACCCCCCCAGACCCCACCAGGTGGGAATACACTGGGTTTGTTGTTGTATTTTATAATTTTTAAATACATAATACATAAGGACCTATATATGAACAGTTGATGCAAGTTAAAACATGATTTGACTTAAGAATCTAGTAAGCTTACCTATAGTCATCTACTATCCATATGATCAATAGACTATGCATGGAGGTACCTTCTCCTTAAACCAAAAGAACACATGAAAATGATCCAAAAAACAGTTGATCCTATTTAAATCTGTTTCAGCATTCTAAACCATTCTCTTATTAATTTAATTCCAAATAAGCCAAAAGATGCACAATGATGCAGTCTTCCACGCTACATTCCTTTCTCTACGAATACTTGGTGACCCTCCGATATCTATTTTACAAGATATAACAAAACAAACCAAAGCACAAGAATCCAGCTTGGTGCTGAATATCAAGGTCATTGAACCGGGTTTTATTGAGTGTTACTTGAAAAGGTATGCCTGATCAAAATAACCCGTAAGGCCATAGCAGTCTTAATTTTCTTAGCCCCTTATTTTCTTTTTCTCCTAATTTTTCAAAACAGGGATCTTAATACCTACGGTAGGATGTGCTTAGTCATCAGAGCAGATGCTCCAGCAATAAAGAAGAGACATCTGACATCCGACAGCAAAGAGATTGAAGCAGTTAAGAAAAATACTCATCCACAAACACGTGGGACAACTAGCTATGAACGTAGTAAAAACATTTTGGGCCAAAAGAAGCTACTATATAGCAAGAAAAGGGTAACACTAGAAGAAATACTATAACCATTTACTTCTCCATTTTCTCTTGTTATATCAACTACACCTCAATGCAAAACCAGTCGGGATTATCTATACGATTGTCATTTTGCTTGATACAGTGCAAGACAAAACCTCGGAATTAAGTATTAAGAAGATTCATCATCATGCCACACTAATTTTCAATCAACCGCCACTTTATTTGGGCTTAGGACTGACTACACTTCTCCGATTTCCAAACTTCTTACATTTACAACAACAACAACAGACCCAGTATATTCCCACAAAGTGAGGTTTGGGGAGGGTAAAATGTACGCAGTCAATACCACTACCTCCGAGGAAGTACAGAGGTTGTTTCCGATAGACCCTCGGCTCAAGATAGAGAATAATATACCAAGGTCGTAATGAGACATGAAACAGGATGTTTAGCATAACAGAGATAAGCAACAACAACAACAACAACAACAAACCCAGTGTATTCCCACCTGGTGGGGTCTGGGGGGGTAAGATGTACGCAGTCCATACCTCTACCTCTAAAGAAGTAGAAAGGCTGTTTCCGATAGACCCCCGGCTCAAGACACAAAAACAGATACCACACAAATACAAAGTAAAGCACCGAACAAGGTTACAAGATTACACAACATAACATCCATAACATAAATACAGCAGCCATAAGTAAAAGAAATAAAAACAGAAAGAAAACAGAGGGAAAACAGAGGAAAGCACCCAGATTCGTACTGAAACAAGGGATAAGGAACACGAAAAATCATAATCAGAATACTACCCCCAACAAGTAATTCCCTACACTAGCGACCCCCAACTGGCCTAGTCCTCTGCCCTAATTCGCGTCCTCCAGACTTTCCTATCTAGGGTCATGTCCTCGGTGAGCTGTAACTGCTCCATGTCCCGCCTAATCACCTCACCCCAGTACTTCTTCGGCCTTCCCCTACCCCGCCTAAAACCATCCAACGCTAGCCGCTCACACCTACGAACCGGGGCATCCATGCCCCTCCTCTTCACGTGTCCGAACCAGCTCAATCGAACTTCCCGCATCTTGCACTCCACCGGTGTCACACCAACCTTCTCCCTGATAATCTCATTCCGAACTCTATCCCCCCTAGTCAGCCCGCACATCCAGCGCAACATCCGCATCTCTGCCACCTTCATTTTTTGGATGTGGGAATTCTTAACTGGCCAACATTCCGCTCCATACAACATGGCCGGACGGACTACCACCCTGTAGAACTTGCCTTTAAGCTTGGGCGGCACCTTCTTATCACAAAACACCCCCGACGCGAGCTTCCACTTCATCCATCCCGCCCCAATACGGTGCGAGACATCCTCGTCAATCTCCCCGTTACCCTGGATCACGGACCCGAGATACTTGAAACTATCCTTCTTACAAACCACCTGTGATTCCAGCTTCACTACCACCTCATCCTCCAACCTTACGTCACAAAACTTGCATTCCAAATACTCTGTCTTGCTTCTGCTCAACCTGAACCCTTTAGACTCCAGAGTTTGTCTCCACACTTCTAATTTATCATTCACACCCCCTCGAGTCTCGTCAATCAGAACTATATCATCCGCAAAAAGCATACACCACGGCACCTCCCCTTGAATACGTCGCGTCAACACATCCATCACCAAAGCAAACAAAAAAGGGCTAAGAGTAGATCCCTAATGTAACCCTGTCAAGACGTTGAAGTGCTCTGAGTCTCCTCCCGCCGTCCTCACCTGTGTTTTTGCTCCCTCATACATGTCTTTAATTGCTCGGATATATGCCTGCGGGGCTCCACTCACCTCCAAAGCACCTCTCTAGGGACTTTGTCGTATGCCTTCTCCAGGTCGATAAACACCATGTGCAGGTCCTTCTTCCTTTCCCTATACTGTTCCACCAACCTCCGTACCAGGTGAATTGCCTCCGTCGTCGAACGGCCAGGCATAAACCCAAACTGGTTTTCCGAAATAGACAATAACCGTCTCAGCCTCGTCTCGACCACTCTCTCCCAAATCTTCATAGAGTGACTCAATAACTTAATCCCCCTATAGTTATTGCAACTCTGGATGTCCCCCTTATTCTTATAGAGAGGGATCATGGTACTCCACCTCCAAGCCTTGGGCATCTTTGCCGTCTTGAAGATTTCGTTGAACAAACCAGTCAACCACCTTACACCAGCCTCTCCAACGAACTTCCAAAACTCCACCGGTATCTCATCCGGCCCCGTCGCCCTCCCCCTTCGCATCCTGCGAACAGCCTCTCTAACCTCTTCTACCCTAAACCGTCTACAATAACTAAAATTCCGACACTCCTCTGAGCGCTCCAAATCCCCTAACTCGACAGCTCTATCCCCTTCGTCATTTAAGAGCCTGTGGAAGTACGACTGCCATCTATCCTTAATGTGGCCGTCCTCTACCAACACTCTACCATCCTCCCCCTTAATGCACCTCACCTGATCGAGGTCTCGCCCCTTCCTCTCCCTAGCCTTAGCGAGTCTAAACAACTTTTTCTCCCCTCCTTTCCCCTGTAACCCTGCATACAAGCTCTCAAAGGCGGCCGTCTTAGCTGCCGTAACAGCTGACTTAGCCTCCTTCCTAGCTAGCTTGTACTCCTTTCTGTTTACCCGCTTCTCTTCTTCGTCCTTACTCTCAACCAACTTAGCATACGCCCCTTTCTTGGCCCCCACTTTCTTCTCCACCTCTTCATTCCACCACCAATCCCCCCGATGGTGCCCGACTCGGCCCCTAGAGACCCCCAACACCTCAGTTGCATTCTCCCTGATGCACCTCGCCGCCCTATCCCACATACTATCCACGTCCCCCTTATACTGCCACACCCCCATTCCTGCCAACTTCTCCCCTATCTCCCACGCCTTCGCTGGCGTCAAGCCGCCCCACTTAATTCTAGGTCTACCCTCCTTACATCTCCTCTTTCTAATCTTCTTTATACCCAAATCCATAACCAAGAGCCTATGCTGGGTCGAAAGATTCTCACTCGGTATAACCTTACAGTCCTTACATAGCACCCTATCTCCTTTCCGAAGCAACAGAAAGTCAAAAACACTCACAGCCTAAAACACCCACCACACCCAAACTCTCCTAACACCTAGCCACAACCTACACACTCACACTAGCCGTCTACCCTAATCCGCGCCCTCCACACCAGCAATTGTATAGCTTAGCAATGGTTTCTTATGACAGTTACCTCAACTATTCCTATCTCCCACACTCGCCCCCGAATAGATAGGAAGTAACTTTGCCACGGTGCCACCAAGCTGAGACAGATGGGCAGAAACCACCTACTCCTTCCATTTCAATTCGTCCGTCTTACTTTCCCTTTAGTCTGCTTAAAAAAGAATGCATCTTTTCCTTTTCCGAAAACTCTTTAATTCCAACTTTCCACATTCATGTTTACGAACACAAAATTAAAGGTCATTTTACTACATTCTACAACATTCAAAAATCTCTAGTTTTCCAAAACTCTATACCAAGTCAAAACCAGACAACCAAATTTAAACGAATCGAATAGTAAATTTTAACAGCTTAGCAACACACTATAACTGTGCAAAACGAAGAACAGTAATGAAAAAAGTTACCTTTTTACAAAAAAGTTGGGGGCATATTACTTAAAACTCCGTGCCAATCAAACTACATTCAATAAAATGGGACGACATATTTCTTAAAACTCCATGCCAGTCAAACTACATCACATTAACTGGGACGATACATCTCTTAAAACTCCGTACCAGTCAAACTGCATCACATAAACTGGGACGACACATCTCTTAAAACTCCATGCCAGTCAAACTACATCACATCAACTGGGACGACAAATCTCTTAAAACCCGTACCAGTCAAACTACATCACATAAATTGGGAAGACATATTTCTTAAACTCTATGCCAATTAAACTACAACACATTAACTAGACCGACACATCTCTTAAACTCCGTGTCAGTCAAACTACATCACATACATAAGAACACCATATTTCTTAAACTCCGTGCCAGTCAAACTACATCTCATAAATTAGGACGATATTTTTACCACCTTAGCAACACATTACAACTGTGCAGAACGAATAACAATACGAAAAAAATACCTTTTTACGACCAGCAGCAAGCAGATCGGTTCGGCTTTTATTCTTATCCATTCAATTCAATCCAATCCGATCCGATCCAATACAGCTGCAATTATATTCAATACTTTTCCAACACCATTATAAACTAATCAAATAAAACTGCAAAATTCCCCTAAAAAATAAAATAATTAAAATTAAAAATCAGAATAACCTAATTTGCGAAATTCAAATACAGAAAATGAAAATGAATAATTCGGTTACCTTTCGAGTTGTTGTATATTGAAAATCTCAAATGAAATTTGTATGTAGTTTCAATTTTTCTTCTCTAGTATGAAATATGTATATATTTATTTATTTAAATATAATTAATTTTGTCTATTTTTGGGCTATTTGGAGTAATAATGAGTTGTTTGTTTATCGGTTGAGAAGAGGGTGAATATCTTAGATCTGACGCAAAGGTTGTTTTTTCTGCTAAATATTTTGGGTAGGCCAACTTTGGTTATTATTGAGCCCAATTACACATAAATCTCCAATTTTTAATGGTTCTAACACCTTATCTCATAACTTTGTTTTATAATATAATATCTCGAATACATTGATTACATCATAACACATATAGGTTGTGATACATTTAAAACAAAATTATTTTTTAATTTAGAAAGTAATGGATTATCATTTATTTTGGGGAGCAAATCATGATGAATCTCTGGAAAAAAAATACATGTCAAATACATTGAAAATTTATCAGTAATAGAGGTTCATAATGATATGGTTATGAACCTTTTTATTTTTAGATTTTGAAACACGCACCGAAATTCAGAAAAGTCATCACTTATGTTGGTAAGTTATTTACAATTTATGTAACTGTCACAAAATTTCTTTGCAGAGTTTTGGATCTCTACTGACAACAAATGTATCATAATGATACATCTAAATATCAAATGTATCATAATGATACATCTGAAAATATATGCCATCACATCATTCATATTCTAAGATGATTAACGTATCTGTAAATTAAAAAATATTTTTCAGTTTAGGGAATCAACGAACTACATCTACAATGTGTATGAAGAAGGAAGAGAATACATAGTTCGATTGGATAATAGAACATGCAATTGCGGTAGATTTCAACTTGACGAAATACCTTGTATGCATGCTATTGATGTTTTGAAAAGCAAACATGTAAAGAAAATGAAGTCATACTGTTCTGATTACTACAAAAATGAGACACCAGTCTAAACGTATGAAATGTCACTTTGTCCAATGCCTGATAAATTGAATTGACATGTACCAACGAAGGTGTTGGAAGATGTGATTTTTCCTCCAAAATATAAAGACCACCAAGAAGACCTAAGAAAGGGAGACAAAAGAAAAGTAGTGAAACATTTTCATCAACTTCAAATTGTTGTGAAAAGTGCGGCCGTGAAGGACATAACAGATGCACCTGTACCTACTTTTCAAAGGAGATGTGATATTTTTGTTTGAATTGGAATATGAAATGTTTATTATTATGAATTCAATAATTTTAGTTAATCTCTCAAAAATACGTTTAATGAGATATCAATTAATTGTTTATAATTGATACATATTAAACGTTAGAGAAAGTTATATGATTCTTATTAAGCGTTTATGGAAGTTATGTGATTCATATTAATATTGTCCGTATTAGTTTTAAGACGTTATCTGATACATTAGTGATACTTTTTATCAGTTAAAATAAATGTGATACATTTAAAACTCCTTAACTAATTTTGAAAAAAATATTATAATTGTAATTCATACAATTATGAACGCTATATGATACATGTTACACGTTTATGAACGTTATGTGATTAATATTAATAATGCCTGAATTTATTTTAATACGTTTTGATATATCTGATATGGTATATTAGTGATACATTTTTTAGAATACATAAATGAGGTACATATATGTGATACGTTTTAAACTCTTAAACTAATTATGAAAAAAGTTATAATTGTGATTCATATTACTAATAACAAATCTGCAATATATAAATCAACTTTATATGTATTTGATTAACTTGTGTAGTCAATATGCTACACAAATATTTACATTACCTAAAATATATCAAACATGTAATAGATAATGTCAACATAATCATAACATATATATAACATAAAAATATGGTCCAAAATATTGGAAACGCTCTATTTCGTAATCTAAAATGTCATGACAGTAACAACTAGACAACTTAAAATTTAAAACAACCAATGATAGTCTCGACATCTATCAAAAAACTTAAAACTTAATAGTAGACTTGAAATATCCAAAAAATCTAACCACATAACAAACGGTTACATCAAATTATCAAACAATAACTACTAGACTACTACAGCTCGACATCTATCATTTTCGTATTCTCTGATAGAATAAAGGTGTGTTTAGGCCTAGGCGGATCTTGATTGTCACCCCATAATCCCACAACAATGACACGTATTTAGAACGATGCAACCCTAAATTAAAACCTGAAGAAGGTATTTGAAGGCCATCACCTAAAAATTTAGCATATGCCACAACAAACAAACAACAATCCCTGCAACATATTTAAAAGAAAAACTGATACATACAGTGTGTCGCTTGATCATTGCACAATACCATCAACAAACTGAATATCAAATGTATGTTGGTCTGTCTTTTCCTTGTATGCTTTCAGTAGTGACCAGTCTGTGTGTTCTTTCTTCTAAAAAAAATAAGATATTGGCAAGAAAGTTGACAATATTTCAGCAACCTTTTCAAAATATTGAGAATAACACAAATTAAACAATGATTCATATATTCATGTGTAAATGTATCACCCTTTTATAAATGTATCTAAAAACATAATAATTAAACAAAAATGTAGAACATATATATCATCAATAATCTGATCGCAAATGTATCACTCTTACTGATACACTAAAGACTTGGAAAGCGCAAGAAACGCATAAAAATAGTCCACAAGTTAGCCAAACCCGAGAGCCCTTTTGAAGATCTAGTCTCGGTCAACTTCAAAAACAATAAGAATGACACAATATTAAGGTGTTTTAACATTAAAACAGCGAACCAACAAACTAACAAGGTGAATAACAAGATGAAACAACAATGAGACGAACAAGAACAACATTAAACACCCCACATGGCTTACACTAAACAAGAGGAACGATACAAGATTACAATAAAAGTAAAGGGATAGATAGATAGACCAATGGTTGGTATAATCTTAAGAACCCAAAAGCTTATTCCACTTTTGTACTCTTAACACTTCATACAATAAAAACCTATCTCTTACGTGACACAAGATAGAATTTCACCTCTCAAGCATCGACGTTTCCAAGCAAAACTCAATCACTTGTGATTCCACACTAGTTCTTGACCTAGTTTTGATTTGGTGCCTCAAAGGAGAGAGGACTTGTGTTCTTTTGTGTCTTATGACTTAAAACATTCTCAAAAACTAACTAAAGAATCCCTAACATATTCCTTATATAGCTATTACAAAATGAAAGACAAAGTGTCCATAATAACCCTCAAGGGTGAGGCGCCCATCAAGTATAAAAAGTGGATTGATTTGGTGTGTTTTGACCCTCTTTTACACTTCAATTACACACACCAAGGCTCAGGTCCAACACGTACTTTCATAAGTCCATATCCATGATTATTCTCGTATCACCCTCTTTATCTTGAGAGGAATTTGTCCACAAATTCATGGTTTTACCTCGTTTAATTGGCCACTTCAAAAGAAATCATTCAGACAGCCCGCAAAACATGAGATGACATAAAACAGTCCGCAAAAAAACCATAAGGAATCCGAGAGCTCAATAACCCAAGTTTTGGCCAACATCTTCATTTTGAACCTCGGTTTCCTCTCCATCTTGAGCCTTGTCTTCAATCTCATTTGAAGTCTCCTACCATCATACAAGCATCGTCGTAGACTCCATATCCATCATGTTCCTTTCTACCATTCTCCTCTACATGTACATGACGGCTTTGGTAAAGTGGAGTTCAGTTGAGAGGATTGATTTGGTAAAGTGGAGCTTCGGTTGTAGAGCTTGGACGGGAGGGATTTGGCTTCCAAGTCCTTTTTGTTGGACTTAATCGAATGGAGGAGAAATTGACTTATGTAGGTCTCGAGTTTGAGGACATTTGGTGGTTTGGCTTATGTCTATGTCATTTGATGGTGGTCTTGAAGGATTGATCATTTGAGGTAAAGTTTCGGGAGTAGAAACACAAGAGTTCCTTCGACTCTCCACCCGATCCAACCTCTTAAGTATAGTAGACATATTCGAGCCTAATTTTTCAAGACCCGCATTCGCCTTAGCCAATTCTCGGGAAATAGCATCAAGGTGGTCCAAAATGGATTCCATTATGGCCAAGAAGTTACCTACAAAAATAGAAAACATGTTAGTTGTACAACAAAATATCCTCACTCTCTCTTTTTATTTCTTATCTCGGATCCTTCACATTCAATCTCACAAGTATTGCAAGCTTGCTTGTACTCCGAGATATATTAAGAGGTGAATTCAACATTTACAATGACTCTAAAGAGTAAGGAATACACACAAGGACGTATTACAATGACTAAACAAAATTACAACACACAAAGAAAAGTTAACACGAAGAACAATTTTTAAACTAACTTACAATCTAGTACTAGCTTGTAAGTTAGATTTGGGATCAACAAACAAAACTAAAGACACAAAATAAAACTAAAGAATCAAAATTTGATCTTAAAATTTATCGTGTGAACAGTAGTTAGTGACATGGCAGTCCGTGATTGGCCTCGGTTCTCAACAATTTTATTTTCCAAATTTGAAAATTTTGATCAATTTTACAATTTTGAAGTAGTGGGAATTGGTTAAGGAGGGAAATATAAGTCTTAGAATCCTTTTTTTTAATTTAAAAAAAAAGAAAGACTTGACTTTCTTTGTACTTCTCCTTAAAACATGGACCCTTGTTTTATGAAAAAGTGGTGGAGATGTGATGTAAAATCCTTTGGTGGTTGGGGGTCTTTCAGACTTAACAAGTATTACACCTTGTCTTTCACCTTTTGAAGATCTAAGTTCACTTTAATATTAACAAGGTGAAGAATATAATGAAGAACTTCAAGAACACAATAACCACAACAAGAGCAACCAACAACAGTCTCCAAGAAAAACAACAATTCCACAACAACAAGGTCAACTACAAAATCTCCAACAAGGGCTAAGTCTCTTTGTGTTATGTTTCGATTTTAGCAAGAGAGGAAGGTTGTGATGAACAACAAGAACACAACAACAACCTTTAAATATCTACAACAACAACAACAACGTCCAACTACAAGTTCAATATTCGGCCAAGTTATAATAACAACATCAACACACGACCCACACCTTGCTCACAATAACACTTCAACAAGTTCAAGCTCAAATTTAGATCTAGACTCAAAGTGCTAGTGAACAAGAAAACCAAAACTTGGAAACAACTAAACAAAATAAAAGACACCAAGATCTAGTCACACAAACATTCGGCCAAGACACAATAACAAGAACAACAATTTCTCAGCCAAGAACAAAAAAATGGACAAATTGCACCTTTATCTGGAATTTTTAGCTTTTCAATAATTTTTTTTTATTTTCTAACAAGCAAGCCCAAGATTGCTCTTATAGGAATAAGATCAAGTCGTTCTCTGATACCAAATGATACACTAAAGACTTGGAAAGCACAAAAAATGCACAAAAACAGTCCACAAGTTAGCCAAACCCGTGAGCCCTTTTGGAGATCTAGTCTCAGCCAACTTCAACAACAATAAGAATGGCACAATATCAAGGTGTTTTGACACCAAAACAACAAACCAACAAACTAACAAGGTGAATAACAAGATGAAACAACAATGAGATGAACAACAACAACATTAAACGCCCTACATGGCTTACACTAAACAAGAGGAACAATATACGATTATAATAAAAGTAAAGGGATAGATAGATAAACCAATGGTCGGTATAATCTTAAGAACCTAAGAGCTTATTCCACTTTTGGATCCTTAACACCACACATAACAAAGACCTATCTCTTACGTGATACAAGATAGGATTCCACCTCCCTAGCATCGACATTTCCAAGAAAAACTCAATCACTAGTGATTTCACATTGTTTTTGACCTAGTTTCAGTTTGGTGTCTCAAAGAAGAGAGGACTTGTGTCCTTTTGTGTCTTATGACTTTCAACATTCTCAAAAAACTAACTAAAGAATCCCTAACATGTTCCTTATATAAATATTACAAAATGAAAGACAAAATGTCCATAATACCCTTCAAGGGTGAGGCGCACATCAAGTGTAAAATGTGGACTGATTTTGTGTGTTTTGGCCCTCTTTTACACTTCAATTGCACACACCAAGGCTCGGGTCCAACACACACTCTCATACGCCCATATCTGTGATTATTCTCGTATCACTTACACTAGCAATAAAATGTACACCACTCACACAGTGTTAACAAAAATGTATCACCCATATAATGATAACAATATATCATTCATATGAATCGCCATTATACTATGAAGAAATATATCGAGAAATTAATAATTTTATATATGTATCAAGTGCTTCTTTTAAAAAAATATGTATCATCGGCAAATTTCATACCTTATTCAGTTGAATTAGGGATCTGCTCTAATTCCCGTTGATCCTTTATTTGTATATCCAATTCTTGATTTATCGCAACAAGATCTTGTCTAAGAATTTTTATTTTTTTTGGGTCATTGTGGTGCTTTAACCTATTTTCACGAATTTATTTTTGTGTAATTAAAATTATTCGGAGTAAAATCTACAACTTGATGACTTGTAGGAATACCTTTTTGTGTTTCGATTTAGAAAATCCTCAAACTGAATGAGGGTGAATCTTCATTAACCATTGAAGATCAAACAAATTAACAAAACAAATATTAAAGCATATATGAATATTGAAATTTAAAGAAGTAAATTGACATTTTTGTGCGCTGCCATACCTCTTTGAAAATAACTGAAAAATATTGCAATTTAAAGAAGTAAATTGATGGTTTGAAGAAGTTTCAGTAATGAAGAAGGAAGTTGACTCAGCTGGTGATAATTTAGGAGAGATTATTTTAGGGGAGGAAATTTTTGAAAAAATTGAATTGCATGCATTAATGGTGGAGTAAAACACAAATAAGGAATTTTTCTCATATGTATCAAGAGTAAAAAATTAAATCTGAAATTTTGAATAATTTTTTAAAAGGTAAGGGATTTTGGGAAATAATATTTCTTTTGTTTGTGGTTTTATGTAATTTTTCCTAAATATAAATCTTAACTTATCATATTTACACAAATCTTCATCCTTATAAAGTAATTACAAAAATTCTAACTAATTATGTATCTTTGATGGATGTATTGAGGAGTTAATTATGTATCTCGATAAGTCCAAAATTTTAGAAAATATATCGGGAGCTAATTATGTATCTTACAAAGGATAAATGTATCTTTGTTGGAGGTATTATGTATATTGATAGATCAAAAATCAAGAAAAATGTATCGGAAGTTAATTATGTATCCTAACAAAGGAAAAATAAATCTTCATTGTATGTATCGGGAACTAATTATGTATCTCAATATACCAAAAGTTGGGATTTTTAATAATCATGTAAAATACTAGGATTTTCTGTAATTATGCTCTAAACTATCGGAATTTATGTTGTTTTCCCTTACAAATAACTTATATTCGACCCATTTTACTTGACAGCTACAACGTATCATATCTAGTGTGTTCTCATATGTGAGGTATGAATAGGGTAGAGTGTAACCAGACCTCACTCCTGCCTCGTAGAGATAGAAAGGTTACTTTTGAAAAATCATTGGGTCAAATAATACATAAAATATCAATCCATATCTGGCCTAATTTACTTGACAACAACAATGCAGGTGCGGTATGAAGAAGATAACTAGATCTCATTCCCGCCTCGTAGAGATAAAAAGGTTGTTTCCAAAAGATCTTCGGATTAAATAATACATAACATGTTAACCTGTATCCGACCCATTTTACTTGACAATAACAACGTAACATTCTCATGTGTATTCTCACAAGTAAGGTGAGGTATGAAGAGGATAGAGTGTAAGCAGGCTTCATTCCTATGTTGTAGAGATATAAAGGTTATTTCCGAAAGATTGTTGGGTCAAATAATACATAACATGTCAACCCGTATCCGATCCATTTTACTTGACTACAACAAACAAGGGGGTTTGGGCTGTAGGTGACAAAAAAGTTTTAAAATGAGGTGTGGGTGACACAAGTCTTAATTATTGAGTGGAGGTGACAATTACTTTATTATGGATTAAGAAAGTTAGAAAAGTTTGAAAATAGCCCATATGTTTTTAAATTTATACTTTGATCAAATGTTTGCCTATGTAATGGAAAATAAAGGGAAAGAGGTGTCTTTCTCTCTCTTCTTACCCATTGTTGTTTCTCTCTCTTAGCGATTTTTGTTGTTCATTGTTGCTGTTACTTTATTCATCATCTTCTGCTTCATTATCATCATCTTCTACTTCATTATCATCTTCATCTTCTTCTTGTTGACTATTTGTTGTTGTTGTTGTTACCGCTACTATTGCTATTTAATCAATTACTTAGGTCAAATTTTGTTTCAAACATTATTTTCCACTTTGGCATTACTTCATAGGAGACCTTGGTAAGTCAAATTATGATTTTTAGTTGCATTTATCATTTGGGTATCTGCTATTGTGTTATTGTTTTTCCAACGATGGATAGAACCCAATCCTGAATCCAACACAAGATCCATTTGTTTAAACAGATAAATCATTTATTGAGACAGATGAGACATTTGCTTCAACGAAAGACTGATATATTGAATTCATGTTTAAACAGATGGGTCATCTGTTGCAACATTTGACACATCTGTTGCAACCGATTAGTTATCTGGTCTGTTTCAACAGATTAGTAACCTATTGCAACAAAACATGAACACAATTCCAACAGAAGTATTGTATGTTGCAAAAAGGTAAATATATGTTACAACAGATTACTAACCTGTTGCAACAGGTAAGTCATCTGTCGCAATAGTTAATTATCTATTGCAATATATCACTCATCTGTTGGAATCAACTTCAAAGGTGATTTAGTACTATAACATCAATCCCAACAGGCGCTTCATCTGTTGCAACAGATATTCAGAAGCGTAACATGAATTCTAATAGGTAAGTAATCTGTTGCGACTGATCACTCACCTGTTGCAACAGATTACACATCTGTTAGGATTCATTCATGGCACTATGAAATCACATTCCACTTTTTTTAACAAATAACTTTATTTAGATACCACTAATGGAGGGATTAATAATAATAGGGGTGGATTGTCATAGTCAATGGATCGAGAAAACCAATCGATATGTATGGCGTTGGAAGGAGGGTGAAATGCTAGAGACTATAGCTATGACAATCCAAAGTGATGTTTCGTATAATGATTTTATGAACATAATCATCAGCTTTTGTGGACTGAATTGTTAATCGAAAAAACTCACCATCAGCTACATACACAGCTCCTTTGAAAATCAGAGGGTACTGTCTTTCAAGATAACCGATCAGGTTCGATTGCGTGCTTATCTAAGTGATTCAACTAGGCTGGTGTTAAGGGTGTACATGGTTGAAAAGATGAGAGAGAATGAGAACCAGAACGTAGAAGTAGAAGAACAATAAGACTTATTTGATGATAGGCTGGATGATCTAGACATGAATATTCCAGATGATGATCAAACACCTACACCCGTTGATGCGACAAATACGATGTGCAGTTTTTCTCAATCGAAACAGTTTAAAAATCTTCAAGACGACGGGACTATTTTTTTTAATGGAATGTCATTCAAGGACAAGAATGAACTATCTAATACTTTGTTTATTTGTTGCTTGAAAAAAGATTTCAGAATAAAGAAGGTGATTAATTCGAGCAGTGTCTTTTGCTTCAAATGTGCTAATTTAAACTGCAAGTGGTGGTTGAGAGCGATGAAGTATACAATTTCTGATAGATTCGTCATTCATAAACATGAAAAGCACCACACATGTGGTTCGGAGCACATCTCAGGCCAAAATCCTCACGCCACGGCAAAGGTCCTAGATGAATATTTCAGAAGTAGTTTCCCCGATGGCAAAGGCCCTTCAACAAGGGTTATGGCCAATCAACTCCTTATGGATTTGGGTGTCCTGGTCAGTATTGGAAGATATATACGGCCATAGGAATGGCCAAGTACCTGGTTAGGGGGATACTCGAGCATGGGTATGCAGTCCTGGATGCTTACCATTACATGATTGAGTCCACAAATCCCGAAAGTAAGGGTGTATTTTTTTTTTAAGATTAAGACGTCTGAATCTAAATGGATGTCTGAATGATAAAGATGTTGTTTCTACATCTGAATACTGAATGATTAAGACTGTTTGTTTTTTTAACATCTGAATATATATAATTTATTTATTTATTAATAATAAATATGCAATTCAAATTTAAAAAGTAATAAAATATTATATTATATGAAAAAAATATTTGGATAAAGTATTAACTTAAACAATAAATATTATTTGAGTGATAATTAAAATATTTAAAATATAAATAAATCAATTATGTTAAATATAATCATTGAACTATCTAAATTATTAAAAAAAGATCGATTAAAAATTATTGTGATAAGATGTAATCATAAAATGAATTACTACAACAGTGAGAGAGTTTTGAGGTGTAAGTTAGAATTACTAGAAAAGTTCAATATTTTTAATAACAAAGTGAGAGGAAAATAAATAATTCAATACGTGAATTATTAGTATTATAATCCATTGCATTATAATTCATTTGATAATAAATTAAGTTATTTTAATTCATTTTACACGTATATAGAGAGGAAAATAACAAAGTGAGAGAGTTTTGAGGGAATATATTAGTTTTAGAAAGAGTCTGAATACTATTCAGACTCTTTTTCATATCTGACCGATTCAGAGGATTTCAAACACATTAAAAGGCAGTTTAAAAAAAATGCACTTATTGGACTGAAGTCTGAACCATTCAGATTCAGACCTCCATTACGTGCAAACAAATGAGGCCTAAGACGACATTGCATCTGGATGAAAACGGAAGGTTCAAGTACTTTTTTGTATCCTATGGTGCTTGATTCAAGGTTTTCGACATTTGAGAAAAGGCATAACCGTCGATGGTACCTTCTTGAGGAGTAGGTATAATGGAGTTTGCTAGCGGCGGTGGCCTAGGATGTGGAGAATCACATCTTTCCTATCGCTTTTTGTGTAGGGGACAAGGAATGTAATGCCTCTTATGAATTTTTTTTGAACATCTGCGAAGCTGCGTCAAAGATATCGAAGAGTTGCGTTTTGTATTAGATAGGAATCCAAGTATTCCAAAGATGGGTTCACTTTTCTTCACTTCAGTTTACTTTGGTTGTTGCATTAGACATCTTGGAGAGAACATTCGAAACAACTATCATAACGAAAGGGTCGTCACCCTTTTTTATAGAGAAGCTAAAGCATATAGTAGAGAGGAGTTTTTAGACCATTTCAATCAAATAACGGATGTGAATCCCAAGGTAGAAAAATTTCTTGTACGTATCGGTTTCAAGAGATAGAGCTAGGCATTCTGTCCAGCAGATAGGTACATTCTTATAAATTTAATGTCTTGTTTGATTTACACGTTTAGTATGATGTCGTACTAAGTGATTCTTTTTTATAGGTATAATATTATGACATCAAACATAGCTGAATCAGTGAATTCATTGTTTGGCAATGAAAGAGAATTTTCCATCAAGTCTATGTTTGAAAAATAAGCAAGAAGTATAGAGAATTTTTAATGAAAGGCGTGTGCAGTTCAAGTACCCAGAAAAAAGAATTTGATTTGTTCTAAAAATCAAAAAAATATCAACGAACGTCAATTTGGGGAATAGGTTATTCTCTCATAAAATAGCAGATTACAAATTTAGTATCATCGGTCATGGTGATGCTGCCACGGTCGATCTTCAAATAAGATCTTATACGTGTAGAGTTTTTGACTTGGACAAAATACCTTGTCCACATGCTATGGCAGCGCTTCAAGCTTAATACAGTCTTAAATATGGACCTGAACTTTACGAGCACTCCTCTCAGTATTATTCGGTGGAAAAATATGAAATGGCATATAGTGGGCATATTACTCCGGTGCCTCCCAAAGAATCTTGGATTGTTCCTGCAGAGCTTATGGAGAGATTAATACTTCCTCCATATATTGACCTAAGTACTATCAAATCGAGAAGAAAGCCATATAAGATGAGGCGTGGAGTTGGAGAATCATTTTCATCGAGAAGAAACAAGTGCTCCATATGTAAGTGCGCTCGCTAAAAAAGAACTACATGCCCGAATCGTAATCCACCATGATCATTGTAATTGTAGAAACTTATGTTGTTGTTTGTTTGTTGTGGAATTTTATATATTTAACTCGTTGTTGTGAACCTAATGTTATCGTTTATTATATATAAAATATCCTTTTTAATAACTTTTGCATCAATAAAAAGAGGCAAAACATGAACTAAATAATACAACAGACCACAATTATTCTCAACAGTTCCATAAACTGGAATGTTTTCCTCCAACAGATGACAAATCTATCGAAATAGATGGATAATCTGTTGATAAAAACCCAACAGATGACCAATCTGTTCCAACACACGGTCCATCTGTTGAAAAAACTCAAAAGCCAAAATTGTTAGTGCTACTGGATTAAACATTTCTCCTTGCCTCCAACCATTGACGTGTTAACATGTATATATGTTTAGATTGGAAGAAATAGACAGAATGAAAATTGAATAAGAATTAAAACGCTAAATTCGACGAAAAGTAAAATTTTCATTAAACGAAAAATAAAATACTTTAGGTATAGATCGGATATAGAAAAATTAAAATACATACGCTAAAAAAAACATATTCTAATTATTATTATCATCATCATCATCAATAATTATAGCTAGCCAATCAACTCGCAACAGTAGGAATCTCATCGGCCTCTGAATCTCTCTGAACATCGTCGCTCTCACAACGACCAACTCCCTCTGCAGGTCATTAACCTGCCTCTGAAGTTCCCACACAGTGTCTCATAGAATAGCAATGTCCGAAACAGGATCAGCCATATCTAGAACATGCATGAATAAACAAGTGTAAATAAAAAAGTCCAAAATATAATACAAAGTATACGACCAACTGGTAAATTTATACCAGAAAAAAACTTACCTCAATGAGAAAAGAATATGCTCTTTGAAGAGAAGTGGTTGAAGATGTCACATGAAAAGAAAAAATGCAAGAAATAAGTAAAATTGAGTAGAATGAAGATTAAGGAGGGACCTATTTATAAAGGATTGAATCTGGACGTGTCAGGACAAAAGGCACAACTGTTCAGCTCCATTATATTAATTACATTCAAACTTGGTGGCATTTTGTTTTCTGTGAAAAGTTGCAACTTTTTTTTTTACATTAATACTTCTCACCTTTTTAAAACGGTTTGAGACTCAATAACAACCGTTATTATTGAGCTTTTGCAACAGATCGTCCATCTGTCACAACAGATTTAGCATCTGTTGCAACAGATGGATTGAATGTGCAACAGATAGTTTGTCAATACAGATTTACCATCTGTTGCAACAGATGTTTTGTATGTGCAACAGATGAGACATCTGATGCAACATATATATTATCTGTTGTAACAAATGGACCATATATTGGAGGAGATGTTTTGATTTCTTGTAACAACTGATTCATCAGTTTCAACAGATGGAGTATTTGGTTCATTAGCTATTTTGAATGTGTTAGATAAAAAGTCATAACTCTTCACCTCTTTTTAATAGTCCCTCTATTTCGTATTAGTTGGGCCCTATGGGTTTGACACACCAATTAAGAAAAATATAAATTAGGTGATCATTTTACCAAATTGGCTTTATTAATTATGTTTTGAAAGTATAAATGTGAATTATATACTTTATGTAGTCATTTAATAATAAGGATAATCTTGGAAGAATATAATAAAATTCTCGTGATTTTATAAAAAGGATAACTAAATCGAACCAAATTTTTTTAGCAAGAAATAATCACATGCGTGTAGATGAATAAATACAGTCTGGTCAGTTGCAATAGATTTACCATCTGTTGCAACATATGAATTATCTATTGCAACAGATCGACCATATTTTGGAGGAGATGTTTTGATTTCTTCTAACAGCTGATTCGTTAATTGTAATAGATAGAGATTTCGATTCATCAGCTATTTTGAATGTGTTAAAATAAAAAGTCATGAATCTTCATACCTCTTTTTTAATAGTCATCACATGCGTGTAGATGAATAAACAACACTGTCTGACATGTCCTGATGGGGTAGGAAGAATAAGGTGAGTGTAATAGATCCCATTTTTATGTGTGTGAGTTATGTATATTATTGATCAGGCTACTGTGACAGACACACATAAAGTGCAATGATTTTGTGAATGCAGTTTTTTACTGATTAGACACTGATCCTTCAAATAAGATCCTGCATTGTACAGTTTAGTTTGATAGGTGCGAACTGATAAGGCCGAAGGGTTCCAAGACAGTGGTGTCGGTACCCCGTTACAATTTAATGACAGTTTATTGTAACACCCCGTATTCAAGTACATGTATTGGCGTATTCAAGTACGTGTATTGGTCTTATTTATATGGAATTAATTTTTTATTTTATTTATACCAGAATTTGCCCGTCGATGGCTCCATATGAAGGTTATTGAATAAGATTTCCAACGATATAAAGATTTCCAAAAACGGATAAGTTTCAGATATAATCGAGCACGTTCGAAACTATAAAACGGTGGCCGGGATATGGTGAATAGTAAATGTGCAGGAAAATGTCCTGCACACAAACTACTGAGGCCTGCCAGTTTTTTGGGTTAACTTTGAACGATCATAACTCCCTTAATATAATGAAATGGGAGAGCTACGACCTATCAAAAGAAAGGTCTTTGAGTATTCTTTCCAATTCAATTGGTTTCATCCAAATCCAAAATCTGAGTAAGGAGTTATACTTGTTTTACTTCAGCCTTTCAAAACATATTTTTAGGGTCAACTTCAAAGGATCATAACTCCTTGTACAGAACGAACTGGGTGGCCTACTTTATATGAAATGAAATCCCTTTGAATTATATTTCCAACGATACCAATTTCACCCAAATCCAATATCGGAGCAAAGAGTTATGGTCGATTTACTTTAGCCTATCAAAACAGTCCACCATGGACTGATTCGGATTTACTTAAATTTTTAAGGGCAATATGGTCATTTTCCATCACCTCATGGACGAAAATTGGTCATTATATACATATAATTAGACTCGTATCCATCATTTATCATACATTATTAAAGAATAAGAAACCCTAGCCAAATTTCAACTCCAATTATCTTGTGATTCAACCGTAGAAAATCCAAATTGATTCCGTAGTTGTGTTCACCGTCTCGAGGGCTTCGAGAAGTACCCCTTATTTGTGCCAACAAGACTTCAAAATCAAAAGGGTCATTTTATGGTAAGGATGTAAATTATGTTGGTGTTATTTATATGGATATGTATATATATGCATGTGACCATAAGAAGTATGTTATTTGATTGTTGTTGAAAGATGATTGGAAATGATGTTGGATTATTCTTGTGCATGGTTGGATTATGTTGAATTGTGAAAGGATTTGGTGTGATGATGTGGTATTGAAATGGTGATTATATATATATATACACACATAAACCTATTGTTCAAGTTGGTTTTTGGAATGCTTTGCAAATATTGGTTGTATGGAATTATGGAAGAGAATTGTGGTGTTGGGTTGCTAATACTAGATGCCAAACATTTCATTGTAGATAAGTGATTTGTAAAGGTGGGAGGTTGTGTTGAATTGGTATCCGAATCTACAACGAGGTATGTAAAGCATACTCTAACAATGTTCTTTGGCATGAAAACACCAATGTTCCATCAAGTAAGATTCCGAGGTTGTCCAAAAACATGTATTGTTCTACATTACCAACGAAGTTGTTTCCATTCTATAAATTGTCAAAATGTTTCGTTGATATACCAAAAGACTCCTATTTCATTGTTGTGATATTGATGATTCTGAAACACATTGTTGATGTACCAATGAGTCTTTATTACATCGTTATTGTATAGAAGGTCTATTACTTGGTTCCTATTGATGTATCATTGTTTCAAAGTATCAAAAATGTGGTGGCGACCGAAATAACAATCTCAAAGATTAATTGAACTAAGTGATGGAAGTTCTCTCTTATCGGGTGGTATCCCAGGGGCATAAGCCTAGCATGGGTCGATCCCTATTTATGTGTTTATGGGTGGTATCCCAGGGGCATAAGCCTAGCATGGGTTGATCCCTATTTATGTGTTTATGGGTGGTATCCCAGAGGCATAAGCCTAGCATGGGTCGATCCCAGTTGATATGTACTGGAGGCATCCTAATGGTCACAGTACAGTACAGTAATGATTACAAAGATGATAAGAACGAAGGTAAAGTGATTGAATAAATGCAATGTACAGGTTGTCACAAGTTTTAGTAAGTGTGGTCCACTCCTATTATGCTTTATTCACTTGTTTCTGATTTCTATTGAGCTCCTATATCATATGTGATTATCTACAGCTTTACATACTCAGTACATATTTCGTACTGACGTCCCCCATGGGGACCTGCATTTCATGCTGCAGGCACAGGTACCTCAGTTCATACACCGCACAAGTAGGAGCCAGGTCATACAACTATTGTTGGTGAGCTCCAGTTTGCTTCGGAGCTTTTCGAGTCGGTTCCTTATGTTTTGTTATTGTACAGGAGTCATGTGTGGGCGGGGGTTTGTCCCGACCCTAGTTATGTCATGTATATCCTAGAGGCTTTGTAGACATAAAGAAGGGTAAAGTCACGGAAGTTTATATAGTGATGTTATATTTGTATATGTGGTGGCCCCGACGGCCAAGTATTATATATATATATATACATATATATTTGTGTGTGTTGTGCTGATACAGGTAATTAGACCCTTCTATATGCAACGACGTGCTGTCTAAATTTTTGGTGTCATGTAAGTGAAAGTACAGGTATTTGAACGGGTTCTCCCGGGCCTTCTCGGCTTCGGGTGCCAGTCCGGCCCGATTGGATTTTGGGGCGTGAAAAAAGTGGTATCAGAGCGGTTCGTCCTAGTGAGTCTACAAAGCCGTGTCTACGTAGTGTCTTGTTTATCGGTGTGTTGTGCACCACATCTATAAACAGGAGGCTATGGACATTTAGGAAATTGTTTCTTTTCTTCAGATCATAGATCGTGTCATAGAGTTTATATAGCAAATGAAGTCATAGTTGACCACTGAATCCATTTGTTTCTCTTATTACAGTAAGAATGCCGGATACCGGAAGTAAGAATATCAACGAGCGGGTAGATGTGGCTGCCGGAGAAGGGACTAGTAAGTCACCACCTGCACAAGTTAATCAAAGTGAAGCTCAAGCTGAGCGGGTATCTGAAATGTCTTCCACTCTAGATGAAATAAGGGGGAGGCGAACCACATTCACAGAACCACTTGTTAATGCTGCTGATCAGGATATGAGGGATGCAGTACAACTGTTGACCCGGATTGTTGCCGGTCAAGTCCAAGGGCAAGTTATTCCTGCCGTGGGTTCTAGCGGTACTGATAGGGCAGCTAGTCTTCGGATGCAAGATTTTCTTAAGATGGATCCGCCTACTTTTACCGGATCCGATCTTAATAAAGATCCGCAGGATTTTATTGATCAGATCCAAAGGGCCCTAAGGTGATGTATGTATCGGGCAGAGAGACAGTGGAGTTAGCCGCGTATAGATTCAAAGGTGAGGCTATATATTGGTATGAAGACTGGAAACGGTCAAGGGGAATTGATGCACCCCAAGCTACTTGGAAAGAGTTCAAAGAGGCATTTATTGATCATTATCTTCTATATGAGACTCGTCAGGCCCGTGCGGATCAGTTCTTAAATCTTCGACAGGGTAATACAAGTGTGAGGGAGTATAGTCTTCGATTTAATTCCTTGTCCAGATATGCTCCTAATGTTATAGCTACTATGGATGACAGAGTTCATCAGTATGTGAATGGATTGGATCCGTATTTGGTTAGGGATTGTACTATTGCTGCACTGAATAAAGACATGGATATAGCTAGGATCCAAGCATTTGCACAGAAAATGGAAGAACAGAGGCAAAGAAAAAGAACACAGGAATTTGAAAGCGGATCTTCTAAGAGGGCTAGATCTACAGGGCAGTTTATGGCGCCACAGGGAGGTTTTAGACCTCAATTTTCTGCTAGACCACCTAGGCCATTATTTTCTTATTCTGCAACTGGTGCTCCACCACAACATCAGGGGTTCAGAGGCAGTCAATTTGGGCAAAGAAGTGAGGGTCATAGTTCGCGATCTGTGGGTTATCATGGGCAAGGGAATATGAGCCAATCAAGACCTCATCGAGAGCCATGCAATAAATGTGGAAGGTATCATTTGGGCGCATGTCGGCCGGGGACCAATGTTTGCTTTTGGTGTGGTATGTCAGGGCATATGATGAGGGAATGCCCACAAAGGGACATAGGGGGTATGACACGGCCTACGGGGTCATTTGTTGCATCATCATCATCGATGCCTTATTCAGGAATGGGTGCACAACTAATGGGTCGTGTTAGAGATGATAGAGGAGCCACGGGTTCTAGCGGGGCTCAAAATCATACGTATGCTCTAGCGGATTGACAGAATTTAGAGGCTTCCCCAGATGTGGTTACGGGTACGTTGTCTATCTTTTCATTCGATTTATATGCCTTAATTGATGCCGGTTCTACATTATCTTATGTTACTCCATTGGTTGCTGGAAAGTTCAAAAGAATACCCGAACTATTAGTTAAGCCATTTGAAGTATCCACACCGGTTGGGGAATCTATTATAGCTAGAAGGGTTTATCGAAACTGTATAGTAACTGTTTGTGGTCGTGATATGATGGCTGATCTTGTAGAGTTAGAAATGGTAGATTTATTTCTTATTTTAAGGCAAGAAGAATGATTTCCAAGGGATACATATATCATTTAGTTAAAGTAAGGGATACAGAAGCGGAGCCACTAACTCTTCACGCTGTTTCGGTGGTAAATGAATTTCCTGATGTATTTCCTGAAGATCTTCCAGGTTTGCCTCCTGAACGAGAAGTAGAGTTTGGTATTGATGTAATACCAGGCACCCAATGGCCCCAGCAGAATTACGAGAATTGAAAGAGCAATTGAAAGATTTGCTAGAGAAGGGTTTCATAAGGCCTAGTATGTCCCCCTGGGGAGCACCGGTGTTATTTGTGCGCAAAAAGGATGGATCGCTGAGGATATGTATTGATTACCGGTAATTGAATAAGGTGACTATTAAGAATAAATATCCTCTCCCAAGAATTGATGATTTATTTGATCAGTTACAGGGTGCCAAGTGTTTTTCTAAGATTGATTTGAGGTCAGGTTACCACCAAGTGAGGGTCAAAGAGAAGGATATACCCAAGATAGCTTTTCGAACACGGTATGGTCATTATGAGTTTCTAGTTATGTCATTTGGGCTAACAAATACACCTGCAGCTTTTATGGATTTGATGAATAGGGTGTTTAAGCCATTCCTGGATGTATTTGTGATAGTTTTTATAGATGATATTCTAGTTTATTCTAGATCAGAAGAGGACCATGCCAATCACTTACGACAGACACTGCAGACTCTTCGTGATTGTAAGCTTTATGGAAAGTTCTCTAAATGTGAGTTTTGGTTAAAGTCGGTGGCATTTTTGGGTCATATTGTATCTAGTGAAGGGATAAAGGTTGATGCTCAAAAGATTGAAGCTGTAAAGAACTGGCCAAGGCCTACAACGCCTCCGGAGATTCGTAGTTTTCTCGGGTTGGTCAGTTATTATAGAAGGTTTGTTAAAAACTTTTCTTCCATTTCATCACCCTTAACCAAGCTAACCCATAAAGCATCCAAATTCCAATGGAATCATGCATGTGAGAAGAGTTTTCAAGATTTAAAGAACAAGTTGATTTCTACACCCGTGTTGGTACTTCCAGAAGGCACCGAAGGGTATACAGTGTATTGCGATGCTTCTAGAATTGGTTTAGGATGTGTATTGATGCAACATGGTAAGGTAATAGCATATGCTTCTAGACAATTGCGGCCACATGAGAAAAATTATCCTACACACGATCTTGAGCTGGCAGCAGTTGTTTTTGCTTTAAAGATATGGCGCCACTACTTATATGGGGTTCATGTTGATATATATACTGACCATAATAGCTTGCAATATATTTTTAATTAGAAGGATCTAAATTTAAGGCAGCGGAGATGGCTTGAACTATTAAAGGACTATGATGTTCATATCTTGTACCATCCAGGGAAAGCAAATATGGTAGCTGATGCGTTAAGTCGTAAGGCTATGATGGCTCCTATAGAAAGGCAAGGGATGATTAAAGATCTTCACCAGTTAGCTAGTTTGGGAGTTCGCCTTCTTGAAACTCCGGACAAAGAGCTTATCGTACATAATGCTGCGGAATCTTTATTAGTAGCTGAAGTGAAAGAGAAGCAATATGCAGATCCTATTTTATTACAGCTTAAGGAGAATGTTCAAAGTGGTGCGTCCAAGGCATTTGAGCTTACACGAGAAGGAGTACTTCAGTGCCAAAACCGATTGTGTGTGCCGGATGTAGACGGGCTAAGAAAGAAGATTATGATAGAGGCACATTTTTCAAGGTATTCCATTCATCCAAGATCAACCAAAATGTATCAAGATTTGAAGGATGTATATTGGTGGAATGACATGAAAAGGAACATCGCAGAATTTGTAGCTGAATGTCCAAATTGCCAACGAGTTAAAGTGGAACATCAAAAGCCCGGAGGCTATATGCAATGCATAGATCTTCCAATTTGGAAGTGGGACATGATCAACATAGATTTTGTTACAGGTTTGCCTCGTACAACTTGGAAATTTGATTCTATATGGGTGATTATGGATAGGCTTACTAAATCCGCACATTTGTTACCCGTTAAGGCTACTTACACAGTTGAAGAATATTCGAAGCTGTATGTTAAAGAAATAGTCCGATTACATGGAGTGCCAACTTCTATTATATCGGATCGGGGAACTCAATTTACCGCAAACTTTTGGAAGTCTTTCCAATGGAGTTTGGGAACACAAGTGAATCTGAGTACAGCTTTTCACCCTCAGACGGATGGACAAGCAGAGCGCACCATTCAAACATTTGAAGATATGCTACGAGCATGTGTTATAGATTTTAAAGGCAGCTGGGATGATCATTTACCTCTTATTGAGTTTGTCTACAATAATAGCTATCATTCAAGTATCAAAATGGCACCATATGAAGCTTTATATGGGAGGAAGTGTAGATCACCAATAGGATGGTTCGAAGCGGGTGAAACTCTTATGTTCGGACCGGATCTTGTGTATCAAGCCATAGAAAAAGTCAAGGTGATTCAGCAATGGTTGAAAACAACCCAAAGTCGACACAAGTCATATGCGGATAGTAGAAGAAGAGGGCTAAAATTTTTGTTAGGCGATTGGGTATTTTTGAAGGTATCGCCAATGAAAGGGGTGATGAGATTTGGCAAGAAAGAAAAGTTGAGTCCACGATATATAGGCCCGTATAAGATTATTCGAAGATGTGGGCAAGTTGCTTATGAATTAGAGCTACCCCAGGAACTCTCATCAGTGCATACAGTATTTCATGTATCGATGCTTCGAAAGTGTATCGGAGATCCGTCCCTTATTACTTCTACTGAAGATGTGCAAGTAACAGAAGATCTTACCTATGAGGAGATGCCTATTGCTATATTAGATCGTCAAGTTAAGAAGATGAGAAATAAAGAAGTAGCATCGGTGAAAGTACTTTGGAGAAATCAACAAAGGGAAGAGATTACATGAGAAGCGGAGGAAGCAATGAAATCAAAATACCCTTATTTGTTCAAAGGTGAAAAAGAAGTGCAAGGAGTGGAACTGGGACACTAACAAGTAAGTTTTTGTTTATATATGCATAGTATTTATGTGATGATGTGAATGTTAATGGTGGACTTGAACTTGTTTTGGTTGAATAACTACGCTAACATTCGAGGACGAATGTCCTAAAGGGGGGAAGGATGTAACACCCCGTATTCAAGTATATGTATTGGCGTATTCAAGTACGTGTATTGGTCTTATTTATATGGAATTAATTTTTTATTTTATTTATACCGGAATTTGCCCATCGATGGCTCCATAAGAAGGTTATTGAATAAGATTTCCAACGATATAAAGATTTCCAAAAACAGATAAGTTTCGGATATAATCGAGCACGTTCGAAACTATAAAATGGTGGCCGGGATATGGTGAATTGTAAATGTGCAGGAAAATTTCCTGCACACAAACTACTGAGGCCTGCCAGTTTTTTGGGTCAACTTTGAACGATCATAACTCCCTTAATATAATGAACTGGGAGAGCTACGACCTATCAAAAGAAAGGTCTTTGAATATTCTTTCCAATTCAATTGGTTTCATCCAAATCCAACATCTAAGTAAGGAGTTATACCCGTTTTACTTCAGCCTCTCAAAACAGATTTTTAGGGTCAACTTCAAACGATCATAAATCCTTGTACAGAACGAACTAGGTGGCTACTTTATATGAAATGAAATCCCTTTGAATTATATTTCCAACGATACCAATTTCACCCAAATCCGATATCGGAGCAAAGAGTTATGGTCGATTTACTTTAGCCTACCAAAACAGTCCACCATGGACAGATTCGGATTTACTTAAATTTTTAAGGGCAATATGGTCATTTTCCATCACCTCATGGATGAAAATTGGTCATTATATACATATACTTAGCCTCATATTCATCATTTATCATCCATTATTGAAGAATAAGAAACCCTAGCCAAATTTCAACTCCAATTATCTTGTGATTCAACCGTAGAAAATACAAATTGATTCCGTAGTTGTGTTCACCGTCTCGAGGGCTTCGAGAAGCACTCCTTATTTGTGCCAACAGGACTTCGAAATCAAAAGGTCCATTTCATGGTAAGGATTTAAATTATGTTGGTGTTATTTATATGGATATGTATATATATGCATGTGAGCATAAGAAGTATGTTATTTGATTGTTGTTGAAAGATGATTGGAAATGATGTTGGATTATTCTTGTGCATGGTTGGATTATGTTGATTTGTGAAAGGATTTGGTGTGCTGATATGGTATTGAAATGGTGATTATATATATATATACACACATAAACCTATTGTTCAAGTTGGTTTTTGGAATGCTTTGCAAATATTGGTTGTATGGAATTATGGAAGAGAATTGTGGTGTTGGGTTGCTAATACTAGATGCCAAACATTTCATTGTAGATAAGTGATTTGTAAAGGCGGGAAGTTGTGTTGAATTGGTATCCGAATCTACAACGAGGTATGTAAAGCATACTCTAACAATGTTCTTTGGCATGAAAATACCAATGTTCCATCAAGTAAGATTCTAAGGTTGTCCAAAAACATGTATTGTTCTACATTACCAACGAAGTTGTTTCCATTCTATAAAGTGTCAAAATGTTTTGTTGATATACCAAAAGGCTCCTATTTCATTGTTGTGATATTGATGATTCTGAAACACATTGTTGATGTACCAATGAGTCTTTATTACATCGTTATTGTATAGAAGGTCTATTACTTGGTTCCTATTGATGTATCATTGTTTCAAAGTATCAAAAATGTGGTGGCGACCGAAATAACAATCTCAAAAATTAATTGAACTAAGTGATGGAAGTTCTCTCTTATCGGGTGGTATCCCAGGGGCATAAGCCTAGCATGGGTCGATCCCTATTTATGTGTTTATGGGTGGTATCCCAGGGGCATAAGCCTAACTTGGGTTGATCCCTATTTATGTGTTTATGGGTGGTATCCCAGGGGCATAAGCCTAGCATGGGTCGATCCCAGTTGATATGTACTGGAGGCATCCTAATGGTCACAGTACAGTACAGTAATGATTACAAAGATGATAAGAACGAAGGTAAAGTGATTGAATAAATGCAATGTACAGGTTGTCACAAGTTTTAGTAAGTGTGGTCCACTCCTATTATGCTTTATTCACTTGTTTCTGATTTCTATTGAGCTCCTATATCATATGTGATTATCTACAGCTTTACATACTCAGTACATATTTCGTACTGACGTCCCCCATGGGGACCTGCATTTCATGCTGCAGGCACAGGTACCCCAGCTCATACACCGCACAAGTAGGAGCCAGGTCATACAACTATTGTTGGTGAGCTCCAGTTTGCTTCGGAGCTTTTCGAGTCGGTTCCTTATGTTTTGTTATTGTACAGGAGTCATGTGTGGGCGGGAGTTTGTCCCGACCCTAGTTATGTCATGTATATCCTAGAGGCTTTGTAGATATAAGGAAAGGTAAAGTCATAGAAGTTTATATAGTGATGTTATATTTGTATATGTGGTGGCCCTGACGGCCAAGTATTATATATATATATATTTGTGTGTGTTGTGCTGATACAGGTAATTAGACCCTTCTATATGCAATGACATGCTGTCCAAGTTTTTGGTGACATGTAAGTGAAAGTACAGGTATTTGAACGGGTTCTCCCGGGCCTTCTCGGCTTCGGGTGCCAGTCCGGCCCGATGGGATTTTGGGGCGTGACATTTATGCTCATATTTTTGTGTCAATTTTGGGGAAGGGTTCAAGTTTTTAGCAGCAGATTAAATATCCAATAGTGATTGGATCGGTTTTAATGGCGTAATGGAATTCTTGAAAGGCCTTCGAAGCCTCGCAATACAGCAAATGATGATGGAACTAATTGAAATTCTCCTAGTCCAAATTTATATGGATGGATTGCTGGAGGAGACTTTTATACAATAGAAGGTGCTTGGGAGAATACCTGTGCACTTAGAGGGAGGTGGAGAAGGTCATATATCATCTTAGGCCTTGTTTAAGAGGAAACATAGGGTAGGAAGGAACGTGTAGAAAAATTGGCCAATGAAATTGACATGAGAAACGAAAAAATTAGATGAGCTTCAAATATGGAAGTGTATCCAAATATAAAAATCCGTCAGTCGATGAAAAAAAAAGAATGGTCAACAAGACTAGAGTTGGACATTTTGCTCGAGAATGCAACTAGAAAGTGTGGCCTCAATGAAGACTCTCACAAAGTACTGGACCAGGAGTCTAAGAAAGAAGCTTCGCGATCACGAAAGGTGGTAAGATTGTCGGCCAGAATGGAAACCTGAACCAACAACTTCTGAATTAAAAATACGTGAAGCCAAGGCATCAATTTCTGAAGTCTAACTTGCATGCCATGCCTTTTATTTGTGGCTATGATCAGGTCAATGACAGTAGAGACAAAAAGGTCTGGAGTTGGGCTGAAATCCCATGCCTTGTTGTTTCCACTGCCTTTGACCTGACCAGAGCCATAAACAGGAGACATGGGATGCAAGTTTAACTTGAGAAATTGCCACCTTGGCTTGATCCCATATTTTTAATGCAGGAGTAGTTAGTTCAGGTTTCAATTCAGACCAACAATCTTACCACCTTCCGTGCTCGCAAAAATGCTTCCTTAGAGTTCTGGTCCTGTATTTTGTGGATCTTCGTTGAGGCCACTCTCGCTAGTTGTAGTTTCTAGCAAAGTGACCATCTCAAGTCCTTTTGACCATTCTTTTTTTCTTTAACGACTGGTGGATTTTCTTTTTTAGATACACTTTCATATTCGCAGCTTATCCAATTTTTTCATTTTTCATATCAATTTCATTATCCAATTTCGCTACGCTTTCCTTCCCACCCTATGTTTCCTCTTAAACAAGGACTGAGATTATATATGGCCTTTTCAACCTCACTCTTCGCACACAGGTTTTCTCCCAAATGCCTTCTACTGTATAATAGTTTCCTCCAACAACCCATCCATATAAATTTGAACCAGGAGAATTTCTATTAGTTCCATCATTGTTTGTTGCAGCACGAGGCTTCAGAGGCCTTTCAACAAGTCCATTGATCCATTAAAACTGGTCTAATCACTATTGGATATTTACACTACTGCCAAAAACTTGAACTCTTCCCCAAACTTGACACAAAAATATGAGCATAAACCGTCATTAAATTGTAACAGGGTATCAATACCACCGTCTTGGTCCCTCAGCCTTACCAGTTCGAATCTAACAATCTTAACTGTAAAATGCCATATCTTGTTTGAAAGATTAACGCCTAATAGGTAAAGACCAAACATTCACAAAATCATTGTACTGGATGTGTGTTTTCATGATAGGTTGATCAGTAATACGTACCTCCCACATATGAAGTGGTTCCATCTGCAAGTATATTCCTCTGAACCCATCTTTACTCTAGCCTTTAATGCTGGCCGGACAAAAGTTGATTCAATTTCACTTTCTTTTGTCCACAAACAAGAGAAATACATTTGATGTCAAACAAGAGAAGAACAAAAAGAAAACAAAAAAAACATTACAAAAGGGTAACACAGAATTGAGTGAATCAACATATGACCAATATAATTCAACAAATTACCCATTTGTTCAACCGATAAGGCATCGTTGCAACAGATAGATGTCATGTTGCAATAGATGGGTCATTTGTTGGAATAAATCAAACCATCCTTGCTACTGGTTTGATTTTTTTAAATAGTTACTCCATCTATTCCAACAGCTGATTCATCAGTTACAATAGTTGAGGAAACTTTTGCAACACCACCACCACCAACATCAACAACAAAGAAACAACACTATATGTTCCAACACCATCCACAACACAAACGTCACATGTTCCAACACAAATACCACCCCCAACACCACCACCACCAAAGTACCAAACAAAAGACATAAAAAACTATACTGATAATAAGGATTTTTAAGTTCTCCTAATAGATGACATTTTTTGCATATTTTAATAAAAATAATGATTCGTTTATTCAAGACTTAAAATTCACCTTTCCTTCAATTTTCTCAAAAAATAGATAACTGCTAATGGGTAAATCATTAATAGAAACAGATGTAAATATCTAATTTAAATGACATACAAAGAAGAAGACGAGATGAAAAAAACAATAGTGAACCATACCTACAATGTCAAAAAAGTAAAGGGATCAAAACATCCAGTTTAGTCGAGAAGAGATATTGATTGGTTGGGATCCGAAAGGATCCTCATTCGAAAGAAGAGAGGAAAAAGAGGAAAAAAGGAAACAAAGAGAAATGAGAATTGAGAATAAAGAAGAGTGATGAGTTGAGTCTTACTTTATAGCTGAAGGAGACGGGGAGACAGTGACATTGAAAGGACTAGATAAGACTACTCACTCAGGAGATTTTTAAGTTATCCAAGTAGTACCGAGTAATATTTTTTATCGCCTTTGTATTTTAACTTTTTTATCTCAAACATGAAATGCCTAAATTGCTTTTAAAAAAAGAATATTAAAATATTTAAGTGCAAAAGATAATAATTTCTGTTTGGAAATTTCCAAAGCTCGGTCATCTGTTATAACAAATAACGTAATCTGTTTGATAGTTTACAACAAAAGCGTAATATGTTGCAACAAATTACCTAATCTGTTTGATTTAATTCAACAGAAAAGACATCTGGTTCAACAGGTTGAATATTTGTTTATATATAATTTCAATTGAGTTCATATGTTAGACTAATACCTTAATTGAATATGAGTTCTCATAGGGTCAACTACAACTTCAATTTAGTGTTTTGGCAATTGCATAATGAGACAGTATTGCGTTTCTCCCTACTAGAGTCGTCGATCGATCACTCTAAGCCGAACCGATTCTTACTACCTCATATGTTCAACTAATACCTTAATTGATTAATCTAGGACTAGGGTACTAATACCTTAATTGAATAATCTAGGACTAGGGGTGAGTTCTCATAGGGTCAACTACAACTTCAATTGAGTCTTTTGGTAATTGTATGATGAGACGGTATTGCGTTCCTCTCGACCAGAGTCGTTGATCGATCACTCTGAGTTGAACCAATTTTTACTACCTCATATATTCAACTAATACATTAATTGATTAATTTAGGACTAGTGGTGAGTTTTCATAATGTCAACTACAATAGATGACAGTGCCTATTTGATAATTTATAATAGATGGGTAATCTATTGCAACATATGACTTAATCTATTTGATAATTTACAACAGATGGGTAATCTGTCACAATAAATGACTTAGTTTGTTTGATAGTTTACAATAGATTTATGACATGTTGCAACAAATGACGTAATCTGTTTGATAGTTTACAATAGATACGTAATATATTGCAATAGATTACCTAATCTGTTTGATTTAATCCAACAGAAAAGACATTTGTTGCAATAGGTTGAACATTTGTTTATATATAATTTCAATTGAGTTCATATGTTAGACTAATACCTTAATTGAATATGAGTTCTCATAGGGTCAACTATAACTTTAATTTAATCTTTTGGAAATTGCATGATGAGACGGTATTGCGTTCCTACCGACCAGAGTCGTCGATCGATCACTCTGAGCCGAACCGATTCTTACTACCTCATATGTTCAACTAATACCTTAATTGATTAATCTAGGACTAGGGTACTAATACCTTAATTGAATAATCTAAGACTAGGGGTGAGTTCTCATATGGTCAACTACAACTTCAATTGAGACTTTTGGTAATTGCATGATGAGACGGTATTATATTTCTCCCGACCAGAGTTGTCGATCGATCACTCTAAGCTGAACCGATTCTTACTACCTCATATGTAAGACTAATACCTTAATTGATTAACCTAGGACAGGGTACTAATACCTTAATTGAATAATCTAGGACTAGGGGTGAGTTCTCATGTGGTCAACTATTGATTAATCTAGGACTAGGGGTGAGTTCTCATAGGTCCAGCTACAACAGATGGCAATGCCTATTTGATAATTTATAACATATGGGTAATCTGTTGCGACATATGACAATACATTTGATAATTTACAACAGATGGGTAATCTATCGCAACAGATGACTTAATCTGTTTGATAATTTACAGCAGATTCATAATCTATTATTACCTAATCTGATTGATAATTTACAACAGATGCAAAATCTGATGCAATATGTTGAACATTCATTTTTATACAATTTTAGTTGAGTTCATATGTTAGACTAATAGTACTTAAATTGATTAATCTAGGATCAGGGGTGAGTTCATAGGGTCAACTAGAGTACCCGGTCAACTACAACTTCAATTGTTTTTATACAATTTCAATTGAGTTCATATGTTATACTAATCTAATAGTACCTTTTTGGCAATTGCATGATGAGAGAGTTAAAAATTACACATATCTTTTATAATTTTAAAAATAATTAATATCAATTCGGACAAAATTAACATTTTCAAAATTTTTCATTCTTTTCCAAAATACAAATCAATCCATACAAAACGTTTCATTATTTTAAATCTCGAGTTCCTGCCCTTTCTCTCTCATTCTCACTCAACAATACAGTACAGACAACAACTACTCAACAAATTTGCTCAACCCTTGACATCAGATCACTTTCTTCTCATTTCCGACCACATAGGTGTTATTTTCGATTTCATTCTTGCTTGTATCAGTCATTTTCTTTGTTTTCGTAGGTAATAGAGTTCGAGAAGAGTTCTATATTTGTTATTTTTTTCTAAAAAAATAAGGGCTTTTAATTTAATGATGAAAAATAAAACTTTTAGTTATATTATCTTTGAGAATGGGTTTACAATTTTGAGTTTGATGGTAAAATCATAGAAAGAACTTGAGAAAACCCTAGTTTCTGTCGCAGTGTTCTGTTGACTATCATGGTATTATTGGATGGTGTTTGTGGTGTTGACGGTGGTGGTGGTGGTGTTTGTGGTCGTCGTGGTGGCACTGGTGGTGTTTGTGGTGGTTGTCAGTGATGGCGGTATTCGTGGTGTATGTGGCATTGGTTGGTGGTGTTTGTGGTGGTGGATGTTGGTGTGTCGGTATTCATGGTATTGTAATGTATTTTTTAAAATTTATGCATACATCAATTTTAATGTAATTTTTATTTTTCTGTTGTTAGTAGGTAAAACATGTCTCCCAAAAGAAAAGAAAGTGAAAGTGGATTAACGTCTGACCACCCAAAATAAAGGCTATAATACAGAGGAATTCGGAGGATCTTCCTGAACAATCTCAATTAGGGAAAAATAAAAATAAGGAGAGATATGAAAATAACATTGAGGGAGGTAGATAAGGGTCTATAGATGGTGATGAAGAAAATAAAAGTGAGAAAGAGGAGGAATTAAAGAGTGAGAAAGAGAAAGTGAATGATCATCAACATGATGATAATGGATCACTAATGGAGCGTGAATTAATATCGACATTCCAGCATGATCCTGTCAAAACTTTTAGTATTGACAGGTTTCAAGTTGCACTGCTGATAAATGACCCAAAAGCAGAACTAACTGGTCAACTGCTTTGGACTCTTTCTTGAGCTACCTGAGGACCCTTCTATCCATTTTTGTTTCTCTATGATGATGGTATATGGTCTTCTCAAGCACAAAATCAAGTACGTGGGGGATTATAAATGTCCAGGGGAGGGGGCAAAAAGAAGATGGATGAAATCTGGATTAACTACTGTAGTATGCCTGTTTGTTTTGGCTTGCAAGAGTTTGCCATAGTAACGGGCTTAAGATGCTATCGTCCAGAAGAACCACCACCCCGCAAAAGATCCAAAGCAAGAAAACGCAAGGAAAAAATAGATGGGTTGTTTGACATTGCTTGACGTGGCTACAAAGCATCGAATTTTTTGACAGATCTTGAGGATAAAACTATACCAGAGCAGTACAAGGAGAAATTGTGCTTAGTTTGTTTGCCCATTCATTTATATTGACAAGAGACGTCAACAAGGTCATAGAAGATGATTTGTTGGCGCGTGCTGAGGATTTTGATAAATTAAACATTATCCCTGGGGATATGATAGCTTCTATTTGACTGTCCAATATTTACTGACAAAGCTATCCTCAGGGGCGACCACATTATACGACTTTCCTTGGGCTTTCATGGTAAAATTAATCATTAATTTTACTTATCCATTATTTATATTGCATATAATTATTATGACTTTTTTTTTTTGCTTCTTGTTTACATTTTTTAGGCTTAGACATTTGAAGCTATTTCTCCCCTCCGAAAGCAGGTAATGGATTACTCGAATGAGGTTTCTTATCTAAGAATGTTTAGGTAGTTGGATACAAAGAGCAACACCAATATTAAGGAGGCTGATCTCTTTAACCCTCCAGATGATGCAATACGTCTTCTTCAAGTAAAGTAATTTTACTTAATGAAAGATATTGAATAGATGTTATATCTGGTGCAACAGATATTATATCTGATGCACCAGATGGGACATCTGTTGCGATAGGTTATCGTCCGGTGCTAATCGGTACAATAGATGGATAATCTATTGCGATAAATGATTGATATCTTGCATCAGATTGCCCATCTATTGCTTTGGTTCTCTGAACCAGACTCCTAATAGATTAAACATCTACTGTAAATTATGCAATAGATGTGTAATCTAATGTAACGTATTGTTAATCTATTATGACATACAAATCATCTGTTGTATAACAGATTACCCGTCTTGTGCAACAGTTGCAATAGATTGGTAATCTGTTACGACAAATGATTGATATTTTGCATCAAATTATCCATGTGTTTCTTTGTTTCTCTGAACCCAACTCAAAAATTTTTTAATAATACACTGCAAACTATGCAATAGATGGATATTTTTTTTAAAAAGGTAACCCAACTTTGAAAATTATTATATTATATGATTTAAATGTATCTGTCTTTTTTTCTTTTTTATAGGTTGTGCATCCATGGATAGTGCCTACTGAGGAGGAGTCGGTGATGACTTCTTATATTACTCTAGGTCATGTTAATACTATAGTAGACCCAACGGTGGAGATATTAAAGAAGGAATTAGCTGGAGCAACAACCATAGGAAGAGCAGTTAGGCAAGGTCAGCCTAATGTTGAGGGCCAACCTACTAAGGCAGATTTGAGTGCTTATTTGGGTAGAGTTGTTGGTATTGGTGGCAGGCATGCTGATGTTGCTACCACTCGTGATGATGAGCATGTTGATGCTTAATAAAAAATAAATATGTTGGAAAACACCCCTTTTCACCCTTACACAGGTCCCTCTAACCCCTCTTCACCCTCGTGTTCTCGTTGCAAATGCTAAAAGTGCAAGGACAACCAAGATAAACTCTTTGAAAAAGTAGAGGCTATCTTTAAAGCTGTCGAGGAATTCAAATCCAAGAGGTGTGTCATACCATCCAAGAAGGTGAGGGTGCCACACACTCCTATAGTATTGGTTAAGAGAAAGAAAAGAGCAATTAGAGACGTACTTTCCAATCGAAAATTAAAAAAATTACAATTCCTCCCTCTTCAAAAGTTGTTGAAGTTCAGGGGCCAGTCAAGAAAATGGACATATATGCGGAACTTGGCGCCGAAGAGAAGAGGGATCTACGACAGGCCAAGAATGCCAAGCCAGGTGCACCAGATTACCCAAGGCCTCCCTTTTCCCCCCAAGTCTTCCAGACTATGACTGATATACGTATGCCGTACGAGGACAAGACAAATTTACTTTTTCTAACCTATCCTTCTAATCTACCCTATGAAGAAGAAGCTACGAAATAGATATAAAATCTGTTGCAATTGGTAGTGGTTCTGTTATAAATTATTATCCATCTATTGCATAAGTTGCGTTGGATTATTGATTCATAGAACCCTATGCAACAGATGGACCATCTTTACAATTACTAACCTATTTAAAAATTATCTTCTTATATCATAGTATGTTGACAAAATTCTCTGCCTCATGATGAAAAGGCAATTAACGTAACCGAAAGCTTATGACGCTGCGATAGGATAATGGACCTCGACTTCAACAAGAAGCTCAAGGATAAGTATGATCAACTCAATAATATTGCATTAGACTGTGGTGCAAGATTTGATTTTGTAGCTTATATGTTAAACTGGGATGAAAAAGAAATGATAAAATATGTTAGAGGAGAGAGGACAAATCCACAAGGTAACAGCTAAACCGAGGCAAAGAGGATTCTTGCAGTCATTAGCGTGAACTTTCATATCTGGCTATTGAGATACTACTCGAGGAGGAAAAGTTTAATCTTTATGACTACAATAAACCTCTCATCAACGATCTCAATCTTTTTCTCCTTGTGGAGCCACTGTGGAGCTGTTACCCATCTTGTTGAGAGAGAGTAAACTAATGAATCATTTGCCAAAGGCAGTGTTAATGAAGAAATAATGAGATTTTTAAGGTCGAAACAAAGACATGAGCCTTCCAAAAAATAAAACCGATAACGCGTGCGGCTCGCACGCTCTTGCACACATCGAATGTTTGCTGACCGATACAGAAGTGGTTGAGCCAACGACCTTTCTGTGCAACAATGCTATGGCAAACCTGCAAGAGGTCTGGGCTTATGGGGTACTAACTGGACGCTTGGAGCCTGTGTATATAGAAGAGCCTGTGAAATATCAATTTTTAATTTCAAGTCACCATTCACTTTATTACATGTACATGTAGTGACAATAATTTTTTTTTATGAAAGTTGAGTTTTTTTATAATGCAATAGATTGTCAATCTATTATAAAATATATTGAATCTGTTCTGGCAGATAGTTTATCTGTTGTAATAGGTTGGTCATCTGTTGCATTATGCCGATGTTATTTCTATGTAATCTAAGTCTAATCTATTGCAGCAGTGGGAAAACCTGTTTGATAATTTCCAACAGATAATCTAAATTTTACAACATATGCCTAAATCTTTTTGATATTTTCCAACAGTTACGCTTGAATATCCATGTGTTCAATAATGCCAAACCAGTAGAAAATACACACACCACTATGAAAATTTTAGTAATTAGGCTTGAATATCCATGTTCCCAATAACACCAAACCAATAACAATAAGGACAACAATGTAGTATCTTCTTGCTCGATTTTATTTCTCTTTAGAAGCCTTGACTTTGTTCAATAAATCCCAGATTACACGATTTGCTTGTGAAGGGTGTCGTTCTTCATACCAATCAAAGTAATCGCATCCACCCAATTTCTATAAAACAAGAACATAATTACAAAATAATTACAAGTTAATAATTAATTAACCAGTTAAATAAAAAGAATATTACCTTTGAAATCTTACAAGTAAAAAACCCACGACCTAAATTTTGTTGAGTCCAAGAAGTCTTAAACAGAGCTTCATGATCTCACTTACAATATCAAAAATCTTTATCACAAAAAATAGTGGAAGATGCGCTCGATATTGTCAAGCTTAATTGGAAAAAATGAAAAAAAGATGAAGGAAAGAAAGACCAAATGCAAATAATTTGAAGAATTTGGATAGATAAAAGAAGATGACGATGAAGAAGAAGATTTGAGAATTTAGGGTTAAATTTTAGGAGGAAGATGAATATATAAGATAATTGGGGTGGGGGGAGTGGCGAATGACCGTTGGGGGCCAAATGACGGCAAGTCAGCGAAAAGTATCAAATTGACACATTTGATGCCTATTTTATTTTACATATTTAAAATGAACACTATCTACTTGATGCCTATTTTATTTTAGGTATTTGAACTGAACACCGTTGATGGGTTACGCCTTTTTTATTTTAATTTACTTTAATGTTTTTTACACGTAGTGGCAATTTTTTATGTCCAACAAAAGTTAAATTTTATAATGCAACAAATTGTTCATCCGTTGTAATAGTTATTCTACCTGTTCTGACATATAGTTTATCTGTTACAATAGATTGGTCACCTGTTGCATTATCTCGATGTTTCTATCTAAGTCCATCTGTCGCAACTGTGGGAAGACCTGTTTGATAAATTCCAACATAATACCTACCTGTTGCAATATATGTCTAAATCTATTTAATTTTTTCCAATAGATATGTCGTCTGTTAGAACAGATACATTGTCTGTTGCAATATTTAAATCTAGTATTCCTTTTCAATTAATAAGTTCAAATCTAAGGAAAAAATAAAATTCATAGACAAAATAAAATAAATTGAAGCCTTCAGAAATTAGCTGAAATAAGTTAACGAATAAATGAAATGTAAAAAAATTGTTATGGGTACAGATCTCAACAAATACATCAACAACAATTTAAGTATGATGCCAAGGATTAATTTGACAGGATCAAGCTATAAAGATCTACTCAATATGGACAAGTTGTTTTTCATCTGGTGCTATGAAATTCGGCTTTGCAAGTCGTGGATCTTTATTGTCACTTACGTACAGTTTCTGTACTTTTTGTTCTCCGTATTTCTATAAAAAGAGTGGAATATTGTCAATTTTGTTCAGTAGTAGCTTCTACATCTACTTGGAAAGTCAGAATTGGTCAATGCTAATCATGGAGATACAACAAAACGGAAAAGGATAACTTATTTGTTCTAGCAGATCAAACAGATCTTACTCCCGTTTTAAATTATCCCAAATATATTATATTTCTGTTGCAATAATGAATCAACTGTTGGGATAAATTTCTACATCAGGAAGACTTGTATGATAATTTCCAATGGATTAACCATCCGTTGCAACATATGAATCATCTGTTGTAGTATATAGGTCATCTGTTGTTACAAATAAAAGTGGCACAAAGAGCTGTTTGATTTGCTAAAATAGACGAGACATATTTCATAACAGATACTTTATCTGGTGCAACAAGTTAGTTAACTATTGCAACAAATGTATATATCTGTTTGATAATATTCAACAGATATGTCATCTGTTGAAACAGATATGTATATGTTTGTTTTGTTAGTTGGAAGACATATATATATATTCACCTTCTTCAGTTTGTGATGTTGTACTTTGGACATTGTACATTGCTCAGTGCAATACATAGGCAGAGAAGTTGCAATTTAGCTTTTTTGGATGCTTGATAAAGCCTTGAAAATCACTTTCCTTATCCTCTTAGCCCTAATCTCTAATGGAGCGGATAGAAATAAATCCTCTTTGATGGAATGAGACCCTTCTTATATGTCAATTCCTTTACAGAAGTAGTTAATGCATTAATAACATTAATCACTACATCATATTTTGCCCCACAGTCTTGACATTTGCATGCAGAACATTTGCTGGGAAAGGCAAAATCTGTATAACTTGTATATCATATGTAACATCCCGATTTCCTATAACGAAATGCCACACGGTGCTCATGACCCCGAAGGACCACAAGCTAACCCTCTTTTGATATCTGTACCTGAGCACTGTATAATATTGGTCATAAATGCAAAAAATTAGTAGAAACTTGCCATAAGGTTCAAAACATCTAAAATAATCAATACTAAAAACTGAATACTAATACATCTGTCTGAAAAGCCTCTAAACTATCTGAACTGGGGAGTTATAGGACATGTCCCTAACTAACTTCGTCTACTGAAAATAAAATAAATCTAATGTGATAATAAAATAAGGATCATACTCGAATGAAGAGGACTTACTGCTACGTCAACTGCTGTTGACTGAGTCTGGACTACTAAGGGTTCTTTGGGTGTCGTGCTCCTGAACCTATGGTATAAGAAACGATAGCATAAGAGAAAAATATGCATTAGTACTTAGAATGTACTGGTATGCTAGATAAGGTAATGCTGAATGCAAGGGATTATGTATGAACATTACTTAACTTAATAACATGAGACTACTGAATGGGGATCTATGCATGAATGAACAAACCAAAACTGGAATCGCAGTAACACTGTATACAAACTCTAAATATTGGTTTCTGAATATTGACTTATTGATGACTGGGTTTGCTAATACTGATATCTGAGTTTACTAACTCTAGAATACTGAATAACTGAATCTAATCATATCAATAACTGAGTTCTGAGCTTGCTACTATCGACTGACTAAATCTGAGATCAAACCTATCTAACGGATGATCTCTGAATCTACTAATAATAATAAGGAATGATTGTATCTGAGATCAGACCTATCTAGCGAAAGATCTTCAAATCTTTTATTAATAGAAATGATGGACTGAGTTTGAGATCAGGCCTATCTAACGGGTGATCTCTGGATCTATTAATACTAATACTAATTAAATTTATGTGAGACCAGGCCTATCTAGCTGGTGGTCTATAAATCTATGGAACTATCTAAGTTCCTTACTAAGATGGGTGATTGTATCTAATAGTCCTGATTTTTAAGTTCTACTCTGAAGACTAATACTGAAACTATAACTGTGGGAGCTCTCACTTAATCGACATGCCTCGAATCTGATCTAGTGGGGTCCAACCTATAACCCCAGCTGGAAGGGTGTCAATACCGTGCCACGGGTAAAGACCTCTGCTATGGTCAAGCCTCTCTAACGGGTGACCCTGAACAAGAAGTCAAGCCTAAGAAGTATGATAGTCAAGCCTTTACTTAACGGGTAACTCCTGGTCCTGCGCTGGCTACATAGTTTTGGAGTTCAGGGATTGTTACTAACAACTCTGCCTCTCTTTCAGGAAAGCCGTCATCCCTGCACTCGCTCAGGGCTAGTTCCTACTCCCGACTGAAGGATTCTGAAATAAACTTAGACTGAGCTAAATCTGTTACTATTCATATTTCTTAACCGATCTGACTGAATTGACTTGGTTCCGTTATCTGACAGAATACTACTAAATCTCGTTATCTGACTGGATGATACTAAGTTTTGAATTGATTACTTGAGTGCTACTGAGGTCTGAAATTGAATTCTTGAATACTTCTAAAATCTAATCTGAGTACTGAACTGAAGCTGGAATGATAATGATACTTAAATTACTGAGGTTTCTTAAGTTCTGTAACTGTCTGAGTTCTAAGGATCATGGATTGACTGAGATTATCGTGAAAACTGACACTGGCTCTTGACAGTAGCTAATTTGTCGGGTATAAATACCCCAGGAGTCGATAACATAAAAGTAAAGAATAACCATTATTGAATAATCATGACCATGGACTTTAATTCACCATTACAATCATTAATGCATCCCTTAAAGCACTTAGAAATCATAAATATGTAATAGTATAGGGAGGCATGCTATTGGCTCATACTCCATTCAACAAGGTCTTGCAACAAACATTTAATATGCATTGAAGAGCACATAATTGGGGGATTTCATGCTAACATATCACAATTCATTCACTAAGGCTTTTCAACAAACACTTGACATGCATGAGCTTACACACAATTGTGGATTTCTAGTCAACATGCTATAATGGATCAAATTTCTTCACATAAGCATTTTATCAAACATATGGGGAGCTTGCTTTGGTTATTCAACAATTTCTATGCTTATTTGACATAAGCACATCACTTAACATGCAACTTGAAGAGGCTTTATCATTAACATCACATGAATATGACATACTAGGATCAATGCTTGAAACTTTGTAAATAAAACATGAATTAAAACTCAATAATAAATGAACTTCAATTTCAATTCACATGAATCATGAAAATCTCACAAAATTATAATCTTTGAATTTAGAAATGGATTCTTGAACTTTTTGGGTGGAAGGGATCTAAGAATCAACATCTAACATACCTTAGGAGACTCTTTCTTGAAGGTTCTTGGAGAGATTCTTGATTTCTTGAGTTTTCTTAAAAAAGGTTTTGAATCTTGTTCTTAGGGGTTGATTTTTGAGAGAAACCCTAATTTGATGTTATAGATAAAGAATGAAGTTGTGAGCCTTGACCTGATATAAATAGGTGTTGAAAAGGGTGAAAAAAAACTTAAAAACCCTTTTTAAAAATGATCTTATTTCGATGATTGGGGGTGTACGATGGCTTGGGTGATGGTCCATCGCTAGATCGATGGTCTGTCGGCCTGGCCATCGCAGTTGGCCAGAATTGGGACTTACTGCCTCGTCACGATGGCCTGGGGCGATGGTCCATCGATAGATTGATGGTCTGTCGGTCCTGACCATCGCACTTGTACAGTGAATGTGACTATTGCCTCATGGAGACGGCTATGGGTGACGGTCCATTGCTAGCTCGACGGTTCATCGGCCTGCCCGTCGCACATGGATAGTTCAGACAACTTTCTGTAAAATGTCCATAACTTTTTACCTCGACATTAGATTTTGACGAATTTGGTATTGATGAAAAGCTTATTCAATTATCCATATGACAAAAAGACGATATTAGGGAAATTTTATATGGTTTAAAATATTTTTCACTTAGAAAGTCAGCCCTTACTCTTCTTAAGGATGACACTCGACTTAAAGAAAGTTAGGGGTATTGCATCATACTCATAATTGTTTTCTTTAAATACTGTAAGATAAGCATCATTAACACCAACAACATCACCACTACAACCACCAACAGCTCCATCACCACTAAGACCATCAACAACAATAAGCCCTCCCTCTAAAATTATTTTTCTTGTAATGGTTGTTGCTCCAAACAATTTCATTTTTATTTTGTCGATGACCTTAGGGTCTGATAAAGTTTACATAGATTGTAAAGTAAGAAAAAATGGCATCTTCAACTCTCGATTGGTTGAAACTAGCGACGAATGCACAAACTAACATAAATCATTACATATATTAGAATGATGATTAGATCATTTAAAAAAATTATTAATTAAAAGAAAAAATAAATTATAATTATACTTACAGCATCCTTCGGGGGGTTGAACAGATCAAGAAATGTAATACCCCATACTTTTTCCTAGGTTGAAATTATCCCAAGAATGTTAGAAGATTTCTTTGAAAGATTAATCTAGTTTTGTACACGTAGACTTTTTGAGATTTTTACTTTTTATCATGTGGGAAATTGAACAAGCTTTCCATCGATACTGATTTCATCAAAATTTGACATCGGAAGAGAAAGTTATGGCCAAAATACAGAAGGCAGTAAAACCGCCCAGGTGCGATGGTGAGGCCGACGGACCGTCGGACAAGCGATGGACCATCGCCCATCACCGTCGTAGCGGGGCAGTATGACTACCTTCTGCCCAGGATCGACGACCCAGGACGACGGACCATCGGACAATCGACGGAACGTCGCTCAATCGACGGAACATCGCTCAGGCCGTTGCAAGGGAAACAGTGAGGCCCCATTCTACCTAGAAGCGACGATTAGGACCGACGGGCCATCGACCTAGCGATGACTGTCGCACCCACCGTCGCATGTTCCGTTAAGTTATTTTAAAGCTATTTTTAAAGGACTTTTTGGTATTTTACCACCTGTTTATATACCTAATTATATCCGACCAAAGCTCAAAAATTCATTATCCATCTACAACAATAAAATTAGGGTTTTCTCTCTAAGATTTAATCCCTAAGAACAAAATCCAAATCTTCTTCAAGAACTAAGAGATTCCGGTCCTTTAAGTTCAAGAACTTTAAGAAACTCACTACCAGGTAAGCATAGTGTTCATTCATAGACTCCTTTCGTCCATGAAACCCATAAATCTCTTTTCAAAGTTCAAGTGTATGGATTTTCATGTATTCCATGTTGGGTTTGTTTTGTTCATGTTGTTAATGACTAATTGAAGTCTATTCTATGTTGGATGATAAATTTTATGTGGAATTGATTAGTATAGGTGTAGATTCATGTGAACCTATGATTAAACCCTTAGATGATGAAATTAGAGTTGAATCATGATGTTTAATTGTTGTATAATGTTGTCTACATATACTATGCCTACCATGTGTTTGATTAAATGCCTATGTGAAGGAAAAGTACCCAACTAGTATGATATTATGCAATCCTCATGTATGTACAAGTTTATGCATATCACATGTTTGATGAAATGACTCAATAAATGGATTATGGATTGTGATGTTGGTTATGTATTCAAGAAAGTCATGCTTTGTCAGTTTTTTTCTATCGAGTCCTGGGGGTACTTGTACCTGACAGTTTAGTTGTGTGCCTCAAGAATTTATATATAGTGTCTATTCAGATGTGACTCAGGAAGACTCAGTTAAACTCAAAAATCCCAGTAATCTCAGTAATATTTTGTTAGTTAATAGAACTCAGTTAACTCTATCCAGTTCAGTTCAGAAATTTTTGTACAGTGTCTATTTAGATGAGAGTATATATTAGCACTGAGTGAACTCAAAGATGGGAACACATACTGTCAGATGAGGGTGTGATTCTTAGAATTCATTTTTGTGTTCCAAAACTATGTATCCAGCATAGGTTGAGACATCAACAATGTCAGATGAGGGTTGCTGAGATGGATAAGCACTATTAGATGAGGGCCCTACCATTCTCTTTTGGGGACACTGTCAGATGAGGGTCACCCACAGCTTTTCTTTACTAGTGGCGCGGTATTGACACCCTTCCAATTCGGGTTACAGATTAGACCCCAACTCAGCCATAATAGCGTATTAGGGGCATGTCGGTTAGATAACTACTTCCCATAGTTTCAGTTATAGAAATCAAGTCTGTTAGATACAGTCATTCAGTCTCAGTATTAGAACTCAGATAGTTGTACAAAATTCAGGACTGTTAGATATAGTCAACTCAGATACAGTACGAAACTCAGCTAGTTTCATAAAATTTAGGACTGTCACTCATGTTATCAGTTATTAGAACTCAGTCATTAGTCATGTTAGTTATCAGTAAATTCAGGTTATCATGATATCAAATATAGTTACTATGATGCATGCATGTATTTTCATGCTCATATTAGTCAGTTAGCTAGTATTGTTCATGTATATGAACCCCATACATTCAGCCTACCTTACATGTATACCAGCACATTCAAAGTACTGTCACATTTATGCTTGGTGTCTTATACCATAGGTTCAAAGGCATGAGCTACAGAGCCTCAGTAACATTCCAGTATCAGCATTCAGAGTTAGCAGTGAGTCCTCATCCTTCGAGGATATGATCATTTCTTATTTATCTCATTATTTAGTTTATTAGTTAGAGTTAGTTGGGGACATGTCCCATCAACTCCTTATTCAAACAGTCATGTTTTTAGAGGTTTTTCAGACTATATCATGTTCAGATGATTTAGTTCAGTTGTTTTGGATATTTCATTCCCCACCCAGATATTATATCTTTATCAGATGCTATGTCATAGTTTTGAACCTTATGACCTTTTAGTTCATGTTTCTGTATAAAACAACATATTATGCAGTATATAGGTACAAATATCAGTCATGGGTTAGCTTGTGGTCTTTCGAGGTCATGAGCACCGTGTAACATTCTTGGTACTAGATTCGGGGCATTACAAACTTGGTATTAGAGTTTAAGGTTCAACAATGTCCTAGGAAGTCTGAAAGCCGCATCTAGTAGAGTCTTGTACATGGGTGTGTTGTTCGCCACATTATGATGTGCAGGAGGCTATAAGATGTTTTAGGAATAGTTTTTATTCTTTTAGTATTCATGTTGTGCCAGTGAGCATAATCTTAAGTTAATCTCTCAGTCTAATTCATTTCTCCCTTTCTTCTACAGAACATGCCTCCTAAGAGAAGAAACGAGAATCAGTCAACCCTTCTGCTCCTCAGCCCGAAGTACCTTTGGGTGAACATGTTTCTTATGCAGAGTTCAAAGCTACATTCACTACTCTTGCTCAGTCAATTGCTGCTCAGAATGAACAACCAGCTATCATTCCAGCCAACCCAATGGCCAATTCAGCTACAGCCAGGATTTGGGACTTCACCCGAATGAATCCTCCATCCTTTCTAGGGTCTAAGTCAGATGAGGACCCTCAGGAATTCATTGATTAGGTTCAAAAGGTTACTAATATTATGGGGGTGTCAGCTGTTGAAAGTGCTGAGCTAGCTGCATATTAGTTGCAGGATGTTGCTCACACTTGGTTCAAGTAGTGGAAGTTAGAGAGGTCAGTTGATGCAGGACCTATAGAGTGGGAGGAGTTTGTTACCGCATTCTTAGAGAGATTCTTTCTCCTAGAGATGAGAGAAGCTAAAGTGTTAGAATTCATTAACCTCAGGCAGGGCAACATGACGGTGAAAGAATATTCTCTTAAGTTTGCTCAATTAGCCAAATATGCCCGTTATGTGGTTAAAGACAACAGGGCTAAGATGAGTAAGTTTGTTTTCGGGGTGAATGATAGTGTGGTCAATAAGTGTAAGCCTGTGATGTTGAATAGTGATATGACTTTAGCCAGGCTTATGAATCATGCTCAACAGATAGAGGAGCAAAAGATTAAGACGAGAGAGAAGCAGAATATGAGAGCAAGGATAGGTAATTTCAACTTTGCTCAGCCCAAATCAGAAGGAGGAAACCATTCTCAGTTTCATCCTAAGTCATCAGTTCCAGCTCCTTCTTCAACTAGTGCTCCACCTCCTAAGTTCAAGGATAGTAATAAATAGGGGTGTACAGACAAAACCGTCAAGTCAAACCGAACCGACGAACCAAATCAAATTAAGAAAAAAAAACCGACTTATGGTTTGGTTTGATTGGTTTGGCGTTAGCAAAAAAACCGACCATTCTTGGTTTGGTTAGGTGTTGACCAAAAAAAAGTCAAACCAAACCCGAATCAAACCGACATAATATATATATATATATATATATATATATATATATATATATATATATTTGTTTAACCACTCGTGTCTCGCGCGTGTAACCTTTGATTATTTAAAATTAGACGATTTTGTCTATTGCGAAAGCTTATATAGATATTTATATATAACTTTATTATAAAAAATTAAATAGTAATATACTTAAATAGAGTGGATTATAAATTTTTACAAAGATATCTAATTATAATAACATTGCTTGCTTACAAATCTTATGCCAAAAAAAGACTAAAATTGGACACAACAGTAAAATTAAAATCTTATCAATTACATGCACAAAAGATGATAAAAGAAATATTCCTAGAGAAAAAAATACAATATTGTCGAAGGCAAAAATAATTGAGAGAATAATACCTTAAAAATTTGTGATAAAGAATGTTGAATAACAGTCTTTTATATATAAGCATTCGGATCCTCCTCCTTACGTAAATATCAGTCAAATTTTCGTGTTCATATCTCAAATCTATATAGTCAGATTTTTTAAGTAGATATTTGAATTATATTTAGTCGAATTCCTACATCTACATTTGTATGTGACTCCATATCATCAAATCTCTAAATTTAGATTATGAAGATCAAATATCCACATGTGATTACAAGCAACCAAGACATTCACATATAAACTAAAGCCAACTCATTCAAACTCAACCTTCGATAGAGGAGGGTACTATGCATAATATGATATTGGTGAAAATGACTATACTACAAATAACGTTTTTTCTTCGATTTTGTTTTGTTCTTTGAAATTTCATAGCCGCCTTTTTTACGTTATTCTCATAAATTAGTATTACAATTTTCTTTAACATAAATAACAATTAATATGTCTCACTTACAAATAATATGGATTTCTATAGTGGTTGAATTGTACATAAAAGTTATGATATTACAAAAAATATGACTCATAAATAAAAAAGAATTTAACCTCCTGTCCTAATTCGTGACCTTGATATGTTTTTTTAAAAAGAAAAATAGAATTGGAGCCCTTTTTATGTCACGATAATCAAAATTATGTCACGATTACACAAAGAAAGTAAAAGAAAAAAAGAGCAATAAACATTTGATTTTTGACAACTTCATTCGGTGGCAACATACTTATCCAATTTTTCGATCAGAAACTTTCAAATAAAAGAGAAACACAAGAAATTATCAAAAGAGAGAATCAATGTCAATTGTTGATTATTCTTCTTCATATATAATCTTTAAAGGTATGATTTCAAAGAAATAAATAAAGGCAAAGGGATGATGATAATGATAGTAAGAAAATACGTGAATCAAAACTAAAATAAAAAGAAAAAGTACAATATAAGAATTTGTTTCGTATAAATTTTGATCCAAAATATTACTTAAATAGAATTATAATGAATATTTTTTATATAAGGCAAAATTCTATTTTTAGAAGTTCTTAATATTACCTAGATTAAATAATCAAAATCAACAAATATATGTTATTAAATCCTAAAACTCATGCGTAGGAACAGTAAATTAAATTTATTCTATTTATAAAGTTCTCCTTTTATAAATCATATAATTAAATATAAATTTTTTTTCCTCTTTTTTTTTACGTGCACAACGATTTCTTCCCTTTTTAACTCTGACTTGTCCTATAATTTTATTCTTAATATTCTACTTATTCTTCTTTATAATTTTAAATTATGAAGTACTAGAAGTTTTTAGTTTATCAGGATTCTTTCTATATATTTTAGGAGTTTTTAAATGCTTTTCATATATTTTAGGAGTCTTTAATCTAATTAAATAATAAATTGAGGAAAATAATAAAAAGACATTTTTATCTATTGCAGAGTCTTTTAATGAAGGAAAAAAAGTTCAAACGTTATTTTTAAGGCCCTTCACACTTTTAATATAGTATAGATATAATATTCAAACTTTTCTATACATAAAATGTTAATTATAATCTACTTTTTAAATGCTTTTTCAACTAGTTTTAGTAATTTTCAATAATTTAAAAGTACATGTAGATATATATTTGGATTTGGGCTTTTAAGTTGTAATATTTGTCCATTAAATGCTAATTAAATGATCCAAAACCCAATATAAACTTAAAACCTAAACTTTTTACTCTTCATCTCACTTTTTAGTTTCAAGAGAGTTTTTCGCTCCTCATTTTTTCATAATTATGATTTTTCATTAGCACATGAGTGAAAACATATTTGATCTAGTCTTCGATCGCAATATAATTGTAAAAACTAAATATTATTGAAAAAAACCCAACAATCAAAAAAACCAAAAAAATCGACTAAAACCTAAATCGAAAAAGCCAATTTTTGTTGGTTTGATTTGGTTTATAATTTTAATAAACCAATATGATTGTTTTTTTTTTTAATAAAAACCGAACCAACCCGACCTATGTACACCCCTAGTAATAAAGATAGAGCGCCAGGCTCTAAGTCTCAGGGCAGTATTAGCAGTGCCCGCACCTATCCTCTTTGCCAGACTTGTCGCAAGCACCATCAGGGTATTTATAGAGCTAGTAGTTGTATTTATTTCAAATATGGCAAGTCAGGCCACAGAGTCAGATATTGTCCTCATCCAGGTCCTCAAGGTCAGCAGAACCGTCCCTCAGCTCAGTCCAGTCGCCCAAATAGCAGGGTGCCACCTCCAGCGCTACTAGTGGGAAACGCCCAAATAGAATTTATGCTCTGCAGTCCCGACAAGATCAGGAAAATTCTCCTAATATGGTTACTGGTATGTTACAGATCTTTCATGTGCATGTTTATGCTTTGCTAGATCCAGGAGCTTTCTTGTCTTTTGTTACTTCATTTATAGTAGGCGATTTTGAAATCAGTCCAAAAATTCTAGTAGAGCCCTTTTCAGTATCCACCCTAGTGGGTAAAACCATCATAGCCCAGCGGGTATACAGAAACTGCCTGGTTATGATATTTCAGAAAGTCACTTCAGCAAACTTAATCGAATTAAAGATGACTGAGTTTGATGTCATTCTCAGCATAGATTAGCTTCATTCCTGCAATTCCACAGTCGACTTCAGAAATAGAATAGTCCAGTTTCAATTTCTGAATGAACCCGTCCTAGAGTGGGAGGGTAGTGTATCTATTTTTAGAGGTCAATTTGTTTCCTACCTTCGGGAATGAAAACTGATATCTAAAGGATATGTCTATCATCTTGTTTGAGTTAAGGACACTAGTTCCGAAACTCCCAGTCTTGAATTAGTCCCAGTAGTGAATGAATATTCAGATGTCTTTCCAGAAGATCTTCCAGGAATTTCTCCCAAAAAGGGAAATAGACTTCGACATTGATCTTTTTTTAGATACTCAGCCTATATCTATTCCGTCATACAAAATGGCACCTGCAGAACTCAAAGAATTGAAAGAGCAGTTAAAGGATCTCTTAGATAAGGGATTCATCCAGCCCAGTGTTTCCCCGTGGGGTGCACCAGTCTTATTCGTGTGCAAAAAAGATGGTTCTCTCAGAATATGCATTAATTACCATTAATGAAATAAAGTCACGGTCAAGAACAAGTATCCTCTTTCCAGGATCGATGACTTATTTGACCAACTTCAGGGTGCCAACTATTTCTCTAAGATAGACCTCAGATCCAGCTATTATCAGCTCAGAGTCAGAGAATAGGGCATTTCGAAAATAGCCTTTCGTACTTGGTATGGTCACTTCAAATTCTTAGTCATGTCCTTTGGTCTTACTAATGTCCCAATAGCTTTCATAGACTTGATGAACCGTGTGTTTAAGCATTACTTGGACATGTTCGTTATAGTCTTCATAGATAATATTCTGGTCTATTCCCACAGTGAGCATTATCATGCAGACCATCTCAGAATTGTACTTCAGAATTAGACTAAGGTCAGTAGCATTTCTTGGCCATATTATTTCTAGTGATGGCATTAGGGTTGATTCTCAAAAGACCGAAACAGTAAAAAACTAGCCCAAACCTATCTCTCCATCAGATATCAGGAATTTCTTGGGTTTGGCTGGCTATTAAAGATGGTTTGTTGAGGGATTTTCTTTTATTGAATCCCCTATGCCCAGATTAACGCAAAAGAAAGTCAAGTTTCAGTGCTCAGATCCTTGTGAGAAGAGTTTTCAGGAGTTGAAGACTCAACTCACCTCAGCCCCAATCTTAGCTCTTCTAGATGGTCCAGATGGTTTCGTGGCGTATTGTGATACATCCAGAGTAGGTTTGGGTTATGTCCTCATGCAGCATGGTAAGGTCATAGCCTACGCCCCCAGACAACTTAAACCCTATGAGAAGAACTATCCTACTCATGATCTTGAGTTAGCAGCCGTAGTATTTGCCTTTAAAATTTGAAGGCATTACTTATATAGTGTTCATGTAGACGTGTTCACTGATCATAAGAGCCTTCAGTATGTCTTTTCTCAAAAAGATCTCAATCTTCGTCAGAGAAGGTGGTTAGAGCTCTTGAAAGATTATGGCATGAGTATCCTTTATCATCCGGGCAAGGCCAACGTAGTGGATGATGCTCTCAGTAGACTGTCTATGGGTAGTATTGCTCATGTCGAGGACAGTAAGAAAAAGTTAGCTCAGTAAGTCCATCAGTTTGCCAGACTAGGTGTTCGCTTAGTCGATATAGAAGAGGGTGATATATGGGTTCAGAGTAGTTCAGAATCATCTCTACTTTTCAAGGTGAAAGAAAAGCAAGATAGAGATCCCAGTCTTGTCAAGTTAAAAGAGTCAGTCAAGGACCGGAAGGTAGAGGTTTTCTCCCAAGGGGGAGATGGTGTTTTGCGTTATCAGGGCCATCTCTGTGTTCTAGATGTAGATGACTTAAGGAAGTAAATTATTGCAGAAGCTCATGGTGCGCGTTATTCTATTCATCTAGGGGCCACAAAAATGTACCGCGACTTAAGAGAAATCTGTTGGTGGAGTGGGATGAAGAGAGATGTTGTAGAGTTTATGGCTAAGTGCTCTATATGTCAGCAGGTTAAGATAGAGCATCAAAAGACTAGTGGGTCCATGCAAGAGTTCAATATTCCTACTTAGAAGTAGGAAAAAGTGGACATGGACTTCGTGATGAGTTTGCCTCGTACTCATCGCCATCATGATTCAGTTTGGGTCATTGTAGACAGAATGACCAAATCAACCCATTTTCTTCCAGTTCATACCTCTTATTCAACCGAGGATTACGCCAAACTCTACATTAGAGAGTTGGTCAGATTGCATGGTGTTCCGCTATCTATTATCTCAGATATAGGTATCTAGTTTACTTCTCATTTTTGAAAAGCATTCCAAACGGGTCTTGGTACCCAAGTTCATCTTAGTACAACCTTTCATCCTCAGAAAGATGGTCAAGCAGAAAGGACCATTCAGACTTTAGAAGATTTGCTAAAGGCGTGTACAATTGATTTCAAGGGAAGTTGGGATGACCACTTGCCTTTGATTGAGTTTGCATACAACAAAAACTACTATTCCAGTATTCAAATGGCTTCATTCAAAGCTCTCTATGGTAGGAGGTGTAGATCTTCAGTCGGTTAGTTCAAAGTTAGTGACGCCTCAGTCATAGGGCCTAACTTAGTATTCGATACCTTAGAGAAAGTCCAGTTGATCAGAGAAAGACTTCGGGCTGCTCAGAGCCGATAGAAATCTTATGCAGTTATTCGTATAAAGGATATCGAGTTTGAGATTTGTAACTGTGTCTATCTAAAGATCTCTTCCATGGAGGGAGTGAAACGGTTCGATAAGAAGGGAAAGCTCAGTCCCCGATATGTCGGTCCCTTTAAAATTCTCATTCATTTTGGCAAGATAGCCTATGAGCTCTAATTGCCTTCATATCTAGCCTCAGTTCATCCAGTCTTCCATGTATCTTTAATCAAGAAGTGCATAGGTGATCCAGAAGTTGTAGTCCCAATTCAGAGCATAGATGTTCAGAACAACCTCTCTTATGAAGAGATTCCAGTTGAAATCCTAGACTATCAGACTCATAGATTGAGGAACAAAGAAGTCCCTCTAGTTAAAGTTCTTTGGTGAAATTAGTCCGTCGAGGAAGCTACTTAGGAATAAAAAGCATACATGTATACCAAGTATCCTCACCTCTTCTCCGCCAACTCAGATCAAGCTTAAGGTAACAGTTCTCCTTAAGCTTACTCAATTTTATATTCAGTGTTCATTACAAACTTGGTATCAAGTACCATTGCATATTCAATCATGCATTTATGTATTATTTCAGTTATATAGTTGTGCATCAGATATGCATTCTCATTTTGAGAAACTTAGTTCATCAGAACACCCAGTCATGCATTTATGGATCAGTTACACATGCATCAGATATGCATGTTTAGTATGATATATTCAGTTATCAGTCATGTCAGTCATGAGATCATGTTTCCATTATTTATGTTCAGTATGTACATTGGTTATCTTCTCCCCTCACTCCCAGTCTTATTCGAGGATGAATGTTCTCAAAGGGGTGATATTGTAATACCCTGTACTTTTTTCTAGCTTGAAATTATCCCAAGAATGTTAGAAACTTTATTTGAAAGATGAATTCACTTTTGTACACATGGAATTTTTAAGATATTCACTTTTTATCACGTGAGATATTGAATAAGCTTTCCATCAATACCAATTTCATCAAAATCCGACATCGAAAGAGAAAGTTATGGCCGAAATATAGAAGGCAGTAAAACCGCCCAGGTGCAACGGTGAGGCCGATGGACCATCGGACTAGAAATGGACCATTGCCTACGACCATCGCAGTGGGGCAGTATGACTACCTTCTGCCTAGGATCGACGACCCAGGCTGACGGACCGTCGGACTAGCGACGGACCATCGCTCAGGCCATCGCAAGGGAAATAGTGAGGCCCCATTCTGCCTAGAAGAGACGGTTAGGACCGACAGACCATCGACCCAGCGACGGACCGTTGACCCAGCGACGGACTATCGCACCCACCGACGGACCGTCGCACCCACCGTTACATGTTCCGTTCAGTTATTTTAAAGACATTTTAAAGGGGATTTTTGATATTTTACCACCCATTTATATACCTAATTATATTCGACCAAGGCTCAAAAATTCATTATCCATCTACAACAACAAAATTAGGATTTTCTCTCTAAGATTTAATCCCCAAGAACAAAATTCAAATCTTCTTCAAGAACTAAGAGATTCCAATCCTACAAGTTCAAGAACTTCAAGAAACTCACTACCAGGTATGCATAGTGTTCATTCATGGACTCCTTTCATCCATGAAGCCCACAAATCTCTTTTCAAAGTTCAAGTTTATGGATTTTCATGTATTGTATGTTGGGTTTGTTTTGTTCATGTTGTTAATGACTAATTGAAGTCTATTCCATGTTGGGTGATAAATTTTATGTGGAATTGATTAGTATAGGTGTAGATTCATGTGAACCTATGATTAAACCCTTGGATAATGAAATTAGAGTTGAATCATGATGTTTAATTATCATATAATGTTGTCTACATATACTATGCCTACCATGTACTTGATTAAATGCCTATGTGAAGGAAAAGTTCCCAACTAGTATGATATTATGCAATCCTCATGTATGTACACGTTTATGCATATCACATGTTTGATGTAATGACTCAATAAATGAATTATGGATTGTGATATTGGTCATATATTCAAGAAAGTCATGCTTTGTCAGTTTCTTTCCATCGAGTCCTGGGGGTACTTGTACTTGACAATTTAGCTGTGTGCCTAGAGCCAGTGTCATGCTTTCACGATATCCTCAGTCAAGCCATGTTCAGTAGAATTCAGTTAGTCATGTGACTTAGGAAGACTCAGTTAAGCTCAAAAATCACAGTAATCTCAGTCAGTTATCATATCTAAATAATATTTTGTTAGTAAATAGAACTCAGTTAACTCAGTCTAGTTCAGTTCAAAAATTTTTGTACAGTGTCTATTCAGATGGGAGTAGATATTAGCACCGAGTGAACTCAAGGATGGGAACACATACTGTCAGATGAGGGTGTGATTCTTAGAAGATATCCTTACATTCCAGAACTATGTAGCCAGCATAGGTTGGGACATCAACACTGTCAGATGAGGGTTGATGATGTGGATAAGCACTGTCATATGAGGGCCCCACCATTCTCTTTTAGGGACACTGTCAGATAAGGGTCACCCACAACTTGTCTTTACTAGTGGAGCGGTATTGACACCCTTCCAATTGGGGTTACAAATTGGACCCTAACTCAGCCATAATAGCGTATTAGAGGCATGTCAGTAGATAACTACTTCCCATAGTTTTAGTTACAAAAATCAAGACTGTTAGATACAGTCATTCAGTATCAGTATTAGAACTCAGATAGTTCTATAGAATTCAAGACTGTCAGATACAGTTAAATCAGATACAGTACGGAACTCAGGTAGTTTCATCAGATTCAGGACTGTCAGATACAATCACTTATGTTATCAGTTATATCAGTTATCAGAACTCAATCATTAGTCTTGTTAGTTATCAGTAAATTTGTATTATCACGATTTTAGATATAGTTACTATGTATGCATGCATGTATTCTTACACTCATATTAGTCAGTTTGCTAGTATTGTTCATGCATATGAACCCTAGTTCATTCAACCTACCTCACATGCATACCAGTACATTCAAAGTACTGACGTATTTGCACTATGATGTCTTATACCATAGGTTCAGAGACACGAGCTCTAGAGCCTCAGTAGTATTCCAATATCAGAAGTCAGAGTTAACAGTGATTCCTTATCCTTCGAGAACATGATCATTTCTTATTTATCTCATTATTTAGTTTATTAGTTGGAGTTAGTTGGGGACATGTCCCATCAACTCCTTATTCAGACATTATGTTTTTAGAGGCTTTTCAGACTATAGCATGTTCAAATGATTTATTTCAGTTGTTTTTGGGTATTTCATACCCCACCCAGATGTTTTATCTTTATCAGATGTTATGTCACAGTTTTGAACCTTATGGCCTTTCAGTTCATGTTTCCGCATTATATAGTATATTATGCAGTATATAGGTACAAATATCCCTCATGGGTTAGCTTATGGTCCCTCAGGGTCATGAGCACCGTGTAGCATTTTGGGTACTAGATTTGGGGCGTTACAAGAAATTTTGCATTTTCATCAGTTTTGGCCGACAACCATCTCAAGATTCTTGGATAGAAAATTCCTTCCTGGTAGTTCACTTGTTGTCTCAAATAAGGAATGGCTTCAAACACCCCAGTCTATAAAATAATGCCAATAAATCAAAACTATTATTGAGTAAAAAAAATGAATGATATCATAATAAAAGAAAGAAACATTTACTATGAAATCCCATGGGAAGCCATATAAGTTGATTGTCTTTGGCGCTAACGGAGTCAACAAATATTTGACAGTTATTTTGAAGCTTTCATAACCCCAAGTATAGCTGTTAAACACCTCAAGTCCTCGTAGAGCTTTATTAAATTGAAGCTTATGTTGTTGTTAACGTCTCTCGCCCAAAGAATATTATGTACAAACCAAACAAAGCACAATGACTGCTTATGCTTCTTTGAATGTCCTTTACCTTTCAATGCTTCTATCAAATTTTTGTTTTTGAAGCTTGGACCAATAATGGACACCAGTTCATCATGATCACATGACTTGCCTTTGTATTTTTTGGGTGTGCGGGGTACTTTTTTTGGGGTTAGAATAGGTATACCTTGAGAAGAGGGATAACATTTTAGTCCATTAACTATGGCAAACTCCTTCTAATCAAAATAAACAGGCACGCCACAGTAATTTATCCACACCTCATCCATCTTATCTTTGTTTTCATGCATAAACCTACGCTAGAGAAGTTCATATACCATTTTCATTTGGAAACGAGCATTGTTGTCCTCCGACAAAATAAGATATTTCCCAAAGCAGCTGTCTCTGAAATAAGCATCCAATTTTTGTTCTCAAAGTACTTTTCTAAAGGTGTCAAAATATTTTCCCATGGATAACTTAATCACGAAATCACTCATAAAATCTGTGGTATCATCGTACTGCATTCTCACAGGATAACGATCAATGCTGAAGGCTTTGACCAACTCTTCGGTGGAAGGGCTATTAGCATTTGCATCATCTCTTTTGAAATATTCCTTCTCCCCGTGTTCATCATATTTTTCTCCCGATTGAGATAATGCTTGTAAAGCAAGATCAAAGAGTGGTGGATGTAGCCTAGCTACTTTACTTGTTCCTTTACTTGGACTTGATTTAGTTTCTATTCTTTTGGGAATCATATTATCTAAAATTAATAAGAACATAAAAAATATATTATAG